>CM045729.1:12928579-12943579 GCA_024760905.1 Plotosus lineatus
GGTCCATCCTTCCATCGACCCATCACCTGTGGAGGGGATATAGGGATCGAGGACAGTGTGAGTTGGGTGGCTACCGAAGGCATGGGTTCTGTCAGACCAATCCTCGGCTACTGACTCTATCTCCTGGGGCATGGAATATTACCTCTCTGGCGGGGAAGGAGCCTGAGCTGATTCGTGAGGTGGAGACATACTGACTAGATAGTTGGACTCACCTCAATGCATAGCTTAGGCCCTGAAACCACCCATCTCAAGAGCGGCTGAACCTTATTCCACTCTGGAGTTGCTCTTGAGAGGCGGCGAGCCAGTGTGGGCAGCCTTGTTTCCCCCGTCTTGGTGCCTACACACTGGAGTTCAGCCCGGTCGATGAAAGGTTAGCTTCCCTCCACCGACAGGTGGTTTGTGCTTATGCAACAAATAACAGTCCAGAGTACCCACCCTTCTTGGAGTCTTTAGGAGGTGTGTTGGAGAATGCTCCCTGGGACACTCACTCTTTGTCCTGAGAGACTTCAAAGTCCATGTGGGCATCGATAGTGTGACCTGGAGGCATGTGATTGGTAGGTACGACCTCTCCAGTCTGAATACGAATGGTGTTTTGTTGTTGGACTTCTGTGTTTTGTCATGGTTTGTCCATCACGAACACCATGTTCAAACATAAGGGTGTCCATAAGTGCACTTGGCAACAGGACACCCTCGGCCTCAGTTCAATGATCGGTGACATAAATATAAAGTTGATCATAGAACTGAGGCTTAGGGTGTCCTGATGCCAAGTGCACTTATGGACACCCTTATGTTCGTGATGGACAAACCACCTGGTGGTAAGCTGGCTTCGATGGCAGGGTAGGCTGCCCTCCAGACCTGGGAGGACCAAGTTAGGGTCTCCTGGGAACATTTGGTGACGTCTCCTGTCAGAGGGGCTTTTAACTCCCTCCTCGGACAGAGCTACAACCACATCCTGAAGGAGGTGACATGAAATCCGAATGGGCCATGTTTCATGCGTCCATTGTTGAGGTGGCAGCCCATAGCTGTGGCCAGAAGGTAATCGATACCTGTCATGGCGGTAACCTCAGAACCCAGTGGTGGACACCTATGGTGAAGGAGGCTGTCCAGCTGAAAAAGGCTGCCATTTCGAGTCTTATTGGCCTGTGGGATTCCTGGGGCAGCAGACAGGTACTGGCAGGCCAAACATGCTGCAGCTCAAGTTGTTGCCAATGCAAAATCTCAGGCGTGGGAGGAGTTTGGTGAGGGCCTGGAAAGTGATTAAAAAGATTTCTGGACCACCATCCTACACCTCAGGAGGGGGAAGAAGTTCTCTGCAAATACTGTTAATAATGGAAATGGGGAGCTGCTCACCTTTAATGAGGATGTTGTTGGAAAGTGGAAGGAATACTTTGAGGACTTCATCAATCCCACCAACACACCCTCTGTGGAGGAGGAAGACCCTGGGGGTTTGAATGGCGGTCCACCCATCACTGGATCTGAGGTTGCTGAGGTAGTCAAAAAGCTCCTTGGTGGTCGGGCTCCAGGCATGGATGAGATCCGCCCTGAATATCTCAGGGCTCTAGATGTTGTAGGACTGTCTTGGATGACTCGTCTCTGCAACATCACATGGTCATCAGGGGCCGTACCTGAGATTAGGTGAGAAGCTCAGCTGTCCAGGGGGATCTTGGAGTAGAGCTGCTGCTCGTGCCCATTGAGAGAAGCCAGTTGAGGTTGCTCGGGCATCTGGTTAGAATGCCTCCCGAATGCCGCCCTGGTGTGGTGTTACGGGCATGCCAGGAAGAGACCCCGGGGTCAACCTAGAACACGTTGAAGGGATTATGTTCTGGGAACACCTTGGTGTCCTCCGGGAAGAGCTGGAAGAAGTGGCTGGGGAGAGGAACATCTGGACCTCATTGCTGAAGCTGCTGTCCCCATGACCTGACCCCAGATTAAGCAGAGGAAGATGATTATAATTTATTTATTCATTTTCTGAACTGCTTAATCCGAATTAGAGTTTAAGGAAGGCTGGCACCCATCTCAGGTGAGTATGGGTGAGGACGGAGAACACCCTGTACAGTTCACCAGGACATGGCATGGCAGAAACACACTGATGGCTATGCAGCGACTCTAGAACCTGAATATACCTTTCTGCATTGACGGTGCCTTTCCATATGTACAAGCTGCCCATGCAAGCTGTCTCATTCTTGTCCAATACACGCCTCTAACTGTCCAACTGTCTTGGGTCTTCTTTGTTGAACAGATCGAGGCCTATATTAGACAAGAATAGAACAGCATTCCTATTTCTTAACTTGAGAAACTTGTCTCCTCGGTCCCTAGACGTTTGCAGACTGTTGTAAGAAGTTGAGGGGATGCCTCACAGTGGTGACAATGTCCTTGTCCCAACTTTTTTGAGATTTGTTGACACCATGAAATTTAAAATCAACATATTTTTCGATTAAAATTATACATTTTCTCAGTTTAAAGTTTTGACCCTGTCATCTATTTTCTATTCAAAGCAGCCGTGAGGGTGGGCACAAGCCAGTGTTCATCCTCACGCCGGTCCCAAGCCCGGATAAATGCAGAGGTTGCGACAGGAAGGGCATCTGGTGAAAAACTTGTGCCAAAATTGTTATGCAAATGATCAAAATGAATTCCTTACCGGATCGGTCGAGGCCCGGGATAACAACGACCGCCATCAGTGCTGTTAACCAGCAGGGTGCTGGTGGAAATTGGACTACTGTTGGTCGAAGAAGGAGAGGCGGGAGGCGTGTCCGTAGGCGGAGAGAGAAGAGGGAGGCATGAGTCTAGGACTGAGAGTAGGGACTTTGAATGTTGGAACTATGACAGGAAAAGGTAGAGAGCTGTCCGGCATGATGCAGAGGAGGAAGATGGACATACTGTGTGTAATTTGAAGGAAGTCAGTGACTGTAAAGAAGTAGTGGGTGAGAGTGTTGCCAAACAGCATAAGATGGTGGTGTGCAGGATGGCGCTGATGGTGAGGAAGGTGAAGAAGGCAAAGGCAGAGCAGAAGACAAAGTGGTGGAAGCTGAAAAAGAAAGAGTGTCGTGTTGTCTTCAAGGAGGAGTTGAAACAGCCTTTGGGTGTTCAGGAAGTGCTTCCAGATGACTGGACAACTACTGTGGAATTGCATGAGGAAGTCTGGAGTGGCAGAGAAGTATGTTAGAGTGGTGCAGGACATGTATGAGAGATGTAAGACAATAGTGAGGTGTGCTGTCAGTGTGACAGAAGAGTTCAAGGTGGAGGTGGGTCTGCATCAAGGGTCAGCTCTGAGCCCCTTCTTGTTTGCTGTGGTAATGGACAGACTGACAGACGAGGTGAGACAAGAATTTCCATGGACTATGATGTTTGCAGATGACATTGTGATCTGTAGTGAGAGCACAGAACAGAAGTGGAGGAAAATCTAGAGAGGTGGAGGTATGACCTGGAAAGGAGAGGAATGAAGGTTAGCCTCAGTAAGACACAATACGTGTGTGTAAACGAGAAGGACCCAAGAGGAACGGTGAGGTTACAGGGAGCAGAGGTAAGGAAGGTGGAGGATTTTAAGTACTGTACTTAGGCTCAACAATCCAGAGCAATGGAGAGTGTGGAAAAGAGGTGAAGAAGCATGTGCAGGCAGGTTGGAATGGTTGGAGAAAAGTGTCCAGTGTGATGTGTGATAGGAAGGTACGTATCGGCAAGAATGAAGGGAAAAGTGTACAAGACGGTGATGAGGCCAGCGATGTTGTATGGTTTAGAAACAGTGGCGCTGAGGAAAAGACAGGAGGCAGAGCTGGAGGTAGCAGAGATGAAAATGTTGAGGTTCTCTCTGGGAGTAACGAGGATGGATAGGATCAGAAATTAGTACATCAGAGGGACAGCACATGTAAGACGTTTTGGAGACAAAGTCAGAGAGGCTAGATTGAGATGGTTTGGACATGTACAGAGGAGGGATAGTGAGAATATTGGTAGTAGGATGCTGAGGTTGGAACTACCAGGCAGAAGGCCTAGAGGAAGACCAAAGAGAAGATTTATGGATGTGGTGAAGGCGGACATGAAGGTCGTTGGAGTAAAAGTAGAAGATGCAGAGGATAGGGTGAGATGGAGGCAGATCATTTGCTGTGGCGACCCCTGAAGGGAACAGCCGAAAGGAAAAGAATAATATTCATGCTGCCGATAATTCAGGAGGTCCAGGTTAGTGAATTTGAACCTAACTTTAAAACCACGCCCCATTTACTACGTAGGCGGAAGTGTATAACGTCAAAGGCGATGACGTTGCAGCAGCCGGTTGAGTTTCATTGCGGGCGAGCTCGCAGTGTGTTGGTGTTGATTTGCTGTTCAAGTTTTGCTTTATTTGTCTTTCAAGATTTCACTTGAACGTCAAGATGAGACTCTCATTGCTTATTTTCGGGATAATTTGTTTGTACAGCTGTAAAGGTGAGTGAAAAGTCAATTAATTTACAACAACAATAATAACAACAACAACAACAACAATAATAATAATAACAATAATGAACACAGTTGTTCACAGATAAATTTACTCATTCTCTCACTTGATTATTTACAGATGCCTTTAGTCAATATGATTAATTTTGTTTTTAAACAGATTTGATGGTGAAAAACTAATTTTAAATTAAAAAAAAAGAAAGTATCGGGTATAATTTAAACCCAAGATGGATGTGATGCAGGGAGTTGGTTGTCAAAATCTTACTGAAATATTAAATTACCAATTTATAAGTAAAAATATACAACAAAATTAATGATTTTGTAGCTCAAAGAAATATTCAATCAAATTAAGAATCAATGAGTTAAATAAATCACATAAACACACACAATTATGAAACTGAATTATTGATGGCCAAGAAGTTGTTTGTTTGCTTGTTGTTATTTTTGTTTACTCAATGATAAAGGAATACAGTATAAACAGAGTGCTTGTCTGTTTTGGGATCTCAGAGGAGTGAAGCACAGGTTGTGGATATTTCGGAGGAGATCGTTCATCTGTTTCTGATTGGCCTGGAGCTCCAGACTCCTCACTGTTATCTTCTATAGAACACAATTTCTCACATTTTCAGATCTTTGTCATTTTTTTTAAACTTGTTCTCCACCCTGGGTGGTTCTGGCCTTCCTCTGGATGTTTACATGTCTCTTGTTATGATTCTGGTGTCTCATTTGTGTTTCGTCCCGCTGCAATCTCAAAATCTGGTTCAACAGGTTTGTGACTTTTTCAGAGGAGTTCATGTGAAAGTTAGAAGTAGAACAGACCACGTGATCAACTTACAAAGGAAATGTATTTGTCATACATTTAAGGTGGTGTTTGTTTACTGCTGATGGGGTTTTTTCTCGCTTGCCTAGCACAAAGTATTGAAATTTAAAAACATGTTCAGGAACACAGTACAACTTTAAAACAACAACAACAACAACAACCCATGTGAGCCAAACAAGGCTATTGTGGTTACTTTATGTAATGATCATCTAATCCTCATCATTAACATCTCAAACATTCCAGTTCGAGTTCGAACTGACTGTCCTTTTAGAAATATGTACAGTAACAATACAGTCATGTATTATTATGAATAATTCAATATATGTCATATATTACTATCTCTATGTTTTTGTTTTTATTCAAACTAATCCATCAATAAATTCAGGAAATCCATCAATTATTCAGTTTGTAATCACCAAAAGTGGTTTGATAAAGTAAGATGAATAAAATAAATGTTTATTCCATTCTCAATCAGTTATGTGTTTTATTTTAACACATTGTCATACTCTTTATAATTATCATAGTATTTATTTGTGCTTTAATATGAAAATGAAATCATATACATCAAGTAAATAAAATAGATCCACTTTTAAACTGTAAACAAGGCAGTATATAATTACAGATTACAGTTCTTACAGTACATGAATAATAACCTTAAAAATCTAATATTATTTATTAAGAATTATCTCTCTCTTCTATTTAAAGCAAAGAAACAAGTAAATGAAGCCAAGAATAAAATATTTAATGACTAGAGTATTATTATTATTATTATTGTACTATATAGGTGGGTAGGTAGAAAATTTGTTATTAAGATACAGTATTATTGTTAAAAACTAAAGTTAATAAAACACATCAATTAATTAATTGAGCCACAAAGTATTCGTTTAAGTTAAAAATATTTTGATTAATAAGTTTGATTAAACATTTTTAAAAATAAAGTCTTGTTATTAATTTCTGTGTGTATGTTTGTTAAATGTAAATATTTTATATTACTTTTTCCATCATTTCAATCGTAGTTCCACCAATTTAGAAAAAAAAGTGGAGAAGGGGGAAAAAAAAAAAGTAAGACGTTTAAAAACGCTTCAGGAAATGTGAATGGTCGTGACGCGCAAGCCACGCCCCCATGTTCCGCGCGAACCCGGAAGTGTGTGACGTTGCACCTTGACCTGTAGGTGGTAGTTGAGTGAGTGTGGTGGTGTTTTGTTGATTTCTCGTGTGCAGAGGTTGCAGTTTATAGATAATACGGCGTTGTTTAAATCTTTAAACCTTCACTATGCGCTTCATGGTCGCGGCTCTGGGACTGCTGCTGTCGGTCTTTGTGTTTATTTGCGATGGTGAGTAACTGCTCCAACTCCGTCACTCAGGGACCAAATCCCAAACACCTCACTCCTGACTGGAAAAGTGCCAGTTCTCTCTCTTCCTCTCTTTTATAAATGTTAATTATCTCCTTTTTATCGGAGTCAGACCGACGGTGTTGTGGTTTCGACTGGAAACCGTGAACTCGTCCTGTTGTGAATAAGAATTACCGTATTTAATGTAATAGGTTTGCTGTGAAAGTGATCAAAAGGTTATTCTTATATAGTAATTAAAAAATTGTCCATAATCCCCCCCCCCTTTTGTTTTTCTTTAGGTAATGTAATTCGCCGTGATGTTTCTGAAAATACTGGACTTGGAAATAAAACATCCACCCAATCACAGGACGATAAAAGTAGCCAGAATAATGTTCAGGTAACTGAAAAGCAGCATGCGACAACTGTCCAATCAGAACCCAAGGCGACTGAGACAACTGTCCAATCAGAACCCAAGGCGACTGAGACAACTGTCCAATCAGAACCCAAGGCGACTGAGACAACTGTCCAATCAGAACCCAAGGCGAATAAGCCAACTGTCCAATCAGAACCCAAGACGAATGAGACGACTGTCCAATCAAAACCCAAGATGAGTGGGAAAACTCAGAAATCAGATGAAACCAGTCGCACCCAGATCATTAATGAGGCCAATACACCCAGCCCACCTCACGATGAGACGACAACTAGTAAGCCTGCAAATCAAAAACCTACTACTGAGAATGATATGGTGACTCAGGCAGAGGCTATAACTACGGGGGAGATTGCGACTGAGGAAGACACTGACAACGAGGGAAATATGTTGGAAACGGGTACAACTGAAGCTGAGGGTAAAATTGAGGGGACTGATGGAACTGACAGTAAGGTAGAAGAACATACCAAGAATGGTGATAAACCAAAAGAATTGGATGAGGTTAATGATAAAGGGAAGGATCGGGGTAAGCTTGGTGGTCAGGGTGAGAGAAATGAGGAATTTAATGTGGACATTGAAGAGGATGAGGAAGATGACGATGGCAATAGATACTTTGACTTTGAAGAGAAATCTCAGAAAAAGGGAGAGCAAGAGGAGTTTTTCCCCACAGAGGAGGTTGAGAGCAGTCACTTCTTCACCTACCTGGTCTGCACTGCCATCCTGGTGGCCGTCCTGTACATCGGATATCACAACAAGCGCAAGGTGACTCAGGATTTCTGTCCACTTTCAGCTTTTATTGTTTAAAAAGGCTTCAGAAAAACTTTGCGTAATTAATGTTTACTTTTTATATTAGCGACGGAGAGAAAGTGGAGAAATATCTGTTAATCAGTAATTAATTATTCTTCCAGACGATGATCGAATGGTTTTCTGTCATTGTTAAGATAGACCTTTTGTCTGTCTCGGTCTTTCTTTCAGATCTTTGCTTGTGTCCTGGAGGGGAGGAGGGCGAGGTCCACACGGAGACCCAAAACGTCTGACTATCAGAAACTCGATTATCACGTGAGTATTATTATTAGCTGAGGTACACATACGGTGTTATGATCTTTAAACTAAGAATGGATTAAATTTTTAATAAAATATGTAATTACAAATACAGTGAACCCTCACTTTTCATGGTTAATGGGGATAGAGACCCTCCGCAACCGCTAAATTTCCGCAAAGTAGGATTGACCCCCCCCCCATCCCGACTGATGTATATGTACATGTATGTGTATATAATATCAATACATATTCGACGCTATAAATGCTTATAACAATTAAACATTTAAAAATAATGCATAAGATGTAAATAAAATATAAATACACACATGTGCACACATACACACACGCACACATCACATAAAAATTTAAGTAGTTTTGCTGGGGGGGGTTTTGTTTTGGGTTTTTTTGCATAACTGGCCTTGTTTTTTGGCATTTTCCTTAACTTTTTCCCCTATTCGTCCTTTTAATTTCCTTTTTTTTCTTTTTCGATGAATATTTTTGAAAATCTCGGGATGCACTGAAGCGCAAAGTAGAGAGGGATCACTGTATTACATTTAATATTAAAAATATTGAGACTGGTCAGCTGACTAATCGGCAACTCTTCTTTAAACTCCCATGTCATTGCTTTCTTTCACCTTTTTCACGCACCTTTCTCTAGATTACTTAGTGACTCCCATAAGCCCTCGCTGTTATTTTTTTCTTTGCTTGCTTATGTGATTCCGCATGTATGTATAGTACTTGTTACCTTTATATATACTTTGCTTACTCGCATAATTTTATGCTTGTGCATTTATTTGCTTATTTAATTTATAATTGTACATATTTAAATGATGTACCAGCTGGTTTAATTTCTCACTGCTTATTTAGATATTTACTTACAATCTTTTGTAATTATTTATTTATTTACCTACTCAGTTGGTCCGTGAACCTCTGACCTTGAGCAAGAAGAGTTTTTCAATAATGTTTTTAATTTTCATGAACTGTGTGTGAACGTATCGTAAGATGATCATATGTGTATCTAGAGAAACACTCAGAGTGCAAAGTGTCTCCGTCGGGTGAAAATCAATTATTATAACTTGGTGTCTGTCTTCCTTTCGGCTTTTTCCCTTTTACTTGGGAGTCGCCACAGCGAATCATCTGATTCGCACATTTGATTTGGCAGAGGTTTTTACGTCGGATGCCCTTCCTGTCACAACCCTTGTTAGCAAGGGACAGAAACACGCTGACGACTTTGCAGCTACTCTTTACGAAAGTCAGCAATGGTTCTTTTACATGCCTCTCACCATAGACAGTTAGAGACATGGCTGGCGTTTGATAACCCAGTTAGCTACACTGGGGGGGGGGGGCAGTGACAACCTTGTGGAGAGTGGGACTCGAACCCCCAACCTTTGGATCAGCGATACAGCGCCCTATACCACTCGACCACCACTGCCCCTTGATTATTATAACTTGCTGTATTTATAATAAAATGTCTCCACCTAGTGGACATCTGATGAATGTTTTGCCTTATATTCAAGAGAATATGCACATTTCAGGATTTTTTTTTTTTAACATGTTTCCATGCACGGTTTATCTCCAAAATGTAATGGGGTTCTTTCCAGACCCAGGCAGCAGTTCTCCACCACGGTTGATGAAAATCAGATTTGTGGTTTTTGTGTTATCCTTCTAACAGAAAAAAAAAATCCTTTAACACTTGTTGAAGAGTCTTTTATGAATTTCCGGATCTGCTGCAAAGTGTTACTGGGTTCTTCCCAGGCCCGTAGCTCATCCTTCCACCAAGTTTTGTAAAAACTGGCTCAGTAATTTTTGCGTAATCCTGTTAAAGGTCAGACAAACACATTGACTCTGACTCTGGTGAATGTATAATCTTCTCCCACAAAGCGGTCGAGGTAATTAAAAACAGAACCCACATAGAGCCGGGTAGCTACCTTATCGATGGTGCATGGCAGACAGCACACATCAATAACACACGGTGAATGCGTTTCTTGTTTACAAGACGTGTTTGTTTATTTGTGTAACAAACTGTTCACTTGAAGGTCAGATTAAGAACTGCTCATCTGATGCACATGGTGGATCTGTGTGTGAATCAGGCTTATGATGGTGGTGGTGGTGGTGGTTTCTGTTCCTTTAAATGCTTTTCTTCTTTTGCAGTGAGATCAACGTGAGCTGGAACAGTGTTGCATCCGACAGAGTCGTTACTTAAACCTCTCGACTTCCTGTCCGTCTCCGTTGTGAACTGATGTGTTTTTGTTTTGTTCTGTTTAATCTTCAGCATGATTGATGGTCTTCCTGATCTTTCCGGTTCCAGTTTAGTCACTTCTCAAAGACTTCTGTATATTAGAGAGGATATCTCTGCTAGGTGAATGACATTTGTTGTTTTGGTTTTTTTTAAACTATTGCTTGTTTGAAATAATTCTCGATTTAAAGGAATGTGAGAGAGTGTGATTTATGCTAAACTGACATCAGGGACAGATCTCTTTGGTTCTTTTTCTTGTCAGAAATAAAATCTTACAACTTTCAGGGGTTTATTTATGAATGAAACGGCTTCGCGCAGGCCGGGCTGTTGCAATGTGTGATAGAAGTACCGAAACGTCGTGAAGCTTAGAGAAAATAAAATAGTAAAGATTCACTTATTTCATCCCTTTAGTGCCCGTTTTTTGGTGGTAGGGGGTGGGGCTTAAACTACAAACACACCAGTTCTGCAATGTTGTATAAATTAGCTCAATCAATCCTTAGAATCCCAAAGCTTGAGAAATTACAAAGTGATATTCCTACTCTCTTGTACTGGCTTGATCGTGTGTGTATGATTAAAAAAATAATCAGAATAATCAGAATAATAATTTAAGTTTCAGGATGCTACAAAACAGTTCGAAATGCCCTTCAGTGACCCTCTCTGTGGATTTTTTTTTTTTTTTAATTACTCAAAGGAAAGGCCACACCCCCTTCCTGGTCCGTCCTCATTACGATGAATACGATCGTTAAAATAAAGTAAAGAATAATGTCAGAACAGTACCTTTAGTAGGTGGAGCAATGTGTATGTTGTGATATTTTATAGTTATTTATCAAAAAGTATCGTATCGGTCCTGATACAGTTGTGTAGTCGGGTATCGGTGCAGCCCTGATTGATACTTCAGAGATTTTTGTTACTTCAATGTGAAATTTTGGGTTTTTTTTGTTTTTTTTGTTTTTTTCATAATGATTGATTTGTGTGTGTGAGAGAGAGAGAGAGAGAGAGAGGCTGAGGGCAGAGCTCATATCTGTCACTCTGAATGTAAACAGAATGATGTGGACTTTGCGCAGCTATATGAAGATAAAAGTGGTGGGTTGAACCACTGTTTTAGGATTTGGGGAAATTTATCACCCTTCAGAACTCTAATTGTATTTTCTGTGCAAATTTGAATAAAACAATACTGTTTACTTTTATTTTGCTCTTATGTCTTATTTTTTTAATAATTAAATGCTAATACATGCGTCATATTTCTTTGTTCGGCCTGTGTGTGGGGGTTTATTATGTGGTGTGTGTATAATGGAGACCGATGCTACAGCTCTCATTGTGTGTTCTGATCTTGCAGGGTGGATTTTCTACAAATGTCTACTGGGTGTGTTTGAGTGCAGAACATGAACAAGCTCTTCACTCATCATTATCATCATCATCATCATCAGTAAGGTCCATAGCCATTTAGCTGTAGATGCGCTTTGTTGTCCTCCACCAGATGTTTCCACTTTCCTCTGTCGGCTGCATACTTTGTAGCATCGTTTACTGATAGGTTTGTCCATCCGGTTCTTCCTTGGCCTTCCCCCGCCTCTTGTTCCGAGTTCTCTGCCATGCAGAATGGTGTTTGCAAAGCCAGGTTGATCGGCATTGCGAGTGACATGGCCGAACCATTGCTTTGCAGCCACTCTTTATGAAAGTCAGCAATGGTTCTTCTACATGAACCTCTCACCGTAGACACTGAGACATGGCCGGCCTTTGATAACCCAGTTAGCTGCACTTGGGGGGGGGGGGGGGGGGGTTTGAAATGCTTCTGCCGTTGACTTTCACATCACCGTAGTAACTTTCTCACGCTTCTGTCATGATGACGGAACACATTGAACTCCAACTTTCGATCTCAACCACTTGCTTGGTTTGTCTCCAGCTCTGCGTGTTCATGGGGCGACATAACGGTTTTGATGATAATAATAGCGCTGATGTTATACTTTCGTAAAACCGTCCAAAGAACTTTCTGCCAAATCCTGTTGAGAACGTTCTTGAAATCAATAAATTGTGGTTCAGTAGTTTCCGATGTTCTGTGTATTTCTCTGAAAATATTCTGTCGTTACAAATTTGCCCTGGAGTGCTACGACTCTCTTGAACTCGGGCTTGTGCATCATCTATCTCTTTATTAATCGTCGATTTTATTCGATTAAGCCGGACGTTGTTTTCACATTTACGTGTGTCACCTTTCTTTGGTAGTGGTACCGCCATCGACTCGGTCCATTTACTTGGCCATTCACCAATGTTGAGCGTCAGGTTGCAGATCTTCAGCGGAATATCGACCATTTCCTCGCCTCCACTTTTCAGAAGCTCAGCGGAGATGTTGTCCGCTCGCGGTGTTTTTGTGTTGTGGTTGATGACAAGTCCACGCTGTTTGGAAAGTTCTATCAGCGTTCTCCAGTCGTGCGTGTTTTCCAGTCCAATTCTACCGATAACTCCACACCAATTTCCTGCGCCAAATTTTGCATCCCAATCCCCTCGGATAATGAGAACATCCTTCGTGTTGACTTTTTGGATCACTTCATCTAATTCCTGATGGAATAGTTTCACGTCGTTGTCATCATAGTCACATGTTGGGGCGTAAATCTCAATAATGGTAAGGTTGAGCGGTTGTGCTTTAACACGGATTGTGGTGATTCTTGGCGAGATGGGTGTGCATTCTAACATTGATCCAGCTGTATGCTTGCGACACCTTTTTCATGATAGTTCCATCAGTTATAAATTCGCCACAGCCTGTGTATCTGGTTTCAACATGTCCAATGACATTCCATGTCTAACACTGTAATTCGTGTTCGAGTTCTTTTCCCTTTTATGAAGGGTTCGGACGTTCACGGTTCCGACTGTGAACTCTTCCTTATATATCATGATTTTGTGGTCTTCCTTTTCCCCAGCAGCATACTTCTTCGATTCCACCTTGAGAAACAATGGAGGACGCGACCGTTTTTTTTTTATCCCGGGCCTCGGCTGATCCGGTATATGGTTTCTTTCTGGTGTAAACATGGTAAGTGTTTCAAGAGGCAAAATTCCCTGGTAGTGCCCAACACTTCTCCAGGTATGGATGGCCGTTGGCTTCTGAGTGAGCTCGTGTGTCCTTTGACAGGTCTTGTTTTTGGTTCTGCCACGTGTCCACACACCCACCTCATCAAGATACACTTGATGGGGGAGCCGGTTTAGTCGCCGACCACCCGACCATGAAACCGGTAGAACAGAAGATTACATGGTACCTGTAGCAGGTCGTCCTGACCTGACCCTCTTCACTCAACCACTGTGGGAACACTGCATGAAGAAGTTATGAACCAGTTTCTGTCTGTGCTCAGGTTGTTTTTCCCAAAGTGATGTCACTTATAGATCCTGATTTTGGATCAAATCGAAATAAATTAATAAAATTCTCAATGAATGGTCTCTTTCTGTCTCTCAAAGACACAAACCTCAGATGTATAAGAGGATTTATGATGTATTATTGATACTCAGCTTTTTATGGGAACAAAAAATATTGTTTAGAATTTACAAACCGGATTGCAAAAAAGTTGGGACACTATACAAATTGTGAATAAAAACTAAATGCAATCATGTGGAAGGGACAAATTTCAATATTTTATTCCGAATAGAACATCGATGACTGGGTCAAAAATTTAAAACTGAGAAAATGTATAATTTTAAGGCAAATATATGTTGATTTTAATTTTCATGGTGTCAACAAATCTCAAAAAAGTTGGGACAAGGCCATTTCCACCATGGTGAGGCGTCCCCTCTTCTTCTTACAAGTCTGTAAACGTCTGGGGACCGACCAAGGAGACAAGTTTCTCAAGTTTAGAAATAGGAACGCTGTCCCATCCTTGTCTAATACAGGCCTCGAACTGATCGACTGTCCTGGGCCTTCTTTGTTGCACCTTCCTCTTTATGATGCGCCAAATGTTCTCTGTAGGTGAAAGAAAGATCTGGACTGCAGGCTCGCCATTTCAATACCCGGAGGATCCTTTTCCTCCGCAGCCATGATGTTGTAATTAATGCAAAGGGTTTTAACCCTCTGACGATGACAGAAACGGACCCTAAAATAAACAAATCTGAATCAGTCATTTCTGGACATGGAGTACCATTAAATCATTCAAAAACGTAAAAGATTGAAGTCTTTATCTTTTTTAATAACATCAAAATAGCCGCAAGTAGCAATTCCCTGGGTCGAAGCGAAGAGAAGAGCCTAATCCTGTACTAATGGTAATAAAGAGCAGTGCTGGAGGAAGAAGAGTGGTGATGATGATGGAGTGATGATGGTGATCAAGAGTAATAATGATGAAGAGGAGTGCTGCAGAGAAGAAGAACAATGATGGAGGGGTCATGATGACAAGGATCGATTGACAAAGGTATGATAGTGATGCAAAGTGTTTGGGACCGAAAGGTCACTTGTGTGATTCCCGAACCAGCAGGAAATATGTGGCAGTGGGGAGTGAACAGCACTCCGGGGTGAGCGTTTGGAGGTTCGGTGTTTTGCTTTAAAGCACCTCAGCCATGAAGATGGAGTAACCTAAAGCAAGACACCTGACCCCAACCAGTCTGCCAGCACTGTCCAAATACAGGGCCAAAAACTTTCAATACAGCATATTAAAATAACACGTCCTATATAGGAGTATGAATCCTGAACAGGAAATGATGATGCAGTGATGTCATAGTGGTGATGTCACAGACAGATGACACTTGGATTCCTAAAAAC
>CM045729.1:12948579-12958579 GCA_024760905.1 Plotosus lineatus
CCTCCCCCTCATCGTTGCCACGTCACTCTCGCGTCTGATCTCACAAACCTCTCCCTCATCGTTGCCTCCTCATTCTCGTGTCTGATCTCACAAAGCTCCCCCTCACCGTTGCCACCACACCTTCTTGTCTGAGCCGACACCTCCCCCGCATCACCGCACCCTCACATCTACATTTATTAGTTTGTTAACCTTTAAGAAAAACAAAAGAAAGATGGATGGAGGAAAGAAAAACATTAATTACAGTTATAAACAATGAACATGTCCTTTTTTTGTCAACATGTCTATCTGTACCTGTGTTTTTATGTATCTCATGCTCTGATGCAGATATGCTGGTGGATGGATTACGGCAGATCGCGGTCCCTGCTGAGCTCTGCTCCAAGTTTCTTCAGCTGGCCAACAGCAACACGATGCGTGCTGTGGAGACATGCGGGATCCTCTGCGGAAAACTGGTACTGCTCACATTCCGCTTCTATATCACAGTGTAACGTACGCTCATTCTGGAAAACCATGAAACTGAACTTCCTCATCCCCTCCTTCAGACAAGGAACGCGTTCACAATAACACATGTGATCGTCCCAAAGCAGTGCGGCGGTCCTGATTACTGCGACACGGAGAACGAGGAGGAGCTGTTCCTGGTGCAGGACCAGTACAACCTCATCACACTCGGTTGGATACACGTGAGTACTCACACACACGTACACACACGCGTACACCATAACACACCAAGGGCCTTTAATTATCCCCGGTAACATTTCATGTTTTTCCCTCCCTGACCTTATCCACAGACTCATCCGACTCAGACGGCCTTCCTCTCCAGCGTTGATCTTCACACTCACTGTTCCTACCAGCTTATGCTGCCCGAAGCCATCGCCATTGTTTGCTCGCCCAAATTCAATGAGTCAGTGTGCCTTCTTCAGAAAAGTCATTGTAAAGAAACCTGTTTTAGAGTTTAAGGGAAGGTTGATGTGCATACATGTTTAACTTTTCAGGACGGGGTACTTCAGGCTAACCGACTACGGCATGGAGGAGATCTCCACCTGCACACAAAAAGGCTTTCACCCTCACCCCAAGGAACCTCCTCTCTTCATAGTAAGTGTTCAGGTAGCAATCGATGCTAAGTGTAAGTACAGTGTAATTTTACTCATATAAAGAAGACCTGTCTTATAAATTTACTATTTTCCTGTAACTTTATCCTATTTCTGCAGTCTCTGAACTAATATGTAACTGCCAGCTTGCTGAATGGGATAAAATTACGCGAAACGTCAACATTTACCTCAGGTGTAAAGACTGATTGAACTAATACGTAACTGCCAGCTTCCAAAAGACACAGTCAGTCTTTACATCTGAGGTAAATGTTGACGTTTCGCGTAATTTTATCCCATTTCTCTAGTGTGTCTTTAGAAAGCTACGACCAGTTACGTAATGAGTTCAGTCAGTCGTTACATTTGAGGTAAATGTTGACGTTCCCTGTAATTTTATCTTGTTTCCACATTCGCTGTCTTTCTCTATAACATTTAATTAAATGCAATATATATGTCCGATCTTCCTCAATGTTGATGCTACTCAAAAAGTCACGAGTTGTCTGGTTAGCAATCAATGCTAAGTAATTTTATAGCGCGTATGTTAGCTTTTTATCAACACATCTGAGGTAAATGTTGACGTTCCCTGTAATTTTATCTTGTTTCCACATTCGCTGTCTTTCTCTATAACATTTAAATGCAATATATATATGTCCGATCTTCCTCAATGTTGATGCTACTCAAAAAGTCACGAGTTGTCTGGTTAGCAATCAATGCTAAGTAATTTTATAGCGCGTATGTTAGCTTTTTATCAACACATCTGAGGTAAATGTTGACGTTCCCTGTAATTTTATCTTGTTTCCACATTCGCTGTCTTTCTCTATAACATTTAAATGCAATATATATGTCCGATCTTCCTCAATGTTGATGCTACTCAAAAAGTCACGAGTTGTCTGGTTAGCAATCAATGCTAAGTAATTTTATAGCGCGTATGTTAGCTTTTTATCAACACATCTGAGGTAAATGTTGGCGTTCCCTGTAATTTTATCTTGTTTCCACATTCGCTGTCTTTCTCTATAACATTTAAATGCAATATATATGTCCGATCTTCCTCAATGTTGATGCTACTCAAAAAGTCACGAGTTGTCTGGTTAGCAATCAATGCTAAGTAATTTTATAGCGCGTATGTTAGCTTTTTATCAACACATCTGAGGTAAATGTTGACGTTCCCTGTAATTTTATCTTGTTTCCACATTCGCTGTCTTTCTCTATAACATTTAAATGCAATATATATATGTCCGATCTTCCTCAATGTTGATGCTACTCAAAAAGTCACGAGTTGTCTGGTTAGCAATCAATGCTAAGTAATTTTATAGCGCGTATGTTAGCTTTTTATCAACACATCTGAGGTAAATGTTGACGTTCCCTGTAATTTTATCTTGTTTCCACATTCGCTGTCTTTCTCTATAACATTTAAATGCAATATATATGTCCGATCTTCCTCAATGTTGATGCTACTCAAAAAGTCACGAGTTGTCTGGTTAGCAATCAATGCTAAGTAATTTTATAGCGCGTATGTTAGCTTTTATCAACACATCTGAGGTAAATGTTGACGTTCCCTGTAATTTTATCTTGTTTCCACATTCGCTGTCTTTCTCTATAACATTTAAATGCAATATATATATGTCCGATCTTCCTCAATGTTGATGCTACTCAAAAAGTCACGAGTTGTCTGGTTAGCAATCAATGCTAAGTAATTTTATAGCGCGTATGTTAGCTTTTTATCAACACATCTGAGGTAAATGTTGACGCGTTCCTGTAATTTTATCTTGTTTCCACATTCGCTGTCTTTCTCTATAACATTTAAATGCAATATATATGTCCGATCTTCCTCAATGTTGATGCTACTCAAAAAGTCACGAGTTGTCTGGTTAGCAATCAATGCTAAGTAATTTTATAGCGCGTATGTTAGCTTTTTATCAACACATCTGAGGTAAATGTTGACGTTCCCTGTAATTTTATCTTGTTTCCACATTCGCTGTCTTTCTCTATAACATTTAAATGCAATATATATGTCCGATCTTCCTCAATGTTGATGCTACTCAGAAAGTCACGAGTTGTCTGGTTAGCAATCAATGCTAAGTAATTTTATAAGCGCGTATGTTAGCTTTTTATCAACACATCTGAGGTAAATGTTGACGTTCCCTGTAATTTTATCTTGTTTCCACATTCGCTGTCTTTCTCTATAACATTTAAATGCAATATATATATGTCCGATCTTCCTCAATGTTGATGCTACTCAAAAAGTCACGAGTTGTCTGGTTAGCAATCAATGCTAAGTAATTTTATAAGCATATGTTAGCTTTTTATCAACACATCTGAGGTAAATGTTGGCGTTCCTGTAATTTTATCTTGTTTCCACATTCGCTGTCTTTCTCTATAACATTTAAATGCAATATATATGTCCGATCTTCCTCAATGTTGATGCTACTCAAAAAGTCACGAGTTGTCTGGTTAGCAATCAATGCTAAGTAATTTTATAGCGCATTATGTTAGCTTTTTATCAACACATCTGAGGTAAATGTTGACGTTCCCTGTAATTTTATCTTGTTTCCACATTCGCTGTCTTTCTCTATAACATTTAAATGCAATATATATGTCCGATCTTCCTCAATGTTGATGCTACTCAAAAAGTCACGAGTTGTCTGGTTAGCAATCAATGCTAAGTAATTTTATAGCGCTGTATGTTAGCTTTTTATCAACACATCTGAGGTAAATGTTGACGTTCCCTGTAATTTTATCTTGTTTCCACATTCGCTGTCTTTCTCTATAACATTTAAATGCAATATATATGTCCGATCTTCCTCAATGTTGATGCTACTCAAAAAGTCACGAGTTGTCTGGTTAGCAATCAATGCTAAGTAATTTTATAGCGCGTATGTTAGCTTTTTATCAACACATCTGAGGTAAATGTTGACGTTCCCTGTAATTTTATCTTGTTTCCACATTCGCTGTCTTTCTCTATAACATTTAAATGCAATATATATGTCCGATCTTCCTCAATGTTGATGCTACTCAAAAAGTCACGAGTTGTCTGGTTAGCAATCAATGCTAAGTAATTTTATAGCGCGTATGTTAGCTTTTTATCAACACATCTGAGGTAAATGTTGACGTTCCCTGTAATTTTATCTTGTTTCCACATTCGCTGTCTTTCTCTATAACATTTAAATGCAATATATATGTCCGACCTTCCTCAATGTTGATGCTACTCAAAAAGTCACGAGTTGTCTGGTTAGCAATCAATGCTAAGTAATTTTATAGCGCGTATGTTAGCTTTTTATCAACACATCTGAGGTAAATGTTGACGGTTTGAAACACATCTGACCTGTATCTTTCCAGCCACCAAGTGTAATATAGCCAAGTGTAATTCTCGTAGTGGTTTTTTATTTATTTTTAAGTCATACTGAGTCCTTTCTTAGCATTTTAGCAACAATTCTGAGGTAAATGTTGACGTTCATGTCCTTTCCAGTGTCATTATAGAATATAGAATTATTAACAGCTGCGTTATCTTGATGTACGTTGTTAGAATCAGTTTAAAGTTAGCAACTGGAGTTGTTGCAAAAAATTAATCTCTCTTTAAAAAGAAAGAAGTTTTGTGTAGCTTTGAATTATACTCGTCTGGAGTCTCTTTTTTTTCTAGTTTAAATTAAACTAGTGTAATTTTAGTCATGGGAGTTTTTATTTCAGATTTTACCGATGTTTTTGAGGTCAAATTTGATGTTCTATTAGTTTTGGGGTTTTTTTTTTTTTTCACTCTTTCCTCAACCGGTAATATTTTACAAAGTGTTTGGCTAAAGTTGTCAGGCAGCCTGCTCTTACTAGATCAGGTCATTTGGTTAGCAGTTAATGCAAATTAAAACTATTTTTGGCCAGAGGGAGTTTTTTTTCCTAAAAATTAGCCACCACTTCTGAGAAGGTTGCTCTGCTCAACGCTAACTTGTTTGAACTCCGAGCAACAGAGTCCTCTTAACTCCAGCTCAAAGATACGCAGCCCAGTTTGGATTTATTTTCTGACTCCATCCCGGTTGCCTTTTTTCCCAGAACGGCAGCCATGTTGCAATCACAGAAGGCGCCGTCACCATGTTAGACCTTCGCTGATCGACTCCAACAGCGGTATGACGAAGAGCTTTCAACCAGAACACCAACTGTAATCTCCTATCCTTAATATGCTACGTGGACCAGCATCGACAAGAAGCGAGATGAATGATTTCTGACGAATCAGCATTTACAATGGTGGCGGTGAAGACTGTCTTCGTTCAGCACTTTCAAAAAGCAAACGCTTGTTATACCCAACAAAGATGTTATTATACCATCTGCTGTGACATCAGGGCTGTTTGCACACATTCAGAACTATGAAGGACCCGACTGTTTTCTTCGTATTGTAAATCATGTTATCCACTGTCCTGTTGGCAATGTGTTTGACACTAACTCGATGTAAATAACATTAAAGTAAAGTGTTTTTAAAGCTGCTTTCAGGCTCAATGTGATGTGATTTGTGTATGGTATTAGAACAAGTGCGTTTAATATAAGCCTGTGTCAACCCCTTCTAACTGATTAGATTTTTGTAAATTTCAACAGGTGTGTGCTGATCCACAAAATTAGCCAATCAAATAATTCCTGGTATTGCACTCCTGCCATGAGATAAGTATAACACACTGTGAGTCTACGTGTGAAACCATTTTGAATCAATAATACAACAAATTATTGAATTCAGTTTTATGAATGATAGATAACACTCTTCAGAATCAAATAATTCTTTATACCACACCTCATTTCATTCGTTTATTCTCTGCACTGCTTAATCCTAATTAGGGTCACAGGGAGGCTGGTGCGCATCTCGGCCAATTTTGGGTGAGGGCGGAGTACACCCTGGATAGCTTGCCAGGCAATCGCAGGGAAGCAACACACTGACAGCTGCGCAGCTACTCTTGAAGGTCAGCAAATGGTTCTTTTACATGAACCTCACACCATAGCCAATGAGAGACATGGCTGGCCTGTGATAGCCCGGTTTTCTGCACCGTGGGGACAGCAGTGGCAACTGTTGACACAGTGGGGCTTGAACCCCAACCTTAGACTCGGCAATCCAGCACCTTACCACCGGGCCCCCGCTAACCCATTTAATAATTGCTAATTATCTCAAGCTAGTAACCCAATCAGATAGCAGCATTCCAGTATCACACACATATACACACACACACATACACACACACCAAATATCTACAACACTAGGTCAGTGGTGGCCCGGTAGTAAAGAGTGGGATTACCGATCCCAAGTTTGGGGATTCAAGTGCCACCGTCAACGATTGTCACTGCTGTCCCTCCCAGTGCAGCTATCCTGGTTACCAAAGGTCGGCCATGTCTCTCGCTGTTTATGGTGTGGGGCATGTAAAAGAACCATTGCTGACTTTCATCAAGAGGATCTGCACAGCCGTCAGCGTGTTTGTCCTGCAATGGCCTGGTGGGCTGTCCAGGGTATACTCTGCCCTCGACCAGAGTTGGCTGAGAAGGGCACCAGCCTCCTTGTGTCCCTAATTAGGTTTAAGCGGTTCAGAAAATGCATGAATGAATGGATCTACCATAGTAATAGCCAAATCAATATAAAGTATTGGAATTTACATTTCGCGGAAGTGTAAAATGCTTCAGGAGAACACAGTGAGATCAGCCAGCTCATCTTTTATTACATTAACATTAATAATCCAGAATACCTTTTTGTGTTAGTAAAGAATACAAACTTTCGGAAGTACTCATCCAGCAGCTGTGCGTCCACATCGTCATTGTTATTACCCTCGTCCGTCGTACCCCCTGATTCAGAGCGTAGTTAAAATGTCTTAAAAATGTGGAATTTTTCAAGCTACAAATGAACTCTGGTTCGAGAGGTAAATGTGATTGCGCCATTAAAAAAAAAATTGGACTTTGAGTCAGATTAAATACAGGAAAGTGTTGCCCTCATGGACAGTCATGAAGAAAAGGGGAGCAACTTCAGATTCCTTGGACGAACTGCCTCATTCTGCCCTCTCGAGTTCCATCTTCCTGATGACTCGTCCATTTTACAAAAGAGACAGACGGGTGTGGTTTTAGGGTTCTTGGTGGAGGGTATGGTCAGTTCAGCTCATCCAATCCAGATCATCGTCATCGCTTTCATCTCCAAACAGAGGGGTCGGAGGGGGCCGTCCTTTTAAACTCTAATGACCAATCACAGCAAAAAAAGTAATTGACAAACAATTAGTAAATAAAAAGTTGTTAGGGACTAGCTACAGACTTAGTGTGGTTGAGATACACCTAAAATTATCTTTTTTTTTTTTTAAATGATCAGCTCACATGACTTTACTTTAGATTCGAGCATTTCTGTTGCTGGAAATTTTCCTTACAGATAGTTTATGCTCAGATTCTGGAATGTTCTAAAGCATTTTTGATAGGTAATCGAATAAAAAGAATATTGCTTTTTTTGGGGGGTTGTTGTTAACTTTTATCTGATAGTTTTCAAATATCTGCTGATGGAATTGGAGCGAGATGTAGCCCGTACCCTTACTCAATCTGAACAGCGCTTTAGTTTGTTGCGTCACCGATTCGTAGCTCACGAACTAGCCGAGTCTCTGTTAAAACTCTGTTGTAGCACTGCAGTGCAATTTTGTAAATTAAGTCGAACATCTGCTTCACCACCACCACCACCACTATTACCACGATCATGTTCTCGTGAAGCAGCGGTCACACCCGTATAAATCATTTAAATTAACAAAAATTCATCTGTAGAATGTATCGAGGCCTTCACCATACATGTTTTGACTAACAAAACATTAGCATCAGGTCGACGCCGGACACAATTGCTACCTTTTTATTTGAATAATGAAAGCACCAATCAACAAAGAGTATCTACATGTCACACTATTAATAGGAACATCCTGAACCTAACCTCCATTGTGGCTTTAAGATTCTTTGTTACTTCTGCTTGGACCTGGAACCTTCATTAACGAAGCATAAATGATTGACAGTGCCTTAGCATGGCGCGAGAGCGTGTAAGAGATTAGTGATTGTCTTAAAGACAAACGGACGTTCTATGGTGATAAACATTAAAGAAGCTGTGTCGTCATTTTTCTTTTCTTTTTTTTTAATTTGAAATAACGGTGCGGACTCCTAACAAATTGTTGTCTGAACCAAATTGATTTATGTTAGCTTGCATAAACTAAATTTAAATTTGTACAAACTACAATGTTTTAAGAAAGCAATGTTATTTAGGTTACTTTCTTCAAACCAAGCTCACCAGCTCCTCCTCCTCCTCCTCCTCATTGGTTGGTAATGGTGGAGGTTTTGTCAAGGCGGGGCTCTGGAAAAATGGCCCCTCTGAATTCACCTCTTCTTCTCGTTCAGAAGAACTGAGACATGGGGGGGGGGGGGGTCACAGAAACAGAGACAGGACAAAGACGGAATCAAGAGGACATGTGATTACATGAACATCAGCGGGGTAAATTAATGGGTGGAGTCAGGGTTGTTGGTGGAAGGGTGCGTTAGTAATTAATGAAAATCAGTCAACGGCATGACGACGACATTACAGTTCAAATCCAAAGCGGATAATTTTTCTCCCAAGTGTTTTATTGCGCTTGTATCACATGATCATAATGATTTATAAAACAAACAAACAAACAAACAATTGTTACCTGATTAAAATAAACCCATTTATTCTTGAAGATTGGTGGTGGGGTTTGATTAATCATAGGAAGGAGGTGAGAGTTAGTAGGCGGAATGTATTGCTCTATTCACACGTGAAAGACGACGTTTCTTTTCGCTATTTCGTCTTTTATTTAGCTACTTGGCTAAACCGATTGATTGTTGGTCACAGAAAAAGCGTCACACAGGATCATGTGATCATGTTGTCGTATCAATTTCAATATCAAAGACTTTCTTTTTATGCACCAAGATGTATAGGCGGCACGTTTCTATTGCAATACAATGTTAAAATAGATACGATCATAGGACAGAGACAGTGAGCTGTGCGTAAAGACGTATTGGAATTTTTTGTACATCACAGGTTCTTTATGAATCTGAAGATTTAGACATGGGGGCCTCCATAGCCCGACACTTAGAGAAGTGGCTTTGGGATGAAAGGTCGGTAGTTCAATTCCCAAACAAGCAGAAAAAACGTGTGGCGGTGGGGAAGTGAGCTGCAACGTCCCTTCCTAGACATAAATGGCTGAAGTGCCCTTGAGCAAGGCACCTACCCCACAACTGCTCTCTGGGCGCTCCCATTTTGTGGCAGCCTCCTGCTCAGCGTGTCCACTTTGGATGGATTCAATGCAGAGGAAATAATGTCCCTGAAGGGCTTAATACAGTTTAAAATAATAATAAGAAGAATAAACGTTCAGAAACTGTTTGGCTGGTTTCTAATTTTTCAGCTACTTGATGTCGTGAACGTTGTTGCTCACAATTTAGGCAGCATTTTTTTGCGCGATGCCAGTGCTAACGCGAACGCGGTTTACCTGCTGGGACATGCTGCCGTTTCTGTGCCGTCCTCTTCTGCAGAGTTTGGGGGTGGTGGGGGGTTCTTCGGGGGGCCGGTGTGAATGGTTTCTACGGATTCCAGTTCATCTGACGGCCCCAAAGTGCTCTCCTGCTTCACCACTACTTGTTCAGATGTGATGTCACCGAGTGGGTCTGTATTCACTTCCTCTTTGGAAACGACATCATTCTGTATCAGAATCTGTTTTGTGACGTCGGAGTGCACGAGATCTGCTTCGAAGGGGTCCAATTCTTTTTCTTTCTCGGTCACTTCTTTAGCAGCTTTGGCTTCCTGTTCACCTTCCTCTTCACCTCCAAAGACTTCCTGTTCACCTTTCACCTCGTTACCTACAACAACTTCCTGTTCACTCATCACTTCCACATTACCTCCAACAGCTTCCTGTCCACCCTTCAATTCCTTATTATCGCCA
>CM045729.1:12966079-13076079 GCA_024760905.1 Plotosus lineatus
CACTGGGGTAAATATTACTAATTAGAATCATGAGCCGCGTAATAAAGTGGGTTTCACTGGGGTAGCTCGGAGTGTTTCCAAGATGGGGTGTGTGTGTGTGTGTGTGTGTGTGTGTGTGTGTGTGTGAGATGCATTGGTACCTTGGTAAGGCACGGTCTGAGAGGGGTAAATCTGTCCCAGCGGTTGCAGGTGAGATGTAGTTGTAGTGGACTGAGTGTAAGGATATGGCTAGAGGAAAAACACACACACACACACACACACACACACACAATTATGGAAGGAAACTCTAGTGTCAGTGAATCAACAGATCAAAAAATTTGTTTTGGAAGTAAAAGACTGTATAGTTAGGCACACACTGCTCACCTGGAAGCCATGACCTGCCATGGGCATCACTGGCTGGGGTGTGGCTGTTGCAACAGAAAGAGGCATCAAAGCTGATGCTGCAGAGGTGAGAGGATATGATGTCATGGGGAAAAGAGGAAAAAAGTAGTAAGTATGTAAGTGTGTGTTTATAGAAATGTGCATGGAATGCATGCGGTATGTGTGTGTGTGTGTGTGTGTGTGTGTGTGTGTGTGTGTGTTCACCTTGAAATGCGGCTGAAGGACCAGAGGCAAGGTGGACCGGCTGAGGGGAGGATGCAGTTGGACGCTCTTTCACTCGGGACACACTCGGGTCCTGTATGAGACACATTAACATTCATGACATCACTGCTGTGTTTCCTCAGTCTCTTTTTTTTCTCTCCCTCAGACATCTTTCTCACCTCCAGTTCAGAGTCGCTGGACTCGGCGTGCAAGGGTGACGATGCTGGGCCCGCAAGGAAGGGGAGCATGGGCTGACCCATTTTGGCCATACGGGAGATGAGCTTGGCTTTGGTAGCGTCCGGATTCTGAGCCAATTAAAGCGTTTCAGTATTTGGGAATAAAACACATCTGTTATCTACTCGAAGTGTGACACTACAACATTTAATATCCCATCATCCTCCATCCCAGCCGCATCCAATACAGCGCGAATACACACTGGCAGAATTTATACAGGTGGCTTCAGATTCAAAGTGTCAAATTCTAATATTAAACTAATAGAAGGTGGTGAGAGTTGAAGATTGTGGATTAAAATCTTCATCTTATACTAAAACTTTAAAAGATGTTCAAAAGATTCAATGAATCATTTTGAAGCGGTTCAGAGATTCAGTGTGCAAAAAGATTCAAAGCTGGTTAAATGATTCAGAGACTCCTATTCGAAAAGGATTCTGACGGCTGAAAGCATCTATTAAAGATTAGTCAGATTAACGAAATCTAAACTGGAGATGGTCTCTGTAAACCTTCCAGATGAGCGCTGTGATAAAAGAAATTAATTGGTGAGAACAAGAGAAAGCAGCTGCTCACCACTAGCTGCTCGCTCAGCGAGTTGGATTTAGCTCTCAGTGGTGGATCACTAAAAGAGAAAAAGCATTAAAATCAGAAACAGAAACAATAAAAATCAATCGTCAATAAACAATCTGCTGCTCGTACCCTGATCTGCTGGCTGCTGAGGTAAGATCTGGCCCCAGACTGTCCACACTGGGTGCCGGAGAGGGGACCGCAGTGTCCCTGGAGCTCCCAGCTGTCCTCTCAGACCCGACATCTTTAGCAAACTTCACCTGTATACGAGCGCATGAACACACACACGTTTTAAAGTTCTGTCTTTCGAAACAATGCACCCACAGTGAGGAACTAGAAGGTGTTGTGTCTCACCCTGCGGATTTCTGCCTCGAACACCAAAGTGCTGTCTGGAGGGATTCGGCCCGGGACACCCTGCGATCCATACGCCAGAGCCGGAGGGATCACGAGGAGACGCCGTCCTCCTTTACGCATGTTCAGCATGCCCTCCTCCCAGCCCTGGTCCATACATGGAGCTCGATTTTATTTTATTAACATACTCCAAATGACTTCAATATCCAAACGCCAGTCAATGGCTCTGGTGAGCGCTCACCTTAATGACCTTCCCAGCACCGAGCTTTATTCTCAGGAGTTTGTCCTTATTCAGATTAGAATCAAACGTCTGGAGACACACACAGAGTTAAGTCAGGATCCTCAAACATTACTGCTCGAGCATGAGGTCACAAAATAGGCTCAACTTGGATTTCACCAAACATGTCTGATATGTTAATTATTCGAGGAGGACATCACGATATGCAGGATTCTTGCCTACGATGCAAACTAGCCTCCCCAAACCACCAGATGACAGCGGTCACGGAAAACATTGCACTTTTTCAAGCAGGTGTTTTAAGTCTCTGACTATACAAGCATAGGTTTAATATTTACATTATATAAATAATTTCATGTAAGCTAAGCTAGCCGGTGGACTCGGATAAAGCAGAATGTTCACAACAAACTACTTCAGAGATGTAAATGGTGACCGTATATATTTTGACAGTTATGTACATCTGAAAACCATCCGGGTTTGAGATTTAAGGTGGGCTTATGATTTACATCACCTGTAGATATTTGGGAGCATTTTCCAATTTAAATAACATTAAATAGTCATAGAATTCTGACAGTTTTAATTAGAATAAAAATACACAGATTAAAAATGTTAGAATTAATATACAGTAACCCCCCGTTGTTCGTGGGGGTTGTGTTCCGTCCCTTTCCGCGGATCCTGAAAATCCGCGAGTTAACGCGTTTTTAAAAGCCCATGTACGATATTACATGCACCAAAATATGCTCCTTGAACACATTCGATAGACAGTCTCTCATATTAATACAGTAATAATGCAGTAAAATGTAGTAATGATTTAGCAAAAACTTTTTAATTTTGTCCCGTGATGATATTTACGAATAAATAAAGCACTTAGGCTCCGTACCAGCTGGTGTCGTGGGTAGGGTGCTGCACTCATGATCGGAAGGTTGTGTGTTCAAATCCCAGTTTGACCTTCACTGTGCTAAGACCCCTGGGCAAGGTCTCAACCACAAGTGTGCCTCTGTTCACCCAGCAGTATAAATGGGTTCCAGTAAAATATACTGGGAAGGTAACCTGCGATGGACTCGCGTCCCATCCAGGAGGAATTGAACTCCAAGTCGCTTCACGCTACGGAAACCGGGGATAAGCACCGGCTTGATGAGTGGGCTCAGGTGTAAAAAGCACAAAGGGCATGACCTTTTTAGGCTCCGTACCAGAAGCTAGAGAAGATGCATTGCATTTGAGTGGCATCATAGCGCTTAAATAATAATTAAAAACACACTAAAATAAAAAACGTGAATTCACAATTCAAGAAATCACGTTGATAACTTGTGTGCGAAGGAGAAACAAAACAAAAAAAAACAAAACAAAAAAAAAAAAAAAAGGGGTTTGTACACATCATCTGCAACCAATCAGCAGGAGGGAGAAACAAAAGCTCTCAGCCATTGGCTAAATTTGAATCACATGGCACTAATTTCCGGGGCTGCCGCTAATCCGCGAGTATGCAGGGCCGTAAACGGTGAACCGCGAACGTGCGGGGGAGGGGGGGGGGGTTACTGTAATTATAATCCTGTAACTGCTCCAAAAAGCAAATTATCACTCCTCACTCTGCCCGGTGTTCTCTCAGATCCTCTTACACTGCTAGATTGGTCTACCGAGGGACAAAAGGAAAAACGCATCTAAACTCTGCTCCAAGGTGGTGGAATGAACTTCCTCTGGATTTCCGGACAGCTGAGTCACTGGGTGTCTTCAACAAACAGCTGAAAAAACTTACCTTTTTTGGCAGCACTTAGATTAGTGCTATGCCCCCACACACACACACACACACACACACACACAAAACCAACCAACCAAAAAAAAAAAGGCAAAAAAACAAAAAGCAACGAACCCACACTTACACACTTACACACACACACACACACACACACACACACACACACACTGAGTTTGATTGATGGTATATTTTACCTTCAAACCAGAACAAGAATATATTCACTGAGAGAGACTATAAAGCACTTCTGTAGATGTAAATATAATTAAAATACTTGTTTAGAGAGACATTAAGATTAAAAGGACCCCTATATTGGTACATTTTGATTGAAAAAAACAAAACAAAACCTAGTTACAGCAAGCCAGCAAAGAGTCCTCAACAATCAGAATATAACTTTGGGTTCCCACCTGACCGATGGTGTGGTTCTGCAGTAGCCAGCCGGTGTAGGCTACCTCCAGAGAGTCTCCATTCTCTACCCCTTGTCCCTCCCCAAGAATCAGGTCCTGAGTCACCAGCACCTCCAGTGGAGATGAGCAATTTGCTTTCGCCAGACACACCTGAGATAAAACACAGAGCGTCAACATTACACTACCTTCCTCAACTTCAAGTCCAGCTCCACCCTCAGGTCTGAGGTTAACTCCACCCACTGCGTTATTTATTATTGTTTTGAAGATGAGATGTAAAAGTGTACGACAGAAATGTCTCACTGATTCTTGATCATGGAATATCTGAAAATACAATATAGGCATCCCTCGCTAATTTGCGTTTCAATTCATGTGGCTTCAGTGCATCGTGTTTTTTTTTTAAAGATTTATCGAATTAAAAAATAAGGAAATTAAGGAAGAATAGGGGGAAAGATCAGGAAAATGCAGTGAAAACAAGGCCAATTATGCAAAAAAAAAAAAAAAAAAAAAAAAACCCTAAACAAGCACAAAACAAAAAAAACAACCCAAAACCTCCCATCAAAACTATTTACATTCTTGTGAGGCATGCGCTGTGCATCTGTGCACGTTCGTGTCTGTAAGTGTATTTATATTTAATTTACATCTTATGCATTATTTTTTTAATGTTTAATTGTTATTATATGCATTTATAGCGTTGATATTATATACACATACATATACGTCAGTTGGGGGGGGGGGTGATCCTACTTTGCAGAATTTGGTGGTTGCATGGGGATCTCGGTCCCAATTAACCGCAGAAAGTGAGGGATCCCTTTATAGTCTTAGTTTTCAAACAAATTAAAAAAAAAAAAATTTTAGACGCCATATTTGACCGAGTTGTGGAATAAACGCTCAGTTTTCAAACAAACAATCTATTGGAATTGGAAAGTCTTTAAAGTGCAAGGGCAAAAACGAAAACAGTGAGAACAAGTAACAGAGGTGAAGAAACAAATATGAAAAATATATACCATATTTTTCAGACCATAAGGTACACTTAAAAGCCTTTAATCTTAAACAAAAAAAAAAAAAAATGACGGTGCACCTTATAATCCAGCGCGCCTTATATGTGGATGATATGGTGAATAAAAGTTTCTTATTTAAAACCTGATGTAATTGGTATGTTACTAATATGAGTATGGAGTGAGGAGAAGGTCCAGAATGGATTCACCCATTGTACAATGTTTATGGGAAAATATGTTTCAGTTCACAAACCAAACCAGTTTTATCACAACAGTTAAAGACGCTTCCCACTCAGGGACGTGACTACGGGACGGATTGCAACATTCAGGATGATTTTTCACCACGATATAACTTTTTGAGACCTTTCAACCTTTCAAATGCTTGATTGTAATTAAAAATAGTAATTATTGAAATAATAACACTAGATCCGGGTTCATGACACAGCCTTCCATGGCTAGCAATCCATGGGAGCTAATTGGCTGAGCTCTTCCAGGAGGGAGGGACGGCATACGCTCACTTCGTCATTCACAGGGATCACCAGTCAATCATTGGTGTCTGTGAGCTCACTCATATGAGGGGCGGAAAGTGTTAGACCGCCCCCAAATATGCATGCACTGCAGTTCGAAAAGAGGCGATTGGATAGAATTGCTTGTCACGGAGGGGGCGTGTGCATGCTTTCGTTCCTCCCTGGTCGGTGATGGTAGTGTGATAGGCAAGGTAGTATCTGATGGGTGGGAATTGGATATGAATAAATCAGGGAGACGAAGCAAAAATAAATAAATAAATAAATAAATAGGACCTCGTCACAGTGGAGTCATATCATTTGATTTATAGCTGAATAAATACGTTAAAAAATGTAAAACATTTCAATTTACTAGAAATCCGCAAAACAAGTAACCCATGTTGCATTCTGCGTACTTCCTTAAAAAAAACGACATCACCGATCATCACCATTTTGTGGTGCGGATGTTAAGACTGGGTAACTACAGAAGCCAATCAATTTTCATCCTAATCATCACCATTTTTGGGTGTGGCTCTTGGGACCAGGGACCATATCTTTTATAAACGTTGTACACAGGCTGAGGGACATTGGCTGTTTTGCGAGGTTATTTTATTATCAGTTAGCTAAATTAGCAATGATTAGCATTTAGGACCTTTTCGCACGTGTTTTCCTTCAATGCTAACACCGCATGAGCGCACCTCTTTGCAGAAGTCGGTGGCTGTGTTCTCCGTCTCGAACATCAGAGACCAGTTCTGCCTCTGATCATCGTAAAAGGTGCAGTAGTTACTGGGCTGGACCTGAGAAAGGAAACAGAGATGATGAAGATTAGAAGACACAAGCACTTTGGGGAGATTCACAACTTGATTGGAGGAAACCCACCGTGAAGGAGAAGGCAGAGTGGATCCTAGACGCCGTCACTGGTTTCTGCTGGCTGGCGTAGAGCAGCAGCTTATACTGCAGTGGGTGGGAATAAATAAGTGGATTAATAATTACAGTTATGAATATTAGCAACGGGGGGCAGCTGTAGTCTTTTGGGTACAGAAGCAACTTCCAGACTGAAAGGTTACTGGTTTTATTCCCGAACCAGCAGGAAAAATGTGTGGCGACGGGAGCGTGTGCAGCACCATCCGTTCCTCAACATAAATGTCTTAAGCGCCCTTGAGCGAGGCACCTAACCCCTCAACTACTCCCAGGGCGTCCCAATGTGTGTGGCAGCTCCCTGCACCGAATGTGTTTGTGTTCATTGTTTAATTGGGTGTGTGCTCACTTTGGGTGGGTTCAACTGGAACCAGCAGGCGCAACTTGTTCCACTTTTCGAGGTGGTCCAGGTTGTTCCAGGACAGCACAATAGGCGTCGTACATGTGGGTTTACGCAAGTGCAGTAACCTCGATCAAGGTTACGAGGACATTTCACTGACTTCTCGCACAGATGGGTGGTTCTTCTCAAGATGTTTGTTTGCGTGTTGTCCCTGACCTCCTGCTTGCCATCAATTCGAGAGTGGCCTTGTAAACAGAGGACGCAAGTTGTTCCCACTGTCTGCATAAAGGTGGCTAAACACAGTTACCTTCGAACCTGACTGACCCTGAAGGGTCAAACCCAAATCATCTTGTAGATAATTCGTACCAAGAGATGGATTTTTTTTGCTACTTTGGTTATATCCACAAATCATAACAGCACAATGGGTGATTAAAACCAGTACCATATAAGGCATGCTTAATCATCATCCACGCTGCATGGTGGTGGCGGCATCTTCTACTTCCATAGTGCACCTATGTTAACATTTCTGGATGTTTATATGGTTTCTAAAATTTGTGTGTTTATACACATTTGATGAAGCTCCTTTATTACACGACGATTCAGTTCAGATTCCTTTGTTGTTGGGTTTTTTCCCACCAGTTTCTCCCTAATATAGCCGTGTCTAATTTCCATCCATCAGGTATTACCTTCCCTATCACATGACCACCACCAACCAGAGCGGAACGTAAGCATGCACACGCCCCATCTGTACCATGCAATGCTAGCCACCCGCCTCTTTTCAAACTGCAAAACATGTGCATTTGAGGCGGTCGAACACACTCTGAGGGAAAGTGCTATCGCCCCCCTCATACGAATGAACTCACAGACGCCAATGACTGGCTGGCAATCCTGCTGAGTGACAGGGAAGGGAGCGTATGCAGCCCCCCCTCCCGTGAAAGCTCAACCAATTATCTCCCATGGACTCCTGGTCATGGATGGCTGTGGCATTAATCAGGATTTGAACTTGCGATTTTAGGGGTTAATAGTCACGCCCTTGGCGGCACGGTGGCGTAGTGGTTAGCACGTCCGCCTCACAGCAAGAAGGCCCGGGTTCGATTCCCGGCCTGGGCGTTTCTGTGTGGAGTTTGCATGTTCTCCCCATGCTTGTGCGGGTTTCCTCCGGGTGCTCCGGTTTCCCCCGCAATCCAAAGACGTGCACTGTAGGTTAATTGGCGGTTCTAAATTGACCGTAGTTTCTCTCCTGCAGCGGCACTGGAACCCAGTCGTATCGGCACTTGCCTTTCCATTGGATCCTTCCGGTGGCGCCGAGACAGGGGGGGGACTTGCTGCTTGGGTAACAGCCTGTCCCTCATTACTCCCTACCCAGGCTCTGTGCACTGGGGAGTATCACCAGTCGGGATACTGGCCAGAGCGCAGCCATAGTCCTTCGGGACTGACGGAGGCCTACGCTAGTCACGCCCTTTCTTCAAGGCGTCAATGCGTCACTCGGGAGCCAGTCCTCAATTAAGGAATTTATTATACAAATAATTTTTAACTATGTACACTGTCAATAATATTATTAATAAGGGACAAAACTGACTGATATTCACTTTTTTTGGGGGGTGAGGGGGGGATTCGGTTGAATGATTTCAGCTCGTAATTATAAAATAGTAGGCCATTCATTCATTCCCTGAGATGCTTAATCCTAATTAGGGTCGTGGGAGGCTGGCGCTGCAAGGGAAGAGTACAGCCTGGACAGCAGGACAGAAAGACGCTGACAGCAACCCAATGAACTCCTCTTTATGAATGACAGCAAAGGTTCTTCTACATGCCTCTCACCACAGACAGTGAGAGACATGGCTGGCCTTTGATAACCCGGTAGGCTACACTGGGGAGGGGGGGGGGGGTTAAAATAGCACATATAGCAATAAAAATATACATTAAAAAGAAATTACTGTAATTCTAATCAGCTAATTCATGAGTGAATTATCCATTCATTCAATTTCTAAGTCACTTAATCCGAATTAGGATCATGAGGAGGCTGGAGCCTATGTCAGGTGACTGAGCGAAGGCGGGGTACACCCTGGACAGCTCTCCAGGCCATCACAGGGCAACACACATACAACCATACACAACATGTCTGAAATAAATGCTGTCTGTACCCACCTCCTTGTTGGTGTGGTTTCCTAACACCGCAGCTCCCAGCTTGCCTTGCTTCATGTACTGTCCATTAATACTACAAACCATCCAAAAAACACTGGTTTTACACAAACACTCTGCACAGACACTTCATTTGATTCCTTCGTTATTTAAAAAAGGTAGTGTGTAAGATTTAGTGATAGCCAGGAGGTGCAATTCCACATTGCAGGCAAATAAAATTTGATTCTCGACTCCTCCCCTTCGAAGCTGTATGGTACAGGGATAAAAATGGCGGTGCAAAATGGCCACCTTCATAAGAGCGAACCCGCTCTGCATATATTATTTATAATACATATATATATATATATATCCTAAAAGAAGCAATATTTACACAATTGGTTAAAAAATATGAAAAAAAAACATGCAAATAATCTTCATTAATCGGACAGACTCATCGTGTCAGGGCTCAATTAATGAGGATGATGGTGGTGGTGATGATGCAGAACACTCACTATCTGTAGGCATGAACAGCAGTGGCGAAGAGCACAGTGGGTGATCCGGGTGGAGCAGCAGTTTTTTGAGCAGGTGGACCTGTAAAAACATTCCCATGAGCTCAATTGAACAAGGAGTCAACTCTTACGAATCAGTACTATTCTGATACTACTATAGGTGAGCGTTTGACACGAGTCGACTCATCTCTGTGAAACTATTCACGTGGTACATCTGTGACAACGCATGTTCCTCTGACATCATTAAAACTTATTCTCGGAACTGCATCATCTTTTCAGTGGCTGAGATGGCAGCGAGACATTCATTTGACTCTCTAGGTCCATCTGCATATTAGCTTAAACGCTAAGCATTTTGACATTACCATATTTTTTATATATATATATATATATATATATATATATATATATATATATATATATATATATATACACACACACACACACACACACACACACACACACACACACACAGTTTGATACATTGTCAGTCATAAGAAATTAAAAAATAAATAAAGATAAGCACTGAATAATTTGGGAGTCCAAATGAGTCAAATGATTTGACTCACTAAAATGAAACAACCTTGAATTTCCAATGAAAGTACTGAAACTACCCACCATGACTTTGGTTAAGAGGCTTTTCATATGTGACTGGAATAAATATCACATGGTGTGTTTTTATTTTTATGTTTTCTGAAGTAACAGCAACACAAACATGTTTGTGAATGAAACTGACACTATATTATATTTCTCTCTGCTGCATTTGTGCCATTCTCCACGATCTCTATTGGTTCTGATAGAGTTGTCAGGTCTGTTTAAAAAATAATAATAATAAAAAATAGAAAAAAGGGCCTTGCATTTGGTACCTGGGCCTTCAGTGGTACTGAACAGACTCATAATACCACCACGGTCATGTCACACTTATACAGACCATCATTAATATACAAAAACACACTATATCAAAGCGTGGCATTTCACCAACCAATCAGAAGACAGAAAAATTACATCATTGTAAGCCCACTTCCTGGTCCTGTTAGGAGGATCTGAAATCTGATTGGTTAAAGAAACAGCCCCATTGGAATATAGTTAAAGTGAGATCGGCCTGTGCTTCTGATTCTGAAGGCCCGGGACAGATTAGACTGACATGGCAACACTGAGAAGCTGAAATCCGATTGGACAAAAAAAAAAAAAAAACCTATGGTACATACACAATTTAACTGACTTCCCCATCCAATCCCAGTCCTCTCACACCTCCCTAATTTGGAAAGCATTTCAAAAATCAGTGAGGAGCAACTGCTCAGCTTCACACCCCCATTCTACATTTGAAGTAAATCACCTACCAGCGCTCTTCCGAGGCTGTTTAGGGGCTGTATACTGGAAAGACTCACTGGTCTGACTGGCTGTCTGGTCCAGGCTGAACAGAGATGCTAATTTCGCCCTGTAATATGAGAGAGAGAGAGAATGAACACGTATTAAAATATCTTTGCAACAGGGTGGCACAGTGGTGTAATGGTTTGCACGTCTGTCTCACAGCGAGAAGAATCTGGGTTCAAATTCTGGGCTCGACAAAGGCGTCTCCTTGTGGAGTTTGCATGTTCTCCCTGTCCTTGCACAGGTTTCCTCTGGTTACTCCAGTTTTCTCCGACAATCTGAACACATGCAAATTAGGCTAACTGGCTGTTCCAAAATGCCCCAGATGTGCGAGAGGTTGTGTTTCATTAGGCACTGCAATGTTCTAGTGAGTTGTTCAGTGTACCCTCCCTTCAACCAGAATTGGCTGTTTGGGAGGCTCCAGTCTGCCCGCGACCCTTATAGGATCAAGTTGTCTGTCAGATGAATAAATTGATATTTACAACATTCATTCTTTCTCCAAGGTGCTTAATCCAAATTAGGGTCACAGGAAGCTTACTCTGTAAGGGCAGGGTACACCCTGGACAGCTCGCCAGACCATCGCAGGGGCAACACTCACACAACCATTCACACTCACCCCTTGTGCCGATTTGGAACAGCCAATGAGCATACTGTGCATGTTTTTGGAATGTGGGAGGGAACCAGAGTACCTGGAGGAAACCCATGCAAGTTCGGGCAGAACATGCAGACTCTACACAGACACGCCCAGGCTGGGAATCGAACCACGGACCTTCTTGCTGTGAAGCAGATGTTCTTTGCAACATCCCGCCGACACCATCCCAAACTGAGATTTCATGTGTTTTTATTTAATAATACGACACTGAAAATAGCGAGTCCAATTTACAATAAATTATTAAAATGTAAGGTTTTGGAACTTTTTAGCTGTATATACAAAACATGATCTCACAACAATCCAAAAAAATCCATCACTTGCGGTGGCAATAATCTTGTACAAACACCGACCAATCACTGCCTTGCAGTCAGCTGGGAAATATCCAATCAAATGCACCCATGTTTCCCTACTCCTGCATGAACCAGCAGTCAGACTGGAGCTACAGTGTGTGCATGGATTGTGGATCGGAAGGGCCTCCGAGGGGGGCAGCAGCAGATGGTCCGAGGGTCAGAGGTTCCACCCGATTTCAATTAATGTTCCAGGTGCACAGGTTCTGTCTGAGCCACAGTCACTGACCTGAAGTCTGTCATGTTTTTTTTTTTTTAACTCTGGATTAAACTTGGCATCCAGAGCTGTGAGCATGTGAGTGGCATTAACACACACACACACACACACACACACACACACACACGAGCCCTGCAAGACTCTGAATTATATCACTCATATCACTTATGTTTTCTTAAACAACATCTGGCTTTAGTCAATGTTTAGGTCTGTCTGTCTTCCTTTCAGCTTTTTCCCTTTTACTCGGGAGTCGCCACAGCGAATCATCTGATTCGCACATTTGATTTGGCAGAGGTTTTTACGTCGGATGCCCTTCCTGTCACAACCCTTTTAGCAAGGGACAGAAACACGCTGACGACTTTGCAGCTACTCTTTACGAAAGTCAGCAATGGTTCTTTTACATGCCTCTCACCATAGACAGTGACAGACATGGCCCGCCTTTGATAACCCAGTTAGCCGCACTGGGGGTTATTCAATGTTTAGGTCAGCTTTATAATTTGTATTATTTAATTTCATAAGAGCCAACCTTGTTTCCATAGCAACCATTTATTTTACAAAGAATTATACTTAACAAGAAATAAGAGGTTTACTTATGTTTCCTGATTAAGTCCCTGTTTGTGTATTATGATGGAATTTGTATTTTCAGGTTGTGGCAACAGCCTCACAAAAAGAAATTCCTCGGCTCGGCTGTTTTTGTGTGGAAAGTTTGCAAGTTCTCCCTGTGCTTGTGTGGGTTTGCTCCAGGTACTCCGGTTTCATCCCACAATTCAAAGACATGCTCATTACACTGACTCGGCTGTACCAAGTTGCTCCTAGGCGAGAGGAGTGTTAGTGGTTGTGTTTGCACATATTGGCCCTGTGATGGTCTGGCTTGCCTTCACCCGGTGTCGACACGAGCCTAATTAGGCAGTTTGATTAAGTCATATTAAAGAGTGACATCAAGTGACTCTTATTTCAGGTTTGACTTCAGAAACAATTAGTCTCTGATCAAAATATTTACACCCAGCAATGTTGTGTTTTTCAACACTACCGACATAGGTAGCCTAATTATTTAGAGGGGAATTGGGACAGGGCTTCAGTTGAAGGCAGGGAGCAAACCTGAAGATATTTTACAAGTGACGATTAGAGGAGAAGAATAAAGCTGACCCGAGGTCACGTGACTGTTCATGTGCCCTTTGAAGGCTCATTATAAAAGTTAAATGAAAAGAAAATAACGAATAAAACCAAAAATAAATATCGTTATGCACTTTTTACACATATGTTTAGAAAAAAAATTAAATATACATAAAACCCTATCAGGACATAGATTAACCGGAAGTAAACATCCGGAAGTAACTTTAATTTTGTTTGGGTTGCGAGCGAGGTTGTAAGATTAGGATTAGCTTCCTAGAAATACATGTAAAAATGTCCTGAATTAAATAATAAAAAAAAACATTCCGAGATAGATTGTCCTGTCTGAATCTGAGAACTTATATCTTGATGCACAATAATTCTGTCTCACTCACCCTCCTGTCGGAGACATGAAATCTCCGTCTTCATCATCAGCAGCGAACATGATGTCTCCGTTTCACACAGACAATCGTCATACACACATTTAATCACACAGAACTTAATAAAAAAAAGGAACCGTTAAATAACGTGACCCTGGATAAGAAGCAGCAGAGCCGAACTCCCCTTCAACTTCCGGTTTCCATTGATCAGCTGACCTTCCACTTGATGCTACACAGTTTAGAGTGCGCGTTTATTTGTGGTTTTACGGTAGTCAGCAGAAAACTGTTTGTGCCATGTATGTGTATGATGTTAAAAACAATACAGAACAGGTTCAGAATCTAAGATTTGCAATCATTCCTTTTGAGTTTTATTCCTCTTTTGCAAGAACAATTACTCCATGTTTATTAATGTTAATTTTTTTTAAAATCCCTTATACAATTACGTTTCATACAGTAGCTGTAGTATAAATAATTAATTGGCCTTTCTACTCTCTAGTCTTTCTAATTCATTCATTCTATACTTTATCTATACCGCCATTCTATATTATATCTTAACCACTTATTGTTTGTGGGATAAAAGTGAGCAGGAGTCAGTTGACTGCAGGTGAGAGGTGGAGTACAACATGAAGATACTCACACTCACATTCACTCCAATGGCAAATTCAGGTAGCCAGCTGAGTTAATCTGCGTGTTTCTGGGTTGTTGGAGGACGGTTCTGTCCCTGGAGAAACCGATGCAGGCAAGATAAGAACAGAAGGGCCAAGATTGACCAACAGGTCTGAACTGGGAAACTGTATGCTGTGTAGCATCAGTTCTCTTTGGTGAAGTTGTTGATGATGTAAAATTAAACTGGCAGCTTGATCTCTGAATGTTTCCGTATTGTTTTCGTTAATCTCCCTGGATTCTTGCGAACCCGTCGGTGTCAATAATCAGCCTTGTCCCTTTTCTCCAATCGGCTCTGCTCAGGGCTATTCTGAAAAGTTTAGAAATACTGCTCTTACCCCACTCTTCAATATCATCTGTCCATTTTCTGCATGGTCAGGATCTTCTATTCCGGCCCTCAGTAATGCCAAACAGCACTTGATTGATAAGACGATTGTCCATCATCCTGCAGATGTGGCCAAAAAGGCTCATTTTGCGTTTTATGATCATTTGCAGCAGCTTGTGATGAGAGAGATTTCCTTTCGGCTTTTTCCCTTTCTCAGGGGTCGCCACAGCGAATGATTCGCACGTTTGATTTGGCAGAGGTTTTTATGTCGGATGCTCTTCCTGACACAACCCTTTTAGCGCGGGACAGAAACACACTGACGGCTTTGCAGCTCCTCTTTACGAAAGTCAGCAATGGTTCTTTTACATGAACCTCTCACCATAGACAGTGACAGACATGGCCCGCCTTTGATAACCCAGTTAGCTGCACTGGGCGGGACTGACAACCTTGTGGACAGTGAGACTTGAACTCCCAACCTGAGGATCAGCAATCCATTGCCCTGTACCACTAGACCACCACTGCCCCTTTGCAGCAGATTGTATTCCAGCTTAATACAGTGAATGACTTCGGTATTGGGGATATGATGAACCCAGAGGATGTTAAAGATATTTCTAAAGCAGTACATTTCAAATGCATTAAGTCTACGAGTGTCATCTTTGCGGCGTGTCCATGTGTCAGCTGTGTATAGGACAACACTGTTGACACAAGTGTGGATTATTTGAACTTTGGTTTTGTTACTAATATCTCTGCTTCTCCAAACAGTGTTGAAACAGTTAAAAGCTCCGTTTGCCAACGCAATCCGTCTTCTAATCTCTTTACGGCAATCGATATCGTAGGTTATCAAACTTCCAAGATAAACAAATTTATCCACGTTCTCCACTTCTTGACCATTCATACTGAATTTTTCAGTGTTACCAGCCTTGCCAAAAACCATCATTTTGGGTTTATTGGCGTTGATTTTAAGGCCAGCTTTCTCCGCAGCATTGTTAGCCAACGTTCGGCTATTCTGAAGCTTCTGGAAGTTTTCTTCTATCAAGTCGATGTCGTCAGCAAACCGAATGTTATTGATGGCCCGACCATGGATGGAAACCCTGTCCATGTTCTCCTGTACATGCTGAAGGATATGTTCAATGTATGTAATGAAGCTGAGAGAGGAGACAGGATCCCCTTGCCATGTACCTCTCTCCTACTTGAACCAATCACCGATGTTGTTATTGACGCAGACTGCGGCTTGATTATTCGTGTAAATACGTTCGAGCATGTTGACCAATTTCGTGTTGACGCCAGAGAATTTGAGAATAGTCCAAATTGACTTTTGCGTAATGCTGTCAAACGCTTTTGTGTAGTCAATGAAGCGGTTGTAAACGAGTCTGTCCTGCTTTTGTAAATACGTACTTTTCAGCAATTAAGCGAAGTATGAAGATTTGTTTAGCTGTGCTGCGATCTTTTCTAAACCCGGCTTGTTCTTCGACCTGGAAGGGTTCTGTACCATGCTTAAGCCTTTCAAGAAGGATGAGGAGGAAGACTTTCCACATGTGATTAATAAGGGAGAGTGTGCGATAGTTCTTTCATTCGCTGAGGTCTCCTTTTTTGGAAGAGTGACAATGATTGACTTTGTCCATTCTTCTGGCAATCTTGTCTCTCTCCAAACGTCGTTGCAAATGATGTGAAGTTGTCACGTCCTGCTTGAAGAAGTTCTGCTGGACTTCCATCCAACCCAGGGCTTTTCCTTGGTTTCAGCTTCTTTACTGCAGCTTTGATTTCAGAGTAAAGGATTGTGTCCCCATGAGAGACCAAGGGAGGAGTGATTGTCCTTAGTTCTTGCACGAAGTCACTATCATCAATGTCGTTTTTGAAGAGATTAGTGAAATAGTCAGTCCAGCGCCTCAAAACTTCTTGTTTTGATTGTAGCATATCACCACCAGCATTTCTTATCACACAGAGTTTCGGTTTCCACTTCTTGTCGAGGTCTTTAAGCCTATAAAACTTGCGCGACTTTTTCTCTTGAGCAGTCAAGATCATGACATTGTCTTTCAACCAGTTCTTTTTGTCCTTGCGCTCAGAGTTCTGGACCTTATTACAAAGCTCTTGATGCAAACTACTTTTTTCTGGTGTCTTCCGTAATCCACTTGTTGTCGGGTTTCTGAACACAAGGGAGAGTATCATCCGTTGCTTTGCGCATTGCGTTGTATAAATTGTCAGTTCTTTCTTCCAGATTTTGGGTACTTCTATTACTGTCAATAGTTTCCCGAAGCTTGGTGGTGAATGCGGTGTGAATAAGGTTGTTTTTGAGTGCTTCAATATTGGTGTTGAATCTCACGCTCTTCTGAGTTGCTCTCTTGAATCTGACTTGACATTTGCTGAGGACGAGGCTATGATCCGACGCGATATCCGGTCCTTGATATGATCTACAGTTTCTAATGGCCGTAAGCCATCGTCTTTCAATTAGAATCATGTCGATCATGTTATGACTGGTCCCATCTGGTGTTGTCCAGGTCCATTTCCTAGTTTCTTTTTGCTTCAAACAGGAATTGGCAAAATATAGTTTATGCTTCAGGGCAAATTCCGGTAGTCGCCGCCTCCTATCGTTTTGCTCTCCATAACCATATCTTCCCATTTTCCTTTCATACCCAGAGCTATCACAACCAACTTTTGCATTACAATCACCCAGGACTATCTTGATGTCCTACTTGTTGGTATATTTCATTGTGGCTTTAAGTTCATCATAGAATGAAAGAATATCATCTTCACTCCTATGGAGAGTTGGAGCATAAACCTAAATGAGACAGAGATTGAGTGGTTGGCCTTTGAAATGTGCAAGAACATTTCTGGGGCTAATTGGGTTGGAACCCAAAAGTGCTTTCTCTGGCATGTTTGATGAGCAGGAACCCAACTCTCTTTCTGTGAGTCTTTTCCTCACCGGACCAGATCACTTTACCCAAACCTAACTCGCCACTACCTGTCCAGTGAATTTCTGTCAGACCAAGAATGTCGCAAGCATAGGGGAACGTTTCATTTTGAAGCAGCTGGAGTCTTCCTTGCTGTCTGAGTGTCCAAACATTCCAAGTGCAAAATTTTGATCAGATTTTTTGCAAATTGGACTAACTCAAAGAATATATACTGTCTTCTTCTTCTTCTTCTTTTCCTTTCGGCTGTTCCCTTCAGGGGTCGCCACAGCAAATGATCTGCCTCCATCTCACCCTATCCTCTGCATCTTCTACTCTTACTCCAGGTACCTTCATGTCCTCCTTCACCACATCCATGAATCTCCTCTTTGGTCTTCCTCTAGGCTATTTGCCTGGTAGTTCCAACCTCAGCATCCTACTACCAATATACTCACTATCCCGCCTCTGTACATGTCCAAACCATCTCAATCTAGCCTCTCTGACTTCATCTCCAAAACATCTTACATGTGCTGTCCCTCTGATGTGTTCATTCCTGATCCTATCCATCCTCGTTACTCCCAGAGAAAACCTCAACATTTTCATCTCTGCTACCTCCAGCTCTGCCGCTTGTCTTTTCCCCAGGGCCACTGTCTCTAAACCATACAACATCGCTGGCCTCAACACCGTCTTGTACACTTTTCCTTTCATTCTTGCCGATACTCTCCGATCACACATCACACCGGACACTTTTCTCCAACCATTCCAACCTGCCTGCACACGCTTCTTCACCTCTTTCTTCCACACTCTCCATTGCTCTGGATTGTTGAGCCTAAGTACTTAAAATCCTCCACCTTCTTCATCTCTGCTCCCTGTAACCTCACCGCTCCTCTTGGGTCTTTCTCTATATATATTATGTATGTTAATTAATTACTTTTTCAAACTGCTTAACTCTAGTAGAGACAAAGGAACATGACATCTCAACTGACACTGGGCCAAAGCATGGTACACCCTGAACAGCTCGCCAGTCCACTGCAAGGCTACTACTTACACAACCATCTACACTCACACCTAAGAGCAATTTGGAACAGCAAGTTATCTTAATGAGCATGTCTTTACACCGTGTTTGGGAAGAAAACCTGAGTACCTACAGGAACCCCATGCAGAAACGGTGGTTTGAGTACACAGCCCAGCAAGGGCATTTCTGTATGGAGTTTGCATGTTCTCCCTGTGCTTGTGTGGGTTTCCTCCAGGTACTCTTGCCACAGTCCAAATACTGTGCACATTGGGCTAATTGGCTGTTCCAAATTGTCCTGAGTAGTGCAGGTGAATGGTTGTATAAGTGTTTACCCTCCAATGGACTAGCAAGCTAGTCAGGGTCAGGTTGGCTGAGATAGGCTCCAATCTTCCCCATAACCCAAGTAGAAGTATGCAGTTCAACAAATGAATGAATGAATGATTGAATATTATCGTCTGGGGTTGTTTTGGTGAGCGGTGAAGCTGGTTGGGATGAGGTCGAATTTTGTGAAAAAAGATTTGTGCAACATTTTACTGAACTGTTTCGCAAAAAAAGTCTAATTGATTAACATGTTTATGTTTTTTGTTTTTTTTAATTTTTAATTTAATTCTTTGAACAATTTTTTTTGTAATTTATTTTGGAGACTATCAACACATCTCCTTTCACTACTGCTGTGGGTTTGGGTATTACATATGATTATTATTTACAGTAAAGATTTATATGCAGCAGAGAGGGATCGGGTGATCCTGGCACATTCAGGTTGGTTAGGCTCATCATCAGCTCAGGGCCCTCACCTTCTCCACACGCAGCCCAGACAGCGAATGGGACTTCTCCCAGGAAGCACTGCTCAGTCAAACTCACCAAGAACTTTCCGGAGAATATGGAGACTCCCCAACACTGCAGCCTTCTGCATTGCCCAGACTGTCAGAATGTCTGTGCTCCCGGTAGCAAACCCAGGCACACTCTTGATCTGTGCTAATAGATCAGGAGGTACCAAACCGAGGACAACAAGAACAATGGGGAGTCGGACGACTTTATACTTTGGATGCAAGCGAGACATTTCAAAGGCGAGGTCCGCATATTTTGCATGCTTCTCCTGAATCTTGTCAATCACATTGCTGTCAAAAGGGACAGAAAATTCAATAATATTAATAATTCCATTGGATTTATCAAAAAAGACAAGATCAGGTTTGTTGGCTTCAATTCTCCTCAGGCTGTATATGGGCCGATTCCAAAGAAGCTTGAAATGATCATTTTCCATGACACCCTGGACATGATCAGGGTCGTACCATGGATGGACCCCTGAGTCAAAACCACACACATGACGGAGACGATAATAAAAGGAACGTGCCATGCTATCATGTCTTTTCAGATAAGACGTTTGTGCCAAAATAGGACAACCACTGACAAGGTGTTGGACAGTTTCACTAAATTCACTACACAAATGACATGACATTTGGGATTTACATTTTCCTTTATAATATTCCGTTGATGATTGCGTGTTGGAAGTGACTAGTTCTGAGCAGCAGAAAGAAAGCCCTCAGTTTCACTTTTCAGACCAGCCGACTTCATCCAGGCAAAGGAGTCCAAAGGATCACTGTTCTGTCCAACACACTGCACATAAACACGATGTAGTGGTTTTCCAGACAGTTTTTCCTTGAAATGATGACTCTGAGCAGATTGTATGAAAGACTTCACCTGGTTGACATACATAGATGTCCCGTCCAGCAGTACCTCGCCATCGACAAAATCAACATTGATGTTGAGATTCTGTCCAGCAGCCTTGGCGTGTTTAAGATAACTATGGAAGTCCTTGCTTTCTTCGTGAATCTTGATATGATATGCTTCACAAGAGGATCATCAGATAAATAAATATGTACAAATAAAATACGATCATGATGTGCCTTCACATTAATTCAACTTCGTCCCCCGGAATTGATTGATAAATATAAACGATTGATAGAGGAACGAGGGTGGTGAGCTCGGTTGTCAGACATGATCCTTCTTGTAAGGCGATCAAGACCCATGATGGCGTCGCATTTAGCTCTGAACTCTAGATCTTTTTTAGACGAGATTTGTACTCGGCCCAAAGTTTGTCTTTTATGTGGGCATTGTGGAGCTTGTCTCGAGCTTGCATTCCCAAACAGGTGTACGATTGGCCTTCCACGAGATGCTCAATCACTCCTCCTCCATGTGACTCAACTGATCCATCATTGATTGCCTTTCCACGTTTTAAATGAAGAATGTTACATTAATCAAGTCCTAAAGTCATACCAATATCTTGTGAAAAGGACGCGACAAGGAGAATTTGTTTCTTCAAGTTGGAATCTCCTTTGGCAATCAGCTCGATGTCATCCATGTAAAGGAGATGAGTAAAGTAAGAGGTGTTGGGGATCTGTGCTGTGGAGGTCTTGGATGATGACCTTCCTCCTTACTGAGAAAAAAACTCAAGGGAAAAGTGGCAAACAAAAAAGCAGAGGACTAAAAGAATCCCCCGGGAATAGGCCTCTCTTAATTGAAATAGGTTCTGAAGTCTTAACCTGACCTTGCGAGGACATCTCAAGCTGAGTTGACCAGCAACTCATTAAAGACTTGAGTAAACGGAGTCATCGCTCAGGTCGGCCAACACATTGCAAAGACTTCAGAATCCATTCATGAGGGACAGAGTCGGATGCATTTTTGTAGTCAATCCAGCACATTGCGAGGTTGCAGTGGTAAGTTTTAGCCTCTTTAAGTATCATTTTCTGGACCAATAACTGATCCTTGCAGCCCCAACATCCCTTTCTGGCTGGCTCCCTTTTGCTCCGGGTAAATTATTTCATTGGAGGAGCAATAGGATGACACGAGATTTGTCAAACATCCTGTAAAGATTTTGTACATAGCATTCAGGCAGGCAATAGGGTGGGAATTTTTCGGATCTGTCAAGTTTCCTTTCTTTGGGAGGAGTATTGTGCGACCTTTACAGAACCAAGGAGGGACATCTCCTGTGTCCATCAAAGAATTAAAACAAGTGAGCAGATGTGGTTGGACACAGGGGAACAGTTTCCAAAACCAATTTTGAATGCCGTCAGGTCCTGGAGCTGTGTTAGATTTGGACATTTTTATTGTTTTCTTCAGGACGTCCGAAGTAATGAGATACAGCAATGGTGAATTAATGTTTTCTGACGTGGCTTTGCTGTATTCTTCCACCCATGATTCCTCAAGGTTACAGTTGCCGGGTATAGACCATAACTGTAACCAAAACCTCTCATTGGATTCCATTGGTGGTCTCTGGTCATCATTACTTGTAGATGTATTTAGTTTCCTGTAAAATTGTTTTTCGTTGGTTTTAAATATTTTGTTTTGTCGAATGAATTTATTCTTCTTTTCCCATTTTCTTTTTCTCTCTTTCCAAATCATAACCTTTTGCCTTAAGGGAATCAAGTATTTAAAGGAGAATTTTTTCCTGAGTTGTTTTGTATTTGGCCTTTAAATTTCTCCAAATTGTCTTTTGTCTTCTTGACATTGACTTGCCATGAGATCTTAATTTAAGGCAAAGCTCCAGCCACGACATGTCTTTCCTTGTTTCTTTTAATTTACGTTGATACCGGTTTTCTTTAATTTTCTTGCTTTTACCATTGTTGGAAGGTTTGGAAACTGTATGTAATTCCTCTAAAGTTCGAATAGCGGCAAACATGCAACAATTAATATCATGCAGGGAACACTCCGCGTCTAGAGTTACAGAAATGATTTAATTTAATTTATCAATTTAATTTTGAGGAAAAGATTTTATTGCAATTTTAACTGGCTTCCTTTTGTCAATCGGTAAATCTAAAATTTCTCTATAGTAACGGTTAAACCAAACAGAAATATGATTATCATGAACTGAAGATGTGGAAAAATCATTGGTCAAATCAGAAAGTGGAAAGTTAGTGGAATTTTCATTGTTGCCGTCAGGAGGGCAAACTTCATTGGGAAGAGGGGAGAGAAGGACGCCGGCATTCGTCTGCAATTTAGGGTCTGCCTCTATCCGAACATTGGGTTCTTGAGAAGGTACCTGACCACTTGCAGGGAAATTATGATCTTCATCATGGCACATGTAGATCTTTAATCGCCGGAGTTGATCTCGCAAATTTTGTTGTGTCAGGTAAGCATACAAAGGGTTGGCATTGTCCCAATGTTGCTTTAGCGACTTGCCATTGATATGTGGATTTTCAGGCCAATCAGTCGCCTTCGCACACGCAAGTAGTGTGGATTTTAGATGGTTCGTCCAGGATATTCATGGATGGGTTCTTTGTCTCCCCCTGGGGCAAGTCCCATTTCCAGTTTTGCAGGTTTGATTACTGGAGGGAGGCTGACTGGGCTGCGGAAGTGAAAGATTAAATTTTTTTTTCCATTCAGGGGCACTAGTGTCTCTCTCCCTTATGCCGGTCCCAAGCCCGGATAAATGCAGAGGGTTGCGACAGGAAGGGCATCCGGCGTAAAACTTCTGCCACATTAAAAATGCAAATGATCAAAACAAAATTCATACCGGATCGGTCGAGGCCCGGGTTAACAACGACTGCCATCAGTGCTGTCAACCAACAGGGTGCTGATGGAAATTGGACTACTGTTGGTCGAAGACGTTGAAGAAGGAGAGGCGGGAGGCGTGTCCATAGGCAGAGAGAGAAGAGGAAAGGCGTGAGCTTAGGACTGAGAGTAGGGACTTTGAATGTTGGAACTATGCAAGGAAAAGGCAGAGGGCTGGCTGACATGATGCAGAGGAGGAAGGTGGACATACTGTGTGTTCAGGAGACCAGGTGGAAAGGTAGCAAAGCTAAAAGCTTAGGAGCACGGTTTAAGCTGTTTTATCATGGTGTGGATGGGAAGAGAAATGGAGTAGGAGTCATCTTGAAGGAGGGGTTTGTCAGGAATGTTCTAGAAGTGAAAAGAGTGTCAGACAGAGTGATGAGTCTCAAGTTAGAAATTGAAGGTGTGAGGGTCAATGTTGTTAGTGCTTATGCCCCACAGGCAGGATGTAAGCGAGAAGAGAAGGAGAGATTCTGGAGTAAGTTAGATGAAGTGATGCAGAATACCCCCAGAGGTGAAAGAGTGGTCATTGGGGCAGACTTCAATGGACATGTTGGTGCAGGCAACAGAGGGGACGAGGAAGTGATGGGCAGGTTTGGTATCCAGGACAGGAACACAGAAGGACAGATGTTGATCGATTTTGCAAAAAGGATGGAAATGGCTGTGGTGAATACTTTCTTCAAAAAGAAACAGGAGCATAGGGTGACTTATGAAAGCGGAGGTAAGAGCACACAGGTAGACTACATCTTGTGTAGGTGATGTAATTTGAAGGAAGTCAGTGACTGCAAAGTAGTAGTGGGTGAGAGTGTTGCCAAACAGCATAAGATGGTGGTGTGCAGGATGACGCTGATGGTGAGAAAGGTGAAAAAGGCAAAGGCAGAGCAGAAGACAAAGTGGTGGAAGCTGAAAAAGGTGTGCTGAGTGTCGTGTTGTCTTCAAGGAGGAGTTGAAACAGGCTTTGGGTAGTCAGGAAGTGCTTCCAGATGACTGGATAACCACAGCCAATGTGATCAGGGAGACTGGTAGGAGAGTACTTGGTGTGTCCTCTGGAAGGAAAGTAGATAAGGAAACTTGGTGGTGGAATGAGGAAGTGCAGGAGTGTGTACAAAAGAAGAGGTCAGCTAAGAAGAAGTGGGACACAGAGAGGACTGAAGAGAGTAAACAGGAGTACAGGGAGACACAGCGTAAGGCAAAGGTAGCGGTGTCAAAGGCCAAACAGAGGGCGTATGATGACTTGTATGATAGGTTGGACAGTAAGGAGGGAGAAAATGATTTATACAGGTTAGCACAGCAGAGAAATAGAGATGGGAAAGACGTGCAGCAAGTTAGATTGATAAAGAACAGAGAGGGAAATGTATTGACTGATGACAAAAGTCTGGGAAGATGGAAAGAATACTTTGAAGAGCTGACCGTTGAGGACCAGGAAGTAGCAAAGATTAGTAAGGGAGAAGTGAGGAGGGCATTGAAGAGGATGAAGAGTGGAAAGGCAGTTGGCCCTGATGACATACCAGTTGAGGTATGGAAGTGTCTAGGGGAGGTAGCAGTAGATTTTCTGACAAGAATATTCAACAAGGTCTTAGAAAGTGAGTAGATGCCGAAGGAATGGAGGAGAAGTGTGCTTCTGCCCATTTTTAAGTACAAGGGAGACATGCAGAGTTGTAGCAACTACAGAGAGATAAAGTTGATGAGCCATACAATGAAGTTATGGGAAAGAATAGTGGAAGCTAGACTAAAGGCAGAGGTCAGCATTTGTGAACAACAGTTTGGTTTCATGCCAAGAAAGGGCACCACAGATGCAGTGTTTGCTTTGAGAATGTTAATAGAGAAGTACAGAGACGGTCAGAAGAAGCTGCATTGTGCTTTTGTGGATCTGGAGAAAGCATATGACAGGGTGCCGAGAGCAGAACTGTGGTATTGTATGAAGAAGTCTGGAGAGGCAAAGAAGTATGTTAGAGTGGTGCAGGACATGTATGAGAGATGTAAGACAGTGGTGAGGTGTGCTGTCGGTGTGACAGAAGAGTTCAAGGTGGAGGTGGGACTGCATCAAGGCTCAGCTCTCAGCCCCTTCTTGTTTTCTATGGTGATGGACAGGCTGACAGACGAGGTGAGACAAGAATCTCCATGGACTATGATGTTTGCAGATGACATTGTGATCTGTAGTGAGAGCAGAGAACAAGTGAAGGAAAATCTAGAGAGGTGGAGGTATGCCCTGGAAGGGAGGGGAATGAAGGTTAGTCTCAGTAAGACAGAATACATGTGTGTGAACGACAAGGACCCAAGAGGAACGGTGAGGTTACAGGGGGCAGAGATAAGGAAGGTGGAGGATTTTAAATACTTAGGCTCAACAATCCAGAGCAATGGAGGGTGTGGAAAATAGGTGAAGAAGCGTGTGCAGGCAGGTTGGAATGGATGGAGAAAAGTGTCCGGTGTGATGTGTGATAGGAGAGTATCGGCAAGAATGAAGGGAAAATTGTACAAGACGGTGATGAGGCCAGCGATGTTGTATGGTTTAGAAACAGTGGCTCTGGGGAAAAGACAGGAGTCAGAGTTGGAGGTAGCAGAGATGAAAATGTTGAGGTTCTCTTTGGGCGCAACGAGGATGGATAGGATCAGAAACGAGTACATCAGCACATGTTAGATGTTTTGGAGACAAAGTCAGAGAGGCTAGATTGAGATGGTTTGGACATGTACAGAGGAGGGATAGCGAGTATATTGGTAGTAGGATGCTGAGGTTGGAACTACCAGGCAGAAGGCCCAGAGGAAGACCAAAGAGAAGATTTATGGATGTGGTGAAGGCAGACATGAAGGTCGTTGGAGTAAGAGTAGAAGATGCAGAGGATAGGGAGAGATGGAGGCAGATCATTTGCTGTGGCGACCCCTGAAGGGAACAGCCGAAAGAAAAAGAAGAAGAAGAAGAAGAAGAGTAACCCGGTAGTAAACCAGCATGGGGGGGTCAGCCCGAACTGTGCGATGTACCTTTAGTTCAGGGAAAATCCCCTTTACAGGCCCACCACGCGGAGGCGTACATCATCAGGCCCTTATTATTGTTATTATTGTTGTTGTTGTTGCTGTTGTTTTAGTACGAGGGCAGTGGTGGCCTGGTGGTAAAGGTGATGGATCACTGAACCCAAGTTTGGGGGTTCAAGCCCCACTCTCCACAGGTTGTCACTGTCCCCCCCCCCAGTGCAGTTGACTGGGTTATCAAAGGCTGGCCATGTCTCTCACTGTGTGAGGTTAATGTAAAAAAAACCCATCGCTGACTTTGACAAGAGGAGCTGCATAGCCGTCAGCGTGTTTCTGGCCTGCGAAGGTCTGGCGAGCTGTCCAGGGTATACTCTGCCCTTACCAGGAGTCGGCTGGGATGGGCGCCAGCCTCCCCGCGACCCGAATCAGGATGAAGCGGTCACAGAAAATGAATGTTTTGGCGCCATCTGGTGAACAGATGCCATTTTGAATTGAAGCTCGTGCTGTGTTCGAAAAAAAGAAGCGTCGGGGGACATTTTACTCTCCAATTCAAACTTCAAAATATTCTTCCAAAGAAATAGTACCTTGTTAAAAAAGGGAAAAAAGTAGATATATGGAGATCATGAACTAAATTCAAAATATCCTTAAAAAGATAAAAAAATATAATGCAAGAAAAACACAAATTGTCTCTACTTTTGTTTTGTTATTATTAAACATTTTACATCAGTGTGATTGATAAATGTATCGCGGACGTATACATTGTGGTAAAAAGGGAGTGGTGCGCGCTTAATTAACTCTACCGTTGGAACTGGACGTGAAGGTATGTGAGCAAAATATAGTATTTATTTTAACACTTTATATTTAAAGTTGTACAATTGTTAATTAACAAAGAACAGTTTTTAAATTACTTTTAATGAAGAAACGTGAAGGATATAATTCATGAATTCATCAGAAGAAGAAGAATGAGAAAGTGACAACCAAGTATATTCAATCAAATTATTTAATTATCGTTCTTAAAATTATTACATTTGTGGAATAAATCAGATTTTTTTTGGAATAATTTTTTTTTAACGGTTTAAACGATTGTAACTATATTTGTATTTTTGTGATTAGCATTTTTAATCACGATTAGCCGAACGCTTAGCAAAAAAATCTTGTTTTAAACAAATATTCACGGTTAATGTAGACCAAATTAGTTTTCAGGATGTGATTTAAAACTTGAAATGAATAAAAATATATATATTTAACGATGTACTTGAGAATTATTTTCACCACAACTTTTATATTTGACCTCTTTTGAGGGGGAAATGCTGATGGGTGCCAATTATCTTGAGCACTCGAGCAGGTTGTAACACGTGACGTGCACAGAGCTGGGTTTGGTTAATGCTTTGATTTTATACATTTTATTTATTTATTGATTTGTTAATAGTTTGAGAAGAATCAGGAGCGTGTTAAATTAAGTAGAAGGTATGACTGGACGAGGGAGAGCCAGATCCCGGGGAAGGGCACGAGGTCAGGAGGCTGGAGCTCCAGGTGTGGTAAGTAAGGGTGCACATTTATTTCCCTCAACAATTTCAAACATGTATTTTAATCTAATATTGATCATCAAGATTATAATCATGCATCGTGATGTGTGTGTGCATATATACTTGAACCTCCAACCTCGGGCTCAGTGATCCAGCACTTTGTACCACCAGGCCACCACTGTCCCTTTTGGCAATTTTTCGTGGATCCGCGGAATTCCAGTCATTGGTCATTTATGTGAATCGTCTAAATCCGAGGAGAAAATTTTAGGGGGGGCGGATAGGGGCACTTCGAGAAAGTTCACTTGCTTGTGCGTGAGACAAAGTGCGGCTCAATGACGTAGAAGAAAAACTGGACCACGCACTCTGCATACATTATATATACCGCCATGGTAAATAGGCTCTGGCTTCTGGTTCGGGCAAAAAGCATGGTAAACATTCACACATTGATCTGGAAAATGATGCGATAAATCTAAATACTTGGGGTGTTTTGGATCCCAAGAGACATGAGTATAATCTGAACATTTGCAGCATGCCCAGGAAGGTTTGGAAGATGCATCGACACATAATAGAAGGGACAGACCTTAATAATATTCCCCATGCAAAACATGTCAACTGCCACGCCCACCTCTCTTGTCTTAGTATAGTGAAGCAGGGATTTCAATTGATCTAGCCCACAAATTACAAGGAATTTTTCAGACACTTTTTATAAAGAGCATACTTTTCATTAAGTGCCGGCAGAAGCGCTGGCTACTATTAGCCTAGCACCGGTTATATTTTATAATGGTAAATAGTAATATTTAATAATATAAGAATAATCTTCAATTAAAACATTTTTCACAGCTTTATTAAGCTATGTACTTGACAACACGATCACCTTGTTTTGATAATTTCTCAATTGGTTCACTTCCAATATCCCATGATGCACTATGCTACCTCATTGAAAAGCTTTTTATATATGTGCCGCAATTTGCTGGTGCTCCTATGTAGATTTAGATCGTGACGGGTCGTATAAACCCGGGTAAAATATAGTCCAAACTGATGTGAGTTGTACCGATAAGTAGGGGTGTCATTGAAAACCTATTATTGGTATCGATATATTGATAAAAAATTTTCCGATGGAGAATATTGCTGGACTGTTCATAAATGCATTAAATAGAACAGACTAAGATAAATTACAGTAGTTTGTATAATATATTGAATATTTTATATTAAAGTGACCAATTACTAAAGCCAAATCTGAAATAAAAGGCAGGAAATAGTTTACCACTGACAAGATTTTAATTAACACCTTTTTGCATTTAACAAGTCTATAAACACTTGTTTACTAGTTAATTTCAAGCAAGTTGTTTCCATTCTACAAACACTTGTCAATTGAAAAGTTTAAGAGAGATGCATTTTTACAATTCATGATTATGATTATTCATGAAATGCAGCCATGAGGCGGGGGTGGGTGGGGGAGGTCACGAACCAGTGTCTCTCCACCTTATGCCAGTCCCAAGCCCGGATAAATGCAGAGGGTTGCGACAGGAATGGCATCTGGCATAAAGCTTCTGCCACATTAAAAATGCAAATGGTCAAAACAAAATTCAAACCGGATCGGTCGAGGCCTGGGTTAACAACGACCGCCATCAGTGCTGTCAACCAACAGGGTGCTGATGGAAATTGGACTACTGTTGGTCGAAGACGTTGAAGAAGGAGAGGCGGGAGGCGTGTCCGTAGGCAGAGAGAGAAGAGGAAAAGCATGAGTCTCGGACTGAGAGTAGGGACTTTGGAACTATGCAAAGAAAAGGTAGAGAGCTGGCTGACATGATGCAGAGGAGGAAGGTGGACATACTGTGTGTTCAGGAGACCAGGTCGAAAGGTAGCAAGGCTAGAAGCTTCGGAGCAGGGTTTAAGCTGTTTTATCATGGTGTGGATGGGAAGAGAAATGGAGTAGGAGTCATCTTGAAGGAGGAGTTTGTCAGGAATGTTCTAGAAGTGAAAAGAGTGTCAGACAGAGTGATGAGTCTCAAGTTAGAAATTGAAGGCGTGATGGTCAATGTTGTTGGTGCTTATGCCCCACAGGCAGGATGTGAGCTAGAAGAGAAGGAGAGATTCTGGAGTGAGTTAGATGAAGTGATGCAGAGTACCCCTAGAGGTGAAAGAGTGGTCATTGGTGCAGATTTCAATGGACATGTTGGTGCAGGCAACAGAGGGGATGAAGTGATGGGCAGGTTTGGTATCCAGACAGGAGCACAGAAGGACAGATGTTGATCGATTTTGCAAAAAGGATGGAAATGGCTGTGGTGAATACTTTCTTCAAGAAGAAACAGGAGCATAGGGTGACTTATGAAAGCAGAGGTAAGAGCACACAGGTAGACTACATCTTGTGCAGGCAATGTAATTTGAAGGAAGTCAGTGACTGCAAAGTAGTAGTGGGTGAGAGTGTTGCCAAACAGCATAAGATGGTGGTGTGCAGGATGATGCTGATGGTGAGAAAGGTGAAAAAGGCAAAGGCAGAGCAGAAGACAAAGTGGTGGAAGCTGAAAAAGGAAGAGTGTCGGGTTGTATTCAAGGAGGAGTTGAAACGGGCTTTGGGTAGTCAGGGTGCTTCCAGATGACTGGACAACCACAGCCAATGTGATCAGTGAGACCGGTAGGAGAGTACTTGGTGTGTCCTCTGGAAGGAAAGTAGATAAGGAAACTTGGTGGTGGAATGAGGAAGTGCAGGAGTGTGTACAAAAGAAGAGGTTAGCTAAGAAGTGGGACACAGAGGATACTTCTCCTGCTGTTTCTGGTTCAAAAGTGGCTTCTTTTCCTTTCGGCTGCTCCCTTCAGGGGTCACCACAGCAAATCATCCGCCTCCATCTCACCCTGTCCTCTGCATCTTCTTTTTTTGACTCCAACGACCTTCATGTCTTCCTTCACCACATCCATAAATCTCTTCTTTGGTCTTCCTCGAGGCCTTCTGCCTGGTAGTTCCAACCTCAGCATCCTACTGCCAATAAACTCACTATCCCTCCTCTGTACATGTCCAAACCATCTCAATCTGGCTTCTCTGACTTTGTCTCCAAAACATCTTACGTGGGCTGTCCCTCTGATATGCTCATTTCTGATCCTATCCATCCTCGTTACTCCCAGAGAGAACCTCAACATTTTCATTTCTGCTACCTCCAGGTCTGCCTCCTGCCTTTTCCTCAGCGCCACTGTTTCTAAGTCATACAACATCGTTGGCCTCAACACCGTCTTGTACACTTTTCCTTTCATTCTTACCGATACCCTCCTATCACACATCACACCGGACACTTTTCTCCATCCATTCCAGCCTGCCTGCACACGCTTCTTGACCTCTTTTCCACACTCTCCATTGCTCTGGATTGTTGAGCCTAAGTACTTAAAATCCTCCACCTTCGTTATCTCTGCTCCCTGTACCATCACCGTTCCTCCTGGGTCCTTCTCATTCACACACATGTATTCTGATTTTCTGAGGCTAACCTTCATTCCTTTCCTTTCCAGGGCATATCTCCACCTGTCTAGATTTTCCTGCACTTGTTCTCTGCTCTCACCACAGATCACAATGTCACCTGCAAACATCATAGTCCATGGAGATTCTTGTCTCACCTCGTCTGTCAGCCTGTCCATCACCATAGCAAACAAGAAGCGGCTGAGAGCTGACCCTTGATGCAGTCCCACCTCCACCTTGAATTCGTCGGTCACGCCGACAGCACACCTCACCGCTGTCTTACATCTCTCATACATGTCCTGCACCACTCTAACATACTTCTCTGCCACTCCAGACTTCCTCATGCAATACCACAGTTCTTCTCTTCTCTCGTGATCTGTAGTGAGAGCAGAGACCAAGTGGAGGAAAATCTAGAGAGGTGGAGGTATGCCCTGGACAGGAGGGGATTGAAGGTTAGTCTTAGTAAGACAGAATACATGTGTGTGAACGACAAGGACCCAAGAGGAACTTTGAGGTTACAGGGGGCAGAGATAAAGAAGGTGGAGGATTTTAAGTACTTATGCTCAACAATCCAGAGCAATGGAGAGTGTGGAAAAGAGGTGAAGAAGCGCGTGCAGGCAGGTTGGAATGGATGGAGAAAAGTGTCCGGTGTGATGTGTGATCGGAGAGTATCGGCAAGAATGAAGGGAAAAGTGTACAAGACGGTGATGAGGCCAGCGATGTTGTATGGTTTAGAGACAGTGGCCCTGGGGAAAAGACAGGAGTCAGAGTTGGAGATAGCAGAGATGAAAATGTTGAGGTTCTCTTTGGGAGTAACGAGGATGGATAGGATCAGGAATGAGTACATCAGAGGGACAGCACATGTTAGATGTTTTGGAGACCAAGTCAGAGAGGCTAGATTGAGATGGTTTGGACATGTACAGAGGAGGGATAGTGAGTATATTGGTAGTAGGATGCTGAGGTTGGAACTACCAGGCAAAAGGCCTAGAGGAAGACCAAAGAGAAGATTTATGGATGCGGTGAAGGCGGACATGAAGGTCGTTGGAGTAAGAGTAGAAGATGCAGAGGATAGGGAGAGATGGAGGCAGATCATTTGCTGTGGCGACCCCTGAAGGGAACAGCCGAAAGGAAAAGAAGAACTGTAATGGATTTTGAATGCAGTTACATGGGATAAATTTTGTACTGATCAGTGTTTGCTCTGATATAATGATTACCGTATACATGATGGATTGCCGGTAAGTGATTTGTTGCTGTATACAGAATAAACAAGAACATTTCAACATGTATTTGATCCAACTAACACTCGCATTCATGCCCAGAAACCAGCTCCATCTCTGGAGATGGCTCAACCTGTGCTGCTGCCGCCGCCGTTGTCCTCGGAGAGAGAGCTCATGGGGAGGGGAAGACAGAAAAGCGCTCCAGGAGCCGTGTCAGCGGAAGGTAACTTTAAATCACTACTGCATCCTGACAGCGAGTCCTGTAGATTTTCAGTTAACCCCAACTGTTAGGCTAAATGCTCATGAATGTAGCATCTGTAAGTGCAGAGCTTGCTGTATGTAGTATTTTCACCAGCAGGAGCAATTTATTCCTCATAAACTGCTTTTATTTCATATCGATATGACACTTGTTATACAGCATTCTGTAACAGTCGATGTTTTTGCTTGTCATACACTTAGCTGACATCTGAAGCTGGCGCATTGTCCGGACCATAAGGTACAATAGACCATAAGGTGCAACAGCAGTGAACAACCCACGGCCACACAGAAGGCGCACCGGATTATAATGCGCAACAACAATGAATGCCTCATGGCCAAACATAAGGTGCACCGGGTTATAAGGTGCATTAAGCAAAACAAAAGTCAGATTAGTCAAACTTGATTCAACTCTCATAATAACTCTCAACATCATTCAGTTGCAAGACCTATAAAATAATATACTTCACAATAACTCATCACTGTACTGTTGTCACAATATAAAATAAACTTACTTTTTCAGTTCATCCCTCCTCCACAAATTCATCCAATTTTGAGTTTAACAGTTGAGCGACTTGGACATAAAGCCCGGATCCCTCTAACTTACAATTTATTGACACCACGATCTCGTGGTTGGAGTTCTTTGGTTAATCCACCAGAATGATGGTAAGCTCTAAATTAGTTTGCTTCACTTGAGTTTTGACGGGAGAGCCACTTGTGCATTACTCAGCGAGTCACTTGACTACGGGAGCCATAATGCTCCAACAATCTCATCAAGCGGTGCGGCTTCCTCAGCACATAAGGCACAGCAGATTATAAGGCGCGCCGTCAATTTTTGAGAAAAATTAAAGTGTGACTTGTAGTTGAAAAATATGGTCTGTTGCTATGATAGTACGGAGAGGCATGATGTTGTCAAAGTAGTCAAACTGTTTTACCAGAGGTGCTCCAGATTTCTGCGGGTTTCCAGCAAGTCAAGCTCGGCGAGAGAGGAGGACGCAAAAGGGACTTCCATGATTCTGGAATTAACACTCGTCAGCTGATGGAACATGTCAAGGAGAGCAAGACGGGTCAGTGCTCATTTCACAGGGAATTAAGTAACACATTTATTATTATTATAATTATTGAAGTGTGACAGATGTATAGGGTTTTTTTTTTTTTTTTTTTTTTTTAAATCCTCTAATTGTCTTGTACTTAGTCTAATATGACCTGCAGGTCTTTTTTTATATAAACATGTGTTTGAAAGCTCACTGAGGTTTTTAGTGTAGAATACAAAGGAGCATGGGAGAAACGACCTTTTTTTTTTTTTTTTTTTTTTTTTGTTTCTCCTTTTATTCTTTTTGGATACCCCACCCATTCACCTGCCTAATTTAATAGTATAAAATTCCCACACATCAAGCATTGCCTTCCCCATCACATGACCACCACCAGCCAGGGAGGGGCGAAGGCATGCACGTGCCCCCTCCATGATGTGCATCTTTAGCCACCCGCCTCTTCAAACTTCAGTGCATGTGTACTTGGGGTGGTCTAACACTCCGTGGGAAAGCACTATCTGCCCCCTCATATGGATGAGCTCCCAGACGCTCTTGATTGGCTGGCAATTGCTGTGAGCTTTGGGGAAATGAGTGTCTGCTGTCCCTCCCTCTCATGAGAGCTCAGCCAATTAACTCCCATCTACTGTTGTCTTGCTGGGGCTATACAAGACAATTGGCTACGAATTTGTGCATTTCCGTGAATTTCAATTGGCTGTCGATCTTTTCATGACTCGTGTAAAGTCGATTTAAAAAAAAAAAAAAAAAATGCTCCCACTGGGTGCTGCTGATTGAGACATGAAATACAGATGCATTTGTTAGAGTGTGAAGGGGAACTAGTTTATTGTGGCGATACCTACTGGCTCCCACGAGAGACTAAAATGATGTAATGCTTTTGTATGACTGGTATCATGCAGGGCTGTGTGATATGCATTGGATTATAGACTGGGGACCTTTTTTTTTCCACTTCAGGTTGAATGACTTCCTCTTTCACGTTTTAGACAAACACAATCTGTGATTTTAATTTTGTTCAAACACTGGTGAGTTAATATGAGAAATCTACTTGTAATTTTTAGCATTTCTTTCATTCTAGATTTATCAGGAGCCACATTTTGTTTTCTGCACTTAAAACGTCTCCCCCCCACACACACACACACACACACACAATCTTTGCTCAACTTGCACAGTGCCAGTTCAGGAATTCTGTTTGATCCATGGGTTGAGAGTATAATAAAACTTGAAACGTAGTATAATTTAATGTTATTGACATGAAATCATGTCTTTTTTTTTTTTTTTTTTTTTTCTGTGCGTCATGTAAATATTTCAAGTTAGATCTACCAGAACTGGATGAAAGCAAGAACAAGTGATACACTGATGGGCAGAAGGGCGAAGAACAAAGAAGCTCTCAGAATAAGGCCACTCATTTAAAAAAAAAAGTTTATTTTCTGGGTGATGCAATTTTCAGCACAAATTTAGTGATGTTGGAGGAATTAAGAAGAAAATAAGGCCACTAGATTAAAAATATTTACAATTTTGGAAAAAAGTGTCAGAGGGAAAAATATCGAATTTTTTTTTTTGTTGTTATTTTGTTGATAATAGCACAAGAATGGTTCCTCACTTAAATTTTTTTCATGTATAATATCTGGTTGATGACTCTAGAAGTGCTGGGAATATTATCAAATATATTGTGCAGATTTCATATCGCTCTCGCGCACACACAGGTGACACTACAACTGGACAATTGAACTGATCAGCTTCCGGTTGCCCTTGGAAGGAGCACCGGAGAACTATAATTGAACTTCGACATGAAGATGATCTGATTTATTTATTTATTTACTCAGTGTGTAATGCTTCCTAGATAATTCTGTTTGTTTGGTGGATTATTTGTGAATAATTTCCCAATATGATTCATTGTTTGTCTCTCACTGAGTCCTACGTTGACCTGACTCGACTCAACCTGCTGTCCGCGTGCCTTTCAAGTCGTTAAATCATGACCATAACAAATAATTGTTAATGATGCCATTCCTCCTGTGACACTGCAGTAAACATCATCCTGCACATCAAAACCACTCTGCATTGCCAAGGCACACCATTTGACCCATTTGTTAGCGCCGCCAAATTAAGTTATCTGGAGGTGTGTGGCGGCCGCGCGTGTGCTTCAGGCTGCATGACGCTGGAACGGTGTAAGACGTGCTAACCTCTGAGAGCAGTGCAGGCACATTACCAGCTCACAGGTGTAAAGTTCATACTAGTGGGGGACATGAAATTAAACACTTTGAAAACTTCTAATCGCTCTCTCGCTCTCCATAATAATCACATTATCAATGCATGGGTGCAAGTTTTCTGGCATATGCCAGAAATTCTGGTTTTTCCCCAAGACTGAATTTACTATTTTTCTTATTTGTATAAATCCGTTGAAAATTTTCCGGGGGGGGGGAGATTAAGAGGTCATCTGCTCGGATCGGCGCAATCTACCATGCATACTCGGTTACTGAAATTGGAGAAAGCAAAGAGTTGTAAAATGAATGAAAACCCGAATCCAGAAAAGAGAAAGAACTCTCAGCTCTTCTGGTGATTGGTGCAGGTTGAGTACTAAACAAGTATTCAACAGTGCACTTGCTCACTTGAAAGACCTGAAGTCCGGATAAGTTGCGTTTTGTCTCAAGTACAATTGAGCACAAGCAAGTAAACTTGCTTCAAGTTCCTACTTTCTGTGGCGTGCCTCACGTATTGTAAGCCACTCGTTGATTGGCTGTTTTAAGCTTCATGCAAAGTGACTTGGCTCAATGCAAATTTGCAGTGTGTTGTGTTTAAAATGGTGCGAACTTTGATGGAAAAAGAGGAATCCCGCGTGTCAGAAATAGATAAGGATGTTTAGAATAAGTTTAAGTGGGAATGGCTAGAAAAGATTGTGAAATTTGTGGTGAAAATTGGCAAACAGGCTCAGAACGTATCTGAATCTTCCTCCTGCAATTTATAATGTCTTTATTGATTTTTATTACCTATCAAATAAAAAAAACTGAATTTAAAAATTGTAGGCTTTTTAATTTTTACAGTTTGGTTATTTACAGTCGAGAATGGATCAAAACAACCAGCATTATTTGTTATATCAGGCATATTCATGGTCGAAGGAAAAAATTCCACTATAAGTGAGATTTAATAGGAAGTGATACTTGACTCCTTACTCGTTACTCCTTACTTACTAGGGGCAGTGGTAGTCTAGTGGTATAGGGTGCTGGATCGCTGATCCAAAGGTTGGGGATTCGAGTCCCACTCGCCACAAGGTTGTCACTGACCCCCCCCTTCAGTGCAGCGAACTGGGTTATCAAAGGCGGGCCATGTCTCTCACTGTCTATGGTGAGAGGCATGTAAAAGAACCATTGCTGACTTTCATAAAGAATAGGCTGCAAAGTCGTCAGTGTGTTTCTGTCCCTTGCTTAAAGGGTTGTGACCGGAAGGGCATCTGACGTAAAAAACCTCTGCCAAATCAAACGTGCGAATCAGATGATTCACTGTGGCGACTCCCGAGTAAAAGGGAAAAAGCTGAAAGGAAGACCGACTTGACTCCTTACTCGAATGCAGTGGTGCACACTATATACAATAAATGTTGTTGACAAGAGGTCAGTTGGGAGATATTAAGATTGTCAGCCCCTCGCCATGCCCATCTGACTGTCAGACTATTTAGGATTTTCAAGATTTCTATCTTGCACCTATGTAACTTGGGTACTGTACTGGAATAATAATTGAAAAAGACTTTAATAGTGTAGTGTTTTACAACAGTTCAGATGATTATTCCTCTTCAGGCACTTCAGAGGAAACTGTCGTTTATTCCAGAGAAAGTCTTATTTCTTCGGAAGAGACCTCCGTCATTATTTTTTTCTGATGCTTCGCTCTGCGTTTGAGTGGCATCAGAGATCAACTGATAATTATAACGCACTTTAAAAAAAACAAAAACTCATTGACAACTTGTGTGTAAATGAGGAAAAAGGGGTGTTGCATCATCTCAACCAATCAGCAGAAAGGAGGACAGCCATTGGCTGAATTTGAATCACGTGACAGTTGCTCGGCAAGCCGCGAATCTGCAAACTGAGTGCAAAAATGCGACTAGTCAAGGGCCTACTATACTATCTTCAGGACAGTACCCTTGAATTTTTGAGAGGCCACCACAATGTAGCATTTAAAGCTGTATTTAAAAAATAACTTCCCCGCAGGGGGCACCGTGCTCCACAATGCCTGCAGCATTGGCGAATTCCATTGAAGTTAATTCTCATGCTTGGCTGTGGCATTGACCTGGATTCAAACTTGCGAACTATGGGTTAATGGTCTTGCAGTGTGGGTTTTTTTTTTTTTATATATATATAAAAAAGCATGACAGCGATGACACTGCCTGCTCCATTACAATGGTCATGGCCCCTTCATGATAGCATCCTTTGAAGATTGTTTAAGTTTGAATAAACATCTTTGTATTATTTTTTATAATGAATGTGACGGGCATGCTGTGTACATTTCTCATATATTTGTGAAATTGTTTTGTTGACTTTCAATGAATTTAGAATCAGGCACAGTGGACTTTTTTGATTTGGGGCATTATCCACTCGGGTGATAACCCAAAGTAGGGAACCAATCATTGTGCTATTTCTGTTTAATTATATATTAATAATAGTTAGAATCATGTTTTGGAGAAAGGTAATCTCCATTGTTTATGCACTGTGGTGGACTTCTCTTTTTTTTTTTTTTTTTTTTTTTATTCCCCCCCCCCCAGGTGTGTCTGGTTCACCCATTGAACTCAGGACAAACTTTGTGCGCATGCTGTCCCGCCCTCAGTGGGTTCTGTATCAGTACCACGTGGAGTTCAAACCTGTCTTGGAATCTCGCCGTTTGCGCTTTGCACTGCTTCATCTTCAAGAGGAGAAATTGGGCAAAACAATGACCTTCGATGGTGCCATTCTTTTCCTGCCCCACCGACTTGATAACACTGTAAATGTTTTATCATGGATACTACAGACTAGTGCTGTCCAGAGGGCAAGCACAGAAAAGTAATACAAGGATCCCTTGCTACTTAATGCTTCAATTAATGCGGCTTCAGTGCATTGCGGTCTTTTAAAAAACAAATATTAATGGAATTTAAAAATAAGGAAATTAAGGAAGAATAGGTGGAAAAGTTACAGAAAATGTCACAAAAACTAGGCCAATTATGTGAAGAAAAAACAACCGAACCCTAAATTAAAAACAACCTAAAATCGCCCATCAAAACTGGATAAATTGTTGCATTTGTGTGTGCAAACGCATCTGCTTATGTGCGTGTATGTATGTGTGCTGTCGTCTTCTTATGCAATGCCATCTGTATGCGTGTACAGAAGCTCCCCAGCTTACTAACGAGTTAGGTTCAGGACAGCTGTTCTTAGATAAATTTGTTTGTAAGTCGTTACAGGGCATTCTTTAGAGAGGACAGTATGTTTAAAGCTTGTATAAGTAACCTCTACGAGTTTGTACTGTATACAATCCCTCTCTCTCCACATAATCATCCGTACATTATGTTCCGTGTTTAAACTCCTGGTTCCTCTCAAGCACAGCACAGCGGATTTGATCAGATTTACAGAGAGTTTCACTCTTATCCAGTTCATTATAATACTGGAGTCAATTTGTTTATTCTTTGAAAGTTTTGGCAGGCGTTCAGAAAAGTATTGTTCTGCTTCTCTTCCCGGACCTTGTCAGCCATGCCCCCCCTCTGCCGGAGCCTAGTGTGAAGTGTACCTCAGGATAATGTTTAATCATATTTCATACTTATATTTGATATTTTTCTGTAGATTTTATTCCATTTCTATTTCTACTTGTTCTTCAATTTCATTTCACTTTGGACCTTGGACATGTTGGTATCTTCGGATGTGTGCATAACGAATGTTGGTAAGTTGGGGAGCATCTGTATTTATATTTTATTTACATCTTATGATTTTTTAAAAATATTTATTATAAGCATTTATAACATTTGTATTTATTAATATTATATACACGTTTGTCAGGGGGTGGGGGGTGGTGTTCCTACTTCGCGGATTTCCATGTTCTCGGTCCCAATTAATCATGGAAAGTGAGGGATCCCTGTATTAAATTTCTATTTAGTGTATGGTACATATGCATATCTAAGAACTTAAATTTTAGGTATTTTTAATGATGTGCAACTGTTAAAATGTGGTTTTGAGTTGTACAACATAAACACTCAGACATGTAAGCAGTGTTTGTAACAAAAATTGTCACTGTAGGAGACGGTGCTGTGGTCCAAGACCAATTTTGGAGAGATGATCCAGATTACAGTCACATTGACTAATGAGTTGCCACCGTCCTCTCCTGTGTGCCTGCAGTTTTACAACATTATCTTCAGGAAGTATGGGCAGAGAATAAAGAGTAAATTGTGCTGCTTGTTTTTGTGGTGTTGAACTTTCGTCTCCTCCCCCCCAGGATTCTGAAGATTCTAAATATGCAGCAGATTGGTCGTCATTACTATGACCCTGATGACCCCCTGAACGTTCCTCAGCACAGGTACTTTCCATGGGTGTGTGTATACTATGCCATTTTATTACAGGGTTTGTATTGAGGTGTTTGAGGTCCTGAAAAGTACGTTCATTGAAAAAATTACTATTCCAATCTCTTGAAAGTGCTGAAGTTTTTATTGAAGTATCTTGTAATACTTGGCTTGTTGAAAATGATGTGTCGCCAGAGTGATGCTCTTAAAACACAGGCAATGGGCCCCCTGATTTATGTGTTCTTCTTTTCCTTTCAGCTTTTTTAGGGGTTGTCACAGTGACTCATCTCATTCGCATGTTTGTTATGGCATACGTTTTTACGTCGGATGCCCTTCCTGACACAATCCTTTAGTGATGGGCAGAAACACGTTGATGGCTCTGCAGCTCCTCTTTAGGAAAATCAGCAATGGTTCTTTTACATGCCTCACACCATAGACAGTGAGACATGGCCAGCCTTTGATAACCCAGTAAGCTGCATGGGGGGGAACGGGACAGGACTGTAACAATCTTTTGGAGAGTGGGACTCGAACCCCCAACCTTAGGATCAGCGATCCAGCGCCCTTTACCACCAGGCCACCACTGCCTCAAATATCAATAAATACATATTCAATGCTGTAAATGCTTATAAAGCTATTAAATATTGCATAAGATATAAATACACACACACACACACAGTTGGCCCACGACTTATGAAAACCTCTGAATGTGAAAAATCCAGGTTATGAAAAACATTTTCCTAAATTTTCATTTTCTTTTTATGAAAAGCGCCAAACGCGGCATTAAAAAATTCAAACAAAGCACGAGTTGCTCTCTCATTGGTTGTCTCCCAAGATCCTGCCCCACTGGCCTCCCATTGGCCAGGAGGGAGCTGAACTGTACCCATACTTCCTGTTTTTCGCATGCATGAAGGAGAGTTAAACAGGACTTTTGGCTCATGAGGTGTTTTTTTTTTTTTGGTTTTTTTTTGAGATTGATCATTGCAGCGTTATGTTTCGTTATCCATCATGTACCCCAAGAAAGTGATTCCCCGATGACACAGAAAAGAAGTGGGCTCCGTTATCAATCGACGTGAAGCAGGAGATAAGAAAAAAATACAAAAGTGGGATACGGTTGAGCGAAATCGCAAAGGAGTATGGCCGATAATCCCTCTACAATTGGAACGATATTGAAACAGAAGGAGACCTTAAAAGCGGAGATACAGTGACGGAGGTGATTATTTCGGAAAAAGCAACCGCCATACTTCAGGACCTCTTGAAGGAGGGTGGGGGTGAGAGTTTTTCAGACCAGCAACCCCTGGACTTGAAGCGTTGCATGGGTGATTTAAGAGATTAAAAAAGTACATTTTTCTTTTATCACATGTTTCATACAAAATTGGTGTAATTTTATAATTTTTAAAGGGTTTATGGAGTAGTCTTGGGAGCCTTGGAACGAATCATGTGTTTTACATGTAAAATGCACCTTTACGAACGAAAACTCCATGTTACAAAAAAGGCACTGGAACGGATTAACTTTGTAAGTAGAGGGCCAATAGAATATTATACTCCTCTCTTCCCCAGCAATGACAAATGTGATTGGGTTTTTTTGGTGGGTTGGAGTTTGCAAGCCCTTCTTACCTGTGAGCTATTTGTTTAGCAGAGCCGGTTTTACCGCACGAGACACGTACCAAATGTGATTCAGGAAAAACAGACAGACGTTTCAATCCGTATAAGGCCACTGGCCTGTAATACAGACATACATAAATAAATACATACATGTATGAGTTTGCATGAGTACTTCCATGATTAAAGAGAGCCATCAGAGTTCCTTATTTTTTTAACTTTTCCTTTTGGCTGTTCCCTTCAGGGACCGCCACAGCGAATCATCTGCCTCCATCTCACCCTGTCCTCTGCAGCTTCTTCTCTTACACCAACTACCTTCATGTCCTCCTTCACCACATCCATAAATCTTCTCTTCGGTCTTCCTCTAGGCCAGGGGTCGGCAACCTTTGCCATTAAAAGAGCCATTTGGGCCCATTTGCCACAGTAAAGAAAACACTGGGTACTAATCCTTTTTTGACATTTAAAATGAAATAACACAGCATATTTTTTTTTCTCCTTTTTCCTTTGTTCATAAAAAAAAAAAAAACAATGTGTTGCATTGATTTGAATGACTGCAGAGACAATTAAATTACAATTCCAGCCTTCCTGTGACCCTAATTAGAATTAAGTGGTTCAGAAAATTAATGAATGCGAGTCCTTGTATTTTTATAAAGAAAAATAATAGCTAGGGTGCAGCCAGATGAGTTAATGAGTTGGGTAGCCTACCTCACCATCACTCCCCTCGTGCGATCTTTTTTTGGTGGTTGTTCATTATATTAATGTTTTGTCATAGTTTTAATTTACAAAATTGATAGCAACACAGAAAAGTATATGAAGACTTATTTTAAGGAGCCTGCTGAACATTCTTTTAAATAATATCAATGTTTAATACTGCACTGACCGACCCATTTTCAAAGTGAAGACTGAACCAGATCGCAGCCTTTTATTTTGTCACTGGGAGGAGACTTATTTAATTCTGAGATTGCTGTGTATAAACAAATCTCACCCACAGTCTCTTACTTCAGTGATTTCCTCTTACTTGTGATTTCCATTCCTGGATTACATACCCTGGTGGCGGAAAAATCTATCGCTCACTGCACTGCTGCTGGTATGGTGAGAACTCTTCTTGCTATGAGCATAAAGCTTTGGAATACCGTGGCTCCCTCCACCAAAACAGCAGATCATAAACACTGAGACTCTTAATGTTGATAAAATCTGATTCATATAATGATAGCCATGTCCATAAGAACACACAATCACCCCACTCGCACCAAATAAATATCCACCCGCACCCATGATGTAATTTTCAACCCTAAAAGAGCATTTTTGCAAGGTTACTCACTGGGTACCTGTGGGTACCCAACCGTTGCAGGACTCTGCCTTTAGGCAAATTCTCCCATCATTCAGGTGAAAGCTGGGTTTTAGATTGTTTGTTGTTTTATATTTGTTCATGTGTGACTTTTATTTTTTTTTTATTTGCACAAGTGGCTTTGTTTTTGCGTCATTTTCCTTAGCCTTTCCCCCTGTTCTTCCTTAATTTCCCATTTTTTTAAATTTGATGAATATTAAAAAAAAAAGCAATGTACTGAAGCCTCATGAATTGAAGCGAAGTAGTAAGGGATCCCTGTAATTCGAGCACTTGATAGTATTATGAAGCAATGTATGAATGATCTTGTGGCAAATTGTCAGATAGTCTTTGCTTAAATACAGCAATAAAATAGTCGGCCCTCTACTTACGAAAACCTCTGAATACGAAAAATCGAGGTTATGAAAAACATTTTCCTAAATTTTCGTTTTCTGTATACGAAACAACCTCTTCTTTTGAAAAGTGCCAAATGTGCCATTCAAACAATGCGAGAGTTGCTCTCTCATTGGCTGTCTCCCAACATCCCGCCCCGCTGGCCTCCTATTGACTAGGAGGGAGCTGAACTGTTCCCATTCCTGTACCCATACTTCCTGTTTGTCACACGCGTGAAGGAGTTGAACAGGACTGTTGGCTCATGAGGTTTTATTTTTTTTTTTTTGAGTGATCATTGCAGCGTTATATTCGTTATCCATCATAGACCCCCAGAAAGTGATTCCCGGTGACACTGAAAAGAAGAACTGGGCTTTATCAATTGAAGTGAAGCAGGCGATAAGAAGAAAATACGGAAGTGGGATGCGGATGAGCGAAATTGCAAAGGAGTATGGCCGAAACCCCTCTACAATTGGGACAGAAGGGATTGAAACAGAAGGAGACCTTAAAAGCAGAGATACAGTGATGGAGGCGATTATTTCGGAAAAAGCAACTGCCATATTTAAGGACCTTGTGAAGCGGGGAAGGGGTGAGGGTTCTTCAGACCAGCAACCCCCGGACTTTAAAGTGTCGCATGGGTGGTTCGAGAGATTTTAAAGGTAAATAATTTTCTTTTACTTTTAACACACATTTCATACATATTTCATACAAAATTGGTGTACTTTTATAATTTTTTAAAGGGTTCATGGGGTAGTCTTGGGGAGCCTTGGAATGAATCACGCGTTTTACATGTAAAATGCATCTCTACTTACGAAAACTCTAGGTTATGGAAAAGTTGCTGGAACGGATTAATTTTGTAAGTCGAGGGCCGACTGTAATCTGTACTTCAGAGATCCAAACACATTTGAAACCCAATCTAAATAGAATATTTTTAATATGAGAAGCCCAATATTTCACTGCCCTAGACTTCAAGAACTGTATTGTTGCATGTACTTTTTGCTAACTTTGAGGAATTTTTTTGCATGGTTTTATTTGGATTTGTTCAATAATTTTACAATATGTAACACCCCAAATTTCTGAGCCGTAATGAAGGATGGGTGTAACCAGAGTCAACTATTTAAGAAAATCTACATATGATGGATAACCTACTCTTGTTTGGTATCTATTCATCGCTATAAGGGCTTGAGTGGCAAGACTGATCTAAGCTTTAGTCCATACTAGTCTAGGTTAGAAAACTAAACCTAAATACCTGTAATAAGAAACAACTTCCTGCCTTTGATCAAAAAGAAACCACTTTTCATGATGTGGTTATGTGATAGTGTGCCCTGGAAGGGTATGATTGGTAGGTACGGCCTTTGAAACATTTGGATCATTTTAGCCGAGCAGCCCATTTTCTGCATTTTTCTACACATTTTCCTCATTCCAGTCAACTTTTTAATCAAGGTAAGGCAGTGGTGGCCTGGTGCTGGATCACTGATCCCTAAGGTTGGGGGTTGGAGTCCCACCCTCTGCAAAGTTTTCACCATCATCAAATGCAGCTAGCTAGGTTATCAAAGGCCGGCCATGTCTCTCACTGTCTATGGTGAGAGGCATGTAAAAGAACCATTGCTGACTTCTTCAAGAGTTGCTGCATACCCGTCAGTGTGTTTCTGCCCCTTGTGAAAGGGTTGTTGGGAAAGGCATTTAATGTAAAAATCTATGCCAAATCAAACATGCGATGATTGATTGGCTGTGGCGACCCCTGAGAAACAATAAAAAGGGAATAACCAAAAGGAAAAGGCTGTTCTTCTGAATGGTGTCTGAATCGACCCATTTTCCTCCGAATTTCAGAGAGAAATATTCTATAACCAGTATTGAACATTTTACTGCCGTCCTTCCTTAAATTAGGACAACAATTGGCTCCTGTTTTTTTAAATAATGTCACTAATTGAACTCCACACTGATTGTTTTGAACACAAACCTTTCAATTACACAGAATCGGCAGCATGCAGGTCAGGACTGTTGGGTCTGTTGTTTGTTAATTTACTATCTGGTGTAGTAGAGTACAGACGGCCCCCGACTTATGAAATTGATCCGTTCCAGAGCCTTTTTCGTAACGCAGGAGTTTTGTACGTTTGGGCGCATTTTATATGTAAAACGCCTGATTTGTTCGAAGTTCCCAAGACTACACCATAAACCCTTGAAAAATAAGTACACAAATTTTGTATGAAATGTGTTAAGTTAAAAATTATTTATTAAACCATTTAAACATTTTATGAACATATTAAACCATTTTATTTATTAATGCATTATTAACACTTTATTTTTTATTTATTAACACACACACCTGTCTCTCTCTCTCACACACACGCTACAGTACGCATTAACTCTGTATTGTATACAGATTCAATGTTTATTGTGGCGCTGCGGGCCACGCCCAAAAGCAGGACGCCGGAGCATTTTAAAACATGGAATTCAATGCGCATTTCCTGCTTGACGGATCGGAGGTGCAGATGAGCTGCGTTTTGCTCACATGCGCCACATTTAAACATTTACTGAATTAAACAACTTTAAACTAAACAGTTAAGCCTCACTCGCGTGCTCTCTCTCTCTCACATGCACACAGTCACTTACTCACTCTCACACACACACAAAACTCGGGCCCCGCCCACATTCAGCACGCAGCTGATGGAACAAGTCTATTTAAATGGACGGGATGTTTTATTTAAAGCGGAATTACAGTACCTGTTTGAAAGATCAGAGGTCCTCATTCAATATTGACTTGCTTCCTTGCAAGATCGGAGGTCTTCTCCCACAGAGCACTCGGTTTTAATATCATGCTGATACAATTTCCTCAGTCACTGTACTTTCGATTTCAGGTCTCCTTCTGGTTCAATATCATCCTGATTGTAGAGGGGTTTCGGTGATCACGAAATACTAGTCCTTCTCAAAAAATTTGCATATTATGATAAAGTTCATTATTTTCTGTAATGTACTGATAAAAATTAAACTTTCATAGATTTTAAATTCATTGCCAACCAACTGAAATATTTCAGGTCTTTTATTGTTTTAATACTGATGATTTTGGCATACAGCCCATGAAAACCCAAAATTCCTATCTCAAAAAATTAGCACATTTCATCCGACCAATAAGTGTTTTTAATACAAAAAAGTCAAACTTTCAAATAATTATGCTCAGTTATGCACTCAATACTTGGTCGGGAATCCTTTTGCAGAAATGACTGCTTCAATGCGGCGTGGCATGGAGGCAATCAGCCTGTGGCACTGCTGAGGTGTTATGGAGGCCCAGGATGCTTCAATAGCGGCCTTAAGCTCATCCACAGTGTTGGGTCTGGTGTGTCTCAACTTTCTCTTCACAATCTCCAACAGATTCTCTATGGGGTTCAGGTCAGGAGAGTTAGCAGGCCAATTGAGCACAGTAATACCATGGTCGGTAAACCATTTAGCAGTGGTTTTGGCACTGTGAGCAGGTGTCAGATCTTGTTGAAAAGTTAAAATCTTCATAAAGCTTTTCAGCAGATGGAAGCATGAAGTGCTCCAAAATCTCCTGATAGCTAGATGCACTGACCCTGCCCTTGATAAAACACAGTGGACCAACACCAGCAGCTGACATGGCACCCCAGACCATCACTGACTGTACTTCACACTGGACTTCAGGCATTTCCTTCTCCCCAGTCTTCCTCCAGACTCTGGCACCTTGATTTCCAAATGACATGCAAAATTTGCTTTCATCTGAAAAATGAACAGGAACAGTCCAGTGCTGCTTCTCTGTAGCCCAGGTCAAGCACTTCTGCTGCTGTTTCTGGTTCAAAAGTGGCTTTTATCTGGGGAATGCGGCACCTGTAGCCCAGTCCACTGCTTCCACAGGTCCCCCAAGGTCTGGAATTGGCCCTTTTTCCACAATCTTCCTCAGGGTCCGGTCACCCCTTCTGGTTGTGCAGCGTTTTCTGCCACACTTTTTCCTTCCCACAGACGTCCCACTGAGGTGCCTTGATACAGCACTCTAGGAATAGCCTATTTGCTCAAAGATTTCTTTGTGTCTTATCCTCTTGCTTGAGGGTGTCAATGATGGCCTTCTGGACAGCAGTCAGGTCGACAGTCTTCCCCATGATTGCGGTTTTGAGTAGTGAACCAGGCTGGGAGTTTTTAAAAGCCTCAGGAATCTTTTGCAGGTGTTTAGAGTTAATTGGTAGATTCAGATGATTAGGTTAATAGCTTGTTTAGACTACCTGAACATGATTTGCTAATTTTTTGAGATAGAAATTTCTGGTTTTCATGAGCTGTATGCCAAAATGATCAGTATTTAAACAATAAAAGACCTGAAATATTTTAGTTTGTTTGCAATGAATCTAAAATATATGAACATTTAATTTTTATCAGTACGTTACAGAAAATAATTACCTTTATCACAATATGCAAATTTTTTGAGAAGGACGAGTATAACGCTACATGATCTATCTCAGAACAAGCCTAGAAGTCAACTCTCCTTCATGCTTGTGACAAACAGGAAGTATGGGTAACATTCAGCTGCATCAACCCTCCGAGCCATTGGGAGACAGCCATTGAGCGAGTAACTTTTGATTGGCACGTTTGAATGCCGCATTTAGTGCTTTTCGTAAGAGGAGGTTGTTTTCGTATCCCGGGGATGAAAACTTAGGAAAATGTACCCAGGGGGTTTCGTAAGTAGGGGGTCGACTTTATTTACCGTTTAAAAACATGACTTTTTCCAAAACCTTGATCAGGTTAGTGATGTCTGACTGATATTTTGAACACAGTCGTGATTGATAGGTTAGATTATTTAACATTTTATAATTTCCATAGTAACAGCTTCTGTGGATTTAACACATGAGGCTGTGTCATGGTTATTAGAGCAAATCTGACTAAAGATTTTATGACCTATTTGACTTGTATCCATTATTGCAGGCTGACCATCTGGCCTGGCTTTGTTACCAACATCCTGCAGTACGAGTCCAGAATCATGCTGTGTCTTGATGTGAGCCATAAGGTTTTGCGCAGTGAGACGGTTCTCGACTTTATGGGAAATCTGAGACAGTATGGAGATCAGCGCTTTACTGATATTTGTACCAAGGAGCTAGTTGGACTCATTGTCCTCACTAAGTAAAAGCTCATACCAACACATACTCATTTTCATTCTCTAATATATGCCTTTATTAATTCTGCATTTTGCTGCTTGAATACTTCTCAAGGTATAACAACAAGACATACAGAATCGATGACATCGCTTGGGACCACACGCCCAATAACACATTTAAGAAAGGAGATACTGATATATCTTTCAAAGAATATTACAAGAAGGTAGAGAGAGTTTTTATATTGTGATGCTTTTCGAGGTGAGCCTTGTTTCTACCATTGACTTTGTTTTTGTATTAATTACTTTGTGGATTTTTAGCAATACAATCTTGATATCACTGATGGGAACCAAGTTCTGTTGGTCAGCCACGTTAAGAGGATGGGCCCTTCGGGAGCTCCTCCTCCAGGACCTGCTTTACTCATCCCAGAGTTCTGCTACCTCACAGGTGACTGATGGGAGGTAGAAAGAGATGCTTGGATTTGTTTTGATGATGTCTTGGTGTTAATTGTTCTAACTTTCTCAGGTTTGACTGATAGGATGCGCAGTGACTTTAACATTATGAAGGATCTTTCCACTCACACCAGACTAACTCCACAACAGAGGGACACTCGTCTTAACAGATTCATCCACAACATGAGCAAGTAATGGTTCACCGGGACTGTTGTAATCTATTTTTATGTGTTGTACTTGATGATGATGAATTTTCATGCATTAGCTTAACAGGCATATGTATACGCATTTTAAATTTAATAATGCATGCGACAGATCTCAAAGCATTTATATTCAGACATGTATGTGAAGCAATGATTGATGTAATATGCTACTATTCACACCATTGTGATGTGCATGTTGCCCCATCATGTTGCAATTTAATACAGTATAAACCTTTTGCAAGTGATATGCCATTTAGCATGGTCGCTCTTTTTCATATTGGGTCAGGTAGGGTTTTGTGTGAGAAGGGGACTTCTATTTTGAAACCTCAGCCAGCATTATACTGTGTGTGTGTGTGTGTGTGTGTGTGTGTGTGTGTGTGTGTGTGTGTGTGCGCGCGCGCGCGCGCGTGTGTTTTACACACAGACACACAGTGGTACCTCACTTTATGAAATTAATCCGTTCCAGCGCCTTTTTCGTAAACTGTATTTTTCGTAAGTTGAACCGTATTTTACAAGTAAAATGCGTGTTTCGTTCCAAGGCTCCCGAGACTACCCCATAAACCCTTGAAAAATGAAAAAATACACCAATTTTGTATGAAATATGTAATAAATGTGTTAAAAGTAAAAAAAAAAATTATTTACCTATTTTAAAATCTCTCAAACCACCCATGCGACGCTTTAAAGTCCGGGGGTTGCTTATCTGAAGAACCCTCACCCCCACCCTCCTTCACGAGGTCGTTAAATATGGCGCTTGCTTTTTAAGAAATAATTGCCTATCTCCGCTTTTAATGCCTCCTTCTGCTTCAATATCGTCCCAATTGTAGAGGGGTTTCGGCCATACGCCTTTTGTGATTTCACTCAACTGAATCCCACTTTCATTTTCATATATATATATATATATATATATATATATATATAAAATCATCTCCTGTTTTACTTTAATTGATAACGGAGCCCGCGTCTTCTGTTCAGTCTCACCGGGAATCACTTTCTTGGGGCTCATGATCATGATTAATAATGAAAAATAACTGCAATCAGCACACTCAAAAAAAACTCCCGAACCAACAGTACAACTGTTCTTCACGTGTGTGTCGAACAATGGATCGAAGGCACACGAAAAGCATTATGGGTACAGTAATGTACTCCCTCCGAGCCAATGGAAGGCCAACGGGGTGTTGGGAGACAACCAATGGGAAAGCAACTCGTGCGTTGTTTGTTTGAATGGCGCGTTTGAATTTTTAAGATGGTGCTTTCGTAACATGAACTTGTTTCGTATCCAGAGAATTTTAATAAAATGCGTTTCGTAACCTGCATTTTTTGTTTGGTGAGACTTTTGTAAAGTGAGGTGTGTGTGTGTATGTATATATGTGTGTGTGTATATATATATGTGTGTATGTGTATATATGTATATATCTTCTTTTCCTTTCGGCTTTTCCCTTCAGGGGTCGCCACAGCGAATCATCTGCCTCCATCTCACCCTATCCTTTGCATCTTCTTCTCTTACACCAATCGTCTCTTTGGTCTTCCTCTAGGCCTTCTGCCTGGTAGTTCCAGCCTCAGCATCCTATTACCAATATACTCACTATCCCTCCTCTGTACATGTCCAAACCATCTCAATCTAGTCTCTCTGACTTTGTCTCCAAAACGTCTTACATGTGCTGTCCCTCTGATGTGCTCATGCCTAATCCTATCCATCCTCGTTACTCCCAAAGAGAACCTCAACATTTTCATCTCTGCTACCTCCAACTCTGCCTCCTGTCTTTTCCCCAGGGCCACTGTTTCTAGCCCATACAACATCGTTGGCCTCAACACCGTCTTGTACACTTTTCCTTTCATTCTTGCTGACACTCTCCTATCGCACATCACACCGGACACTTTTCTCCATCCATTCCAACCTGCCTGCACACGCTTCTTCACCTATTTTCCACACCCTCCATTGCTCTGGATTGTTGAGCCTAAGTACTTAAAATCCTCCACCTTTCTTATCTCTGCTGCCTGTAATTTCACCGTTCCTCTTGGGTCCTTGTCATTCATGCACATGTACTCTGTCTTACTGAGGCTAAGCTTCATTCCCCTCCTTTCCAGGGCATACCTCCACCGCTCTAGATTTTCCTTCACTTGTTCTCTGCTCTCACTACAGATCACGATGTCATCTGCAAACATCATAGTCCATGGGGAATCTTGTCTCACCTCGTCTGTCAGCCTGTCCATCACCATAGCAAACAAGAAGGGGCTGAGAGCTGACCCTTGATGCAGTCCCACCTCCACCTTGAACTCTTCTGTCACACCGACAGCACACCTCACCACTGTCTTACATCTCTCATACATGTCCTGCACCACTCTAACATACTTCTCTGCCACTCCAGACTTCCTCATGCAATACCACAGTTCTTCTCTCGGCACCCTGTCATATGCTTTCTCCACATCCACAATGCAGCTCCATCTGACCTTCTCTGTACTTCTCCATTAACATCCTCAAACATTGCATCTGTGGTGCTCTTTCTTGGCATGAAACCAAACTGTTGTTCACAAATGCTGACCTCTGCCCTTAGTCTAGCTTCCAGTATTCTTTCCCATAACTTCATCGTATGGCTCATCAACTTTATCCCTCTGTAGTTGCCACAACTCTGCACGTCTCCCTTGTTCTTAAAAATGGGCACCAGCACACTTCTCCATTCCTCTGGCATCCTCTTAATGTCGCACTTCTTCTTAGCTAACCTCTTCCTTTGTACACACTCCTGCACTTCCTCATTCCACCACCAAGTCTCCTTTATCTACTTTCCTTCCAGATGACACACCAAATATTCTCCTACCTGTCTCCCTGATCACATTAGCTGTAGTTGTCCAATCATCTGGAAGCACTTCCTGACCACCCAAAGCCTGTTTCAACTCCTCCTTGAAGACAACCCGACACTCTTCCTTTTTCAACTTCCACCACTTTGTCTTCTGCACTGCCTTTGCCTTCTTCACCTTCCTCACCATCAGCATCATCCTGCACACCACCATCCTATGCTGTTTGGCAACACTCTCACCCGCTACTGCTTTGCAGTCACTGACTTCCTTCAAATTACATCGCCTACACAAGATGTAGTCTACCTGTGTGCTCCTACCTCCGCTTTTATAAGTCACCCTATGCTCCTCTCTCTTCTGGAAGAAAGTATTCACCACAGCCATTTCCATCCTTTTTGCAAAATCTACCAACATCTGTCCTTCTGCGTTTCTGTCCTGGATACCAAACCTACCCATCACTTTCTCGTCCCCTCTGTTTCCTGCACCAACATGTCCATTGAAGTCTGCTCCAATGACCACTCTTTCACCTCTGGGGGTACTCTGCATCACTTCATCTAACTCACTCCAGAATCTCTCCTCGCTCACATCCTGCCTGTGGGGCATAAGCACTAACAACATTGACCCTCACACCTTCAATTTCTAACTTGAGACTCATCACTCTGTCTGACACTCTTTTCACTTCTAGAACATTCCTGACAAACTTCTCCTTCAAGATGACTCCGACTCCATTTCTCTTCCCATCCACACCATGATAAAACAGCTTGAACCCTGCTCCTATGCTTCTAGCCTTGTTACCTTTCCACATGGTCTCCTGAACACACAGTATGTCCACCTTCCTCCTCTGCATCATGTCAGCCAGCTCGCTACCTTTTCCTTGCATAGTTCCAACATTCAAATTCCCTACTTTCAGTCCTAGACTCATGCCTTTCCTCTTCTCTCTCTGGCAACGGACACGCCTCCCGCCTCTCCTTCGACCAACAGTAGTCCAATTTCCATCAGCACCCTGTTGGTTGATGGCACTGATGGCGGTCGTTGTTAACCCGGGCCTCGACCGATCCGGTATGTCATTCTTTCTTGTGATTCGCATAGTTTATTTGGCATTTGTTTTACGCCGGATGCCCTTCCTGACGCAACCCTCTGCATTTATCCGGGCTTGGGACCGGCGTGAGGGAGAGACACTGGTTTGTGCGCCCCCCCCCCCCCCGGCTGTGTGTGTATGTATGTATGTGTGTATATATATATATATAAAATGTATGTGTATATATATATATATTATACATACACGCATACAAAACAAACTAGAAAATGCTCCTGGTTTTGGATTATATCCAAAATTTAATCAGTTGTTTTCTGGCTCAAGACCCACATTTTGTGGAAATCCATTCATTAATTTGAGTTATGGTCACAGACTGACATACATGACCAACCTCTTATCTTTGATGGCAGTAATAAAACAGCTTTGCTCAGTGTGGTTCAGTGAGGTAGCTGCACCAAAGATTAAGACATCATTGTTGAGTCTGAAGTTTTTCAATGAAATCTCCACTAGGAATGTGAGTGCACAGGCGCTTCTTAACACATGGGGTCTAAGCTTTGAGAACAAGTTGCTGAATCTGACTGGACGAGTCCTTCCTCCTGAAAGGATCATACAGGGACAGAGAGCAGTAAGAGAACCACCGATTACACATAAAACAAAACTGTATGTACATGTGTCACACTCATTTTGAGTCATGTTTGTTTCATGTGTGTAGTATGAATATGACCCGTGGGGAGCAGATTGGTCGAAAGAAATGCGAGGTCTTCCTCTGATCAGTAGCATGCCCCTTGAGCACTGGCTGCTGTTTTTTACACATCGTAACACAAACGTCGCTCAAGCTCTGCTGCAGACCCTTAGCAAAGTGTGTAGGCCCTTGGGCATCCGAATGCAGAGTGCCAAAATGTAAGACAACACTATTTTATTATTAAGTTTATTCAGAAATTTTTGAACTCCACAGGGATGTTTTGTTTTGTTTTTTCTCCTCGGAGCAGGATCGAGTACGATGATCGGCAGGAGGCTTTGCTGAGAGCTTTGCAGCAGAATGTTGGGCAACAAATTCAGATGGTGGGTCTCACACCCTGGGTAGAATCAAGTGTAATGATGTAACTGTTAGTGCAGTATATCAGTACTCCTTTCAATGTTAAGATTGGTGTGTGTATTTGGATGGTCTAAGGTGAATGTTATGAGTACAGTGGTTTAGTTATTTAATAAAGATGGCACCAGTTTATTACTTGATACAAGTCAGAATAAATTAAAAGATTAGATATCTAATCTTTTGTAATAAAAGGAAAGATGTAGTTAGACAAAAAGCTTTTACCCTTCATCTGTATACCGTCCACGGTTGTGTTCCTCGCATTAACTTGAAACTGAGAGGCATCACACTTGGTTTTTTTTTTTTTTTTTTTTTTTTTTTTTTTTTTTTTTAAACTGGGTCACAACACATGCCTGTCGTTTTTAGCAGCTGCCCAATATCGAATACAGTTACCGTAGCTGGTTCAGCCACCTTCAGTCTGTATTTCATGGACACCTCAAAAATGGCATTTTTATTTTCTATGTGGATGTTCGAACTGGTTAACTAATACAAAGGAATGCTCACGCTTCTGTCAATCAAAGATATCGCCAGCCAATCACGGGCATCTCTGAGCTCATTCGTACAAGGGGGTGGATAGCAACTTTCCCACGGCGTGTGTTCAAATGCCCCAAATACGCATGGGCTACAGTTAGAAAAGAGGCGGGTGGTAGCATTGTGTGTGCATGCTTTTGCCCTGCCCTGGTTAGTAATGGTTGTGTTCTAGGGAACGCAATACTTCGTGGGAGGGAATTTGATATGACTAGATTAGGAAGAAAATGGGGGGAAAATAATAGAAAAATTAAAAAGACTACACAAAGCCTTTCATTAATTTGTATTTCACACAATATGCAATATGAACTTGTGCATTTGATCACATGGTATGGAGTTAATCTGTTACTGATTAGCATACGCCTTGATGTAACATTTACACAGTGATGTCATCAAGCGCTTGCTCTATAAATCTTGCTGGTGTCCGGTAGGTGGTGGTGATCCTGCCCACCAGTCGTAAGGATAAATATGATTGTGTAAAGAAGTACCTGTGTGTGGATTGTCCCACTCCAAGCCAGTGTGTGCTTGCACGTACCATCAGCAAACCTCAGGCCCTCATGACTATAGCCACAAAGATAGCCTTGCAGATGAACTGCAAGATGGGAGGAGAGCTGTGGAGCATTGATATACCGGTATGCTGTTTTGTTTAAGCTGTTATTTACATGATTGAATTCAATCGTTGATTCTATTAAAGCTTTTTTTCTTTTCTTTTTTTGTTCTGCACTTTCAGTTGAAGCATTTGATGATTGTTGGTGTTGACTGCTACCACGACACTGTGGCAAGAAAGCGATCCATAGGTGCACTGGTGGCCAGCCTCAACCAGAGCATGTCTCGGTAATTAAAGCATACATGTAGGGGGTTCTGCATCACCCTGTCAATGTTGAGTTCCCAATAATGATCAGCTCACTCTCCATTAAGCCTTTTTAACATCATGCTTCTTAAGTGGCATATTGACAAATATGCACTTTACCGTCAAGTCTACGGGGCGGATAACACTTTCCCTCAGAGTGTGTAGACTGCCCCAAATATGCATGCGCTGCAGTTCAGGGCGTGTGCATGCTTTGGTGGTGATGTGATAGGAAGGCAATTTTTGATGGGTAGGAATTGAATATGACTTAATTAGGGAGAAAAGTGTGTGTGTGGTGGTGGGGGGTGGTATCAGATGAATCTTCGTTTAATTTAGTCTGAATCCTCTGAAAGTTTATTTTGCTGATAAAGGTTTGAAAACGTGTTGCTCTAAAATAAAATACTCTGTCCTCTCTTCAGATGGTTTTCAAAGTGTGTCCTGCAGAGACCTGGTCAAGAGATCATTGATGGACTTAAAGTGGCTCTGCAGGGTATGTAATGCTCTCAATGATACAAGTTCCCCAAAAGCTTTACATAACATGGATTAATGTGGAATAAATACCATCTGTCATTAGGGGTGTCATTGAAAACCGATTATTGGTATCGATATATTGATTACAGCAATATTCCAATGTATCGATACATCGGAATTTTTTTTACTGTTCCATAAATGCATTAAATAGAACAGACTAAGATATATTACAGTAGTTTGTATAATGCATTGAATATTTTATAATAAAGTGACCAATTACTAAAGCCAAATCTGAAGTAAAAGGCAGGAAATAGTTTTCCACCGACAAGATTTTAAGTAACACCTTTTTGCATATAACAAATCTATAAACACTTGTTTACTAGTTAATTTCAAGCAAGCTGTTTCCGTTCTACAAACACTTGTCAATTGAAAAGTTTGAGAGATGCATTTTTACAATTCATAATAATGATGCAAGAAGATTCACATATCTGCATTATCTGGTGATAAGTGTGTCTTGTTCAAAATGTTCCGCGCTGTTTAGAACACACGCTCTGATGGCACATGAGAAGCAGGGACGTACCATTTACCATACAGGGAGGCGGGACGTACCATTTACTAGGGGTGTCATTGAAATTGGCATTTACGACAGACGCTGTCATGTACACAGGAAGCTTGGACCAACACTCGGCATTATGTTAAGCTGGTTTTCAACTGAAACTATATAACGTGTTTTCGTACATTTATTTTATTTATTAAAAGATACTGCTTGCTCTAGTGTTAATTAAATTAAAACAGCTTTGTATGAAATTTAATATAAGATGAATTTTATATAACGTTAGAAGTATTGACATCCCTTTTATAGATTATAGATTGTCGATTATAGATCGACATAATTATATCGGCGATATTCCGATTGTCAATGACATCCCTATCGGTCATGTGACTGAATGTGATAGATAAGGGGATTTCCAATTCAATGAAGAATGGTATGACTGTTGTAATTTTACCTTTTCCAGTTCTTAGATTATTCGTTTTCTCCCTTCAGCCGCACTTAAGGCCTACTGTCGATACAACAAATGTATGCCGTCTCGTATCGTTGTGTACCGAGATGGAGTGGGCGATGGCATGTTGCAGAGTGTTGTCAGCTACGAAGTGCCCCAGATCATGCAGTCCATCAAGGACATTGGCAAAGATTATCTGTGAGATTTGATGCATCTCAGTAACACAGATGGACACGCACTGAGTGTTTCTCAACCGTAACAGTTTCTGTGTACAGGCCCAAACTGACCGTGGTGGTAGTGAAGAAACGCATTGCTTCCAGATTCTTCGCTCTTCTTGACACCAAACTGGGCAACCCTCCTCCTGGGACGGTCATTGACACCGAAGTCACACGACCGGAATGGTGCGTTTAGACAAGGACACAGTGATCAAAACTTGCGACTGTATTTGGTGTTTTTCAAGTGCTAATGGTTTGGTTTGTCAGGTACGACTTCTTCATTGTGAGTCAGGCAGTGCGCTTGGGCAGTGTTGCCCCGACTCACTACAATGTGGTGTATGATACCAGCGGCCTGAAACCAGACCACATGCAGAGACTCACCTACAAACTCTGTCACATGTATTACAACTGGCAGGTACAAGCTATACACACCCACACAAACAGAGGTTTGTTTATATACTGTCTGAGTGTGACTATGTTCAAAATGATATCAGGCAGCCATCACTAACCTGATGATGAATCTGTTTTTGGTACAAATGATATTTCTACATGGGAAATAATTGACTATCAGGTGTAGTAGAGTAATAGAATCTAACAGAACCTACAGTCATGACCTGCATGCTGCTGATTCTGTGTAATTGAACTACTAACTGAAAGGGGCCTGTGCAAAGTAATAGCAGTTAAATTCGTGGCATCATTCATTCTTGAAAAAAACAGGAGACCATTATTGTCCTTAGACCAGGTGTTGGGAACCTTTTTGACTAAGAGAGCCCAAAAAAAAGACATTTAAAAATCTAATCCTCTGAGAGGTGTGTGTGTGTGTATATGTGTATATATATATATATATATATATATATATATATATATATATATATATATATATATATATATATATATATATATATATATATAAATAATAGGGCAGTGGTGGTCGAGTGGATAGGGCACAGGATTGCTGATTCCAAGGTTGGGGGTTCGAGTCCCCACACGGTTGTCACCGTCCGTCCCCCAGTGCAGTTTACGAAAGTCAGCAATGGTTCTTTTACATGCCTCTCACCATAGACGGCGAGAGACATGACCCGCCTTTGATAACCCAGTGCAGTAATAGAATCTAACAGAACCTACAGTCATGACCTGCATGCTGCTGATTCTGTGTAATTGAATTACTAACTGAAAGGGGCCTGTGCAAAGTAATAACTGGGTTATCAAAGGCAGGCCATGTCTCTCACTGTCTATGGTGAGAGGCATGTAAAAGAACCATTGCTGACTTTCGTAAAGAGTAGGCTGCAAAGCAGTCAGTGTGTTTCTGTCCCTTGCTAAAAAGGATTGTGACAGGAAGGGCATTCCGAAGTAAAAACCTCTACCAAATCAAAATGTGCGAATCAGATGATTCGCTGTGGCGACTCCCAAGAAAGGGAAAGCCTTTGATAACCCAGTTAGCTGCACTGGGGGTGGGTTGAATTTTTTCCATGTCTGTCCATTTGTGTTTGCTTGCCAGTTGTGCTTGGCTTCGTGCAAATGAGCTGATCAAAAACGAGGGAAATTTACCTCTTTACTCAAAAAAACTCATGCAGTCTGTGGCTGTTGATATAATGCAATAAAATTAGAGTTTCATGGTATTGGCCCCACCCAGACACTGGCATACAGAAAGGATTGGCTCTCCGCTGTGCGCCACAGTGACATGGCATTGAAAATAGATGTATAGTTTTAAATGTGCTTGATTTATTCATCTGTTTTTGTTTTATTTGATGGCTTTTTTGTATTTTTATTTAAATGACAATGAAATTATGTATTCGTTATTCTGTTAAGAAAGGCCACCTGATTTATCTGAGAACCAGATACGTCATCAAAAGACCCACATTTGGCTCGTGAGCCATAGGTTCCCGTCCCCTCTTCTAGACCAATGAGAATGAGGTTCTGGAGCAGTGGCTTGAACCCTGGACCTTAATCTGATAGAAAACTTGTGGGGTGACATTGAAAAATGCAGCTTCTGAGAAAAGCCAAGAAATACAGATCTGTGGAATGTAGTCCAATCAAAACAAAACATTGATACAGTGAATGTTTGAGTTTGTAGAGAATAAAGCTGTGATGTTTCATAGAACAGTCTAATAATCACTTTTCTTAAATTTATTTAAAGGAGGAACAAGTTTGATATATTTTCTTCATGTTTTGTTTTGAAGTAGAATGTGTCGTGTTCCCAATGCATTTGTGTGAAAAGAAATTTAACCCATTATAAGGATAAGGGGCAGTGGTTGTAGGGCAGTGGCGTTCTAGTGGTATAGGACGCTTGATCACTGATCCTAAGGTTGGGGGTTCGAGTCCCACTTTCAACAAGGTTGTCACTGTTCCCCCAGTGCAGCTAATTGGATTATCAAAGGCGGGCCCTGTTTCTCGCTGTCTAAGGTGAGAGGCATGTAAAAGAACCATTGCTGACTTTTGTAATGAGGAGCTGCAAAGTCATCAGCGTGTTTCTGTCCCTTGCTAAAATGTTGTGTCAGGAAGGGCATCCGACGTAAAAACCTATGCTAAATCAAATGTGTGAATCATTCGTTGTGGCGGCCCCTGAAAAAGGGAAAAAGCTGAAAGGAAATCATCATCAAGGTGCAGTGGTGGTCTGGTGGTAAAAGGTGCTGGATCGCTGATCCTAAGGTTGGGGGTGCGAGTCCCACTCTCTGCAAGATTGTCACTGTCCCACAGTGCAGCTGACTGGGTTATCAAAGGCTGGCCATGTCACTCACTGTCCATGGCAGGGGTCGGGAACCTATGGCTCGCGAGCCAGATGTGGCTCTTTTGATGACTGCATCTGGCTCTCAGATAAATCAGTTGGCCTTTCTTAACAGAATAACGAATACATAATTTTGCTGTCCTTTAAATAAAAATACAGAAAAAAGCCATCAAATAAATAAAAATAAATCTCACGCTTTTCAATCTATACAACTATTTTCAAGGCCACTTGTCGCTGTGGCGTTCAGCAGAGAGCCAATTCTTTCTGTACTCCAGTGTGTGGGCAGGGCCGATACCTTGAAACTCTAATTTTATTGGATTTTTGCAACAGCCTGTGCAAGTTGTTTTTGGGTAAAGAGGTAAATATCCCTTGTTTTTGATCAGCTCATGTGCACGAAGCCAAGCAGAGCTGGCAATCAAAACACAAATGGACAGAATGAAAAAAATTCAACCCGCAGACCAGCTGATTGCCTTGGGAGGCACTTCCTGTCACAAACACTGCAGCATGTAAGTCGTATTGACCATGTTTGGCTCCACATGCACAAGCGAGTGGTCCTTCTCACACCTGAAAAGCATCAAGACCAACCTGCAGTCACGAAATAGATGGAAGCCTAAACACCTGCATGAAGCTGAACCTGACCCGTATCAACCTGATTACAAAGCCGTCAGGAAAACCATGCAGCATCAGAAATCACATTAATAGTAACAAGTAACATGTTCCATCTTCCTCCCCTTGCTAAAAGAGTTGTCAGGAAGGGCATCTGACATAAAAACCGATGCCAAATCAAGCACGCGAATCAGATGATTTGTTGTGGGAACCCCTGCGGAGGGAAAAAGTTGAAAGGAAAAGAATGATAAGGATTTTGAACTTGATTCACTTTTTAAAACTCACTGCTATTATTTTCAATACAAGGGTATAAGGTGGCTTTTTTGCACAACCCCAGTCAATGCTAATTTGATGTAAGCAGAATCTGGACATTTTCTTTGTCCATGAGTTGACAATTGGCATCATTTAGTTGAATATGGAATCTGACTGAACCCGTTGGTGGAATTTTCAGAGATTTCAGCATTTCTGGCCCCAGTTTCCCTCTGGTTGCCATGGCAGTGTCTTGGACTGGTTTGTCTTATGTCCACATAGTGAACTTTCTGTGCACACCCCAGCACCACCACCACACACACACACTAGCAACAGTTTGCAGAAATGTTTTTTTTTCTCTGTCTCTCACATTCCACATTTTGTTTTTTCTGTCTGTTTTTTACGATGAAGGGGATTGTGCGAGTTCCTGCTCCGTGTCAGTACGCACACAAACTGGCCTTCCTGGTTGGTCAGAGCATCCACAGAGAGCCCAACGTCAACCTGGATGACTTGCTTTATTATCTGTAAAAGAAACACATCAACGTGTGTCTGATGGTACAATATTTCTTGTTTATGACATTTTTGACGGTCAAGCTTGAATTACAGGGATCCTTCATTACTTCACGCTTCAGTTAATGCGGCTTCAGTGCATAGCAGATTTTATGTCTCTCTCTCATATATCTATAAAAATATTAATCGAATTAAAAAATGAAGAAATTAAAGAATAGGGGGAAAAGGTTAAGGAAAATGCTCCAAAATAAGGCGAATTATGCACACACAAAAGACAAATAAAAAACAGCCCAAATCCTCCCACAAAAACTGCTTACATTTTTGTGAGGTGCACAACTGAGTGCGTGCATGCACATCTCCGTGTACACGTGCGTCTGTCTGTGTATATTTTATTTACATCTTATGCATTATTTTGAATGTTTATTTGTTATAAGCATTTATAGCATTGAATATGTATTTATTGATATTATAAACACACATACATGTACGTATGTCTCTCACGGTCTATAGTGTGAGGCATGTAAAAGAACCATTGCTGACTTTCGTAAAGAGTAGCTGCAAAGCCGACAGCGTGTTTCTGTCCCTTGTTAAAGGGTTGTGTCAGGAAAGGCATCCGACGTAAAAACCTATGCCAAATCAAATGTGCGAATCATTCGCTGTGGCGACCCCCGATGAAGGGAAAAATCCGAAAGAAAATCTCTCATAAATGTACGTATATGTCAGTTGCGGGAGGGGGGGGGGATCCATGTATTATTACTGAAGAAGTAGGTGGGGCTTTTTTCCCCTCTTCTGAAGTGGTCAGATGTAGATGATATTTGCATTCAAATTGAGAATCTCTGCTTGGTGTAACCCTGCTCCTTGAGGGTGTACCCCACATACTGACAGGAATTTTTTGCTTTTACCTTCAGCTGAAACATTAATCTCCCCAACATGACTTTGACTGAGAAGTGGTCTGGATTTGTGGATGTTCTGTTATTTAAATGTTACGTTTTGTTTTGTTTTTTGTTTTTTTGGGAGTCCAAGTAAAAAGAAATTGCATGTCCTAGAATTTCAGGGGATGGGGGTTCGTTTGTTGAATATAAATAGCAAGTGTTTATAGACTAAGTCTTGGTTTTGATTTGTGAAGACAAAAGTATCCTCCTTATGCATTTAAAATTAAAATGGGGTTCAATGCAGGTTCGTTCAGGTTGAATATTGATTCCCATTAACTTTTTGTTGTGTGTAACTAAATAAAATGATTGTCTGAATGTTACTATTTCCTTGCAATTTTATGCCTGATTAGGTGATACTTAGTTTTTTATGAAACAATTCAACTGTATAAAGTATTATTCTGTATAGTCTTAAAATATAAACAACACTAGCATACAGCCGAAATGCTTCTGAAATAAATAGAGTCAAACTTTACCAAGTTTGGGCCACTGGGGATGATGTTTAAAATTGTTGATTTGTTCGATTTTTCAGGAATCTTACAATGGTCGATAGACCCACTCTTATTTAGAAATCATGAAAGGATCAGAATTTAAATCTCAAGTCATGAAATGATGTTTCTCTGAATCTTGGACTAAGTCTTGGGTAAACTGTGCTCTGTGATTTTGTAAGAGTTTTATTCTTCAGATCTCAAGGGAGGAAGACGGGCCTTGTATTTGTACAGGTCATTTCTATATAATGACTTTTTCAGCACAAAAGCACTGTATAACTGCTGTGGTTCCGAAGGCCCACCTTTCCTCTGAGTGCAGAATTGGGATCAGAATGCTTATACTTCAAGTATTGGACAACACAGCCTCACCAGTTGTTGAAGAGGAAAAGGAAATCAATGCTTTAACTACAGTGATTAAATCAAGCATAGTTACTTCAGCAGGATGGATAGACAGATGGATGGATAGATATTTTATTAATCCTACAGGGAAATTTACAAATATTACATATAATTGGTAATTCCACCTGGGAAAGATTTAACAGAAGAAAAAAAATGGCTGTGCAGTTCAATTTATTTGAAATGTCTCTTGTATTTATTAAACACTGATAAGAACAGCACTCAATGCCGACACTATACTCGCCTGTTGATTTTCTAATCCCCTTCGTCAAAAGGGTCGCAGGGAGGCTGGTGCCAACTCTGGGTGAAGGCAGAGTACACCCCGGACAGCTCGCCAGGCCATTGCAGGACTAATACACATACAACCATTTACACTCGCAGCAAGTTAGGGCACCGAGTTGGCTCCCTGTACGTGTTTTTGGACTGTCGAGAGGAACCCACACAAGCTCGGGAAGAACATGTAAAGCCATAAAGACACGCATATATTTTAGTCATTGCACACCAACTGAAATATTTCAGGTCTTTTATTGTTTTAATACTGATGATTTTGGCATACAGCTCATGAATATCCAAAATCCCTCTCTCAAAATAGCATAGTTCAGCCGACCAATAAAAAAAAAGTGCCTTTAATACAAAAAAATTCAACCTTCAAATAATTATGTTCAGTTATGCACTCAATACTTGGCCGGGAATCCTTTTGCAGAAATGACTGCTTCAATGCGGCGTGGCATGGAGCCAATCAGCCTGTGGCACTGCTGAGGTGTTATGGAGGCCCAGGATGCTTCGATAGCGGCCTTAAGCTCATCCACAGTGTTGGGTCTGGTGTCTCAACTTTCTCTTCACAATATCCCACAGATTCTCTATGGGGTTCAGGTCAGGAGAGTTGGCAGGCCAATTGAGCACAGTAATAGCATGGTCAGTAAACCATTTACCAGTGGTTTTGGCACTGTGAGCAGGTGCCAGGTCATGCTGAAAAATGAAATCTTCATCTCCATAAAGCTTTTCGGCAGATGGAAGCATGAAGTGCTCCAAAATCTCCTGATAGCTAGCTGCATTGACCCTGCCCTTGATAAAACACAGTGGACCAACACCAGCAGCTGACATGGCACCCCAGACCATCACTGACTGTGAGTACTTGACACTGGACTTCAGGCATTTTGCATATCCTTCTCCCCAGTCTTCCTGTCTGTGCAGCTGGCTATCAGGAGATTTTGGAGCACTTCATGCTGCCATCTGCTGAAAAGCTTTATCGAGATGAAGATTTCATTTTTCAGCACGACCTGGCACCTGCTCTTCTTTTCCTTTCGGCATTTCCCTTCAGAGGTCGCCACAGTGAATCATCTGCCTCCATCTCACCCTATCCTTTGCATCTTCTGACACCAACTACCTTCATGTCCTCCTTCACCACATCCATAAATCGTCTCTTTGGTCTTCCTCTAGGCTTTCTGCCTGGTTGTTCCAGCCTCAGCATCCTACTACCAATATACTCACTATCCCTCCTCTGTACATGTCCAAACTATCTCAAGATAGCCTCTCTGACTTTGTCTCCAAAACGTCTTACATGTGCTGTCCCTCTGATGTACTCATTCCTGATCCTATCCATCCTCGTTACTCCCAAGGAGAACCTCAACATTTTCATCTCTGCTACCTCCTGCTCTGTCTCCTGTCTATTCCCTAGGGCCACCGTTTCTAAACCATACAACATTGCTGGCCTCAACACCGTCTTGTACACTTTTCCTTTCATTCTTGCCGATACCCTCCCATCACAGCGGACACTTTTCTCCATCCATTCCAACCTGCCTGCACGCGCTTCTTCACCTCTTTTCCACACTATTGCTCTGGATTGTTGAGCCTAAGTACTTAAAATCCTCCACCTTCCTTATCTCTGCTCCCTGTAACCTCACCGTTCCTGTTGGGTCCTTGTCATTCATACACATGTATTCTGTCTTACTGAGGCTAACCTTCATTCCTCTCCTTTCCAGGGCATATCTCCACCTCTAGATTTTCCTGCACTTGTTCTCTGCTCTCACTACAGATCACAATGTCATCTGCAAACATCGTCCATGAAGATTCTTGTCTAACCTCGTCTGTCAGCCTGTCCATCACCATAGCAAACAAGAAGGGGCTGAGAGTTGACCCTTGATGCAGTCCTACCTCCACCTTGAACTCTTGTCACACTGACAGCACACCTCAACACTGTCTTACATCTCTCATACATGTCCTGCACCACTCTAACATACTTCTCTGCCAGTCCAGACTTCCTCATGCAATACCACAGTTCCTTTCTCAGCACCCGGTCATATGCTTTCTCCAGATCTGACTTCTGCCCTTCGTCTTAGTCTAGCATCCACTATTCTTTCCAATAACTTCATCGTATGGCTCATCAACTTTATCCCTCTGTAGTTGCCACAACTCTGCACGGCTCCCTTGTTCTTAAAAATGTGCACCATCACACTTCTCCATTCTGCTGGCATCCTCTCACTCTCCAAGACGTGTTGAATGTTCTTGTCAGGAAATATACTGCTACCTCTCCTAGACACTTCCATACCTCCACTGGTATGTCATCAGGACCAACTGCCTTTCCACTCCATCATCTTCAGTGCCCTCCTCACTTCACCCTTACTAATCTTTGCTACTTCCTGGTCCTCGACGGATGGTAACCTTTTCTTTTTTTTTGGTCTCATTTTCCTCATTCATCAGCTCTTCAAAGTACTCTTTCCATCTTCCTAGCACACTTTGGTCATCAGTCAATACATTTCCCTCTGTCCTTAATCACTCTAACTTGCCGCACATCCTTCCCATCTCTATTTCTCTGCTGTGCCAACCTGTATGAATAATTTTCTCCCTCCTTACTGTCCAACTTATCATACAAGTCATCATATGCCCACTGTTTGGCTTTTGACACCGCTACCTTCGCCTTATGCTGTGTTTTACTCTCTTCGGGCCTATATCCCATATAGGTAACCGATACAGGTGGGTATTTGGTGTGTCATCTGGAAGGAAAGTAGACAAGGAGATTTGATGAAATCAGGAAATGCAGGAGTGTGTACCAAGGAAGAGGTTAGCTAAGAAGTGGGACATGGAGAGGACCGAAGAGAGTAAACAGGAGTACAGGGATACACAGCGTCAAAGGCCAAACAGAGGGCGTATGATGACTTGTATGATAGGTTGGACAGTAAGGAGGGAGAAAATAATTTATATAGGTTCGCACAGCAGAGAAATAGAGATGGGAAGGATGTGCAGCAAGTTAGTGATTAAGGACGGAGAGGGAAATGTATTGACTGATGACATAAGTGTGCTCTCTGGGAACAGCCGATTCGCTCAGATTTCTTTGTGTCTTACCCTCTTGCTTGAGGGTGTCAATGATGGCCTTCTGGACAGCAGTCAGGCCGGCAGTCTTACCCATGATTGCGGTTTTGAGTAACGAACCAGGCTGGGAGTTTTTAAAAGCCTCAGGAATCTTTTGCAGGTGTTTCGAGTTAATTGGTTGATTCAGATGATTAGGTTAATAGCTCGTTCAGACTACTTGAACATGATATGCTAATTTTTTGAGATAGGAATTTTAGGTTTTCATGAGCTGTATGTGGGGCTGGTGGCGTAGTTAGGGTGGTTAGGGTGCTGCGCTCATGATCAGGAGGTTGAGTTCGAATTCTACGGAGACCCTCACTGTGCTAAGACCCCATGGCAAGGTCTCAACCACAAGTGTGCCTCTGTTCACCCAACAGTATAAATGGGTACCAGTAAAATATACTGGGAAGGTAACCTGCGATGGACTAGCGTCCTATCCAGGGGGAGTTGAACTCCTGGTCGCTTCATGCTACGGAAACCGGGGATAAATACTGGCCTGATGAGCCACGAGGCTAAGCCACTAGGCTCGGGTGTAAAAACCCAACAGCCTTACCTTCTGAGCTGTATGCCAAAATCATCAGTATTGAAACAATGAAAGACCTGAAATATTTCAGTTGGTGTGCAATGAATCTAAAATATATGAACGTTTAGTTTTTATCAGTACATTCCAGAAAATAATCATAATATGCTTATTTTTTGAGGACTAGTATATTAGTCGTTGGATGCCGAGGTTGGAACTACCAGGCAGAAGACCAAAGAGAAGATTTATGGATATGGTGAAGGAGGACATGAAGGTAGTTGGAATAAGAGTAGAAGATGCAGAGGATACGGTGAGATGGAGGCAGATGATGTTCCCTGAACGGAACAGCCGAAAGGAAAACAAGAAGCCTAAAAGAACACGACATCAGAAATGATTTATCTAATCATAAAGATATTAAAAAACATGATTTATCTTGAAAGCTTTAGAGTAGCTATCAACACAATATAAATATGCATACATCAAATATCCAAAGCTAAAATATTTTGGAAACGGCAGCCAATCAGCCATTTTTGTGCGATTTAAATTTGGTCTGCTGAAAATAATAAACAACGCAATTAATTTTCAAGACAAACAACTTATGACATTTTGTTCATCAGTGCCATCAAACTGTTTGTTTTGTTTTATACACAAGTCTTGGTTGTTTGTGGTATTATAGCATTATTTAATTTTTTTTAATCCTGGATAATTGTTTAATCCAAGAAAAATTGTACATGTAGGAAATGCAGTAAAAGTGATAAAACGTGAAACACAAACATTCTTTCATTTAAAAAATGTTATGGTAGAAATATTAATTTGTGTTGGGAAACATTTTTTAAATTTTCAGCATCTGGTGTTTTATTTTTTGAGCGTGTCCAGTAGGTGGCGCACTTTCACAGCATTTCAAGCATGTTGAAGATTCCAGTGCGAAAATGAACCGATTTTCCTTGCTGATCATCCCGTCTCAAATGCAGGAGTGAATCCCACATGAAAACATCAATATCTGGAAAAAGATCTACCTACTTCCCCCCCATCCCAACAATTGAGTAATTTAGGAGTAAACCAGAGCAAACTAATACAATGAATTCCGCCGCAGAGCAACAAATCGATTCCCATCGATCTTACACGACCAGCGATTCACCTATGTGTGTTTTTCATTAAAAAAAAAAGTTTTCCTCGCGACCCTGATGGTATTGATCAGGAGTATTGGGTTCGGAAGGCGATGAGGTTAACAGGGCAGTGACGGCTCATTGGGTATTGCTTTGGATTACCAATCCAAAAGTTGGGGGTTCGAGTCCCAGTACCATCGATCTACTATCACTGCTGGGTCCTTCACCACATCTGGCTGTATGGCACAAGTATCAGATGCTCAGGATAAGGACGGTGATCTTTTTACTATATAGTTATATTATTATACACATTACTTTGTTATTGTTTATTCTATATTTGCCTCCAACCATCCGATGAATAAACAATGATTATACTTATAATAAATTTGAGATATATACTGGTCCTTCTGAAAAAAAATTAGCATATTGTGATAAAGTTCATTATTTTCTGTAATGTACTGATAAAAATTAAACTTTCATATATTTTAGATTCATTGCACACCAACTGAAATATTTCAGGTCTTTTATTGTTTTAATACTGATGATTTTGGCATACAGCTCATGAAAACCCAAAATTCCTACCTCAAAAAATTAGCATATCATGTTCAGGTAGTGTAAACGAGCTATTAACCTAATCATCTGAATCAACCAATTAACTCTAAACACCTGCAAAAGATTCCTGAGGCTTTTAAAAACTCCCAGCCTGGTTCATTACTCAAAACCGCAATCATGGGTAAGACTGCCGACCTGACTGCTGTCCAGAAGGCCATCATTGACACCCTCAAGCAAGAGGGTAAGACACAGAAAGAAATCTCTGAGTGAATAGGCTGTTCCCAGAGTGCTGTATCAAGGCACCTCAGTGGGACGTCTGTGGGAAGGAAAAGTGTGGCAGAAAACGCTGCACAACCAGAAGAGGTGACCGGACCCTGAGGAAGATTGTGGAGAAGAGCTGATTCCAGACCTTGGGAGACCTGTGGAAGCAGTGGACTGGGCTACAGGTGCCACATTCCCCAGGTCAAGCCACTTTTGAACCAGAAACAGCGGCAGAAGCGGCTGACCTGGGCTACAGAGAAGCAGCACTGGACTGTTGCTCTCAGTGGTCCAAAGTACTTTTTTCAGATGAAAGCAAATTTTGCATGTCATTCAGAAATCGCGGTGCCAGAGTCTGGAGGAAGACTGGGGGAGAAGGAAATGCCAAAATGCCTGAAGTCCAGTGTCAAGTACCCACAGTCAGTGATGGTCTGGGGTGCCATGTCAGCTGCTGGTGTTGGTCCACTGTGTTTTACCAAGGGCGGGGTCAATGCAGCTAGCTATCAGGAGATTTTGGAGCACTTCATGCTTCCATCTGCTGAAAAGCTTTATGGAGATGATGTCATTTTTCAGCACGACCTGGCACCTGCTCACAGTGCCAAAACCACTGCTAAATGGTTTACTGACCATGGTATTACAAACAAACAAACAACAAACAAACAATTCTTTATTGTCAAAGTACTTTTACATACATTGAAATTTGGTTTGTGCTCTGGGCACCTGTCGCCACTGTGCAGCGCCAGTTATTGCGTTGTTCTATCCTTTTGATGCTGAGCGCCAAGCAGGAAGCAACAACTACCAAATTTTAACGTCTTATGGTATGACGCGGCCAGATTCGAACTCCGACCTTCCGGAGGATAAAGCGGACGCTCTACCAACTGAGCTAAATCCCCTTACTGTGCTCAATTGGCCTGCCAACTCTCCTGACCTGAAGCCCATAGAGAATCTGTGGGATATTGTGAAGAGAAAGTTGAGAGACACCAGACCCAACACTGTGGATGAGCTTAAGGCCGCTATCGAAGCATCCTGGGCCTCCGTAACACCTCAGCAGTGCCACAGGCCGATTGCCTCCATGCTACGCCGCATTGAAGCAGTCATTTCTGCAAAAGGATTCCCGACCAAGTATTGAGTGCAGAACTCAACATAATTATTTGAAAGTTTAATTTTTTTTTGTATTAAAGGCACTTTTTTTTTTATTGGTCGGCTGAAATATGCTAATTTTTTTGAAAGAGGGATTCTGGGTATTCATGAGCTGTAGGCCAAAATCATCAGTATTAAAACAAAAGACCTGAAATATTTCAGTTGGTGTGCAATGAATGTAAAATATATATGAAAGTTTAATTTTTATCAGTACATTACAGAAAATAATTAACTTTATCACAATATGCTCATTTTTTGCGAAGGATCAGTGTCTGTGTGTGTGTGTGTGTGTATATACAGTGGGGCCAATAAGTATTGGGCAATGTAAAAATGTGCAAGTTCACCCATTTTAAAAAGATAAGAGAGGTTTGTCATTTTCATCATAGGTACACATCAAGCTTGAGAGACAGAATGTAAAAAAAAATCCATGAAATCACATTGTATGATTTTTTTAAACAATTTATTTGTGAAAATGGGAGGCCAATAAGTATTGGGCAGCTAGAAAACAAACATTTCGGTTCGCACTCATTAACAGTATGAATGATACCTTTTTAAACTGATTAGATGCATAAGAGACACCTTCAAACCTGCACACACCTTCAAACTGTCAGACTGCAGTCTTCACCATGACCAAGACCAGAGAGCTTCCCAAACACACCAGATTTAAAATTGTACAACTGCACAAAGCTGGGATGAGTCAAACTGCAATTGGTAAACAACTTTGTGAGAAAAGATCAACAGTTGGAAACATTATTAGAAAATGGAAGAAGTATAACATCACTGACAACCTCCCTAGGAGTGGCGCTCCATGCAAGATCTCACCTCGTGGGGTTCAAAGGATCCTGAGAACAGTGAGTAATCAGCCCAGAACTACACGGCAGGAACTGGGCAATGATTTGAAGACGGCAGGAACCACCGTCACAAAGATGACAATAACTAACACACTACGTCGTCATGAGATGAAATCCTGCATTGCCTGAAAGGTTCCCCTACAAAACAAAAAACATGTAAAGGCCCGTCTGAAATATGCTAAAGACCATCTGGATGATCCAGAGGAGGATTGGGAGAATGTGATGTGATCAGATGAGACCAAAATTGAATTTTTTGGTTTAAACAGCCCTCGCCGTGTTTGGAGGAAGAAGAATGCGGAGTTACATCCCAAGAACACCATACCTACTGTGAAGCCTGGGGGTGGACACATCATGCTTTGGGGATTCTTTTCAGCAAAAGGGACAGGAAGACTGCACCGTATCAATGGCAACATGAATGGGGCCATGTATTGTGACATTTTGGGTAAAAAGCTCCTTCCCTCGGTCAGAGCATTAAAGGTGAAACATGGCTGGGTCTTCCAGCATGATAACCATCCAAAGCACACAGCCAAGAAAACCAAGGATTGGCTCCGTAAAAAGCATATCAAGGTTCTGGAGTGGACTAGCCAGTCTCCAGACCCCAACCCAATCGAAAACCTGTGGAGGGAGTTAAAACTTTGAGTTGCCAAGCGACAGCCCTCAAACATCACAGCTAAAGAGAAGATCTGTGCAGAGGACTGGGACAAAATACCAAATAAAGTGTGTGTAGACCTGGTCAAGAACTACAGGAACCGTTTGACCTCTGTCATTGCCAACCAAGGCTACATTACAACGTATTAAAAGTAACCATTGCTGGCTGCCCAATACTTATTGGCTTCCCATTTTCACAAATAAATTGTTTAAAATTCATACAATGTGAATTCATGGATTTTTTTTTTACATTCTGTCTCTCAAGCTTGATGTGTACCGATGATGAAAATTACAAACCTCTCTTATCTTTTTAAATGGGTGAACTTGCACATTTTTTACATTGCCCAATACTTATTGGCCCCACTGTATATACTTTATATGTTACAGAAAATGAACTGAACTGATATCGTAGGCCTCCGTCAGTCCCGAAGGACTATGGCTGCGCTCTGGCCAGTATCCCGACTGGTGATACTCCCCAGTGCACAGAACCTGGGTAGGGAGTAATGAGGGACAGGCTGTTACCCAAGCAGCAAGTCCCCCCCTGTCTTGGCGCCACCGGAACGATCCAATGGAAAGGCAAGTGCCTGAACTGATATATATATATATATATATAAAGTGTACAAGACGGTGATGAGGCCAGCAATGTTGTATGGTTTAGAGACAGTGGCCCTGGGGAAAAGACAGGAGTCAGAGTTGGAGGTAGCAGAGATGAAAATGTTGAGGTTCTCTTTGGGAGTAACGAGGATGGATAGGATCAGGAATGAGTACATCAGAGGGACAGCACATGTTAGATGTTTTGGAGACAAAGTCAGAGAGGCTAGATTGAGATGGTTTGGACATGTACAGAGGAGGGATAGTGAGTATATTGGTCGTAGGATCTGAGGTTGGAACTACCAGGCAAAAGGCCCAGAGGAAGACCAAAGAGAAGATTTATGGATGCGGTGAAGGCGGACATGAAGGTCGTTGGAGTAAGAGTAGAAGATGCAGAGGATAGGGAGAGATGGAGGCAGATCATTTGCTGTGGCGACCCCTGAAGGGAACAGCCGAAAGGAAAAGAAGAAGATATATATATATATATATATATATATATATATATATATATGTGTGTGTGTGTGTGTGTGTGTGTATATATATATATATATGTATATGTATGTATGTATGTATGTATGTATATATGTATATATATACATATGTATATATCTGCAGTGGGCAGATGCTTCGCATCTGCACGGGAAAATGAACGACCCCGCCCTCCATGAGTTTCCTGCTGCCTTGCAGGTCGGCCTTGGCTGGTCAAAGGCTATGGGAGTAAACCCAGATAGAAAATCCGGTAAGGAGGCCCGAAGGCAGTTGGCCGAGCTCTGCGACGCCCTCTGACACCTCCTGCAGCCGTGCTGGCACCGGCTGTACTGGCTTGCCTTTCCGCCGGACTCTGCCAGCAACGCCGAGAGGGGGATCCTGGCACTGGGCACTCCAGGATCTCCATACCACTTGCCCAGGCCTGCACCTGGAGAGGTCACTCCAGCTTCGCTGTCTCAGCATAGACATCAACACGGGGAGCAGCAGACACCAGTGATAAGCCCAGGCTCGTTTGGTGTAGAGCCGGGCGCTAGGGGTTGCTCTCGACGGTGGGAGGAGTCCTCTGACTCCATTGGGAAGTTACCGCCGCCTCAACCCGGGCAGCCCCCGGGCAATAAGGTACTACCCCGCCACAACTTGCTTGCTTCATCGGGTGTGTGAAGCTTAGATCAAAATCGACAGGCTTGTTGTAAAATTGAGCACCAGGCAAACACAGAAAGAAAAAGACAAAGCAACCGCCAGCCCTGCGGCTGGCAACCTGGAACGTCAGAACGATGTGTCCCGGCCTCACTGACGACCTCCAGCAAGTCGGCGTCACAAGGAAATCCGCCGTCATTAGCCGTGAGCTGGACAAGCGGAACATCGACATCTCCGTCCTACAGGAGTCACGGCTTGCTTCGAGTGGCAGTCTCAAGGAGAAGGACTACAGGTTCTTCTGGCAAGGTCTGGAGGCAGACGGCGGCGACTCTATGGGGTTGGTTTCGCAGTTCGCAACTCCCTGCTGTCGTCAATTGAACCTCCTTCTCAGGGAACCGAGCGCATCCTCTCACTCCGACTCACCACCTCCTCGGGACTTACACACATTTTCTGCGCCTACGCCCCAACACTCGGCTCCACAACTGAGGCAAAAGATGCATTCTACGAGGAGCTTGAGGCAAGGATCAGAGAGATACCAGTGAAGGAAAACCTGTTCCTGCTCGGAGACTTCAATGCCCGGGTGGGAGCAGACTGCACTGCCTGGCCACGCTGCATTGGACACTTTGGCATTGGCAAGCTCAACGAGAATGGACAACGGCTACTTGAGCTCTGCTCCTTCCATGACCTCGCCATTACCAACACCTTCTATGCCACCTTCTATTCCATATATATATACGTGTGTGTGTGTGTGTGTGTGTGTGTGTGTATGTGGGCATATATATATATATATATATATATATATATATATATATGTATGTGTGTGTGTGTGTGTGTATGTATATATATATATATATATATATATATATATATATACACACATATATATAGACACACACACACACATATATATATATATATATATATATATATATATATAGATATATAGATATATACGTGTGTGTGTATATGTAGGTATATATATATATATATATATATATATATATATATATATATATATATATATATATATATATAATTTTTAATCATTATTTTATTAGTTATTTTATTTTATTACCCCCAAAAAAAAAAAAAAAAAAAGTTTTATTCGACAACAAAAAGTTTTGTCCCCCCTCAAAAAAAATTCGGCTGCAACTTATCAGTGATGACTGTAACGGTCTCTGCGACGTTTCCTGCCTTCAGAACGAGCGCGCGCAGGAAGCGTCACAGAGACCGTTCCCGTCATCACTGTTACGTTGCAGCCTAATTTTTGGACTGTGCCGCCTTGTCACATTTAGCTGACTTGTCATTTTTGTTTGTTTTCTTTTCCATTCCGCCTGTTGGTGTGTTCCTCGGAGTTGGGATGGACTTGGGTGTTTTTATGATCACAGACCCGCGCATTTTATTCGCAAGAAGATAACTTGTTTTGTTTAGATCTTCTCAACGATGAGGGACCGTCTGGCCGAATTGAAATCGGTATGTAAACGAAGTTTAATTATAAAACCATTTTTTTGTTTGTTTTGTTTTTGTGGTTTAAATCACCCCAAACTGTTAATTTCAGACGTTGGGCGTCCAGGCAGCTGAATTTAATGCTCAAACGACAGTCATTATGACTAGGTAGTGCACTTAACAGTGTACAGACGCCACTGTTTTTCTGTGAAGTGTGTTGAGGGTGTGTAGGAATCATTGAGTTTGGGGTCCGGCCGCGGGTGTGTTTTGAGCTTTTGCGCAGATCAGCACAGCGCATGTTTTACGCAGGTTTAAACGACAAACACGACACAGTAATCATAATATATTATTTACTATCTCGGATTTAAATTACAGATATATTTTCACATACATATCCAGAGGTTTTTTTTGTGGTCTGGTGTCCTCACTGTACGTTTAAAAAAAATCTTGCTTTCAGTTTACAGAATGTTATGTATTGGATAAAATGTCTTTCCCCATGTATGTCTAGTTAATTTACTTCGAAACTGTCTAATTTTTTATTTATTTTTTACTGTCTGATTTACTTTCAGAATAACTGACTACTGTATGGATGATCAACTTTCTGACGTTCTTACTGACTTTCTTTTGACCAACTGATCAACCGATCTGATCGAATTTTTCAAATCTTTTAACTGATTTTCTGATCCCCTGATCAACTTTGTGATCTTCTTACCAACTTTCTCATCTCTTGACTGACTTTGTGATCTTCTTGACAGAAAATTTTTTTTTATCTTCTGACTGACACTGATGTTTTGACCAACTGCTCAAACTGATCAAAAATTTTCTAATCTAACTGATTTTCTGATCTTCCTACTTGATTTGACTTTTAATTTTCTGAAACTTATATATATATATATATATATATTTTTTTTTTTACTGACTCACCAACTTTCTGATGTTCTTGATGACTATGATGTTTCAACTGGCTTTCTGGTCTGCTGACCAACCTGTTGATTTTCTGACTGACGTTGTTATTAGACCTCACTTCTGACATTCTGACTGAGAACTCGGTGTATGACTTTATGATGTTCTGATGGACTGAATTTTTTGTGACTTCATGACTGACTGATTATTAGGACCTGCAGTTAAAAAAATGAGTGTTTTATTTAAATAAAGCACATAGTTTAGCCGGTTCTGTAGTGCTTAATCAGCAGAAGTTTCGGGCTTCCTTCAGGTGTGAATTGGAGACAGGATCCAGAAAGTATATATTTGAAGGTATCTCTGCATCAGTTTTTATTGTGCTTTAAATTCTATCCTGGATTTTCTTTCTTCTGGTAAGGTAGGATTTTTTACTTTCATATTACCGTCTACTTGCCTCAGTTGGACTTGGTTGCTGTTGCTAATATTATTAAGTATGGAATTCTTATCCCCAGCAATGGGCAAATAGCACCAAACCATTGCCTTGTGGTTGCTTTGGGAGAAGCAAAGGCTACGGGAGTAAACCCAGATGGAGAATCCAGAGGCAGGGCCCCTAAGACAGATGATGGGGGGACTGCACCAAACCAAACCAAACCATCTTCTGGCAGCCCCTGCAGCCTGTTAATTCCAATCTTATTGACTTTGTCTTTCCTTTGGATCAAATTACCAAGGACAAGAGGGGGATTGTGCAAATTGAGCAAGGCATATTCTTCAAAAATATAGGGCCCAGGTATTAATTTTTGTCAGATGTCATGGAGAGGACACTTCATCCTTGCTCTAACAGGCAAACAAAACAACACAAGAGGTGACAGTTTATAGGTTAGAAGACACCCACCCCTATTTGGCGAGAAGAGATGTCGCCAAGGGACATCTCCGACGATGGGAGCGACTCTTTAGTCACACTGATCAGCTCGCTACTGCCTGTCTTAAACTGGGCAGCCCCCAGTCAGTAAGGGGCTGATTTGCCACATCTACCTGCTCCTATGGGTGTATGCAGATAGTGTAAAAGCCGAAAAGATGTAAAACCATGCATCAGGCAATCGAAAGTCGAAGAAAACTGCCCCACTAAAACTGGGCATTTGGAATGTCAAGACAATGACCACCGAATGGACACTGCAAACCTGGACAGGACAAAACATCTGAGAAAGCCTGCAATCATAAGTAGGGAGCTAACAGGACTGCGCGTCGACATTGTTGCTCTTCAGGAAACCAGGTTCGCAGACTCTGGATCAATCAGGGAAGGAAGTTATACTTTCTTCTGGATAGGTCTTAAGGATAATGAAAGGAGGATGCATGGCGTTGGCTTTGCTGCTTACAACAGACTAGTAAACAAGATCAGTACACCCAGTGGCATCTCTGAACGAATCATCATAATGGAACTATCAACAAAAGCTGGCAAAGATCATATCATCATTGCTTATGCCCAACTCTAACTACAGAAACTGAGAAGAAAGATCAATTCTATTATGAGCTGCAAAATGTGATCAAAATCATTCTAAAGGCTAACCAACTATTTCTTTTGGGAGACTTGAATGAAAGAGTAGGTGCAAATCACCAATCATGGCCCAACTGTCTTGGGCAGTTTGGACTTGGTAATATGAATGAAAATGGCCATAAACTGCTAGAGTTCTGTACAAACAACACCCTGTGCATCGCAAAAATACATTGTATAATGGCAAGGACCAGCACAAAGTATTATGGAAACATCCAAGATCAGGCCACTGGCACCAGATCGATTTCATTATTGTCAGAAGAAAGGACACCAATACAGTAAATCAAAAGAGATCCTACCATAGTGCTGACTGTAAGTAACACAGACAACTTATTGATCATAACTAAAGCAAAGGTGGTCACACACAAAACACCTAGATCCAAGAAAAAGAATATCTGCAAAATCTAGATGACCAGTGGATGACCAAATGACATGTGGAACAATCTGAAATCTACAGTGTATGATGCAAAAGCTTTTGCACCAGATGTTCCAAAGAAGACTGGATATAAATCCATGCAAAAAGCTTGAGGCCTCTTCTTGAGAAAAAATGCAGGGTATTTGTGGAACACAACAAAAACCCAACAAGAAGCACAAAACAACGGTTGCATGCTGCTAAATCAGAACTTCAGAGAAAGACCAGAAAATGTTCCAACAAATACTGGGAAAGTTTGTGCTCAGAGATACAACAAGCAAGTGACATGGGTAACATCAGGAAATTTTGTATAAGATCAGAGTTGTTATTGGAACAACATCAAGCAAAGTTGTGCCTCTCAAATCCTCTTCAGCTGAGCAAATAACACTCAAGAAACAGCAAATGGAACATTGGGTTGAGCGTTACTCGAATCTGTATTCGCAGCCAAAGTATATGGATGGAGACCTTGAAGATGACATACCTCAACTTCCTGTATTGACAGAATTAGATGACCAATCAGCTGAGGAAGAACCTAATTCAGTGCTTGAAGAACTTGCAAGTGGGAAGGCACCAGGAAATAAAAACATACCACCAGAAATACCCAAAGAATACAAGCAATTCCTCCTTCCCCATTTACACAAGCTACTCATGAAGGTCGTTGGAGTAAGAGTAGAAGATGCAGAGGATAGGGAGAGATGGAGGCAGATCATTTGCTGTGACGACCCCTGAAGGGAACAGCCGAAAGGAAAAGAAGAAGAAGACTCACAACTTGTTGGCTGAAGCTAGAGATCCCACAGGACACGAAAGATGCTAAGATCACTACCCTATATTAAAACAATGGTGACAAGGGAGACTGTAATAACGACCGGGGCATTTCACTTTTGAGCATCACTGGAAAGGCTTTTGCAAAGATCATCCTGAAGCGACTTCAGAAATTCCCAGAAAGAGTACTACCAGACAGCCAATGTGAGTTCAGATCTAATTGCTCAACAATGGACATAATTTTCTTACCTTGCCAGTTCCAAGAGAAATGGCGGGAACAACTACCATAACACGGAGCTTTTATTGACCTAACAAAAGGATTCGACACAGTCACCAGATCTGGACTGTACATGGTGCTAGAGAAAGTAGGGTATCCTCCAATATTGCTCCAACTCATCGCCTCATTCCACGATGACATGAAGGCCACTATCCATTTTGATGGTTCAACATCAGAGAACTTTAATATCAACATTGGTGTCAAACAGGGATGTGGCTTAGCACCAACTCTATTCAGCATTTATCTTGCTGTGTTGCTGCAGTACACATTTCGGAAGTCACCTGGAGATGTCTTTCTGCATTGGAGGAGAGATGGGTTGCTTTTCAATCTTTCATGACTCCAGAGCCAAGATGAAGATCCAAACAAGTACCATTAGAGAGCCCCTTTCTGATGATGATGCAGCACTGGTCGCCCATAGTAAATCTACCTTACTGACTATGTTTGACCAACTATCAACAGCATGCAAGGTCTTCAAATTAGTAATCAGTGTTAAGAAAATAGTTGTTCTCACTCAGGACAACACAAAGAAAGGACATATCAAGCTTCACAAGAAAGAACTTGAGACAGTAAACAGGTTTTGCAATCTGCGGTCTACCACTACCACCACCCTGTGCTTTGACAATGAGATCAGCATCAGAATTGGAAAGGCCGCAACAACTTTTGGCAAGCTAACAAAAATTTCGTGGGAAATTAAGAAAGTGAAAAAAAAAAAAAAAAAAAAAAATCAAAATCTTTGACGCATGTGTTCTTAGCTCACTGCTCTATGGGCCTGAAACGTGGACCCACAGCAAACTCAACACTTTCCATCGCTGATGCCTTTGTAAGATCTTGGGCATTACTTGGAATGATAAGATCAACATTGAAGTGCTATGTATGGCAGATCTCCAGAGTATGACAGTAATTATCTGCAAAGAGAAGGCTGAGATGGTTAGGTCATGTGAAGACAATGGAAGTTTAATTCCAAAACAACTGCTCTATGGTGAACTGACACAGGGCAAAAGACAGCGAGGAGGACCAAAGTTGAGGTATAAAGATGTATGCAAATCCAGTCTGACCAAATGTGAGCTAAACATCAACAAATGGGAAGAAACAGCAGAGGACAGAGTGTTGTGGAGGGCAGTAGTGATTGAAGGGGTTACTGAACTTGAGAGTGCTGAACAAACACCTGGACGTATGAGACGAAAGGAAAACAGCATCAGAGAACATTGAGGTATCTCCCTGGTATTCAGATTCTGCAAAAGGCATTGCACTTCAAATATTGGCAGAATCAGCAATAAAAGAAGCTGTCAGAGCTGAACATCCTCGGTGTGAAACATCAAAAGATGTCTTAAAGCTGAACACAGTCTGCATAGATGGCAAAAGCCAAAGAGATTTAAACAAAACCATATTGTTTGATAGACAGTATTTACAATTTTCCGGATTTTAGGTAACACCCAACGATGAAGGACATGACACGGTGGTGGTTTCTGTGGATGGAAGTGGCTTTATGGAGGGCTTTTTCAGAAAGGTATGTGTCTAACACACATCTTGGTTTACATTTATCCTTAAATTAATTCACAAGTAAGAAAATCTGTCATATAACAGTTGTTAAAGTGGAGGAAATGGAGACTAGATTAAAATCTTTGAGGCCAGCGATGTTGTATGGTTTAGAAACAGTGGCCCTGGGGAAAAGACAGGAGACAGAGCTGGAGGGAGCAGAGATGAAAATGTTGAGGTTCTCTTTGGGAGTAACGAGGATGGATAAGATCAGGAATGAGTACATCAGAGGGACAGCCCATGTAAGACGTTTTGGAGACAAAATCAGAGAGGCTAGATTGAGATGGTTTGGACATGTACAGAGGAGGGATAGTGAGTATATTGGTAGTAGGATGTTGAGGTTGGAACTACCAGGCAGAAGGCCGAGAGAAAGACCAAAGAGAAGATTCATGGATGTGGTGAAGGAGGACATGAAGGTAGTTGGTGTAAGAGAAGAAGATGCAGAGGATAGGGTGAAATGGAGCCAGATGATTCGCTGTGGCGACCCCTGAAGGGAACAGCCGAAAGGAAAAGAAGTAAGAACATCATGACTGTTGGGATATAAATAAAAAGGAATTGATAGTGTTAGAGAATGGGATATGATGAGACTGGGTGATGAAGAAACGTGCGCTTGACTGTATGTGGTGTTTCAGGTGGAGGAGGTCAGGAGCATCATTGAAAAGATTTCCTCCCAGGTGGAAGAGGTGAAGAGGAAGCACAGCACCATCCTCTCAGCTCCCAACCCTGACGAAAGTACGAACATACTCAATATAACACAAACACCCACATATACATATATATATATATATATATATATATATATATATATATATATATATATAAAAAATACACACAAACTCTATCTAAAGTGTGTGTGTGTGTGATCAGTTACTCCACCACCAGGCAGATGAGCTCATAGGCTTTAGCTGACCAGGCCGTACACAATATACAGGAGTGGACGAACTTTTATTTTATACTCTAGATTGTAAGAAATAATATTTTGAACATTTTTAAATCGTACTTCTTCTTACCATACAAGAATTTGCAGGAGAGCTGGTTAGCATGGGGCTACAGTAGCTGGTTACCTGAAGGCCTGTTCCTTTCAGCAGTCCAGTAAAATCAAATTTGGTGGAAAAAGCTATAAATGATCAACAATTAAAAAAAAAAAAAAAGATATTCTTACTACTATAAGGAACCAACTTGTCTGGACCTCACCAGTTTCTCTGTTCGTTGATGTGTAAAAGACCAAGCCTTTGATCAGTTCACAATTTGGTAATTTAATAAAGTACAGTATATAAAAATAAGTACAAAATCATGTGATGTTGCATCATAGAAATTGGTTCCACTCACTCGTAGTCGCCACACACACACACACACACACACACACACACACACACTTATATATAAATAATCTCAACGGAGCCAACAACAACATATATATATATATATTTATTTATTCACTGATAGTGTGTGTGTATAAATATATCTGAGTCAATGTCCTTTTTCCCAGATCAGTTTTATTCAAATAGTCTTTGAAAAACTTTGCACTGCAGCTACGGGGTACATTTTAATGACACTACAAGATACAAATGTGTTTGATTATTTTATGCTCATACACGACTACGCACACTCTCATTACGTTCAGATCATCTGGCTGTTTGTGAACACCAGAATTTTTGTCATGCTAGCTTAGTTACAATGCTTCTTTTGCATCATGGTGTTGGCTAGAGTCATTGTTACACACACACACACACACACACACACAAAGCTCAGACTAAATATAATCCTCTTCTGCCATTGTGTCCTGAGCACAATAAAAGGAGGAAATTACTCGCACTCTCTCTCTCTGATACACACACACACACACACACACACACACGTGTGTGCGCGCACACACACTCACTTCTACATCCTCCAGGAAACATATAAAGGAAACCGCATCTTTCCTGCTTTCAAATAAACTCATTCATTTGCTTTACTTTTATACATATCATCAATTCTTCATTTCCTATTTCATGTTTCCTCGGCCATCCTTTCAAACAGTACTTTGGTACATACTTGTTTGGAGATTGAATATACATACAGCAAAAATGCTCCAGTCACAGGCCGAATTAACATGTACATAATACGGCAAATAAAACCTGTTTATGACGTCTCATTGTCGTTGTAGTGGTCACCACAAACAGACAAGTACTGCGGCTCAGTGAAAACAGGGAGACATTCATGACAGAGCTGTGTGGTCTCTCGGACCTGGTCAGCAGAAGTCTGCCTCCGTAGTAAATCATCCGGTGTGTTGTCTAACCTGTTAATTCCCAAAACCACAAATGAAAGTAGGATAGTAAATGTGAATGCAATTTTGTATTTGGTTTAATATTCAGCTTAAAGTCTGTGCAAATTAACAACTCTATCTTAGCCGACTTTAAGCAAAGGCAGGTTGTACCCAGAACATCCCATTAGTCCATTGCAGGACTCATATAAATGCACACAAAAAGCCATTCACACTCACACCTAGGGGAAATTTGGAGCAGCTAGTTCTCGTAATGTGCATGTCTTTGTTCTGCCGGAGAAAACTGGAGAACTCTGACGAAATCCATGCAGACAGATGCAGAACATGAAACCTCCACATAGAAAAGTGTTCACTGAGCCTGGGACCCAAACTCATGATACTCTTCTTTTAAAGCAAACGCACAATCAACTACGCCACCATGTTAATTGTTTGTTTTGTTTGAGTCACTCTTTTCCCCCTCCCTTTTTTTAATTCAACAACAGCCAGGTTTGTTTTAAAATAATTTTACGAGGTATGGTGTGTCAGAGGTAAACGCGTAACATTGATTGATATTCAGCTTTCTCTCTTTTCTAACAAGGCAAGCTATGTTTTGGTTGGGGGAGTTAAAGAGTCGCGATGTTGGTCATCCGTACTGCATCATTTGATCATGTGTAATACATTTAGGCTATGCGGACACTTAATTTTCCCCAGAAGTGATGCCAATTCATTGAGTGGGTTGTACAGCACAAAAAAAGAAGCAGGTCTATTCAGTGAGCAACATTTTAGGTGTGCTCAAGAAGCAAAATGGTTACCTATTTGAACCAGAATGGGCGTAGTCTTGCGAAGACAGTAAGACATCACATTCTAGTGACTCTGAGAATAAGACACGGCCAGAGGTGAGTGTGACGGTGAATCCAAAATGGCTTACACGGCTAACGTTTTGCCAACTCGACATTCCTGCAGCCAGTTGCTTTAGGAACAATGCAGCCGTGAGGGGGGGCACAAGCCAGTGTTCACCAAGCCCGGATAAATGCAGAGGGTTGCGACAGGAAGGGCATCCGGCATAAAACTTCGGGAGGAGTGAGGCGTGTCCGTAGGCAGAGAGAGAAGAGGAAAGGCGTGAGTCTAGGACTGAGAGTAGGGACTTTGAATATTGGAACTATGAAAGAAAAAGCTAGAGAGCTGGCTGACATGATGCAGAGGAGGAAGGTGGACATACTGTATGTTCAGGAGACCAGGTGGAAAGGTAACAAGGCTACAAGCTTAGGAGCAGGGTTTAAGCTGTTTTTTTCATGGTGTGGATGGGAAGAGAAATGGAGTAGGAGTCATCTTGAAGGAGGGGTTTTTCAGGAATGTTGTAGAAGTGAAAAGAGTGTCAGACAGAGTGAGGAGTCTCAAGTTCGAAATTGAAGGTGTGATGTTCAATGTTGTTAGTGCTTATGCCCCACAGGCAGGATGTAAACTAGAAGAGAAGGAGAGATTCTGGAGTGAGTTAAATAAAGTGATGCAGAGTAAACCCAGAGGTGAAAGAGTGGTCATTGGTGCAGACTTCAAGAGACATGTTGGTGCAGGCAACAGAGGGGACGAGGAAGTGATGGCCAGGTTTGGTATCCAGGACAGGAACACAGAAGGACAGATTGATTGATTTTGCAAAAAGGATGGAAATGGCTGTGGTGAATACTTTCTTCCAAAAGAAATAGGAGCATAGGGTGACTTATGAAAGCGGAGGTAGGAGCACACAGGTAGACTACATCTTGTGTAGGCGATGTAATTTGAAGGAAGTCAGTGACTGCAAGGTAGTGGTGGGTGAGAGTGTTGCCAAACATCATAGGATGGTGGTGTGCAGGATGACGCTGATGGTGAGGAAGGTGAAGAAGGCAAAGGCAGAACAGAAGACAAAGTGGTGGAAGCTGAAAAAGGAAGAGGGTCGTATTGTCTTCAAAGAGGAGTTGAAACAGGCTTTGGGTGGTCAGGAAGTGCTTCCAGATGACTGGACAACCACAGCCAATGTGATCAGGGAGACAGGTAGGAGAGTACTTGGTGTGTCCTCTGGAAGGAAAGTAGATAAGGAGACTTGGTGGTGGAATGAGGAAGTGCAGGAGTGTGTACAAAAGAAGAGGTTAGCTAAGAAGAAGTAGGACATAGAGAGAACTGAAGAGAGTAAACAGGAGTATAGGGAGACACCGTGTAAGGTGAAGGTAGCGGTGTCAAAGGCCAAACAGAGGGCGTATGATGACTTGTAAGATAGGTTGGACAGTAAAGAGGGAGAAAATGATTTATACAGTTTGGCACAGCAGAGGGTGAAGAGTGGAAAGGCAGTTGGTCCTGATGACATACCGGTGGAGGTATGGAAGTGTCGAGGGAAGGTAGCAGTAGATTTTCTGACAAGAATATTCAACAAGGTCTTAGAAAGTGAGCAGATGCTGGAGGAATGCAGGATAAGTGTGTTTGTGCCCATTTTTAAGAACAATGGAGATGTTCAGAGTTGTGGCAACTACAGAGGGATAAAGTTTACAGAGGGATAAAGTTGATGAGCCATACGATGAAGTTATGGGAAAGAATAGTGGAAGCTAGACTAAGGGCAGAAGTCAGCATTTGTGAACAACAGTTTGGTTTCACGACAAGAAAGAGCAACACAGATGCAGTGTTTGCTTTGAGGATGTTAATAGAGAGGTACAGAGAAGGTCAGAGGGAGCTGCATTGTGCCTTTGTGGATCTGGAGAAAACATGACAGGGTGCCGAGAGAAGAACTGTGGTATTGTATGAGGAAGTCTGGAGTGTCAGAGAAGTATGTTAGAGTGGTGCAGGACATGTATGAGAGATGTAAGATAGTGGTGAGGTGTGCTGTCGGTGTGACAGAAGAGTTCAAGGTGGAGTTGGGACTGCATCAAGGGTCAGCTCTCAGCCCCTTCTTGTTTGCTATGGTGATGGACAGGCTGACAGACGAGGTTAGACAAGAATCTCCATGGACTATGATGTTTGCAATGACATAGTGATCTGTAGTGAGAGCAGAGAACAAGTGGAGGAAAATCTAGAGAGGTGGAGGTATACCCTGGAAAGGGGAGTAACGAAGGTTAGCCTCAGTAAGACAGAATACATATGTGTGAACGAGAAGGACCCAAGAGGAACAGTGAGGTTACAGGAGGCAGAGATAAAGAAGGTGGAGGATTTTAAGTACTTAGGCTCAACAATCCAGAGCAATGGAGACTGTGGAAAAAAGAGGTGAAGAAGCGCGTGCAGGCAGGTTGGAATGGATGGAGAAAAGTATCCGATGTGATGTGTGATAGGAGAATATTGGCAGGAATGAAGGGAAAAGTGTACAAGATGGTGATGAGGCCAGCGATGTTGTATGGTTTAGGAACAGTGGCCCTGGGGAAAAGACAGGAGGCAGAGCTGGAGGTAGCGGAGATGAAAATGTTGAGGTTCTCTTTGTGAGTAACGAGGATGGATAGGATCAGAAATGAGTAAATCAGAGGGACAGCACATGTTAGATGTTTTGGAGACAAAGTCAGAGAGGCTAGATTGAGATGGTTTGGACATGTATAGAGGAGGGATAGTGAATATATTGGTAGTAGGATGCTGAGGTTGGCACTACCAGGCAGAAGGCCCAGAGGAAGACCAAAGAGAAGATTTATGGATGTGGTGGAGGAGGACATGAAGGTAGTTGGTATAAGAAAAGAAGATGCAGAGGATAGGGTGAGATGGAGCCAGATTATTCTCTGTGGCGACCCCTGAAGGGAACAGCCGAAAGGAAAACAAGAAGTTGCTTTAGGAACAAAAAAGAAATGTTTGTTATGCTTGTTTGTGCAGCTCAGTACTGGATGGTAATGTGTTATGCTGCATGTGGTCAGTGATGCAGCCCAGCCAATCCAATGTCTTCTTGTCACTTCCAGGCCAGAACAGCCAATCAGAAAGGGAGCATGTGGCTCCCGAGTAACACATTGACAAGGTGTGTGTGATAGTTAACCCAGAGATTGCAAGTTTGAATCCAGGTTAATGCCACAGCTATCCTTGACTGGGTGTGCATGGGAGCTAATTGGCTGAGCTCACCATCCTTTCCTGTCACTCACCGTGATTGCCAGCCAATCATGGGTGTCTATGAGCTCATTCATACGATGGGGTTACTAGTGCTTTCCCTCCAAGTGTGTTAGACCGCCCCAAAATATCCTTGCGCCACAGTTCCAAAAGAGGCAGGTGTCTAGCATCACATGTCACGGAGTGGGGTAGGAAAGTTAACACTTGAAGGGTGGATATGACTAAATTATGGAGAAAATGGGGGGGAGGCAAAATATCTCTGAGCATGCCATAATACTCACACATTATTTAAAGAACAATCATTGACTGATGTTGACGCAAGGAATCGCTGATGTTCATTTGAAAATGTTCAAACATGATCATTTGAAATAACTCGGAGCATTAATTCATTATAGGTACACATTAACTTACCGAGAAAGTAGAGATGATGGACAGGCCATTTATGGCTGCTATAAGAGAAGTGAAAAGTGGATAGTGGTGGCCTGGTGGTAAATGGTGCTGGATCGCTGATCCTGAGGTTGGGGGTTCGAGTCCCACTCTCCACAAGGTTGCCCCCCCAGTGCAGCTAACTGGGTTATCAAAGGCCGGCCATGTCTCTCACTGTTTATGGTGTGAAGCATATAAAAGAAATATTGCTGACTTTTGATAAGAGTAGCTGCAAAGCCGTCAGCGTGTTTCTGTCCCTTGCTAACGGGTTGTGTCAGGAAGGGCAGCCGACGTAAAAACCTACACCAAATCAAACATGTGAATCACATGATACGCTGTGGCAACCCCTGAGAAAAAGGGAAAAAGCTGAAAGGAAAAGAAGAGATGATAACAGAAGTGAAAACTGGAACAAATTTGCCTTGTGGTTTTGCACCAACCAAACTCCTGATCTATGCCTGTGTATGTTTTTTTTTTTTTTTTTTAATTGGTTCCTGGTTCCTCTTTGTGCTAATTACCAGGGATCTTGTTGTTTAGGGACCAAAGAAGAGCTCGAGCAGCTGACACTGGAAATCAAGAACAATGCAAACATGGTGTGGACCAAACTCAAATGTGAGTGTGTATGTGTGTGGAGAGCGTGAGAGAGAGAGAGAGAGAGAGAGAGAGAACTGTAATACAGCAGAGCTTGAAATCCAATCCTGGTGGTTGATATACAGAGAACATCATTGTGCATCCATTAGCAAAGTTTTTCTCTTGACTAACGATGTTTCTTCTGCCATCGAAGTACATTAGCGAAGTCCTCAGTCCTAATTTGTTTCCTACAAATAGCAATGTGCATTATGGGTGATTTGTACTGGCAACATTTAGTCTGCATCACATTTTTAGAAAGAATATAAATAATGAAATATGTGTGGTGGTGAAAGGCAAACACTTTAAATGTTCATGTCTATTAAAAATACATTTCTGTACAAATCAGTTCCATCCCGGTGTGATGCACCAGGTGTTTCTTTCTCTCTTGTTCATCTTCAGCTATGCAGCAGAAATTACCTCCCGAAGATCAATCCAGCCGTGCCTCGGTGGACGAGCGCATCCAGAGAACGCAGGTGGAGATCATCACTTTTCGGCTTTGAGGTCCAACTAACATGGACTTGAGTTCCGTTCCTTGTTTTCATTCATCCATTCACTTGCTGAACCACTTAATCCTACTGGAAGCCGGGGCCTACCTTGGCCGATTCTGGGCGAAAGAGTAGTGCACCCTGGACAGCTCAGAGGTCCATCATAGCAACCCACTCACAACCACTCACACTTGGACCTCAGGGACAATTTGGAACCACCTGGTAGGCTAATGTGCATGTCTTTTTAGACTGTGGAAGGAAACCTATGTAAGCACTGCTAGAACATACAAACTCCACTCAGAAACGCCCAAGTCGAGCCCGGGACTTGAACCAGAACCATCTGCCACGATGTTGTTTCGGAAAACTATGACAGAATTTTTAGGTCATTACAAAAGAATCAGTGTAACATCTCTCTCTCTCGCTTGCTCCCTTTTCTGTCTGTCTCTTGCTCTCTCTCACTCACCATCTTTCTGTCTTGCTCTTTCTCACTATTTTATTTAACTCTTGCTGTCTCTCACGCTTTCTGTTTCTCTTGCACACTTTTTCTGTCTGTCTGTCTCTCTCTCTCTCTCTCTCTCTCTGTGTCACTCTGTTTCTATTTATATCTTTCTCTTTCTTCCAATGTCTATCGCTCTTCCTCTCTATTGTTCTGTCTTTGCATGTGTGTTTCTCTGTCTGTTTCTGTCTCTCTTGTCCTCTCTCTTTCTGTTTATCTCTGTCTTTGTGTGTGTGTGTGTGTGTAACTCATCGTCTCTCTCTCTCTCTTTCTGTCTGTCTGTTCATCCCCATCTCTCTATCTCTCTCTCTCTCTCTCTCTCTCTCTCTCTCTCTCTCTCTCTGTAGTACTTGGTGTTGTCAAGGAGGTTTGTAGAGGTCATGACCGAATACAATGACACACAGGTCTCCTTCAGAGAGCGCAGCAAAAACAGGATCAAAAGACAGCTGGAGATCAGTGAGACACACACACACACACACACACACACACACACACACACACACACACATTCTCTCACATACATTTTCTTGTCAAATTATTCCTCCCCAGGCAACAGTGTGTGTTGATGTTTCAATTGGTTGTAGTCGTGTGTGTGTGTGTGTGTGTGTGTGTGTGTGAGTGTGAGTGAGTGGCTACTCATGGATGGAGTCCGGTAAAGATTGGACAAGTCCTTTTAAAAATTCAGACTGAAATCTCCGAGTCACATGACAGATGTGTACTGTATTACTGAACGTTCAGTTCAATCTCAATGATGCTGGGAATTCAAAAGACAAGTTGTGCTTTGTTAATGGGAGGGGCCTCTCTCTCCCCCCTCTCAATGTGAGTGACCCTAGCCAGTGCTAATGGTCGAGTATGTGGAAGTGGGTGGATAGGTTTTGTTTTGGTTTTGTTTATTTTTGAGCGTTTGAGCAGCAGCCTGAAAAGATGCATCAGAAGATGTTGGTGCTTTTGATGCTGATGAATTGGGAGGGGGTCCTCCAACAGGTTAAAGATTTTAAGCAGGTTAAAAACTCCACGTGGTGTGAGTATGAATAGTGGTGTGTTGGATCAGGCATGGTATGGCAAGCTATTTGGAGTATACAGTATCTTTGCCTGGGGTCGGCTGAGATAGACTCCAGCCTCCTTGTGCTTCAAATAGGATGAAACGGTTCAACGAATGAATGGATGAGTGAGTAACTGTAACCCTTAATGTTGGTTATTAACCCTGAATACCCAGAATGGGTGTTCAATTTGAACCCTCACCTTGACCCTGACATCACATATCACATGAATCTAATCAAATTGATCAACATATGAAGATGTGTCTACATGGGGACTTTAAGTATGTATCCCAGCAGGAGCTTTTTAATTAGGTCCTTGCTCACCATGTGACACATGAGACTCACCTCTCTGTCACCAGAGATGGTGTTGTATGCGTTTCTGTGGTAACAGAAGACTGGAGTGTCAGATAATGCACAGCACAGCGAGCCTAGAGGAATAGAGTGTAGTCATGTGACTTGCCTACCTGCATTTGTGCTCTAGAACAAGGATGTTGTTAAAGGTGTGTCATGTGATTGCATACCAGCTTCAAAAATACAGTATTGATTCTATAAGGCAAACTGCATTGTTCTATCAGCAAAAGTAGCTGAAAGCTATTAATAATAAATACAGACAGCTGATATGGTAATGAGGTCGATTGATATGAGAAATTCACTATGTAGTAATAGCACATCCACCCTACAGCAAGAAGATCCTGAGTTTGAGGCTGGGGCTTGCCGAGGGCGTTTCTGTGTGGAGTTTGCACGTTCTCACGGTGCTTGCCTGGGTTTCCTCCAGGTACCTCAGTTTATTCCCACAGTCCAAAGACATATACAGTAGGCTAATTGGCTGTTCCAAATTGTTTCAGAGCATGAATGGTGTGTGTGTGTTGGTCCAGCGATGGTCTGACAAGCTGTATAGGGTGGATCTTGCCTTCACCCTGTGTCGGCTGAGATTTGCATTTTTTTCACCTGGCTCGTGAGCTCATCTGAAAAAAAATTCAAAGGTTTCAAATTTCCCAAAATGTCCTTTTCGCAGAACAAGGCTCTGACCAAGAATAGTCTCAAACTCTTCTCAAACAGTCCGCACACATCATTAGAAGGTCTCAAAATTGTTGTTTTGCTTGCACATTATTCATTTTTCATTTACACATAAAAGCAACAAGTTAGAGACTTCCATGCGGAAAATTTGAGACTTGCTGGCAACCTCCATACTCACATTTTATTTGTGCTAATATCATCATCATCATCATCTTCTTGATCTGACGTCGGGTCACAGGGGCAGCAGACTAAGCAGTAAGGTCCAGACGTCCCTCTCGCCAGCCACTTCCTCCAGCTGTCCCGGGGGGGAGACACCAAGAAGTTTCCAGACCAGCCGAGAGACATAGTCCCTCCTGCGTATTCTGGGTCAACCCCGGAATCTCGTCCCTATTGAACACACCTGAAACAACACACCAGGTATGTGTCCGGGAGGCATTCTAACCAGATCCCGTGCCACATTAACTGGTTCCTCGCAACATGGCAGAATAGCGCTTCTACTTAGAGCTCCTCCCAGATGTGTGAGCTTCTCACCCTATCTCTTAGGGAAAGTCCTGCCACCCTGGAAAGGAAGCTCATTTCAACTGATTATATCTGTGATCATGTTCTTTCAGTCACTACCTAAAGCTCATGACCTGAAGTGAGGGTTGGATCTTGGATCACCTGGTAAATTGAGAGCTTTGCTGATGGACAACGGACTGGTACAAGCTCCGCTTTACAGCAGAGGCTGTAGCGATCCACCTGTTAATCTCCCGTTCCATCCTTCCGTCACTCGTGAACAAGACCCTGAGACACTTGAACTCCTTCAATTGGGGCAGGACCTCATTCCTAAGAATTATGGCCTCGGACCTGGAGGTGTCGATTCTCATCCTGGCCACTTTGCACTCAACGTGCTGGAAGTCTTGGATCGATGAAACCAAATGGACAACATCATCCACAAAAAGCAGAGACAAGATCCTTTGGCCACCAATGCAAAACCCCTCAACACCTCGGCTGTGCCTAGAAATTCTGTCCATTCAAATTATGAACAAAACCGTTGCCAAAGGACAACACTGGCAGACTCCAACCCTCACTGGAAAATAAATGTTGAACTGTTATTAATGCATACCAAGCTCTGGCTCTGATGGTATAGAGACTTAATGGCCTGTAGCAATATATCCGGTACACTTCATTCTTGGAGCACGCCCCATAAGATAGCCTGAGGGACGTGGTCAAAAGCTTTCTCTAAATCCTCAAAACACATGTGGGCAGATTGGGCAAACTCCCATGGCCCCGCCATCATCCTGTAGACTTTAAAGAGCTGGTTTACAGTGCTGCGGCCTTGACGAAAACCACATTGTTCCTCCTGAATCTGAGGTTCGACCATCGGTCGGATCCTCCTCTCCAGTACCTCTGCATAGACTTTCCCGTGTAGGCTGAGGAGTGTGATTTCATGATAATTAGAAAACACCCTCCGGTCCCCTTTTGAATAACGCTAGTAACATATAAATAAAAATCGGATGATCTGAGAATAAAAACGGAACAAAACAGGACTTATTTATGATAGGAGATTCACTTTTTTTTTTTTTTTACCCAAACCTCTGCAATCCAATCACAAATTACTCACAAATCAGTCACATGACTGTTCAGTTCTCACCCCTTTGCTTGCTATGCACATTTAAGCCACAAAATATCTGCATGTGGAGTCACACACTTCTTGACTTGAATTTCAGAATTCGTTCATTCATTCATTTTCTGCAAATGCTTAATCCTAATTGGAGTCGCAGGGAGGCTGGTGCCCATCCCAGCCGACTTGGGGCGAGGGTAGAGTACACCTTGGACAGCTCGTCAGGCCATCACAGGGCAGCCACATGCTTGACGAAAGTCAGCAATGGTTCTTTTACATGAACCTCATGCCATAGACACTGAGAGACATGGCTGACCTTTGATAACCCAGTTAATTGCACCGGGGGGGACAGTGACAACCCATTGATAATGGGGCTTGAACCCTCAACCTTAGGATCAGTGATCCAACACCTTTACCATCAGGCCACCACTGCCAATCTTGCATGAGGGTGCAGAGTTTACTGCAGCAGATGCAGGACAAGTTCCAGACCATGTCTGACCAGATCATTGGAAAAATCGATGAGACGAGCACTCACAACGATGACTTGGAGAAGAACATCTTGGACCTACGTACTGAACTTTACTGCAACAGCAAAACATGAACATCAGAAGAACATCAATTAACTTTATTAAACATCTGATGTCCTGTGACCTTACACTCCAATTTCCAGCGAATTTCTTAGTGCTGTTTATAAGAATTTATGCAAAGACGACTGGAGAACAGTTGATGAGACTAATGTCCAGTGTGATTATTGCATTTCAAATGAAAGCATACTTTTATACAACACGCAAGCTTAAGTGTTTCACTGAGAAACCTGAGTTGAAATGGTTTGGTTATAGCTATTCGATTCAGTGTTAATTCGTATCCTATAAAATGTTTGACTTGGTGTTTAGCCATTGCTTAGAAGCTGTAGCCTAAGTAATTATACATATATGGTAAGTTAGGTAAAGTAATTTGGGTTTTTTACACCCGAGCCATAGTGGTTCATCAGGGCGGTGCTTATCCTCGGTCTCCGTAGCGTGAAGTGACCAGGAGGTCAACTCCTCCTGGATGGGACGCTAGTACATCGCAGATTATCTTCCCAGTATATTTTACTGGTATCCATTTTATACTGCTGGGTGGACAGAGGCACACTTGTGGTTGAGACCTTGCCTAGGGGTCTTAGCACAGTGGGAGTCTAACTGGGATTTGAACACACAACCTCCCGATCATGAGCGCGGCACCCTAACCACTACGCCACCGGCCGCAATACATATATGACATAACTTTAATGAATTTCACAATTCGTAAAACAATTTGCGTCAGTCGCTTTTCTATCACGCCTTCGAGTGTGATCATCCCTTAAAATAGACAACCGTTCCCACCCGCATTCAAAACCTAGGGGCAATTCAGAGCAGCCAGTTGATTTAATATGCATGTCTTTTGGGATTTTGGTGGAAACTAGCGCACCAGGTAAACCCACGTAAGAATGGAGTGAACAGACAAGCTCACGCGGTCGCGGGTGTGTTGCTTTTGAGGAAGAAATTAAAAAGAAAGTCTGCAACGCGCGCTAATCAACACCACTGACATAACCCAAAAATTATTCTCCATCATCCAAACTAATCCAGGCTTGTCCTGTTTGGTCAACAAGCTGCTTCTGAGCTCAGCGTATTTAATACTCAGAGCTCTTAGAGCAGGCGTCTCCAAACTTATCCTCAAAGGGCCGGTGTGGGTGCAGGTTTTTACTTCAACCAAACAGTAGCTACACCTTCCACCTGTTTCCACCAATCACTGATCATCAAAAGAAAACAAAAACTAGTTTAGACATTATTGTTTAAATTCTGAAGTGGGGCCATCTTGGTGAGATCACCTTGCTTTAAGTCTTAAAACAAGGTGATCTCACCAAAATGGCCCCACATCAGAATTGAAACAGGTAATGTCCAATCTATTTTTTTCCTTGTGATATTCAGTGATTGGTGGAAACAGGTGGAAGGTGTGGCTACTGTTTGGCTGAAGTGAAAATCTGCACCCACACCGGCCCTATGTGGATAAGATTGGAGACCCCAGTCTTAGAGTGTACCTGCGGTGAATTAGTCTTACTAGCTATTTAAAACCATCACATATAACGTCAGCGGCAACGCCAGTCCATGTCTGTTTTCAAAGTTTGTATGGGTGGTATGACTCTAGGCCTGCTCAGAGACAGGGCTGCGTCACTGACCCTGTACATCATAACACATTATCGGCAAGTCCTGAGCTGCACAAACAACAAGTGCAGAAATCACAGAAAACATTTCTTTTTGTTCTTAAACCAACCGACGACAGAAAAAGTTACCAGAACATTAGCAGCATAAGCCATTTAGGATTTACCGTCTCGCACACATCCCTGGCAGCGTCCTCATCTCAGAGTCACTGGAATGTGAGATCTCGCTGTCGACACAAGAGATGGAAACCCTATCCAACACGTTGACATCACATCTGGGCAGAACGACTGCTAAGCTGCTCACCCCTGTAGTTCAGTCCCCGCTAGTAATCCACCGGGGGGGGGGGAGGATAACCAGCTTTGTGCTTTTTATGGTTATTTCTGTTAAAATAAGCATCTCTATTGCTTAAATATATTACATACACACAAATTATGCTGCAAGGACGACCAATAGGGTTACTCTTTAATGCTAATGTATTAGCGGATCATATGGAAATCGTGTACAGGATGTAAACAGTGAGCTGTGAGCATCTGGGTCCTTACATCTCCACTGTTTGTCCGTATATTCCTCTCTCCTTTGTTTCTTTTCTATCCCTGCAGTGTAACAGAAAACTTCGCTGGGGGAGCAGTGTGGAGCTTTAGCAGATATTGTCTGATTAGAGCTTCAATCATAATGTTTTAGGTCGGATTACATTCATGAAGTGTTGGAATCAAGGGAGGGAAGAAAAAATGAAGAGAAATTTGGCATTGTGTGTGTGTGTGTGTGTGTGTGTGTGTTTGTGTGTGCACAGTCATGGTCATATACATACGGGTTTGATTCATGCTATTGTTCCACCTCTCGATTTTCTGTTTCTCCCAGCTGAATAAACACAAATAATCGTGAAGAGTTGTACTTCTCTCGCTCTCTCTCTCTCTCTCTCTTTCTCTCTTTCTCACTCACTCATAGAAAAATAAATAGAATAAACATCAAGGACACACTAGTATCATTCATCATCATTCCTTTATTTGCCGAACCACGTACTCGTACTCGGTTTGCGGGGTGGCTGAAGCCTATCTCAGCCAACACGGGAAAAAGGCAATGTACACCCTGAACAGTTTGCCAGACTATTGCATGGGCAACAGACACAACTGTTCACATTCACACCTCGGGGCAATTTGGAACAGCCAATCAACCTAATGTTGCCTGTTTTTGGAAACCAGAGTCCCAGGAATGCCCTCGACGAGCTCGGGACCGTTTCGCCACGAGGGCATACCTGCTAACCATTACACCACTGTCCCAGTAGTAATAAGTGCAGTCACAAATATGTAAACATGCACACACATGAATCCTCAGTATGTTGTAATGATGTGATGTGTTGTGATTGCAGCTGGGAAGGTGACCACCACCGAGGACCTTGAGGACATGCTGGAGAGCGGCAACCCCTCCATTTTTACCTCAGATGTGAGTTTGATGACATGAAGCTTCGATTATCACGGCCATTGTCCTACCAATGTATTGAGTAAAGGGGCGTTGCCATGATCATTCAGACAAAGTATCTTAAATGGTATTCATGGTGTTCTCGTATAAAGCAGCACCATTTCTCTAAATGTACAGTTGGTTTCCGATGGCTCTGCCAATAGAAAAGATTTCGGGACATTTGAACAATTTATTCGGACTCTGCAGCAGTATTTCAGTCTTTTTTCATCCCCATGAGATTTCGAAAACTTCATGATGTGATCCATTCCCTCCACCCCATGCCAGGTTCAGAATCTTTAAATTGTGCCTGATCCAACTAATAGAGTTCATTCATTTGCTGAACCGCTTAATCCGACTAGAGTCAAGGGAAGGCTGGAGCCCATCTCGGCCGACTGAATGGCTCATCAGACCATCGCATGGCCAACACGCGCAACAATCCACACTCACACTCACATTTAGGAGGAATTGTATAGCTTGTTTGCTTAATGTGTCTGTCTTTGGACTGTGGGTGGAGCCAGAGTACCCCGAAGAAACCCACACAAGCACGGGGAGAATATGCAACCTATACAGAAACACCGTCACCGGGCCCAGGACTTGAACCCAGCAGCTTCTTGCTGTAACTACTATGCCACCCACCGAGCCGCCCAACTTCAAGTTGTTTTCCTTGTAACTATCACGTTACCTGCATGTCTACGAAACAGTACAAAGTCTTACACAGAATATTAATATCTGGCAACCATTTTTGTTTCAGTGTTCTTTATTTATTTGTTAGTCTTGTAGTACATCTACAGACAGCAACTTCCTGATCTCTCTCTCTCTCTCGCTCTCGCTCCAGATTATCTTAGATTCGCAGATCACCCGGCAGGCGCTGACCGAAATCGAGTCACGGCACAAAGACATAATACGACTCGAGTCCAGCATCAAAGAGCTCCATGACATGTTTCTGGACATGGCTGTGCTGGTGGAAATGCAGGTAAAGCCACTGTTTAATCAGTCAGCATGTGTATTTATTTATTGTTTGATATACTGTTACTGGGCAGTGGTGGTCTTGTGGTATAGGGTGCTGGATCACTGATCCTAAAATTGTGGGTTCGAGTCCCACTCTCCACAAGATTGTCACTAACCACCCCCCCAGTGCAGCTAACTGGGTTATCAAAGGCGGGCCATGTCTCTCACTGTCTATGGTGAGAGGTTCATATAAAAGAACCATTGCTGGCTTTCGTAAAGAGGAGCCGCAAAGCCATCAGCGTGTTTCTGTCCCTTGCTAAAGGGTTGTGACAGGAAGGGTATCCGACGTAAAACCATATGAACCAAATCAAAACGTGCGAATCATTCGCTGTGACGACCCCTGATAAAGGAAAAAACTGAAAGGAAATCTCATTGTTTGATGTTCTGTATTAATCAAGCAAGGGGAATTGTTACCTCTGCATTTAACCCGTCCAAGGTGAGAACACGCATGTAAACAGTGAGCAAACACACTCGGAGCAGTGGGCTGCCACACACACACATCGGTTGCACCTGGAGAGCAGTTGGGGTTTAGGTGCCTTGCTCAAGGTCACTTCGGCCATGAAGGTGGAGGAAGAGAAGGTGCTGCTCACTCCCCCCACCACCACACATTTTTCCTGTTGGTTCGGGAATCAAACCAGCAACCTTTCTTTCCCAAAGCCACTTCTCTAATCATATGGCTATAGCTGCCCCAACAATGAATGACATTCGTGCATTTAGGCTGCTCTCCGATGAGTAAATAAGTAAATTTCCTCAAGATGTACAATTCTTTATAATCATATAGCCCTCGCCCTCTTACAACCTATGTATACAAGGCTCCGCCTTCAAATCAACCTCTCCTCATGATTTCTGAGGATGCAAATGTCCATCGGGGGGCCACTCGCTCATTCTCATTCTCACACATACACGCCAACCTTGGGACAATTAGGATCAGCCAATTGGCCTAAATGTGCATGTCCTTGGGCTGTGGGAGGAAACCGGACTACCGGAGTACCTTGAGGAAACCCACGCAGGCACAGGAAGAACATGGACATGTAAGGTAAGGTAAAGGTAAAGTCCTGTTGGGGTTTTACACCCGAGCCCAGTGACTCATCATGCCGGTGCTTATCCCCTGTTTCCGTAGCGTGAAGTGACTAGGAGTTCAACTCCTCCTGGATGGGACGTTGGTCCATGGCAGGTTACCTTCCCATGTATATTTTACTGGTTCCCATTTATACTGCTGGGTGAACAGAGGCACACTAATGGTTGAAACCTTGCCCAGGGGTCTTAGCACAGTGAGGGTCTCGGTGGGATTCGAACTGTCAACCTCCCGATCATGAGCGCAGCACCCTAACCACTACACCACCGGCCCCACAGAACATGGAAATACCACAAAGAAATGATCGAGTTTGGGACTCAAACCCAGGACCTTCCTGCTGTAAGGTGGACATGCTAACCACTCTGCCGTCATTGCGGCTGTGTCCATAAAATCTCTGACCGGCCAATTCAAACCCAAACAAGACAGAACTTTATAATATACAGTTACACGTTTATACTCGCAAGAAATAAAAACATTCGCCTCTTTTATCGGCGTTTTATTGTCTGCCCAACACTGATCTTTTTATTTAGATTCAAGCGCTTACATAACTCCAAATACTGACCTTTAACTTCGTGTAACGTTGCGTCAGCTTTAGACCGCAATGTTTATATTTGAGAAATAAATCGATGTGCATTTTTAATAAAATGTGGAAAATATAAGGTGTACTTTTCATAATTGTGTGATGTAGCATTACATTTTAATAAAACCCCACCCCCAACACACACACACACACACACATATCTTTACAGGGTGAGATGGTCGACAGCATAGAGAACAACGTGAGGAACGCAGCCGAGTATGTAGGAAAAGCTAATCAGGAAGTGAAGAAAGCTGTGAGATACCAGAAGAGCGCCCGTCGGGTACAATCTCTCTGTCACTCACACACACACACACACACACACACACACACACACACACACAAGGTGACCTTCTACCCATCAATCACGCAAGTTTAAACCTGTCTGAATATACTGTACCTGGACTTTGACTTTTATTATTCTTTTCACTTCCACTTTAACTGTGTTTACCTCCTTCGCCTCTTTTTTACAGCAAGTATGAAATTTTCTGAATCAGTGCATGTGATGTGTGTTGGTGTCGTGCTGTTCAAAAAAAAACATCCTAGTTATTGTGGACATGAAATCAATCATGAAGAAAGAATTTATAATATCCCATAATTCTGTTCTCTGGATAAGGACTGAACCTTCCAGGTGTACAAATTTTCACATCCCATACCACAGAAACATCTGTATAAGGAAATGGGGCTATATGTGCCACTCAGTATTTGGTCATGTCAGCCTCACAGCAAGAAGGCCTGGGATGGATTCCCAGCTTTTGTGTTTCTGTGTGGCGTTTGCATGTTCTCCTCGTGCTTGTGTGGGTTTCCTCTGGGTACTCCAGTTTCCTCCCACAGTCCAAAAACATGCACAGTAGGATAATTGGCTGTTCCAAATCCCCCTTAAGTGTGAATGGTTGTGTGAGTGTTGGCCCTGCGATGGTATGACAAGCTGTCCGGGGTGTACCCCACCCTCATCCGGAGTCGGCAGAGATGGGCACCAGCCTTCCCATGACCCTAATTGGAATTAGACGTGTCAGAAAATGAAGGAATTAATATCATGGAACATTGACTGACACATCATATCTCCTGTTGGGTAAAGTCAAGGAAGTCCGAAAAGTGTCCACTGAGCGTGTTCCAGAAGTGATACGTATTCATGAGACTTGGTCTTGTCTTCAGGATCTTGTCCACTGGCGTGTGAACAAATTTATAAACCAGTGTTAAAATGTTTGATAGACATTTGGCCTGTGTTTTTTTTTTTTTTTTTTTTTTCCCCCCATGATTGAACTACCTGTGTGAATTTTTTAGGGCAGTTTTTTAATTGAGTTCAACCAATTCTAATTCTTTCCATTTTACTAAAGCCAAGTACAGATCTTTTCCGCAATGTGCATCATATAGATCAAGGTACCAAATATATGGACGTTAACAAGCATTACATTCAGAGGCCTATCGCGTTAAAATGAGATTTTGTGTGTGTGTGTGTGTGTGTGTGTGTGTGTGTGTGTGTGTGTGAGAAAAAAAAAAAAAAAAAATTCAACAAAACCACACACTCCTTTTCACACGCCAAAACTTTTTTTTTTTTTTTCAAAAAAAGAGGAGTATGGATTTCTAAGATTCATTTGTGACCTCCATGCCAGAAATGTGACCATTTTTAAAATGAATAAAGTAAAAAAAGAAAACAGCGATGCTTTGAGCATAAACAATGATGTAGGTGTGTCTTTGATCCATGTTCGTGTCGCTTGGCATATAATTCCCAGCTAGTTATTATGAGCTAACCTGAAGTGAAATAATAATGAATTTATTTAATTAATTACTGGTAAATTACAATATATTTTTATTTCATTTAATATATACAGTGGTACCTCACTTTACGATAGTCCCAGCAAACGAAAAATCCAGGTGACGAAAAATATTTTCCAATATTTGTCTCTGCGTATGAAACAAGTTCTCCTTAAGAAACGCCATTCAAACAATGTACGAGTTGCTCTCCGTTGACTATCTCCAAACATCATGCCCCACTGGCCTCCCATTGGCTATCTCCCAACATCCCCACCCCGCTGAACTCCCATTGGCTAGGAGGGATGACGCAGCTCCCTTGAGCAGTTTCATGGAGTTTTTTGAGTGTGCTCATTGCAACTTTATTTTTCGGCTCAGGCTTTTAACCTTGCATAAACATGTGTAAGATTATAACTCTGCTAAGAAGACATGGTCAACAAGAATTAAGTACCTAAAAAGGTCTGCTTTTATCATTTTTAAAGGGTAGTATTGGGGGCCTTGGAACGAATCACGTGTTTTGCATGTAAAATGCGGTTCTACTTACAAAAATCCAGGTTACGAAAAAGGCTCTGGAACGGATTAATTTCGTAAGGTGAGGTACCACTGTATTCTATTTATTTTCTAATATAGTTTAAAGCTGTATTTAATTTTCTATGTATATTTTTCATATTTATTTATTTTTATTGATCTTGATGGAAGTCTTTTGCACTAATGCTAACTAGCTTGCTTGGAGTTTGTGATTAATGATATTTGTGTTGATAATCTTCACTGTCTTTGTTGGCTTGCAGGCTGTCACGTGCCAACCGAATAGACTTTTATTATTAAATTACATTTTAAAGTGATATTTTTGTAAATAAATAAATAAATTCCCAGAATTTCCTGCCAAATTTATTTCGACTGAATTCCATGGGAAAACTATTTACTGTATTTATTTGTTTATTTATTTGTTTGTTCGTTTATTACTGCTAATGCGATCCAGTTGGTAAACCTTACGAGATTTTTTTTAACATTATTTATAAGTCATATTCATGAATACACGCCCCACAACCTCTTTTTTTGTTGTTGTTGTTAATGACACCATTTTTTGCCAACATGAGTTTGCATCATCATTTCTGGCTTATAAAGATTAATCACTGCTAATGCACAACGGCTGCTGCTTACAGCTCATGCTATCTGGCTTGCTAACCGGAAAAGATTCCTGAGACGGCCTTCCAGAACATTTGACTCAACTACTAACTCACCAAAACCAAGAGGAGTTCTGTGTGTACTATGTATAGATGATGATAATATGCTTCATCGATGGTTTGGACATGTACAGAGGCGGGATAGTGAGGATATTGGTAGTACGATGCTGAGGTTGGAACTTCCAGGCAGAAGACCGAGAGGAAGGCCAAAGAGAAGATTTATGGATGTGGTGAAGGAGGCCATGAAGGTAGTTGGTGTAAGAGAAGAAGATGCAGAAGATAGGGTGAGATGGAGGCGGATGGTTTTCTGTGGCGACCCCTGAAGGGAACAACTGAAAGGAAAAGAAGAAGATAATAGGCTTCATCGCTACCACTAGTTGGCTAGTTAGCATGACCAGAGCTTCGTATAAAGACCATGTGACAGACCTGTACATCTTTCAGCGCAGCGATAACTACATTTTTGAGTGCTTTGTGGTTGTTTAGATATAAATATATACTCGAAATAATGTATCATTCTATTCAGGACGCAACTATCTGTCCCCATAAAGGACGCACTCACTGGTGTCGTATACCGAATAGTGTAGTAGGTTATTAATATTGGTTTAATTAACTTGATAAATAACTGTAATTTTGTTTTTCCTGTGTCCTGGACAGAAATATATAATTCTGGCTCTGATCCTGCTGGTGGTACTCGGTGTTCTCGCGCTAATCATCGGCCTTTCCGTGGGCCTGCCATCTAAATCAACCCTAACCAGCACCTCCACCACATCAAGCAATCCCTCTTAAGCATGCCTGCTCTACTAACACACTGACCAATCAGAGTATGTGTTTTATCATGTACGCTCATGATCGTTCCTGATTTGTGGATGACTTATTTATTTATCTTATAACCTTCCCTCTTTCTGTTTTCCTCAGAAAACTGTGTCCGTTGCCATTTGCGGATCGGTGTGCCTTCTTCTGCTCATCATTATCGTTGGAGTGTATGCTAATTAGCCATCAAGACTCGAAGCAAAGACGTCCGGAACCTTCAGCACTAATTGGCTGTTTAGCTTTTACTGCTGTTAATTAAAATGTTCTCCCACTTTTGTCTAGGTGATGAGGTCGAATACTTTTTAAACCGTAATGTGATGTTTTGCTGCAGGCATTCATGTCCTGGTTTACTTTTTTACATTCATGTTTCCTTATCACCGTACACTCATCAGAACCTGCTCACGTCTGGCTGTTCATGTAACGGCATGATTACTATGGACAATTTTGGTCTATTTCGGCCAGAAATGAATGGCACACAGTGAGCACAAAGCACATCAAAGACATGACCAATGCATTTTATATGACTGACTGATGTTTACTAAAGGCTGAAGTAGCTTCTAGCTCTTTCAGTCTGAGTTTTCATGATTGTTGATGAAAGTCCGATTGTTGCTGTTCTTAATACTTAGCTCCAAAATCCACTTTAGATGCTCAGTTAGGATGAGACCTGGTGAATGGGAAGGACATATAGCTTGATGCTCATTGCTGGTCCTCATCGATCCATTCAGTGAGACCTCATGCCCTGTACATGTAGGCGGGGTCATCCTGGAAAAGGCCACACCCATCAGGAATGAAACAAATCATTGGAGGATGACTCTCCCACATACACCCCCTGCCCCTCACCCCCATTATTGAATCGGTAAGCTAATTTACATAATCTTCCACAGATGGTAATGGATTTGTACACAAATTATTTTTCTTTGCAAACGTTGCATAATTTTCTTCCCTCAATGCTAAACCGGTAGCTATGAACCTTCCTTGCGTGCTAACTATATTAGCAATTTCGCTCCAAATCATCTATAATGAACGAAATTGCGTTCACTTAAACATGTCTTTGGGTGATTTGCATTAAAAATATGTTTATCCAGAGTTATCTGTCTGTTTAGACAATTATTTTTTCTGTCTTTTGATACTACTTTATCTTCCTATAAGAAAAGAAACTTTAATGCTATGATAATTCTTGTTGTTCACCTTATTTATGGAGTCTTGAAATGAATCTGTGACTTAGTTTTGTTGAAGCCTTCACTGGATTCTGGGTCTGGTTCAACTTTCATCATGAAGCTGGAATGTAATGTACTGCTTCTATCCACCACAGCTGTTTCATCAATACACAACTTCGGACTTCACATGTTTACATTTTACTCAGTCTTTAGCATAGCCTTGTGTATAACTCCTTGACAGATTCCTGGTTTATTGCTATATATATACACTGATTATTGCCCTTCACGTGTGATGTAATGTCTGATAGATTCAGTTTTTGTGTTTGTATCGTATTTTCTGAATGTTCCCACTAATATTTGCGCTTCAGAGTTGCACAGTTGAGTAGTGGCTCTTATATTTTTCTCTACGACACTATGATGTGTAACGTCACTTGCTGCCTTTTGAAGTCTGACCGAAGCCCCCTGATGCTGAAAAAACCCCAATAAAGTGTACTTAATATTGTAGCATATAATAACACACACCTCAAATGTACATATCTGCTTAAATACTGCCATGTTGTATCAGGTATTTGAGATTTTCATGTATGTGCTCTTTCACAACTCCGATATATTTGCGAAATGGATAAAGGAATTATGATGCCACTAACCGTCGGGTGTTTTTAGGGATGGAAGGTGCATTTCAGACCTTTGAACATGTTATTAGAATTTGTTGGACGCACTTCTGAATGCTTCCCCAGCTTCGTATGTAAAAGTACATTTCTGTGATTAAAATGGAATTGTGCAAAAATATTCAGTTGATACTTGTATCCAATGTTTATTATAAGAAACTATATGGTATATTCCTTCAAGTTCGATAAAAACAACCCAGTTGAAGAAAAAAAATACTATATGTGGTCATTTTAAAGCTTAATCTACTACATTCTTCTGTAAACAAAGAAAGATGTACTTTTGTTAGTTTTACACCCCTCAAGCTTCGATGTGTCTGACATGAACAACAGGCATACATATGCTGAACGGTGTTTATTATAAACCAGACACTGGTATCCAAAATTCACTTTCAATGTCAGACAGGCACAGGTCAAACGATTAAATAAAAACAGTCCATCACAGGCAGTCCAAATGGTTACAGAACAGGCAATTAGAGATCATGCACACACACACAAAAAAAAAAAATAGGTCATGCATACAGAGGCAAACAAGAGAGACAAAGGCCTGAGAGAGGGACACGATAACAATGCTGCATGACGTGCTTTATTCTGGGCGCGTTTGTGTAGTCCTTCCAAAAGCTTTATAGGTTGTACACACCTGTGACGTGACCACCTGCTCATGCACGCCATGCACCAAGCCTGCTGGGAGGTGTAATGTTTCCTTCTGCCATCAGTAACCAGGAAGTGACCGCTGCACTGCTTGGCTGGGCCGTCTACGTAATTCCTTGGATACTGCACTGGATACGGAGGGAGACAAAAGGGAACTGGAACTACCCGTTGTGGCGATATTTATGACTAAATGTTTCTGGCAAACTTTGATCAGTCGAGGTCATTGACTTGGAGAAATTTAGTCTATACAGTCGGCCCTCTACTCATGAAATTAATCCGTTCCGGAGCCATTTTCGGAACCTGGAGTTTTTGTAAGTAGAGGCGCATTTTACATGTAAAACGCGGGATTCGTTCCAAGGCTCCCAAGACTACCCCATAAACCATTTAAAAATGATAAAAGTACATAAATTTTGTAAGAAATATGTATCAAATATGTGTTAAAAGTAAAAGATAAGTATTAAACCATTTAAACAGTTTATTAACATTTAACAATTTTATTAACATATTTACTAATTAAACCCCTATTAAACATTTTTTATTAACGCACATACACACACACACAACACTGTCTCTCTCTCTCTCTCTCTCTCACACACACACACACACAAAATATCTTTCTGTCTCTCTGGTGTGTTTTATGGAATGCGGGCTCTGCCCACATGCAGCGCGCAGCCGACAGAGCATTTGAGTAATGTATTTAAAGCGTACATTTAGGGTAATGTATTTAAAGCGGAATTACACTACCTGTTTGAAAGATTAAAGGTCCTGATTCAATATTAAGGTCTCCTTCTGCTTCAATATCGTCCCGATTGTAGAGGGGTTTCGGCCATACTCCTTTGCGATTTCGCTCAACCGCATCCCACTTTCGTATTTTTTTATCTCCTGCTTCACTTTGATTGATATCAGAGCCCGCTTCTTTTCTGTGTCACCGGGAATCACTTTTTTGGGGTCCATGATGGATAACGAAATATAACGCTGCAATGATCAATCTCAAAACAAGCTAACAGTCCTGTTCCACTTTCCTTCACACATGTGACAAACAGGAAGTGTGGGTACAGGAAGTATGGGTACAGTTTAGCTCCCTCCTGGCCAATGGGAGGCCAGCGGGGCAGGATGTTGGGAGACAGCCAGTGAGAGAGCAACTCGTGCATTGTTTGAATTTTTGAATGGCGAGTTTGAATTTTTGAATCGCCCGTTTGGCGCTTTTCGTAAAAAGAGGCTATTTTCGTAAAAAGAGGACGAAAGTTTAGATAAATGTTTTTCGTAACCTGGATTTTTCATACTCTGAGATTTTTGTAAGTAGAGGGCCGACTGTATCTCCATCCAGAATATGTTCATTATTGGTATATTGGTGCATTTCCTCACAACTGCTTGCAAAATTCATTGCTTCAGCAACAATTGCAAGCTATCCTGGCTCAGATGCAGCAAAACAGGCACAAACCGTCATACTACCAACGTTATGTTTCACAGATGGGACAACATGTCTTACAATAAAAGTTTACATACTTTTGCCACTTACAGCAATCTAACATTTTTCCATATTTTCTTCACTAAATGACCAACTATTAACATACTTTTTAGGATTTGGATGAAATCACGATGAGGTGTTAGGTCGTATTTAGGTCGAAAAAAAAACCCCTAAAACGTCAACTAACTTTCAAGCACCACTTTTGTATAGATACAGAAGCAACTATGAGTGTGACAAAATGGAGGCAGGTGCAGGAACATATGAGGACCTCTCCAACTCTCACACACACATACACACACACACACACACACACACACACACACACACACACACACAGAGCTCACCTGACCCATAAAGCCGATGGCAGAACTAATGAGGCATAAACAGGAGATGCGGTTCCATCAGGACAGAGCACTAAAATAATGTGAGTGAATATTCTCATACCTTCACTGTTATTAAATACCCCAAAGCTATACGCTATTTGCATAATAACATTTTTGTATTGTGGAAGTAGAACATTTCTAATATATAAAGTGTGTACAGTGATGAGTAGATGATGAAGGAAGGTGCTTCTGGTAAAATGTCTATGTGCATCTTGTGCCACTTGAGTGTTTTGAGGACGAATAAAAATGTGCTTGGAGGGGCACTGCAATGTCATGAGAGGGTCCACCTCACAGTAAGGAGGTCCTGGGATTGAGTCCTGGGCTCGGCAAGAGTGTTTCTGTGTTTTCTCAGTTTACAGGATCTCCCATGCTTGCATGGGTTTCCTCCACATATTTCAGTTTCCTCCTGCAGTACAAAGAGCTGCATATTGGACTAAGTGCGTGTTCCATATTGTTCCTCAACTTGATATGGAACGGTGTCCCAACAAGTTATACATGCCAGGGATGCTTACTGTGATTATATGCAAACTTGTACAAATGACAATGATAAATGCATGAAAACAAACCATTCACTCAGTTTCTGAACTGCTTAATACTAACTAGGGCTGCGGGGAGGTTGACACCCATCTCAGCCGACTATCGGCGTGGGCAGGGTACACCCTGGACAGTTCACCAAGTCATTGTATGGCGAGAACTGAGTCAGAGCCAGCCTCATGATAAATTCATTGATTCAGAAGATCATTTATCACTGGAGTTACTGCACATGAGAATTAAATACTGCACAATCATACACTCCGTCAACCCTAGGAGTGTCTCAGAATGTCCAGGACGTTGCTGCTAAGACAAAATGAGACATTCCATCGACAGACTGCAGATTTTACACGATAGACTCACACTGATTAATCCTTCCTGTGTATGTGTACTATCTTGTGGTCTTGACAGAAATTTTCATCAAGGTCCAATGGGTTTTAATCTCATTATCGCTTCTGCTTGATGAAACACCTGCCTCCATTTTAAAGGTTGATTCATTACTTTATTGCTTTTGGATTGAAGCCGTTACACTTTTAAATGTGGAACTACTAAACAAAGGTGTGTTCCTGCTGTAATTAAGGGAAACTCATGAGAAAAACTCATGACGTGCAAGAAGCCTCCACCAGGCACATATTGATTATTATAACTTTGAAGAGTTATAATGAAATATCTCCCCCTAGTGGCTGTTAATATTTTAGCACTTCATAAAAATAATCTGCATTTTTCAGGATTTTTTTTTTCAATATGATTCCATTCATGGATCACTTTCACAATATGATGGTCTGGTATGTGTTCTATACTGTACTCTACCCCAAAAACATTCATATCCATACATTAGTTCTAGTGATATTGCACAACGAAGCAAATAAACTGAAAAACTAAACCCAAGGTGAAAGCAACTTGACTGGAAAAGGTAACAAATAGCAGCTGTAGCCTATTCAATAGAGAAGCAGCTTTGAGATCAAAAGGTTGCTGGTTTGATTCCCAAATCAGCAGGAAAATGTGTGTTGGTGGGAGAGTGAGCTACACTTTCCCTTACTACTCCATGGCTGAAGTGCCCTTGAGCAAGGCACCTAACTTCCAACTGCTCTGTGGGCAGCCCAATGTGTGGCAGCCCCCTGCTCTGAGTGTGTGTGCATGTGTGTGTGTGTGTGTGTGTGTGTGTGTGTGTTCGCTTTGAGTGATGGGTTAGATGTAGAGGCAATAATTTCCCTTGCAGGATAATACAGTATAGCAAAACCCATTTAAGAGGGTAGCAGGGAGGCTGGTGCCCATCTCAGTCCAATCTGGGTGATTGCAGAGGGCACTCTGAACAGCTGGACAGGCCATCGCGGGGCAGAAACACGCTGACGGCAACGCTGCCTATTCTTGACAAAAGTCAGTCATGTTCTTTTACGTGAACCTCTCACCACAGAAAGTGAGAGACATGGCCGGCCAGCTGGCTGCACTGGGGGGGATAGCAGTGACAACCCATCGATGGTGGGCTGGAACCCCCGACCTTGGGATCAGTAATCCAGCACCTTACCACCGGGCCACCACAGCCCTGTAATGTGTACATTATACACTGCATAAATAGTACACCTTGATGTTTTCCCATAATGCACTTCTACAATGGCCCCCCGCCCACAGCAAGATTATAATCCCTGCCCTTCCCTGCTGTTCTGTACAGTAGATATGGATTCTGAGATCCAAGCTCTAACTAGAATGAAGATAAAAGCTTTGTCCCAATATTTATGAACATGTCTCTTCTATGTTCTTTAAAGGTTCAAGGCAATATTTTAGTAGGTCAGGTGACCTTTAGTGAAGGAGTCCATAGAGGTCAGAGGGATTGAATAAACATTAGTGTCATTAAATATTCATAAATTGTTAAATCTTGTTTAAATACAGTAACGTATAAACAGTTGTAGCCATAGGCAATGGTGGTTCACCCACCAGTTAAGGCACTGGAAGCACTGGTGAGAAGAACCATGGCTTGTGTCTATTCAGGAAGGGAACATCTCCCATCCTTTGTTAAAGTCAAACTTAGTCCCGAAGGCAACCACCAGGAGCCAAAAGAACTGGGCTTAGTCCTCAGTTAAAATAATTATGGTTTGATATGAATATAAAATCAAGTGTGTGTCAATGTTTCAGGAGATGATGGGTGCTGACAGACAGTCTAACGTGGAGCTGAAGTTAAAACAGTCACAGAAGGAGCTACACTGGATCCAGCAGCAGCTGTCACTCATCTCTAATGGAATGAGACCGATGAGGACAAACGAAAAGGTGAAGGTGGATCTTCACACCGAATGCATAGAGGATACAGGAATAATTTCAGACACTTGAAAGCAATGTAGTGTCTGAGGGAACATGAGGGTTGAATCTAAGAGGTTCCTGATGGCATTGCTTCATAAAGATCACATGACAGTGGCGGAGATTGGTCCCAGAATGCATCAGCTGTCTTAATAGTTCTTATTTATTGTATTTGTGAGACTAATTGACTGGTCATTTGCAAGGAAAGGAGTTCATGTGAAAGTCAATCATTCATTTTGTAAGCCACTTAATCCTAATTAGGGTCGCCGGGAGGCTGCGCTCATCAGGCATCGCAGGGCAAACACTCACACACTCACTCACTAAGGGTGATTTGGAGCAACCAATTAGCCTACTGTGCATGTTTTTGGACTGTGGGAGGAAACCGGAGTACCCGGAGGAAACCCAGACAGGCACGGGGAGAACATGCAAACTCCACACAGAAACGCCTACGCTGGGAATCAAAGCCCAACCTTCTTCCATTCTAACCACTACACCACGCTGCCACCCAAAGTTAATCATCTTCTTCTTATTCTTTTCCTTTCGGCTTTTCCCTTCAGTGGTCGCCACAGCAAACCATCCGCCTCCATCTCACCCTATCCTCTGCATCTTCTACTCTTACTCCAACTACCTTCATGTCCTCCTTCCATCCATAAATCTTCTCTTTGGTCTTCCTCTCGGCCTTCTGCCTGGTAGTTCCAACCTTGGCATCCTACTACCAATATATTCATTATCCCTCCTCTGTACATGTCCAAACCATCTCAATCTAGCCTCTCTGACTTTGTCTCCAAAACGTCTTACATGTGTTGTCCCTCTGATGTGCTCATTCCTGATCCTATCCGTCTTCGTTACTCCCAAACAGAACCTCAGCATTTTCATCTCTGCTACCTCCAGCTCTGCCTCCTGCCTTTTCCCCAGGGCCACT
>CM045729.1:13081079-13123579 GCA_024760905.1 Plotosus lineatus
TGATATAATATGTGGACTCACTGCAGCTTTCTTGATGTGTCGCTGTGTCACACAGGTGGGAGAAATTACAGGCTTTGAGCTCTGCTCTCCTGTGTGTGTGTGTGTGTGTGTGTGTGTGTGTGTGTGTGTGTGTGTGTGTGTGTGTGTGGTTGTGTGGGTGGGTGTGTGTGTGTGTGTGTGTGTGTGTGTGTGGTTGTGTGGGTGGGTGGGTGGGTGTGTGACAATCCTAAAGCTGATCTTTGATCAAGTTTTCAGCTACATGTAGATGGTAACCCATATATATCAAATCCAGTTATCTTCCATGACAAAGATAGTCCCTTTACACACACACACACACACACACACACACACACACACACACACACACACACACACACACACACACACATGATTATGTAAACACACTATATAGTATTTGGTTCGCTATTGTGATGGTGATTCACACACACACACACACACACACACACACACACACACACACACACACACACACACACACACACACACACACACATTTTACACTCAAAAGGCAGCTGACTGCAGAACCAGAAACCCAGGTGGGTGGAGTCAGACTTGATATAACCCCTCCTACCCTTGTTCATTGGTTAGTTTTTAAAAAAATTTAAATTATTTATACCGATATTACACCTTAAATGATTTTAATTACATATTTTTTTATAATGTGGATATTTAGCACTATAATTTGTGACCGTCTGGAATATTATCATCGTCTCTCTTAATGATTTATTCATGTTATTTTTAAGTTTGGTCTTTTAAAACGTTCCACACGTCCACTAGTTTGCAGTGAATTTATTTAAAAAGGGTAAGGTCAAGGAAATGAGGTCAGATCGTGATCAACCAAAAAAAAAAATCACTACATGACTGATCACAGTTTTCCAATCAAACAACAAAGTTTAGCCTTTAGCCTTTAGCTTTTAGCTTAATTGTCATTTGTCCATCTGTCACTAGAATTTGTCTTTAAACATGAATATTCAAACAGGAGCCGGTCCTCGCTGGATCCTGCTTTTAGTTGAAGCATTTGTAGGAACAATGACGTTTCAATGATACTCATAATCTGCAAGCTGTTGCAGGAGCAAGAAAGTCGTGGGTTCGAGCTCCAGGCTCAGGGAAGGTGGTTCAGTTTGGAGTTTACATGCTCACGCTGTGCTTTTCTGGGTTTCCTCCTGGTACCCTGGTTTCCTCCCACAATCCAAAAACATACACTGGCCAATTTGCTGTTTCAACTTTCCCCTGAGTTTGAGTGAAAGTGTGAATATTTGCTTGTGTGTTGGCTCAGCAATAGTGTGTGCAAGCTGTTCAGGGTGTACCCCACCTTTGCCCCAGAGTTGGCTAATACAGACTCCAGCTTCCTGCCACCCTATGACGATTAGTCGGTTTGGCATAAGAATGGATGAATAATTAAATAAAGTTAAAGTAAAATTTCTAAATCTGTGGTGCAGAGTACATGAAAGCTGAATGGCTGAGGGAGGGAATTCCTTGTCACTCATAAGATATCCGAGCCAATCATGAGCATCTGTGAGCTTATGTATAGAAAGAGGCAGCTGGTGTTTTCCTCTGAGCGTGTTACGCTTGTAGTAAGTACGGGCTGACCCCCCCCCCCCCTTTGTTTGGTAGGTAAGACTTGTTTGTCGTCTGAACAGGTGAGAATTACGGAGCAACTTAGCGATAAAAATCTGAGAAAGATTTAAAAGAAAAACAAGAAAAATTCAAAGATGATCACATGACTTATCGTTTGGTTCCCACACAGCTGGATGTTTCCGAGTGTGAAGGGTTCTCCAGGGTTACTATCTACTCTAACTCTCATTTAAGAGCTGGGAAATAGATTCAGAAAAAAAAAAAGTTATTAGTTCATGTGTAAATATTGGTGTTATTACGATGTTATTACTGTATAATTAATCTGTTATTCGTATATTATTAGTGTGTTATACATGTATTATTAGTGGCTGTGTTTGTGAGACTATTTGGTATGATAATATTGCTAACGAGGATGATTTGGTGTAGCAGTGGGATATTATTTAGATTAAGTCGGATTAGTTTTATTTGCAGTTTATCCTGTGCAGCTAAATGGCGATAGCAAACACGAGGAAAGACGCAGAAATCCTCGTGTCCCCTGCACCTTTTAAACAAATTCTAAAGATTATGTACTACAAATTAATTACTCTACAAGGCATCTCTATACATCTACCCCATGGATCCCAGTTGAGGTTAAAATGAACTATAAACGATTCCTCATTCGAGTAGCACATCTCCACCCTCTTATTTTTCAAATGGTTATGGGCCGCTGAACAGGATTGTGAGATTTTCATATTCTGAGAGGGACACGCTGTTCGAACTTTGTCCAAAATAAGGTACACCAGGACCTGAGCCACTGAGCTGATTCTTCCTGTGTCGGGAATTTGGGATAGTGGGGGATGTTTGAAAGCGTATATATATATATGTATATGTATATACACACACACACACATATATATACATATATATATATATATATATATATATATACACACACACACACACACAGATATATATATATATATATATATACACACACACACACACACACACACACTGCTTTATCCTATTACGGTCAGCGGACTCTGGATGAAAGAAAGCAGGGATTGCCCTGAAGACTTCAGCAGTCTATCACAGGGCCAACGTACATCATTCATACAACACATCATTCTCACTCAACCTTGGGGCAAATTGAAGCAGCCTCATGTACATGTTTTTAAACTGCTGGAGGAAACTGGAGTACCCTGAGAAAACCCATGCAAGCTTTTCCACTCCACATACAAACAACCTTGCCGAGCCCAGAGCTTGAAACCAGAACCGTCTTGCTATGAAGTGGACATGCTAACCGCGCTATCAACATGCCGCCCCATCTAATCGTATTGATGACTGATGCAGTCAAAATTTGAAAAGGGAATTCCGATTCCTTTTAAAAGCTTCTATCGAGAGGGCAGTGGTGGCCTGGTGGTAAGGTGCCGGATTATCAATCCAAAGGTTGGGGGTTCAAGCCCCCACTGTCAACGTTTGTCACTGCTGTGTCCCCATTACCGCTCACTGGGTTATCAAAGGCCAGCCATGTCTCTCACTGTCTGTACTGGGAGCTTTATGTAAGGGAACCATTGCTGACTTTCATCAAGAGTAGCTGCATAGCCGTCAGTGTGTGGCGAGTTCTCCAGGGTCTACTCTGCCCTTGCTCAGAGTCGGCTGAGATGGGTGCCAGCTTTCCCGTGACTAATTAGGATTGAGCGGCACAGAAAATGAATGAATGAGCTACTATAGAGAAATATATGACAGACAGCATGGCGGGTAGTGGTGAGCACGTCTGCTTCACATCAAGAAGGCCTCGGTTCGAGTCCCAGCTTGGACATGTTCTCTCTGTGCCTACGTAGGTTTCCTCCAGGTACTCTGGTCTTCTCCCACAGTCCAAAAGCATGCACGGTATGCTAATTGGCTGTTCCACTCCTAGGTGTAGGTGTGAGTGTGAATGGTTGTGTGAGTGTTGATGCTGCAATGGCCTGATGAGCTCTCCAGGGTGTACCCCGTCCTCGCCCAGAGTCAGCCTAGATGAGTGCCAGCCAACCCAGCGACCATAATTAGAATTAAGTGGCTTAGAAAATGAATGCATTGAATGATGTATGATATGAAATGGACATAAAAAGATACAGAAATGTTCAGGAAAGCTGCCAGCAGGTCAGATACATGGTTCACGTGTATGGGATCAAAGGGGAAAAAATCTGATATGATCATCAGATATGGAGATCATAACATCATCACTCTAACCTGATAAGGATTTCGAGTTGCTGTGTGTGTGTGTGTGTGTGTGTGTGTGTGTGTGTGTGTGTGTGTGTGTGTGTGTGTGTCTGAACAACTTACATGTAAAGGCAGCATGTCTGGTTTGGCAGAAAAGCATTAATTCTACAGCGTAGCGTTCTAGCACTCTGTATTCAAGCCAGGTCTCTGCAGTGCACAGATATGTGTGTGTGAGTGTGTGTGTGTGTGTGTGTGTGTGTGTGTGTGTGTGTGTGTGTGTGTGTGAGAGAGCAAGCAAGAGAGAGAGAGAGAGAGACTGCACTGTAGTAACATCTGGAGTCACTGCTGATGATGCGTCATGTTCGACCGGCGAAACAGGGCACATATTTCTGTCGTTCTTTCTCCATCGACTCCACCGATGCTCAGCTTCAGCATCAGCTTCAGTCAGAGAAACAGCTGAGGGCCAGGCGAGCATTCAGATTATGTAACGAAAAACCCCCCCAACAGACCCACAGGACCCTCATTGTTCCCTTCTTCCTGTCCTCCACTCAAGGCTGGCGGTGTGTAGGAGGGTGGATTGAATGTCAGGGTAAATTACATCACTCTGTCATTTCATTGTTCTTCTTTATATTTAAAGTCAAAGGTCCACCAGATAATTATGACCACCCATCATAGAAGTGCGGAATGAAGCCCCTGCTGGGCGTGCTGTAATAGAGTCGGACATGTGACCACTCTAAAATTGATTATTTTCATCGTCGTCACATGAGAACGTGTTTTATATTTTATTATCATGTGCAGCGGTAATTTGCCACCAAACACAAATGATGACATGTTGTACTCGTTATCTATTTTTAGCTAAATTTAATGCTGTGTCGCAGAGCTGTCAAACGTGATACAGGGCTAAATAATCACTGAACATCTATTCTAAAAGGGAAACCATGAAAGCTGCATGGCTAAATGATTCGTTCTGGCATTGTCCTCTTTTCCTTAATAGCAACATCTTTCTTTGGTCATGAATGACAAGCTGTTTACTTGAAATAGGCTGCCGCCATCTCGTGGAAGGATGATGAATTAGATTTCATGGTAATGGTTAACGCAAAGAATGCATGATAATCATATTCTTTACAACGTCTTGCAGGCCACATAAAATGAGTAGGTGAGTCGGATTTGACCCGGGGGCCTTGAGATTGACACCTGTGTTCTGGACAGTCCATGAACATTCCCTATCTTTATTCTGAAGTTCATCCAAAAACAAACAAACCAAAAAAAAAAACCCTCAAATAACTCAAAGAAGAACATAATCTATAGTGGTATCTATTCTGATTTTATAAAATTCTGTTCGGATCTACTGAGATTCTGTAGTGATTTAATGCGTTTCTAGTGATCTAGTGATAATATATAGTGATATGGTGAAATTCCATTGTCATCTAGTTTGATTCTGTAGCCATTGGTTGTGATTTAACATAGATCTAGTGAGTTTCTAGCGATCTATTGAAAGCCAGTGGTGATCTGGTAGAATTCTACATTGATCCAATGAGACTCTATCGAGATCTAATGAGATTCTCTGATTTAGTGGTAATCCACAGTGACCTAGTGATACTCTATTGTGATCCAGCAAGACTCCATAGTCATCCAGTGGTAATCTGATAGTGATCGAGCAAATTTCTAGAACGATCTAATGGTGATCTATAGTGATCTATGAAAACGATACAGTGATTTTTTTTTTGGATTTTTCCCTATTTTCTCGCAAATTTAGTCGTATCCATATCCATTTCCCACCCATCAGGCATTGCCTTCCCTATCACACAACCACTACCAACCGGGGGGGGGGGGGGAAGAAAGCATGCACACGCCCCCTCTGTGACATGCTATGCTAAGCCACCTGCCTCTTTTCGAACTGCGGCGCATGCGTATTTGGTGGCGGTTTAACACACTAGAAGGGAAAACGCGATCCGTCTCCTCGTATGAATGAGCTCACAGATGCTCATGATTGGCTGGTGATCGCTGTGAGTGACAAGGAAGTGAGCGTATGCCGTCACACCCTCTTATGAGAGCTCGGCCAATTAGCTCCCAGGCTATGGCGTTTTTGCGATCTCCAGGTTAATAGTCATGCACCTCATCGAGCCGCCACTCGGTGGCCGTCTATAGTGATCTAGTGAGATTATATCGTGATCCGGGAGATGCTACAGTCACATCATGCAGCTGTGGTCCGTTTACATTTTTTTTGTTGTTGTTCTACTTAGACGTGAGGACAATTTCTGGTGTATTTGATGCGTTTCCCTGCTCTGACTCCTCCTCTAATGAAATGATGCGACACCTAGTACCAGCGATTCTGTGCTCAGGTGTGAAAATGATCTGTGTGTGTGTTTGTTTCATTTCAGGCTGTTTAATCAGACCGTAATTAGAACAAACCGAGCGCCCACACATGTAGCTCCTGACGCTCTCTTAGTGAGCAGATGCTTTTATTGATCATTTAAATCAGCGTGCAGAGAAATTAACTGGAGGATAAAATTAACTTGAGGATAAATAACGTGTAAAACGAGCCAAAGATCCGTTCTGAAAAGCAGTGTGGAAAGATTTCGAGATCATTAGATCAAAGACATCTGTCAGGATTTTTATAAAATAAATCCAGGAAATGAAAACATGGGACCCCGCCCTCCCCCTCCCCCTCTCACCCCCTCCCCCCTCCCCCATCAACATCAATTCCACCTGTTAACCTTCAGCCTGTACCTGGATCAGTATCGGTAGCATAGCCTCAGACATCATGATATCGCTGTTAATATCATTCGACTGCTCGTTCTTTTTTGGCCGCGTTGCATTTTTGCGGATGAAGAGTCCCGTCTTATTGTGGATCGTTTCATTTTCCTTCAGGACTGGTTATTGACTGACGTGTTTCTTTCCTCGTGGCTGGACATATTCAACAACCAAAATAATCACACTAACACCTTCTGTACTTTTTATATTGTACGTTTTTACACGTTACTGGATTCTTAGTAAATTCAATTCATAGCGTTTATATTCCTTCCTGTATTAAAGGCCAGTCTTGTGAAATGGACGCCAGAGGGTGGCTCCTGTTGCTGGTTATTCCTGCACCCTGACAGACAGGATTTGATCTCGGTGGGATTGCTAATGACCCAGGCATAGCGAGAGTGGGAGGCTTGTTGATCCAATCACGTAGGATTGACATTCGCACTCTGATGGTGAAATTCACAACGCTCGTTCTGCTTGCGCTCGCGAACACGGCCCTGTTCACAGACTCCAGGTTTTTCCTTTATAGGATGAACGCTCAGGAGTAAATAAGCGTACACACTCCAGAATTAGCCTGTAGTGTTGCAAACAATATTAAGTGACACAAAATATACAAATTTCATTATGAATCTCGGAAATGACAGCCGTAGCACGTGTTGGGAACTCAGTCGCCATGTAAACACAACTAGCCCCTCATTACAACCACAGTGAGCAGGAAAGGGTCGGAGTACTCGGCAATACTGTCAGAGTGCATGCTCTGAGTGATGTATACCGACACCGTCCAACCTGCCCTCTGACCGTGATGTTTTTAATATTAGCTTAGCACCTGCTCGGCTCTTACCCACTCATTTTCCATCCCTTTCTATCTATATAAGGGTCGAAGGAGACTGAAACCTATCTCAGTCATCTCTGAGTGAAAGCATGGTACACCCTGAACAGCTCACCAGTGCATTGCAGGGCAATATCATGCACACACACACACACACACACACACACACACACACACACACACAGGCACAGGCGTTCATACACATACTCACACCTAGGAGCAATTCAGAACAACCAGTTAGCCCAATGTGCATGTTTTGGACTATGGGAGGAAACCGAATTACCCAGAGGAAACCCATGCAAACAACCAAAACGTGATTGTTATTTTTAATTATTAGTTTCTGATGACATCATTTGTGCATTTGTGACCCTTATATAATTATCACACATTAATATATTATAATTAGACCATAGTCTTTTCTGATTGGCTTGTTTCGACTGAACACTGATCCCTGTTGCTAATCCTGTTGATGCAAAGTGTATTTACTCCTTTAATTAATACATTCGGAGCAGTGATGGCCCGGTGGTAAGATGATGAATTTTCTGATCGATACGTTGGGGGTTCAAGCCCCACTATCACCCGGTTTTCATTGCTGTCCCCCAGTGCAGCTAACTGGGTTATCAAAGGCCTGCCATGATTCTTACTGTCTGCGGTTAGAGGTTCAAGTAAAAGAAACATTGCTGACTTTCAACAAGAGGAGCTGCGTAGCCTGGCGGGCTGTTCAGGGTGTCCTCTGCCCTTGCCCAGAGTCGACTGAGATGGGCGCCAGCCTCCCCGCGACCCTAATTAGGGTTGATTGGTTCAGAAAATGAATTAATTAATACATTTATTTGCCAAGTAACTTCATTCTACGCGATCATGTCGCAGTTTGGTCACCTGGTTCATGAACTCATCTCAAAAAGATTTCACACAGGTTTAAAAATTTTGGCGAACGTCACAAAACGAGGTGCGGACGTGGAGTAGTCTCAAACTCCAACAGTCAGCGTGTGTCGCGAGAAGATTGCAAAGTTGTTTGTTTTCAAATTATTTGCTTTTCTTTTATAATGAATATTGACAGGTTGGAGATTTCCACGTGGAAAGTTTGAGACTTACTGCAATCCGCTATATACCGTATATTATGTCATCATTTGTGTTTTATTCACATTTTGTTTGTGCTAATAACACACGAAGAAAAACTGAACAAATGCGACTGATTTATAACAAGAGATTTGCTTTTTTTTTTTTGCCAAACATCCGCAAAGCACTTGCAAAGTACAGTAGGCCCTTGGCCATTCGCGGTTCAGCGCTCGCGCCCCCGCATACTCATGGATTGGTGAGAAACCCAGAAGTAACTGGCAAGTAATTCAAATTTAGCCAATGGATGAGAGCTTTTGTTTCTCACTCCTGCTGATTGGTTGTACACCTCTTTGTTCTCCTTCGCGCACATGTCATCAACGTGATTGCTTTAATTGTAAAGTAAATTTTATTTCATTTGATTTTAATGATTATTTCAGCGCCATGATGTCACTCAAACGCCCTGCATCTTCTCTCGCTTCTGGTAAGGAGCTTAAGCGCTTTATTCAAAAATATTATCCATCATTTTCAGTTCATTTTCTGTAACCGCTTAATCCTGATTTGGGTCGCGGGGAGGCTGGTGCCCATCCCAGCCAACTTTGGGCGAGGGCAGAGTACACCCTGGACAGCTCGCCAGGCCATCATAGGGCGGAAATACGCCGACGGCTTTGCAGCCTACTCTTTACGAAAGTCAGCAATGGTTCTTTTACATGCCTCACACAATAGACAGTGGGAGACACGGCCGGCCTTTGATAACCCAGTTGGCTGCACTGGGGGGGGGGGGGGGGGGGCGATCCAGCGCCCTATACCACTAGACCACCACTGCCCACCATAAATATTATCACAGTGCAAAATTATAAAATTTTACTTAGTCATTACTACATGTTACTGCACTATTACTGTATTAATGAGTAAGACTGTCTATAGAATGTGTTCCACATGCATATTTTAGCATATGTAATATCGTACATAGGGTTTTAAAAGCGTATCAATAACTCGCAGGTTTTCTTGATCCGCGGGAAGGGCCAGAACAGAACCAGTTCAAAAAACAGGGGCCTACTATATTATGAATTGTCACACAATCTTCTTGAGACTTTCACGCAATATACGTATTTAAGGTGCAACATATTTGCTTACATGTGGAGTCGTAAAACATCCTGACGGGAATTTCAAAATTCGCAAAAAAATTGCAACAAAAAAATCCATTTGCGCCACTCGCTCTTCTGTCACACCTGTAGTCTGATCACCTAGCTTCATAAAAAGGCCAGCGTGTTGTTTATTTTTAGCTTTGTATGACTGAAGAATAAATTTATACTCATCAATCAGCAATACGAAAAAGTTTGCCAGCAAAGTATTTAGTCCTATAAAACTATTTTGTGGTATTTCCTGTCACGCTGTTGTTTACCAGTCCTTTTCTTTTGAATGCTAACATTTCTTGGTTCTTACTTATAACAGGATATTAGTGCAGTTTCTGATACTCTGTCTAAAAATAGCTACCTTAACGTTAGCTTGTGTGATTAGTGGCGGAGAAAAGCAGATTGCTGTTCAGCCTGACGACTGTTGGATAAGAGAAACGAAATCTGCGCTATTGTGTATTTTTCTGAACCCGGAGAAGCGGAAACAGTTTGTGTCTCAGGTGGTCTGGGTTCTTTATTATTCTTTTGACCTCAGTGTAGATGTCTATACCGTTGACAGCCAGCACAGCGGTAATGACGGGATGTGAGCTGAATAAACAGAATATTTATGAGGCTGTAGTAGGCGGAATATCAGTATGCGAATGCAGAGCAGTATACTCACCATAAGTGAGGCCAGGGGTTATAAAAAGAAAAAATGCAAAGTTGAGTGAAAAAGCCTATCTCAGCCAACACCAGGTGAGGGGCGGGGTATGCCCTGAACAGTTTGCTGGTTCATCAGAGTGCCAATACATGTGAGTCGAGGAAATTTGGAAAAGGCACTTAGCTAAACTTGCATGTCTTTGAACTGTGGGAGGAAACAGGAGCACTCAGAGGAAACCCGTGCAAACACAACTAGAACAGTGACACAGAATCACCTCTTGCTGACTCTGCCCTGCTACTACACATTCCTGTAGGGGAAAAACTTCAAGCTATAAATTTATCCCATCAGTTATCCAATATGGCAACTCAAATACAGTGGATCCTCGGTACTTGACCATAATTCGTTCCCGACGGCTGGTCGAATTCTGATTTGGTTGAATTCCGAATCCGCTTTTCCCATTACAAATAATGTAGATGGTCTTAATCCGTTCCGTCGTCTTTTGAACAGAAGTTTCTCAAATTAAGTGAAAAAATTATTGAATACAGTACACTATGTTATGGTCTGTGTTGTGAGGCACTCTGGTTTTGGTGGCTCTAACGCTCTCTCTCTCTCTCTCGCTATGCATGCAGTGCTGGAGAGGGGTGTGGCTGTCACACGTGGGTGTAGTGCTAAGCACACATCCCTGATTCCTCTTAGCAATCACCAGGCTTCTCTAACAGTGACTACGATTTCCCCATGCTCTAGTGCCTTCCCTGTGAATAATAAAGCTCCTCCGTTTCCATCATACCCTGTCTCCTGCATTTTGGGGTCTGGCTGAATGTTCCTGGTGTCACAGAAAGGCTAGAAGATTCTTTGATGCCAGGAACATTCAGCCAGACACAAAAATGCAGGAGACAGAGTGTGATGGAAACGGAGGAGCTTTATTATTCACAGGGAAGGCACCAGAGCACGGGGAAACCGTAGTCACTGTTAGAGAATCCCGGTGATTGCGAAGTGGAATCAGGTGTGTGTTTAGCACTCCACTCGCATGTGACAGCCACGCCCCTCTCCAGCACGAGCATGCATAAAGAGAGAGAGTTAGAGCTGCCAAAACCAGAGTCTCTCACAAAAGAGACCATAACACACTAAAGTAAAAACCACAGTATATTTAAAGCATAACAACAATAAAGATAAGAATTTTTACTTTTGTGGTGGTGAGCAGTTGGCATATGTAAATGTTGGAGAGGGAGAGAGGAGGCGGATCCCCTTCCATAACAGCTTCAGGTTAATCAGCCAAAGGTGTTTTTTTTCTCTTGCTACTTGCTTTGGCTTTATGACTCTTCTTCATTATGTCCTTTTTGTTTTCTTGAAGAACATTTCTAACGTGGCTTGTTTCTGCCTTCTTTTCAAAATCTTTCAGAAGTGGCTCATGACCTCATTGTTAAAGGTGTTCACAGCAATACATAACTTCCGGACTTCCCCAGACCAGGGCTAGTTTTATCAGGGTGATACATAGTATCAACAACTTCCAGACTTTCGGAAAGTGCGCATTTCCCCTCCCTCTTGGTTTCGTTTTTTCTTGCGCTTTTTTAGCGCTTGACTTCCGGATTTTGGTCGACTTCAGGGACAAAAAACCCTGGATTTTTTGGTCGAATTCCGATTTGTTCGACCTCTAAAGCGTTTAAGTACCGAGGTACCACTGTAATCACTCTTTGCAACCATGGGAGCAGAAAAGCATCAAAGGTACAGGCAAGGATCTGCTGTCCACACGATTTCCCCTGAGCCGGATTTTTCTGTGGTGTTAAAACCTACAGCTTTTATCTTTGATAATGTTTTTATTATTAACAATAATCAATTAATCAGGTCGGCTTCATTGTGGTATCGTGGTTAGCATGCAGTCATGTTAAGAAGATGCTGGGTTCACATCCCCGGCTTGACAAGAGCAGGGTTTTTTTTGTGTGTGTAGTGTCTGTATGTTCTCTGCATACACGCATGTGTTTCCTCTGGCTACTCTGGTTTTGTTCAAGAGTCCAAAGATTGTTGGCTGTTTCAAATTGCTCTCAGATGTGGGGGTGAACGATATTTGTGTGTGTAGGCACAGGAATGTTCGGGTGAGCTGTCCAGGGTGTACATTGCCTTCGACCAGTGATGACTGAGATAGGCACCACCTTCCCCATAATAGGATTAGGCGGCTCAGGAATAGAATGAGAGTAAATGATTAATGGTGATTGACACATGTTGAAAGGGGGAAAATGTCACCATGTGTGTAGCGGACTAGTGTGTGTGTGTGTGTGTGTGTGTGTGTGTGTGTGTGTGTGTGTGTGTGTGTGTGTGTGAGTGGGTAGGTGGGTGACTTTGCTCCAGGCTGTAGGTCCTGGCCTTTCTCCAGCACTGCTGTGATTACGCCCTGGATTTAGCTTGGACTGTGATAAAAAAAAAAAAAATGCTCATCAGTCCTCGGGTTTTTTAGCCTAGCGTCTGGTACCGGAATGAACTCTGGGCTACAATCTGCGCCCTCTCAAGTGCTCATCATGTCCCCTGAGAAGGCGAGTGAGAAAGCATGCAAGTGAATCATTTTGACGCTTGTGCCACAATAGCTGTTTCTGGCATGCCATCCTTCTTCATTTTTTCGTTTATATCGCACTTTTCTTGTCCATTTCTCAAGTATTTTTTTTTCTCTTGCCACCAGCTTTCCTATTTTTGTGTCTGAGAATTTGATGATGAGCTCTTGGCTCGTTTAATTTTTTTTTTTGGGACACACACACCATATGTTGTTGTGTGCTTGTTTGGTTCCTGCCAGTCAGAATGTAATGATACTGTCTGAGAGGGTGTTGCGTTTGTGTGAAGGTTTCGAAAGTCGGGGTGCCTCTGATTTCTCTAGTGATCGGATACAGATGAAGAACAGATGTTCAGAAGTTTGTTGAAACGTGGTATCGTAACCGAATGGCACAAGTCGCTGCAGTGATGAAAGGCGTCATCTTAAAAATATTCAATGTGGAATTGGTTGAGATGGTTTTTAATTCCCACGATAGCAATCAAAATGGCCTGATATATCCTTTCATATGTTTCTCTGCCATCCCACATTCCAATTCTCATCAGCCAAGGAGGTGGGGCCTGTGTTTCTGTACATAGTGGATGAAGTGTGGTCTGTGTTCTGCTATATAATATAGGAGGTGGGGCCTGTGTTTTTGTACACAATGGAGGAGTGTGGCCTGTTTTCCTCTAAATAGTAAAGGGTTGTCTCCTGTGTTCTATATAGTAAAGGAGGTGAGGCCTGTGTGCTTCTCCATAGAAAAAGGAGGTGTGGCGTGTGTTCTGCAGAGTGGAGGAGGTGGGGTCTGTGTTTTTGTACATAGTGGATGAAGCATAGTCTGTGTTCTTCTATACAGTGGAGGGGGTGTAGCTGTTGTTCTTCTATATAATGGAGGAGGTGCGGCTTGTGTTTTTCTGCTGAGTGAAGGAGGTTTAACTTGTGCTCCTCTTTATCATGAAGGGGGTGTGGCATGTGTTCTTCTTCATAATGGAGCAGCTTTCGCCTGTGTTCTTCTCTATAATGAAGGTGGCATTGCGTGTGATATTTATAATGAAGGTGCGGCCTATGGTCTTCATTGTGAAGGTGGTGTGGCCTGTGCTTTTCTCCATAGTAAAGGAGGTGTGGCCTGTCTTCTTTCTTCTTATTTTCCTTTCGACTGTTCCTTTGGGAGTCGCCACAGTGAATTATCTGCCTCCATCTCACCCTATCCTCTGCATATTCTTCTCATATACCAACTACCTTTATGTCCTTCACAACATCCATAAATCTTCTCTTTGGTCTGCCTCTAGGCCTTTTACCTGGTAGTTCCAACCTCAGCATCCTACTACCAATATACTCACTATCCCTCCTGTGTACATGTCCAAACCATCTCAATCTAGCCTTTCTGACTTTGTCTCCAAAACCTCTTACATGTGCTGTCCCTCTGATGGACTCATTGCTGATCCTATCGATCCTCGTTACTCCCAAAGAGAACCTCAACATTTTCATCTCTGCTACCTCCAGCTCTGCCTCCTTTTTTCCCCAGGGCCACTGTCTCTAAACCATACAACATCGCTGGCCACATCACCGTCTTGTACACTTTTCCTTTCATTCTTGCCGATACCTTCCTATCACACATCACACCGGACACTTTTCTCCAACCATTCCAACCTGCCTGCACACGCTTCTTCACCTCTTTTCCACACTCTCCATTGCTCTGGATTGTTGAGCCTAAGTACTTAAAATCCTCCACCTTCTTTATCTCTGCTCCCTTTAACCTCACCGTTCCTCTTGGATCCTTCTCATTCACACACATGTATTCTGTCTTACTGAGGCTAACCTTCATTCCCCTCCTTTCCAGGGCATACCTCCACCTCTCTAGATTTTCCTCCACTTGTTCTCTGCTCTCACTACAGATCACAGTGTCATCTGCAAACATCATAGTCCATGGAGATTTTTTTCTTGAAATGAAACCAAACTGTTGTTCACAAATGTTGACCTCTGCCCTTAGTCTAGCTTCCTCTATTCTTTCCCATAACTTCATCGTATGGCTCATCAACTTTATCCCTCTGTAGTTGCCACAACTCTGCATGTCTCCCTTGTTCTTAAAAATGGGCACCTAAACCAAAATGGGCATACTTCTCCTCCATTCCTCTGCCATCCTCTCACTCTCTAAGACAGTGTTGAATGTTCCTGTCAGAAAGTCTTCTGCTACCTCGCCTAGACACTTCCATACCTCCACAGGTATATCATCGGGACCAACTGCCTTTCCACTCTTCATCCTCTTCAATGTGCTCCTCACTTCACCCTTACTACTCTTTGCTACTTCCTGGTCCTCAATGGTCACCTCTTCTACTCTTTGTTTTCTCTCATTTTCCTCATTCATCAGCTCTTCAAAGCACTCTTTCCATCTTCCCAGCACACTTCTGTCATCAGTCAATACATTTGCCTCTCTGTCCTTAATCACTCTAACTTGCTGCACGTCCTTCCCATCTCTATTTCTCTGCTGTGCCAACCTGTATAAATCATTTTCTCCCTCCTTACCGTCCAACCTAGCATTCAAGTCATCGTACGCCCTCTGTTTGGCATCATACGCTCTCTGTTGTGTTCTTCTAAATAGAAAATGAGGTGTGGCCTGTGTTTTATACAGTGAAGGAGGTGTGCTCTGCGTTCTCCATATAAAAAGAGGTGTGGCTTGTGTTCTCCATCGTAAAAGAGCTGGGGCCTGTGACTTTCCATATGGTGAAGGAGGAGTGGCCTGTGTTCTTGTAAATAATGAAAGCGGTTTGGTCTGTGTTTTTTTTACATGGTGTATTCAGTATGGCTTATTGCTTTCTATAGTAAAATAGGTGTGGCTTGAATGCCTGTCAATCAAAATAAAGAAGGAGGTTCCTTTGTTATCCATCCTAATTAAGGTCGCAGGGAGGCTGGTGACCATCTCAGCCAACTCTGGGCGAGGGCAGAGTACACCCTGGACAGCTCGCCTGGCCATCGCAGAAACACTCTTACAGCTATGTAGCTACTCTTGATGAACGTCAGTAAAGACAGTGCACATGGACACATACCATAGACAGTGGCAGACATGGCCAGCCTTTTATAACCCAGTTAGCTGCACTGGGGGGACAGCAGTGAAAACCGATGACAGTGCGACTTGAACCCCCAACTTTAGGATCAGTAATCCAGCACCTTTACCACTGGGCCACCACTGCCTCCGAGTGTCCTTTGTGCCCAGTGTAATTTCCAGTGAAAATGACTGGGTTTCTTTATCTGTCACAGTGACCGAGGTGGAATTGTGCACCTGTGCTGAGAAAGTGTGATATTGGGCTGTATGGTTATGAACTCAGAATTCTTTTAACATCTCATCCTCTAATCCAGAGAATCGGGCAGCAGCACATTTGATGATTTCTTGTATGCAGGAGAAACTTACGTTTTCATCCCATTGCATCATTTTTTGCTGTTTTAGCTGTGTTAGCGGTCTGACTGGTCAGTGAGAAGTAAGGGTCTGCGTTTCTGGTTAAAATCGCACCATTTCATCCCCAGGCCTAATTGATTCTCATGGCTGCTCTGATCAATCTCATTTCACACATCATTATGTCAGGATAAATATTATCTGACTGCATCTCTGGAGAAGTGCATCCCCGTTTTATACTTAAGCATGTTTCTTCCTGTTGTTGTTTTGCTTTGTTTGGGGGGTAGGGCGCAATTCGCTCACCTCACATTTTTCTTCTTTTAAATTCACTGCTGTTGGTATTTATGCATGTTTCCCATAATACACTTCTGCTTTATGAAATGAGAAGGGTCTTTTTTTTTAACTGGTCTCCATGTAGCAAGGTTTCTGTTCTTTTCATGTAGACCACAGAGAGGAGCAGAGGCTAATCAAACAGCACAGTCATAATGGACCAGATTTAATTGACCTTAGTCTGATGTGAAAACCAATTAAAATAAAAATACAAGAACACCCTGTATCCTGCACAGCTTCTGGATGAAGAAAACGGACACATGTTCAATCAATGGATCTGCAAAATATCACATTAATACAGTGCTTCTCAATTATTTTTATATTATTTCCCCCCCCATATAAATAGTGTTATTTGTCTAAAAATTGTTATATGTAATCCTCTGCATAACACTGTATCCATATTAACATAGTAAATCCTTATTAATATGATGGAATACAAAAAAGGAAGAAATATAGATCAACTTCAAACAAAGAATAACTTTATTCACAATTTTTTAGTCTTTAAACAAAAAGATTTAAAGTGCATCAATTTGCCTGAAATTAAAAAAGTATCCTTATTTAAACTGTAAACACTTTTGACCAACAATTTGAACCATTTGATACTGAAAAATAAAATTAATTAAAATCAATAAATAATAATAAATTCAAATTGACCAGCAATATTAACTCAGGAGCACAATACAGTGGTACCTCACTTTACGATAGTCCCAGCAGTTGAAAAATCCAGGTTACGAAAAACATTTTCCAAAATTTTTTGTCTCTGTATACAAAACAAGTTCTCCTTACGAAACGTGCCAAACACACCATTCAAACTTTCAAACAATGCATGAGCTGCGTTCCCATTGACTTCTTTTTCTTGTCCTTTCAGCTTTTCCCTTCAGGGGTCACCACAGCGAATCATCTGCCTCCATCTCACCCTATCCTCTGTATTTTTTTCTCTTACACCAACTGCCTTCATGTCCTCCTTCACCACATCCATGAATTGTCTCTTTGGTCTTCCTCTAGGCCTTCTGCCTGGTAGTTCCAACCTCAACATCCTACTACCAATATACTCACTATCCCTCCTCTGTACATGTCCAAACCATCTCAATCTAGCCTCTCTGACTTTGTCTCCAAAACGTCTTACATGTGCTGTTCCCCTGATGTGCTCATTCCTGATCCTATCCATCCTCGTTACTCCCAGAGAGAACCTCAACATTTTCATCTCTGCTACCTCCAGCTCTGCCTCCTGTCTTTTCCCCAGGGCCACTGTTTCTAAACCATACAACATCGCTGGCCTCAACACCGTCTTGTACACTTTTCCTTTCATTTTTGCCGATACCTTCCTATCACACATCACACCGGACACTTTTCTCCAATGCTTTCCCATTGACTATCTTCCAAAATCCCGCCCTGCTGGCCTCCCATCGGCTAGGAGGGATGACGCAGCTCCCTCCCATTGGCTATTGTGGAGCTGCATCTCCCATAATGCTTTTCATGTAAAGGACAGAGTTACTGTTGTTTCATGTGTTTTGTGAGTGTGCTCATTGCTTTATTTTTTGACTCAGGCTTTTAACCTTCCATAAACATTTGTAAGATTATAACTCTGCTAAGAAGACATGGTCAACACATGTGCGCACACGCACACACACACACACACACACACACACACACACACACGCACACGCACACACACACACACACACGCACACGCGTGTGTGATTTCCGGTGCGAGTGAAAAGAAGCGGGCTCGTGGCATGCAGTTGAGTGATATCACAAAGGAATATGGCCAAACCCGTCTACCATCGGTACGATATTGAAGCAGAAGGAGGTCTTAAAAGGTATACTTTCATAATTTTTAAAGGGTTTAGGGGGTAGTATTGGGGGCCTTGGAACGAATCACAAATTTTACATGTAAAATGCGGTTCAATTTACAAAAACGGTTAAGAAAAAGGCTCTGGGACGGATTAATTTTGTAAGGTGAGGTACCATTGTATATAAAACACTTTAACCTACAAAACAAAAATGAATAAAGCAATTATTATTATTATTATTATTATTATTATTATTAGTTAATTAATTTTTTTTATCAAAATTATTAAGTCCAGATTAATGGTACAATAAGCACATTTTGCAGTGCACAGCTTTTCGAAGCAGGGGGCAGTGGTGGCCTAGTGGTATAGGGCGCTGGATCGCTGATCCAAAGGTAGGGGGCTCGAGTCCCACTCTCCACAAGGTTGTCACTGTCCCCCCCCAGTGCAGCTAACTGGGTTATCAAAGGCGGGCCATGTCGCTCCCTGTCTATGGAGAGAGGCATGTAAAAGAACCATTGCTGACTTTCGTAAAGAGTAGCTGCAAAGTCGTCAGCGTGTTTCTGTCCCTTGCTAAAAAGGGTTGTGACAGGAAGGGCATCCGACGTAAAAACCTCTGCCAAATCAAACGTGCAAACCAGATGATTCGCTGTGGCGACTCCCGAGTAAAAGGGAAAAAGCCAAAAGGAAGACAGACAGCTGTTCGAAGCAGGGTTTAAAGCTCGATACTGAACTCTCAGCTCCTGCTCAATGCTGAACTGGGACTTGGACTTATTTTCGCAGCAGTGACGTCATCCAACATGACAGAGCCGTGTGTGCTGCAGGTAGGATCAGTTCCTCTGCTCTGCTGTAGGGTTTACTGCACTGAACAGTTTGGTACTCCACCTTATCTGATGCTAACAGAGCTCGCTGGCTTGCTGGAGTAGCGTTCACAAAGCGGAATGGTTGTTGGCAATATTCGGCACGTTTACGCTGAAAAACTCACGTGGCTCATCACGTGATCGGGGTGTGATGTCTTTAAGTGACACCTGAATTTATTTGGCTTCATGCTGTCCACTGCTCATGTTTTCAGACACAGTAAACACAGTAAACACAGTGGTCTTTTCTCGTTTCTCATCGCAGCACAGTGAAACCGAGGGCTACATCCGCTTCATCACACCTCCTCAACCTAGCTTTTGGGAGACCTTCGTTTCTCTCACTGTCTCCATCTCTCCGTTTCTCTTTCCATCCCTGTTAAAAATTTTCCATGGTGGGTTTATTAACTTCATTTCTTATTTTACCTTTGAGAACACTCTGACAGTGAGGAAGTCACTGCCACCTGCTGTAGTGGATGTAGAATTACACTTTACTCTAATAGGGGAAAAAAAAAGCATGTTCCCTGGCATCGCACAGTGCCCCCTTTGGCATTGCACCATGCCCCCCCAGGGGGGAGTGCCCAACTATTTGAGACCCACTGCATTAATACCAAATGCATTCCATCAGCCATGAGATTTTTCTTTAATTTTACTTTTTATTAGCTAACAGTTAATGAAATTCTTTTTCATTCAGTAACATGCAGTGAGGTTGGCGGCTGGTGAGGCACTGACTCTTTTAGAGTCAGATTTACAAATAGAAACGAACTCTAAAGAGTATATTATTCATCATTTGATTGACAATAGACAAAGCACTTGTGTTTTATATCTCATATCAGAATTCCTTACACAAACATGACACATATTTCATTTGAGATTAAAATTTATTCCAACTGCACTGATCTTCCTTCAGTTTTTTACCTCTTGTTTTGCATGAATGTCCAGATTTGTAAATTTTCTCAGCTTGGAAATGTAATCTTTCATTTTGATAAGGCAGAGTGCAAAGGAAATAGAAACTGTAAACGAAGAGGATTGTAGGTTGCACTAGAATCTGTGGGCTCACCAGCGCCTTCTGCCTTGAGTCAGGGCTACTGTTTGCCTCAGCGAGGAACTTTTTTTTTACTGGGTTTTATGATTAATCTGCAGCCTAAACACATCACAGAAACACATTTTTATACATTATTCAGGTTATGAAAAGGCAAAACATATAATCTGAAGTTTGAATGCATTTCATCTGCGATATATAGAGGGACAGTGACACACTATTTGCATCACATACTAGCGCAGTTTATGAGGGACAACAATCCAGTGAGCAGCACTGCAAAGCCTCCCCACGAGGGTCGTGGGGAGGCTGGAGCCTATCTCAGTCAACTTTGGGTGAAGGAATGGCACACTCAAAACAGCTAGCCAGTTCATTTCAGGGCCAATGCACCCAGTCATTCACACAACCATGGGCAATTTGGTGCCCAGAGCAATTATAATTATAAATATTAATTATTAGCTTAATGTTCATGTCTTTGCACCGTCAAAGAAAACTGGAATACCCAGATTAAACCCACATAAACTCTTGGAGCACACGCGAACACTTTTGTGAATCCAGGACTTAAATCATTCATTCATTTTCTGAACCGTCTAAGCCTAATTAGGGTAATGTAGAGGCTGGCGTCCATCTCAGCCGACAAGCCAGCCATCGTAGGCCAGAAACACACTCATGGCTATGCATCTTCTCTTGATGAAAGTTAAGACAGTGGCATAGACAATGAAAGACATGGTCAGCCTTTGATAACCCAGTTAGCTGCACTGCAGGGAAAGGGACAACCTGTTGAGAGTGAGGCTTGAATCCCCAACCTTGGGCTCAGTAATCCAGTGCCGTACCACCAGGCCACCACTGATGGATTTAAAATCCATGACCTTTTTTGCTCTGAGGTGGACATGCTAACCACTACGCCACCGTGTCGGCCTTAAATAATCACATCAGCTCGAAGTTTTATTTAGAACTACATTTTAATCAGCAGTTCTGTCTGAGAGATTCCACCGTCAGCAGACGGAGCCACAAATATAGTCACTGTGTACGAAACTGTTTTCCACTGTTGATTCATCTGTACTGTTTATATTGTACTGCATTATTTATACTTTTTACAACGTGTAAATCTGTAGTGCAGCTTCCTTTTATTTATATATGTACTGCATATCTTTTCGATGTCAGTCCTACTGAGACAAACTCTGAGCCAAGGTAAAGTGTCCCTGGTCCTGACAAAGGTTCGGATTCAGTTTGATTGTGTTTTAATTTTGATCTAATTATTGTTGTTTACTAAAGGGACAGTGGTGGCCTGGTGGTATAGGGTGCTGGATTGCTGATCCTAAGGTTGGAGGTTTGAGTCCCACTCTCCACAAGGTTGTCACTGTCCCCCCAGTGCAGCTAACTGGGTTATCAAAGTCCAGCCATGTCTCTCACTGTCTATGGTGAGAGGTTCATGTAAAAGAACCATTGCTGACTTTCGTAAGGAGGAGCTGCAAAGCTGTCAGCGTGTTTCTGTCCCTTGCAAAAGGGTTGTGTCAGGAAGGGCATCTGACGTAAAAACCTACGCCAATCAAATGTGCGAATCATTCGCTGTGGCGACCCCTGATAAAGGGAAAAAGCTGAAAGGAAATCTCAAGTCTCATTGTTGTTTACTAAACTCCGTCGCAGTTTGTTTGTTTGGCTGTTTGTTTATTTGTATGCACGATAGCAAAAAAAAAAAATTCAGAGATTTGTATTTGTTGTTTTTTTTTAAAGAAATGAGTGTGGAACACGCAAGAAACTGTTAAAGTTTAGAAATATTATGTGTACATGGGGAACGTATTGAAAAGAATTCCTTTACTTTTTAAAATATCGTTTTTATAATTCATATTTTATAATATTCATTTGGCGCCCACTAGGGAGAGACATTTCATTATAAGTATGCCAAGCTATAATAATCAATTTGTGCCTGGAGGAGATTCCTAACACATATTACAAGCGTCCCTTTAATTCTTTTTTGTAATTTTGGTTCAATCCTTCTGTCCACACTAAAGCAGATTTCCCCTACAGTTTGTGTGATTGTTAGAAAGATTGCACAAAATGTTAAGTGTAGATTTTCATAAAATTTGTTCTGCAGTTCGGGCAACAAATGTTCTGAAAAGCTACACATATTTTGGAAACTTGGATTCTTTAGCATTGTGAGATGTTTTTCCATTTTGGTTGATGTGGTGGTTGCTGGGCTTGGTGGAGGTTTGCACTCTTTAACTCTTCTTGTTTTCCCCCTCTCATCAGGCGCTATATGAAAGGGTTCTGTCCATTTGTCTGTCACACTTTAGTTTTCGGATATTTACTTGCCACGTACTGAATCTGTGGTTTTCGAACTTGTAATACTGGCTCACTGCTATGAGTGTTAGGTTGAATTTGTGTGTGAGCGACCTTGACCTGCTTTTCAAGGTCACAGAGGCAAAACTGTATACAGTCACTATCCAATTTACGACATACGCAAGTTATGACCACCTGTACTTACGACCACGTCTAGCAGATGCCTTTAATGAGTTTACTGTATATGTCCGGCAGCACAGCGTGTAAGATAGTTGTGGCAGCGCAGCATCCCAGCATCTCACACTCACAGCATTCTACCACTACACTCAGTGAGCAGATACCATTGCAGTAACATCTCTTTTACAGTACAATTTTATATTAATTTACTGAACACCGTTCCCATGGCTCCCCAAGAGGAAGTCCGATTCATCAGATGGCGATTCTACCAAGAAAGCAAGGAATGCACTGTCGTTGAAGACGAAGATGAAAATGATAAAGCAGTATGAAGGAGGAAAAAAAGTAAATTCCATCCCTCGAGATCTCCATCTCTCCCACTCCACGGTGTTGACAATTTTGAAGGACAAGAAGCGCATTAAGGAAACAGTGAAAGCAGCAGCTCCAATTAAGTCAACGATTATCACAAAACAGCGTGAAGGACCGACTGCAGAGATAGAAAAGGCGCTATACACGTGGTAGGAAGATAATAGACAAAAAATTGTGAAAGTGATGTTGCGAGCAGTGCAGAGGAAGGCTACAAGTTTATTTCACATGTTGAAAGAACGTGCAGGTGAAGAAAACGCTTCACATGAATTCATAGCGCGTGCTGGGTGGTTTCAGTTTCGTTGAGTTAAATATCCAACTTACGACCAATCTAACTTAGGACTGGTTGGTCGGAACTGATCTAGATCGTAACTCGGATAGTGAGTGTATTAGGTTTCCAGAGATCCCTCACTTTCCGCGGTTAATTGGGACCAAAATCCATACGCGACCATCGAAATCTGCGAAGTTGGATCACCCCTCAACCCTATCCACCTCTCCACCCCCCACCCCCCCCTTGACTCACGTATACGTACATGTATGTGTATATAATATCATAAATACATATTCAGCACTATAAATGCTTATAATAACAATTAAACATTCAAAAATAATGCATAAGATGTAAATGAAATATAAATACACACACATACAGACACGCGCACACGCACGCAGATGCGCATGCACACACTCACAACAATGTAAGTAGTTTTGATGGGAGGTTTTGGGTTGTTTTTTGTTTTGTGTTTGTTTAGGGTATTTTTTTGTTGTTGTTGTTGTTGCATAATTGGTCTTGTTTTTGTGGCATTTTGCTCAACTTTTCCCCCTATTCTTCCTTAATTTCCTTATTTTTTAATTCGATGAATATTAAAAAAAAAAAAAAACCCGATGCATTGAAGCCGCATGATTTAAAGCGCGAAGTAGCGACTGATCTCTGTACTTGCCAATGCTTTCAAGCTTGCCATGCCTGTTCTATATAGGCTTATTATGAAATGGTCCTTTCGGCAGGTTTCGATCCTGATCCGGTTCTAGATCAGTTTTGATACCAGTTCCGATTCTGATTCTCTTTGGATTTCGATTCTGCTCTGTTTCTGATACTTCTTGTGTGTTTTTATTCTCATTCCTTTCCAGAACCACAGCGTAGACCATCCAGTGTGCATTTTCAATCCCATTATTTGATTGCTTTACTGTCCTCAGGCTTCATACCATAATGAACAAGTGGAGAATGAGTTAATGTTGTTTGTGTAACAGACTGTGACTCCTGCTGCAGAGTGATTAGTAAAACACATGTAATAGATTGTAAATTGAAAAATTTAAATGTATTAGTTTCATATACTGAAGTGTATTTACCACAGAAGACCCTTCAAACATATTTCTCGCTCATTAAAATTTTCCATTTGATGTATCTCCACCCCCTAAAACACATCTCTGTCAACGTGGTGTGTAAGAGCTGTGAACTCCGACATGGCAGAACTCGCTGTGATGCGGGTTTATGTATTTGGAGCTTTTAAAGAGCTAGTGCACGTGTATAAATGTGACGTTCATGGCCACAATAGCAGGTTTTTTGGGTTTTGGGTTGAAAATAGCGCCCAACAAGGCTTATGTTAATGTCGAGTCGACACTATGATATTTCTCTACGTCAAGGATTTCTTCGAAGAAACATTAGCAGTGTAACTCTCTCTCTCTCTCTCTCCAATCAGACGTGGACGGCCTACTTCCATCAGCCGACACTCTCGAGTGGGAATCTGTACCGGGGTTTCAAATATATACTGCTCATCATTCACAGGAGTTTATCTCAGCCATATAACAGCGGTGCAGAACGAAAGAGGCTCACACCTGACCCTGAAAAGATCTTCACCCCATCTACGATCGCATCTGTGACGAAAAGGATGTTTAACTTGATTATTTGGTTAAACCAATTTTACAGGTCGCATTACCCTCTCTGCTCATTTTTACACTCGAGCTCATTTTCTTTCCTTTTTTTTTTTCTTCCTGCCTTCTTTTCCTTTCCAATCACCCAGAATGGCCTGAGTCCAGACGTCAGTTGGTGTTGCAGATATTAGCATGTTTACCAGGCTTCATAAGCTTGCTGGTGCTAATTGCCCCAAGGCAGAAATGGGGGGTGGGTGCAGCTGGGGGCGGAGTGAGCTATAAATATCTTTCCTGGGTTTCTCTGGAGGCCAGAAGCAGTAAAATGCTCCAGCATACAGCACACACACACACACACACACACACACACACTTATATAAAAAAAGCAGTCAAGGTTATCATTATGTTTTGAGGATTTTCTTACAATGTGTGCAACTTTAAATTGCCATTTTTGAAAGAGACCTTATGAAGCTGAATTGAAACGCCTGATGCAGAGAATCTGAAGAACCAGCGTTCCTTCACAAACATCATCCACAGGAGAAATAATTGGGAACGTTGTCTATTGGAGACACCACAAACGTGGAGGTCAATCAGTAGAAGGCCACAGAAGGCAGCCGTATGGCTGAAAATCCACCTGGAAGAACCGGATTAGATATCGAACAAACATCAATCCCTGGCGAGAAAGGATCCTCTGTTCGCGGCTTCGATTTTTTTTTTCCCCGTGAACTTTGCAATTTCCATCAATGTACCCGCTTCCACATGCTTGCACAACCTCTGGATATAAATTTCCGAGTTCTAAATGATTTACTTCCCTTCTGAAATGCATCAGGAGTGCATCTCGACCTTTCCTTTCAAATTGGAAAAAGAATCGGAATCGTCGGGAATTGTCTGGCACGTACTCCACAATTTACCATTTACAGTCATGTGAAAAAATAAGTACACCCCAAGGTTTCACTTTCTTTAACACAGTGCCTGCTGACGAAGGTGTTTACCTACACAAATAACATGAAATTAACATTGTGATGTCATCATTTAAATAAACAAACAATAGGTGGACTTCAATACAGTCATGTGACCAGGTGTTGCTCCTGGTTAGGGCAGCATGTACTGGAGGCTACACAAACAGTTTAACGCAATAGCGCTCTCAAATTACTTTCATGGTCTTCTCCGACCGGGACCGCAGAGATATTTTAGTCGAACTAGATCAGAACACACACCTTAGCTCAGTCTGTGCTTTTGGTTTCAGTATAATTGTTTCAGATGAGCAGATTTCTCATCGTTATAACCGAAACAAGACTCAAAATATTAGCCTTACAGGTGCACTCGTGGGTTATTATAAAATGGTCACTGCAAATGCGGATCTTTACAACCAGCGCAGCCAACTGGGTTATCAAAGGCCGGCCATGTCTCTCAGTGTCTATAGTGTGAGTTTCATGTAAAAGAACCATTGCTGACTTTCGTCAAGAGGAGCTGCATAGCCGTCAGCATATTTATGCCCTGTGATGGCCTATCGAACTGTCCAGGGTGTCCTCTGCCCTCCCCCAGAGTCAGGATAGGCGCCAACCTCTCCACGACCCGAATTATGATTAGGTGGTTCAGAAAATGAATGAATGTTCCAAATTAGCTGCCACTGATTACAACTCGCGGGCAGTGGTGTCCTGGTGGTAAAGGTGTTGGATCGCTGATCCGAAGGTTGGGGGTTCAAGCCCCACTCTTAACAGGTTGTCACTGTCCCCCCAGTGCACTAACTAGGTTATCAAAGGCCGGCCATGTCTCTCACTGTCTATGGTGTGAGTTTTATGTAAAAGAACCATTGTTGACATTCATCAAGAGTAGCTGCATAGCCATCAGCGTGTTTCTGCCCTGCGATGGCCTGGCGAACTGTCCAGGGTGTACTCTGCCCTCACCCGGAGTCAGCTGGGATGGGCGCCAGCCTCCCCGCGACCCTAATTAGAATTAAGCGGTTACAGAAATGATTAGAACTCTTGAAGAAGGTGGCTGTCTTATGTCCCGATGTCCCGGGTCTGGTATTCTTTTTTTGCTATCGTGCCACCATTGCACAAAGATCTAAAGAACTCTTTAAAAGGGAATTCAACCCAAATGTAATAATAGCTAGCATGCAGACTTTTTTTCTATTGCAATTCACCCTTTTGTTCCTGAGTGAAGCATCAACAAGGTGCATGAATATCAACTCAGCGATCGCAAGAACGATGGTTATTGCCATTAATCTTACTTTTGCCATTAACTTGCCTCGTATGAACGGTGAGATTCACGCTTTATGCAGACTTTGCGCTAAAACAGCAGCCTTTTAAAACCGGCTAATGCAAACTGATTTTAAAAGATTGCAACTGAAATACAGCGATCCCTCACTTTCCATGGTTAATTGTGACCGAGACTCCCCTCACGACCACCAAATTCCGCAAAGTAGGATCACCCCCCCAACACCGCCCCCCCCCCCGACTGACGCATATGTACATATATATGTGTATATAATCTCAATAAGTACATATCCAATGCTATAAATTCTTATAATAACAATTAAACATCAAAAAATAATGCATAAGATGTAAATAAAATGTAAATACACACACACTCAGATGCGCACCTCATAAAAATGTAAGTAGTTTTGTAGACGAATTTGTGTATCTAGGATACTAGGAAATGCAGCCGTGAAGGGGGGGGGGGGGGGGGGGGGCACAAACCAGTGTCTCTCCCTCACGCCGGTCCCAAGCCCGGATAAATGCAGAGGGTTGCGTCAGGAAGGGCATCTGGCGTAAAACAAATGCCAAATAAACTATGTGAATCACAAGAAAGAATGACATACCGGATCAGTGCCGTCAACCAACAGGGTGCTGATGGAAATTGGACTACTGTTGGTCGAAGAAGGAGAGGCGGGAGGCGTGTCCGTTGCCAGAGAGAGAAGAGGAAAGGCATAAGTCTAGGACTGAAAGTAGGAACTTTGAACGTTGGAACTATGGCAGGAAAAGGTAGAGAGCTGGCTGACAAGAATGCAGAGGAGGAAGGTGGACATACTGCGTGTTCAGGAGACCAGGTGGAAAGGTAACAAGGCTAGAAGCATAGGAGCAGGGTTTAAGCTGTTTTATCATGGTGTGGATGGGAAGAGAAATGGAGTCAGAGTCATCTTGAAGGAGGAGTTTGTCAGGAATGTTCTAGAAGTGAAAAGAATGTCAGACAGTGATGAGTCTCAAGTTAGAAATTGAAGGTGTGATGGTCAATGTTGTTAGTGCTTATGCCCCACAGACAGGATGTGAGCGAGAAGAGAAGGAGAGATTCTGGAGTGAGTTAGATGAAGTGATGCAGAGTACCCCCAGAGGTGAAAGAGTGGTCATTGGGGCAGACTTCAATGGACATGTTGGTGCAGGAAACAGAGGGGATGAGGAAGTGATGGGTAGGTTTGGTATCCAGGACAGGAATGCAGAAGGACAGATGTTGGTAGATTTTGCAAAAAGGATGGAAATGGCTGTGGTGAATACTTTCTTCCAGAAGAGAGAGGAGCATAGGGTGACTTATAAAAGTGGAGGTAGGAGCACACAGGTAGACTACATCTTGTGCAGGCGATGTAATTTAAAGGAAGTCAGTGACTGCAAAGTAGTAGCGGATGAGAGTGTTGCCAAACAGCATAGGATGGTGGTGTGCAGGATGATGCTGATGGTGAGGAAGGTGAAGAAGGCAAAGGCAGAGCAGAAGACAAAGTGGTGGAAGTTGAAAAAGGAAGCGTGTCGGGTTGTATTCAAGGAGGAGTTGAAACAGGCTTTGGGTGGTCAGGAAGTGCTTCCAGATGACTGGACAACTACAGCTAATGTGATCAGGGAGACAGGTAGGAGAGTACTTGGTGTGTCATCTGGAAGGAAAGTAGATAAGGAGACTTGGTGGTGGAATGAGGAAGTGCAGGTGTGTGTACAAAGGAAGAGGTTAGCTAAGAAGAAGTGGGACATTGAGAAAACCGAAGAGAGTAAACAGGAGTACAGGGAGACACAGCGTAAGGCAAAGGTAGCAGTGTCAAAGGCCAAACAGAGCGCGTTTGATGACTTGTATGCTCGGTTGGAAAGTAAGTAGGGAGAAAATGATTTATACAGGCTGGCACAGCAGAGAAATAGAGATGGGAAGGACGTGCAGCAAGTTAGATTGATAAAGGACAGAGAGGGAAATGTATTGACTGATGACAAAAGTGTGCTGGGAAGATGGAAAGAGTACTTTGAAGAGCTGATGAGTGAGGAAAAAGAGAGAGAGAAAAGAGTAGAAGAGGTGACTGTTGAGGACCAGGAAGTAGCAAAGATTAGTAAGGGTGAAGTGAGGAAGGCATTGAAGAGGATGAAGAATGGAAAGGCAGTTGGTCCTGATGACATACCAGTGGAGGTATGGAAGTGTCTAGGAGAGGTAGCAGTAGATTTTCTGACAAGAACATTTAACAAGGTCTTAGAGAGTGAGAGGATGCCAGAGGAATGGAGGAGAAGTATGCTGGTGCCCATTTTTAAGAACAAGGGAGACGTGCAGAGTTGTGGCAACTACAGAGGGATAAAGTTGATGAGCCATACGATGAAGTTATGGGAAAGAATAGTGGAAGCTAGACTAAGTGCAGAGGTCAGCATTTGTGAACAAAAGTTTGGTTTCATGCCAAGAAAGAGCACCACAGATGCAGTGTTTGCCTTGAGGATGTTAATAGAGAAGTACAGAGAAGGTCAGAAGGAGCTGCATTGTGCTTTGTGGATCTGGAGAAAGCATATGACAGGGTGCCGAGAGAAGAACTGTGGTATTGCATGAGGAAGTCTGGAGTGGCAGAGAAGTATGTTAGAGTGGTGCAGGACATGTATGAGAGATGTAAGACAGTGGTGAGGTGTGCTGTTGGTGTGACAGAAGAGTTCAAGGTGGAGGTGGGACTGCATCAAGGGTCAGCTCTCAGCCCCTTCTTGTTTGCTATGGTGATGGACAGGCTGACAGACGAGGTTAGACAAGATTCCCCATGGACTATGATGTTTGCAGATGACATTGTGATCTGTAGTGAGAGCAGAGAACAAGTGCAGGAAAATCTGGAGAGGTGGAGGTATGCCCTGGAAAGGAGGGGAATGAAGATTAGCCTCAGTAAGACAGAATACATGTGCATGAATGACAAGGACCCAAGAGGAACGGTGAGGTTACAGGGAGCAGAGATAAGCAAGGTGGAGGATTTTAAGTACTTAGGCTCAACAATCCAGAGCAATGGAGAGTGTGGAAAAGAGGTCAAGAAGCGTGTGCAGGCAGGTTGGAATGGATGGAGAAAAGTGTCCGGTGTGATGTGTGATAGGAGGGTATTGGCAAGAATGAAAGGAAAAGTGTACAAGATGGTGTTGAGGCCAACGATGTTGTATGGGTTATAAACAGTGGCCCTGGGGAAAAGACAGGATGCAGAGCTGGAGGTAGCAGAGATGAAAATGTTGAGGTTCTCTTTGGGAGTAACGAGTATGGATAGGATTAGGAATGAGCACATCAGAGGGACTGTAAGACGTTTTGCACATGTAAGACGTTTTGGAGACAAAGTCAGAGAGGTGAGATTGAGATGGTTTGGACATGTACAGAGGAGGGATAGTGAGTATATTGGTAATAGGATGCTGAGGCTGGAACTACCAGGCAAGCGCGAAGTAGCGAGGGATCCCTGTATTTGAATACAAAAACTTGATAATAAAATACGTCGATGTTTATTGTGTCATTATTATTATTATTATTATTACTATTATTATTATTATTATTATTATTATTATTATTATTATTGTTATTACTATTAATATTATTATTATTATTATTATTATTACTATTATTCTTATTATTATTTATATTACTATTATTATTATTTTTTATTATTGTAATTACTATTGTTATTACTATTATTATTACTATTATTATTATTATTAATATTATTATTATTATTATTATTATTATTATTGTTATTATTATTATTATTATTATTATTATTATTATTATTATTATTGTGTGCTATTTGTTTAACCCTTTTACATGGCCGTCCGACTTTAGATTTCTTTCCGACCGGCACTGATTGTGAGACCTGACTCACACATAAGCGAACTTGTCCGAAAGTATAGGTACATGTTATTTCAATTGGTATTCATGGTCTTGGTAAAAATTTGATGTGAAATTAGAATACTGTATGCAAATTCCAATTAAAATTAATAGGTTTGATCAAGGCTTTTATTATTAGCTATTATAAATGCTTTCAAATTTCAATAAAAATGTCCTACTCCATCTTGACATTTCACACACACACATATATTATACAAATATTATATTATTTTAAAATATAAATGGTTGTTCCCGTGTTGGTGTAATTACTACTAAGGCTGCTTTTCACGACAGACAGAGCAACACACACCTCAGATCCGTTACACTGGTTTTAGAGTGATCTCCACCAGTTTGGTCCCGGATCTCTGCCCGGTTCTTTGGGATGTCTGCAGTACAGTAATCTTTTCAGTTTACTTAGTGAACTGCTTTTTTTTTTTTTTTTTAAATACATTTACTGGAATCATTAATTCAACTTGGACTTCCTACATAATCCCTCCGCTGATATAATATGGGATTTTCCCTTATCAGTGCCAGTTGGAAAGCCGATCTAGTCTGTTTCGAACATCCAAAATTGAGAATAATTCTCCAGTTTTAATAATTAAAACCTCTTTTAGGCAATTATACTCCAATCTGACACGGATATGTTGGTTTCTACAAAGTTTCCATAACGTTTCCATAATGTTATGAGGTTTCCAAAAGTTTCAAATTTTTCCACAATGTTCCCCTAACGTTCTCAGAATGTTAGGGGCAATGTTATTTCACAATGTTCCCATAACCTTTCCAGAAGGTCCTCATGAACTTACCAGAATGTTCCTCAAATGTTCCTAGAACATGATTTGGTTATTTAAGGTTCCCCTAACGATTTTGGGAAGGTTTTCATGAAGTTATCAGAGCGTTCCTAGAATGTTCCCCTAACGTTCTCAGAACATTTCCAGGCAATGTTATTTTACAACGAAAACCGAAAACACAGTTCACTATTGTCCAGAAATATTACTTACGAATGACTCGGCACTAAGATCTGCATTTTATCCTGAGAAGTTGTTTGACTTTGAAGAAATGACATTACCTTGTTCAGAGCAGATTGTTGCAGATTTTATTTTTGAGAGCAGATTGTTATGAAGCCAGATCTTGTCTTGCTACACAACACCAAAGCCATCACACCAAAACAGTGGAACGAATCAAAGCATGGACTTTAATTTCTGAAGTCCTGCAAATACAATATCAAACCTTAACCAACAATCACATGACCAGATACGATGAAGTGACTGTACACAAATTAAGGTCGTGTGTGTGTGTGTGTGTGTGTGTGTGTGTGTGTGTGTGTGTGTGTGTGTGTGTGTGTGTGTTTCTATGTTGTGGAGCTACTGATTGCACAGCCTCTGGATATTAGAGAAAAAAGCTTTATGCAAGGGGGGCAGGGCTTCCATCGTCCTACACACACACACACACACACACACATACACACACACACACACACACACACACACACACACACACACGCAGATGGGGTTTAATCTGATAAGAAGTGACACACACCACAGAGCTCAAAAGATAGTCTGTCATTTAAAAAATATTTTTTTTACTGCAATAATGTATTTTAATAAAATTATCAATCTCCCTGATTTTAATAAAATATATTAAGATTTAAAAAAATATTTAATCTCCTAGGTTTTTAAAAATATATAAACTTTCAGATGTAATAAATTATAATCTCCCCGTTTTTTAAATGTATAATTTCTTAGGGTTTTAAAGAATTATAATCTCCCAGATTTCCTAAAAATATACAGTATAGTCTCCCATATTTGTAAAAATTTTAATCTCAAATTTAAAAAAATATATAATTTTTTAGTTTTTTTTTTAAAAACTATAATCTCTCCAGATTAATTTAAATGAATAATCATTCAATTTATTTTCAACAATATATCGCTGGATTTGCTTTTTGTGAATTAATAATGCCTCTGAAATGTATTTAATTTTTTTTTTTCAAATTATAGTCTCTCAAATTTTTTTCTGAATCCATAATTTCTCAGAATGTGTTTTTTTTAACACACATTTTTTACTCCCATCATTTGGTGATAGGAGAGTGTCAGCAAGAATGAAGGGAAAAGTGTACAAGACGGTGGTGAGGCCAGCGATGTTGTATGGCTTAGAAACAGTGGCGCTGAGGAAAAGGCAGGAGGCAACGCTGGAGGTAGCGGAGATGAAAATGTTGAGGTTCTCTCTGGGAGTAACGAGGATGGATAGGATCAGAAATGAGTATATCAGAGGGACAGCACATGTAAGACGTTTTGGAGACAAAGTCAGAGAGGCTAGATTGAGATGGTTTGGACATGTACAGAGGAGGGATAGTGAGTATATTGGCAGTAGGATGCTGAGGTTGGAACTACCAGGCAGAAGGCCTCGAGGAAGACCAAAGAAGAGATTTATGGATGTGGTGAAGGAAGACATGAAAGTCGTTGGAGTCAGAAAAGAAGATGCGGAGGACAGGGTGAGGTGGAGGCGGATGATTTGCTGTGGCGACCCCTGAAGGGAGCAGCCGAAAGTAAAAGAAGAAAGAACAAGATTTGGTGATATCATTTGGCCAAGACGTCAGTGATATTTAAAAAAGTCTCGTTCCATTCATCATCACACGATGGATTTTATTCTGATTATTTTTTGGAATGGAACCGGACGGACAGACCATCGGAGTGGATTTAGACCAACTCTTACAATTCATTGATCGTGAAATGTGTTATCATGTGACTCTGTGCTGGTAAACCATGTTCTTGATACGCACGCACACCATGAAACATACATGCATGTTTGCACAACCGGACATTAGCCACGCCTCTCACATGTCCTGGTCTAATTTTATCCGCTCTGAAGTGATGAGTGTCTCTCGGCCACGTAACATTTCAGAGGCCAATCGGGACCACAAAGCCGTTCCGAAGTCCCACACTAGCGCTACCATGAATTAATAACTGCTTTTCCTGCAGCCTGTGTCCAGGCACACGGGCCTGAGGGCGAACTGAATGTCCAGGGTTCGGGTTCGGGGTTACTGTGCCATGTTTATGTAAACTGCTTGCTATATCCTTCTGTCTGTTCATTCATTCATATACTCAACTGTCTATCCATCCAACCATCAATCCTACTATTTACTCTACTGTCTATCAATCTATCCATCCATTTACTCAACCATCTATCCATCACTCCATCCATTCGTCCATCCATTAATTTACTCAAATGTGTATTCTTCCATCCATTCATCCATCCATTAATCCATCCATCTACTCAACAATCTATCCTTCCATCCATCCATCCATCCATCATCCATCCATCCATCCTTTAATATTGTCAACCGTGTATCCATCTGTCAAACAACCCATCCATGAATTTATCCATCCATCCATCCATCCATCTATCCATCCATCCTTTAATATTCTCAACTGTCTATCCATCTGTCAAGCAATCCATCCATTAATTGACTCAACTGTCTATCCCTCCATCAATCGATATATACATACATCAATGTAGTCAACTGTCTATCCTTCCACTCATCCATCTACTCATCCATCAAACCATCCATCCTTTAATATTCATAACTGTCTATCATAACTGTCTATCCATCTGTCAAGCAATCCATACCTTAATTTACTCATCCATCCATCCATCCATCCATCCATCCATTAATTTACTCAATCATCAATCCTTTCATCTATTCTTTGAGCCATCCATTAATTTACTCAACTGTCTATCCCTCCATCAATCAATACATACATCCATCAATTTAGTCAACTGTCTATCCTTCCACTCATCCATCTACTCATCCATCAAACCATCCATCCTTTAATATTCTCAACTGTCTATCCATCTGTCAAGCAATCCATACCTTAATTTACTCATCCATCCATCCATCCATCCATCCATCCATCCATCCATCCATTAATTTACTCAATCATCAATCCTTTCATCTATTCTTTGAGCCATCCATTAATTTACTCAACTGTCTATCCCTCCATCAATCGATACATCCATCCATCAATTTAGTCAACTGTCTATCCTTCCACTCATCCATCAAACCATCCATCCTTTAATATTCATAACTGTTTATCCATCTGTCAAGCAATCCATACCTTAATTTACTCATCCATCCATCCATCCATCCATCCATCCATTAATTTACTCAATCATCAATCATTTCATCTATTCTTTGAGCCATCCATTAATTTACTCAACTGTCTATCCCTCCATCAATCGATACATACATCCATCAATGTAGTCAACTGTCTATCCTTCCACTCATCCATCTACTCATCCATCAAACCATCCATCCTTTAATATTCATAACTGTCTATCCATCTGTCAAGCAATCCATACCTTAATTTACTCATCCATCCATCCATCCATCCATCCATCCATCCATTAATTTACTCAATCATCAATCCTTTCATCTATTCTTTGAGCCATCCATTAATTTACTCAACTGTCTATCCCTCCATCAATCGATACATCCATCCATCAATTTAGTCAACTGTCTATCCTTCCACTCATCCATCAAACCATCCATCCTTTAATATTCATAACTGTTTATCCATCTGTCAAGCAATCCATACCTTAATTTACTCATCCATCCATCCATCCATCCATCCATCCATTAATTTACTCAATCATCAATCATTTCATCTATTCTTTGAGCCATCCATTAATTTACTCAACTGTCTATCCCTCCATCAATCGATACATACATCCATCAATGTAGTCAACTGTCTATCCTTCCACTCATCCATCTACTCATCCATCAAACCATCCTTTAATATTCATAACTGTCTATCCATCTGTCAAGCAATCCATACCTTAATTTACTCATCCATCCATCCATCCATCCATCCATTAATTTACTCAATCATCAATCCTTTCATCTATTCTTTGAGCCATCCATTAATTTACTCAACTGTCTATCCCTCCATCAATCGATACATACATACATCAATTTAGTCAACTGTCTATACTTTCACTCATCCATCTACTCATCCATCAAACCATCCATTCATCTATTAATTTACTCAGCCATCTATCCTTCCATTTCCATGAATCCATAAATTTACTCAACTGTCTATCCATCCATCTTTTCATCCACCTATTATACCAAGAAAGATGATCTATAATGAAAATCTGGCCAGTAAGGCATTTTTTTTGACGTATTATCTTTTATAACTGCTGTAATGTACATCATCACCTGTTTTAGAGTCAGCATTGAATGTGATTTTACAGGAAATGAATAAATACAACAATTTTATCCTTTGAGCTTACAAAGTCACATTTGTCAGATCACTGTGGTATAAGAGGAATAACACACTTCAGGACTTCGCACTTCACGACATGCTTGAAGATGCCATTTTTGTTTATTTTCCTCTCCCAGCATGCCTCTGAGCGGGTGCTTCAATTACAGTAGCAGCACTATCGCTAATGTTGCGTTCCATTTACTAGCAAGTAGGAGGTAAAGAGCACTTTTTGGCAGCGTCTGTCTCATTCAAAAGGACGGCGTTTTATTAATTCTTTTAGCGGCACAGCATGTATTCCATCTTTGTAAACCATAATGAAAGGTTAGGCAATTAGTGTGATATAAAAATGTGATTTTGGCACATGCCTAACGGCGTTTGCTCAGTAATTGATTGTAGTCATGTGGGTGTGACAGAACGAGTTTATTTTATTAAAGAGATGAAATCAGCCGGGTAGGGCCACACTCTGATTCTAATCCTAATAAAGTTTGTTTCATTATCAGGGAATTTTTGGCTTATGGTATCATCGAAGCAGGGTGTTTGAAGCCCTGAACTCAAGTGTGTGTCAGGATGTGTGCGCTGAAGGTTTCGATCATTTGGCAGCGAGGTGAAAATTCATGAACAACATTAAGTTTCACAGCCACAGCCAGCATCTGGAGTGCACCGTCTCCCGCATTCATAACATCTTCAGCCCTCCCTGGGCTATTACAGCTCTGTGTGTGTGTGTGTGTGTGTGTGTGTGTGTGTGTGTGTGTGTGTGTGTTAATGTTTATAGCAACTATTGTTCGCTTGTACATCGATTCAGCCTGATTAACATCAGGTAAATTCAGAGTTACCTGTGTTTAAGTTATATGATACCTCATACAGGAAAAAAGTCTAAATCACTGAAAAATCTGTGTGTGTGTGTGTGTATGTGTGTGTGTGTGTGTGTGTGTGTGTGTGTGTGTGTGTGTGTGTGTGTGTGTGTGTTGCAGAAGCTGAAGAGCGACGTGCTCCTGCTGCACAGAGCAGATTTTCAGCCTCAGCACATAAAGGCGTATCATCTCCTAGAGGAAAGGCAACACTTCCCACTCTTACATCAGCCCGGCTTACAGGTCTGTCTCTGTTTATTCATTCTTTCTCTGATCTAATTGTTCGTTCGTCCATCCATCCATCCATCCATCCATTTGTCCGACCAACCATCCATTAGTTTGTTCATCTACACATCTGTTTATTCACCAAAACATCTTTTTCTTTATCAAAACATCCATTTATCTATATATCTTCACTCATTTTCCTTCCATCCATCCATCCATCCATCCATCCATCCATCCATCCATCCATCCATCCATCCATCCGTCCAACCAACCATCCATTAGTTTGTTCATCTACACATCTGTTTATTCACCAAAACATCTTTTTTTATCAAAACATCCATTTATCTATATATCTTCACTCATTTTCCATCCATCCATCCATCCATCCATCCATCCATCCATCCATCCATCCATCCATCCATCCATCCATCCATCCATTAGTTTGTTCGTCTACACATCTGTTTATTAACTAAAACATCTTTTTCTTTATCAAAACATCCATTTATCTACATATCGTCACTCATTTTCCTTCCATCCATCCATCCATCCATCCATCCATCCATCCATCTACCTATATGTCTGTCTATCTGGCCATCGGTCTAACCACCCATTTATCTATCTGCCCACTCATCCATCTATTCATCCACCAACACCTCCATTTCTCCACCTATCCATCATCTACCCATGAGTCCATCTGTCTCTCTATCCATCTATCCATTCACCCTTCTGTCTATCCACCCATCCAGTCCCTTGTCCATCCATCCATTCATCCATTTATTCACCCACACGTCCCGCCATCTCTTCATTATTTGTTTAGTCATCCATTGATCTGCCTATCTGTCTGTGTGTCAGTTTAATTATCCATCAGTCCCGCCTTCCATTAGTTCCCCTGTCTCTTTCTCTCCATATATCTGACCAATCATCCATCTACCTATTTATATATAATTATAACGAGTGTCTATTTTTCTTCTTTATTCCGTTGATGGTTTACTTTTTAAAATTTGTCTTTGAACATTTTCCAACATCACACGAGACAACAGACAAAACAATTGTAGAGAATAAGTGTATGAAATAAACATTACACAGGTTTTTATTTACCACTAAAACTAATACAGCGAAGAGGTCCCCCCCAAACGAAAGTAATCCCACTCTGTAAATAAATACCATTACGGTATACTCGATCTTATTTGAGGAAGTGTTTACTATAAACTTTCTTAAAATGGTGGCGGCTCACGTCAAATACATTTGAGCACGAGTGTTGATGTGTGTTATGCACATGGGTGGAAACTGTCAGCACTCAGCCCCTTTCCGTGTATGGCGTCAAATAGATTTATCTCTCTCTCACACACACACACACACACACACACACACACACACACACACACACACACACACACACACACACACAGAATCAAGTAAATCTGCAGGCTTCCCCATGGCATGCTGGGTCTATTGTAAATGAAGGGCATATTGATTACACACACACACACACACACACACACACACACACACACACACACACACACACACACACACGCACACACACACACACACACACACACACAAACCTATGCCTGGATTATGTGATTTCTAAGAACAGTTGCTCTTGCTCTGCAGATGGATATTTTATGATGTTTACAAACCTGCTAAAAATTTATTGAGAGAGTGAATGTCATGGAAAACAGACAGGAATTATGGGAAATTCTCGACAAATGTCAGCATTTTTCTAATCTAAAAAGCTGTAACATGTCTCCTGAAAACTGCAGGTTGTTGATGTTTGTTTACATGCTTGAGAGATGTTTGGTATGGTTAGCAGTCAATGCTAATTGTATTCACAGTGAAATTTTTGTTGAAATTTTGTATTCCTTGTGTATCAGATTTCTATTATATAAAGCCAAGACAGAAGTAAATAAAATAATTCTAATAACATTTAACACAATACAGTAAAACCTCCGCTGACGAACGCTTAAGATCACGAACTTTTCGCCTCAAGAACAGTAAATTTGCGAGCATATAGTCTCTGCTGACGAACTAGTTTTCGGCGGACGAATCAAACCACGCGGTCGAACAGCGCCACGGTGGCGGCCACGAGAAGCTGACGCACGCTCACGGCGTCACAGTTAAATCACCCCTTTCTTTGAGTGCGGAAGTGGTTTGTGTTTGATAGACATTTTGGACCATATTGAGTGTACTTTTGCTATTATGGGACCGAAAAAGACCCCACCACAGGCGGCGATCATTGAAAAACACGAACGAGGTGTGCGTTTGTGTGACTCAGCGTCCCAGTACCAGTACGCTAAGTCTACCATTGCTCCCATCCTTAAGAACAAGGAAGCTATTAAGGGTGCGTGTGTGGCTAAGGGCGTTTCCAAACAGTAGGCGTTTCCAAACTCTCCTTCCAAACAGTAAGTCCCTCCCTCCCTCCTCCTCCCACTCCATTCCATCAAGCCGTCAACTACCATCACAAAGGTAAATAAAACCACTTTATTATACAGTACAGTTTATTTCTTTAATTACAATACAATAGCACATTTATTATACATAAAATAAGGTATATTTTTGTGTAGTTTTAAGGCTTATTTAGTAGAAAATTATGTTTTATGGGGACCTGGGAACGGATTATTCTCATTTTAATGGTTTCTTATGGGAAATAAATGTTCGGAAGACGAACTTTTCGCCTCACACACACTTTCTGGGAACCAATTATGTTCGTGAGCTGAGGTATCACTGTATATATGTATATATACACTCACTATCCGACTTATGATGTACGCGAGTTACAACCACCCATACTTACAGCCACGTCTAGCAGATGCCTATTATGAGTTTTATATATATATATATATATATATATATATATATATATATATATATATATATATATATATATATATATATACTCATATACACACTCACTATCCGAGTTACGACGTATGCAAGTTACAACCACCCGTACTTACGACCACGTCTAGCAGATGCCTATAATGAGTTTACTGTATATGTCCGGCAGCACAGCGCGTAAGATAGTTGTGGCAGCGCAGCATCCCAGCATCTCACACTCACAGCATTCTACCACTACACTCAGTGAGTAGATACTGTGGCAGTAACATCTCTTTTACAGTACAATTTTACATTCATTTACTGTCCACCGTTACCATGGCCCCCAAGAGGAAGTCCGATTCGTCAGATGGCAATTCTACCAAGAAAGCAAGGAATGCACTGTCGTTGGAGACGAAGATGAAAGTGAAAGTGAGATCTGCATCTCTCCCACTCCACGGTGTCTACAGTTTTGGAGGAGAAGGACCGCATTAAGGAAGCAGTGAAAGCAGCAGCCCCGATTAAGTCAACTATCATCACAAAACAGCGTGAAGGACCGACTGCAGAGATGGAAAAGTTGCTATACACGTGGTTGGAAGATAATAGGCAAAGAAATGTGAAAGTGATGTTGCGAGCAGTGCAAAGTAAGGATGCAGGTTTATTTTGCATGTTGGAAGAACATGCAGGTGAAGAAATCGCTTCACATGAATTCATAGCGAGTGCTGGGTGGGTTCGGTTTCGTTGTGTTAAATATCCGACTTACGACTGGTTCTTCGGAACTGATCTAGGTCATAACTCAAATAGTAACTGTTAACATATATATATATATATATATATATATATATATATATATATGTATATATGTATATATGTATACAGGGATCTCTCGCTACTTCGCACTTCAATTCATGCGGCTTTAGTGCATTGCAGTTTTTTTGTGATATTAATCGAATTTAAAAATAAGGAAGTTAAGGAAGAAATGGGGGAAAAGTTCGGGAAATGCCACAAAACAAGGCCAATTATGCAAAAAAAAACCCCCAAAAACCCCTAAACCAAAAAAATATCCCAAAACCTCCCATGAAAACTACTTACATTTTTGTGTATGTATTTTGTGTATTTATATTTTTTTTATGTTTAATTGCTATTTTAAGCATTTATAGCATTGAATATGTATTTATTGATATTATATACGCATATACATGTACATATATGTCAGTCAGGGAGTGTTGGAGGGTTGGGGGGGTTAATCCTACTTATTTGTTGTTCATGGGGGTCTCAGACCCAATTAACCGTGGAAAGTGAAGGATCCCTGTATATATATATATATATATATATATATATATATATATATATATATATATATATATATATATATATATATATATATATATATATATATATATATATATATATATATATAGGCAGTGGTGGCCTGGTATCTGGGGATCCCTGTATATATATATATATATATATATATATATATATATATATATATATATATATATATATATATCGGCAGTGGTGGCCTGGTGGTGTATTAATGATCGGGCTGGAATAAACAAAGAAAAAACTTTCCCCCGATTTTTTTTTAATGTTAACATCAGTGGAGGCGCAAAGCAAGGAATAAAAAATGAATTTCCGATTCTAACACATCAGCAGTTTGTCATCCCTCCAGTCCGTGCTAGCTGGGAAGACGATTCGAGTGTGGGGTTAGTTGTTGGCTAATTTGGATTTGGTGTACAGGGTCACTCGGTCGTACTCATTTGTGAAACGGCTTAATGGCATCTATCTCAGTAAACACTGGGAGAATGCAGGGTATACCCCAAACAGCCTGCCAGACCACTGCAGGGCAAATGCACACTCAATCATTCACACCCACACTTATAGGGGCAATTTAAAACCACCAATTAGCCTAATGTAGGGCAGTGGTGACCTCATGCTATAGGGCGCTGCATCGCTGCTCCTAAGGTTGGGGGTTCAAGTACCACTCTCCACAAGGTTTTCACTGCCCCCCTCCCCAGTGCAGCTAACTGGGTTATCAAAGGCCGGCCATGTCTCTCACTGTCTATGGTGTGAGGTTCATGTGAAACAACCATTGCTGACTTTCGACGAGAGGAGCTGCAAAGCCGTCAGCGTGTTTCCGCCCTGTGATGGCCTGGCGAGCTGACCAGGGTGTACTCTGCCCTCGCCCGGAGTCGGCTGGGATGGGTACAAGCCTCCCCGTGACCCTAATTAGGATTAAGTGGTTACAGAAAATGAACTGAATTAGCCTAATGTACCTGACTTCGGATTGTGGGAGAAAACTGAAGTACCAGGAGGATGCACACGCAAACCAGGGGATGACATGCAAGCTTCATACAGCAAGGCCACAGACTGGGGTCCGAACACAGGACCTTGGACACTGTCGCAGTATTCATGAACGACATTAGTGTAAATATAAATGTCAACAGAGTGACATAAATCAACACCAAAACAGTAAACGAGGTCACACT
>CM045729.1:13133579-13143579 GCA_024760905.1 Plotosus lineatus
ATCTCAGCCAACTCAGGGCGAGGGCAGAGTACACCCTGGACAGCTCGCCAGGCCATCGCAGGGCGGAAACACGCTGACGGCTTTGCAGCCTACTCTTGTCGAAAGTCAGCAATGGTTCTTTTACATGCCTCTCACCATAGACAGTGCGAGACATGGCCGGCCTTTGATAACCCAGTTAGCTGCACTGCTCTACATGTAAATTAAAATAAACCAGAAATGTAAAGAGTTAATTTCTTGATGTTTAATTGAAAAGTTGTTTACCTTATATGGTAGTTTGCGGCGTTTATGCATATGATGTGTGACTATGCAAAAGCACATTGGAATAAAATGTGTGGGATGTATCAGTGAGCATCGTGTACAGTGTAAATGTGATAAATATTAATTTCTTGCATTAATTTGTGCTGGTGATTTCAACTATTTACATCTGAGCTTTAGAAACATGATGTCTGTCAGTTTTAGTGAAAAAGGTATGGCCTCTGTCGCTGTCAGTCTCATTGAAGAACATGTGACCTCTGAGTCAGGCTCAGTGAAGAAGTGGCCTCCATGTCTGTCAGCCATAATGAAGGAGGTGTGGCCTCTATATCTGTTAATCACAATGAAAGAGGTGCGGCCTCCATATCTGTTACTGTCAGTGAAGGTGGTGTGGCCTCCATGTTTCTTAGTCTCAGTGAAGGAAGTAGTGGCTTCCATGTCTGGTGGTCTCAGTAAAGAAGGTGTGGCCTCTATGTCTATTAGTCACAATGAAAGAGGTGTGGCCTCCTGTTAGTCTGGGTGAAGAAGGTGGTGCCTCCATGTCTGTTAGGCTCAGTATAGGAGGTCTGGCCTCCATGTCTGTTATATCCCCATTTCACTGGAGCATGGCAGACTTACGGAAGCAAAAATGTTGTCATCCGCAAACGTTCCGCAATTATTCCCTCATCATCCATGTCATTTGGTGTGATTCCGTAGTTATTCCTTAAGTCTTCCTCCACTTCCGTATCCTTCTGCAAGGCCAAAATATTCCGTGAACGTGCTTTTGAACATGTTCAAAAAATTCCGTGAGTGATCGGTGGGGTCACTTTTGCGTACTTTGCCGTACCTGTTTCGCAAATGCTGTGAATGTTCCAAAAGTGTAAGAATTTCCACTTTTCCGTAGGATTTTCAACTGTTTTCAACAGCATTTTCAAAAATGCTGAAGCTCTTCTGTAGACTGTGTTCCATGCCTTTTCCGCTACACGATCCTTGCATGCCGTAGTCCAGTGAAATAGGGGTATAAGAATTTCCACTTTCCGTAGGATTTGCCGGGGCCTCCATGTCTGTTAGTCTCAGGGAAGGAGGCGTGGCCTCCATGTCTATTAGTCTCAGTAAAGAAGACAGGGCCTCCATATCTGTTAGTCTCAGGAAAGGAGGTGTGGCCTCCATGACTGTTAGTCTCAGGGAAAGAGTTGGGGCCTCCATGTCTGTTAATCTCAGTGAAGGAGGTGTGGCCTTAATATCTGTTAGTCTCGGGGAAGGAGGTGTGGCCTCAATGTCTGTTAGTCTCAGGGAAGGAGGTGTGGCCTCCATGTCTGGTCATCTCGGTGAAGGAGGTGTGGCCTCCATGTTTGTTAGTCTCAGGGAAGGAGGTGTGGCCTCCATATCTGTTGGTCTCAGTGAAGGAGGTGTTGTGTCTGTGCGTGTTAGTCTTAGTAACGAAGGTGTGGCCTCCATGTCTGTCAGTATCAGAGAATGTGTTTATATCTGTCCCAGTAAAGCAGCCACACTGTGCCTCTTTGACCCTCTTAATTTAATTAAGTTTAATGTAATTTTGTGTGATTTATTGTTATGACACAGCATATTGTGACTTGCTGAAATACTGATTATAGTACAAATGAAAAAAAGAAAGTACATCACAAATAATAATAATAAATAACATGAATAAATGATAATTCAATTAACAATAAACTGAGCGACTGACTGACTAACATATTGATTTGTGATCTATTTATACATAGCTTAATATTCATTCATTTTTTGAACCGCTTAATCCTAATTAGGGTCCTCTGTGGAGACTGGCGCCCATCTCAGCCAAATCTGGGCTCAGGTACACCATGGAGAGCCATCAAAGGGCTGACACTCACACAACCATTCACACTCACACTTAGGGGCCAATTAACCGACTCAGTATGTTTTTGGACTGTGAGAGGAAACCAGAGTACCTGGAGGAAACCCACACAAGCACGGGGAGGACATGCAAACTCCACACAGAAATGCCCAGGCTGGTATATGTGTGTGTGTGTGTGTGTGTGTGTGTGTGTGTGTGTGTGTGTGTGTGTGTGTGTGTGTGTGTGTGTGTGTGTGTGGATGTGTGTGTGTGTGAGTGAGTATATAGTCGGCCCTCTACTTACGAAATTAATCCGTTCCAGAGCCTTTTTTGTAGCCTGGAGCTTTCGTAAGTTGAAGCGCATTTTACATGTAAAACGCGTGATTCATTCCAAGGCTCCCAAGACCACCCCATAAACCCTTTAAAAATTATAAAAGTACACCAATTTTGTATGAAATATGTATCAAATATGTGTTAAAGATGGGAAAGACGTGCAGCAAGTTAGAGTGATAAAGGACAGAGAGGGAAATGTATTGACTGATGACAGCAGTGTGCTGGGAAGATGGAAAGAGTACTTTGAAGAGCTGATGAATGAGGAAAATGAGAGAAAAAAAAGAGTAGAAGGGGTGACCATTGAGGACCAGGAAGTAGCAAAGATTAGTAAGGGTGAAGTGAGGAGGGCATTGAAGAGGATGAATAATGGAAAGGCAGTTTGTCCTGATGACATACCGGTGGAGGTATGGAAGTGTCTAGGAGAGGTAGCAGTAGATTTTCTGACAAGAATATTCAACAAGGTCTTAGAAAGTGAGCAGATGCCGGAGGAATGGAGGAGAAGTGTGCTGGTGCCCACTTTTAAGAACAAGGGAGACGTGCAGAGTTGTGGCAACTGCAGAGGGATAAAGTTGATGAGCCATACGATGAAGCTATGGGAAAGAATAGTGGAAGCTAGACTAAGGGCAGAGGTCAGCATTTGTGAACAACAGTTTGGTTTCATGCCAAGAAAGAGCACCACAGATGCAGTGTTTTTTTTTTTTGAGGATGTTAATAGAGAAGTACAGAGAAGGCCAGAGGGAGCTGCATTGTGCCTTTGTTGATCTGGAGAAAGCATATGACAGGGTGCCGAGAGAAGAACTGTGGTATTGTATGAGGAAGTCTGGAGTGGCAGAGACGTATGTTAGAGTGGTGCAGGACATGTATGAGAGATGTAAGACAGTGGTGAGGTGTGCTGTCAGTGTGACAGAAGAGTTCAAGGTGGAGGTTGGACTGCATCAAGGGTCAGCTCTCAGCCCCTTCTTGCTTGCTATGGTGATGGACAGGCTGACAGACGAGGTCAGACAAGAATCTCCATGGACTATGATGTTTGCAGATGACATTGTGATCTGTAGTGAGAGCAGAGAACAAGTGGAGGAAAATCTAGAGAGGTGGAGGTATACCCTGGAAAGGAGAGGAATGAAGGTTAGCCTCAGTAAGACAGAATACATGTGTGTGAACAAGACGGACCCAAGAGGTACGGTGAGGTTACAGGGGGCAGAGATAAAGAAGGTGGAGGATTTTAAGTACTTAGTCTCAACAATCCAGAGCAATGGAGAGTGAGGAAAATAGGTGAAAAAGCGTGTGCAAACAGATTGGAATGGATGGAGAAAAGTGTCTGGTGTGATGTGTGATAGAAGAGTATCAGCAAGAATGAAGGGAAAAGTGTACAAGATGGTGATGAAGCCAGCGATGTTGTAGGAATGAGTACATCAGAGAGACAGCACATGTAAGTTGTTTTGGAGACAAAGTCAGAGAGGCTAGATTGAGATGGTTTGGACATGTACAGAGGAGGGATAGCGAGTATATTGGTAGTAGGATGCTGAGGTTGGAACTACCAGGCAGAAGGCCCAGAGGAAGACCAAAGAGAAGATTTATGGATGTTGTGAAGGAGGACTTGAAGGTAGTTGGAGTAAGAGAAGAAGATGCAGAGGATAGGGTGAGATGGAGGCAGATCATTTGCTGTGACAACCCCTGAAGGTAACAGCCGAAAGGAAAAGAAGAAGATAAAATATTTGTTAAAATAAAAGAAAATTATTTATTAAACCACTTAAAAAATTTATTAACATATTTATTCATTAAACCATAATCAAACATTTTGATTAACACACATACAGACACACACATACACACAAAACTCTCTCTTTCTCTCTCTGTCTTCTTCGTGTGTTTTGCCGAATGCGGGCTCCGCTACACACAGCGCGCAATGACCGATGAATTGTATTTAAATGCTTAAATGGACGGGATGTTGTATTTAAAGTGTAATTACAGTACCTGTTTGAAAGATCAGAGGTTCTGATTCAATATTAACTTGCTTTCTTGCGAGATTGGAGGTCTTGTCCCGCATAGCGCTGTTTTCATGCCTCTTCTGCTTCAATATCGTTCCGAAATAATCGCCTCCGTCACTGTATTTCGCTTTTCTGTATTTTCTGGGTCCATGATGGACAATGAAATATAACACTGCAATGATCAATCTCAAAATAAACTCACGAGCCAACATTCCTGTTCAACTCTCCTCTGTGACAAACAGGAAGTATGGGTACAATTCAGCTGTCTCCTGGCCAATGGGAGGCCAGCAGATGTTGGGAGATAGCCAATCAGAGAGCAACTCGCGCATTGTTTGAATTTGTGAATGACGCGTTTGACGCTTTTCGTAAAAAGAGGTTGTTTTCGTAACCTTGATTTTTTTCGTATTCAGAGGCTTTTGTAAGTAGAGGGCAGACTGTTTATATATATATATATATATATATATGTATATATATATATATATATATATATATATATATATATATATGTCTGTCTTCCTTTCGGCTTTTTCCCCTTTTACTCGGGAGTCGCCACAGCGAATCATCTGATTCGCACGTTTATAATACAAAAAAATTTCAATTACACTAATTAGGTTATGTATATATATATATATATATATATATATATATATATATATATATATATATATATATATATATATAAAACAACCTCTTCTTACGAAAAGCACAAAACGCAAAATTCAAACGCACCATCCAAACATTAAAACGCACCATTCAAGCATTTAAAAGTTGCTCTCTCATTGGCTGTCTCCCAATATCCTGCCCCGCTGGCCTCCCATTGGCCAGGAGGGAGCTGAACTTTACCCATTCCTGTACCCATACTTCCTGTTTGTCACACGCGTGAAGGAGAGTTGAACAGGACTGTTGGCTCGTGAGTTTTTTGAGAGTGATCATTGCAGCGTTATATTTCGTTATCCATCATGGACCCCAAGAAAGTGATTCCTGGTGACACCAAAAAGAAGAGGCGGGCTCTGTTATCAATTGAAATGAAGCAGGAGATAAAAAAATATGAAAGTGGGATGCAGTTGAGCAGAATCGCAAAGAAGTATGGCCGAAACCCCTCGACAGTCGGGACGATATTGAAGCAGGAGGAAACCTTAAAAGCGGAGATACAGTGAGGGAGGCGATTATTTCGGAAAAAGCAAATGCCATATTTCAGGACCTTGTGAAGGAGGGTAGGAGTGAGGGTTCTTCAGATCAGCAGCCCCCGGACTTTAAAGTGTCGCATGGGTGGTTCGAGAGATTTGTAATAAGGTAAAATAATTTTCTTTTACTTTTAACACACATTTCATACATATTTCATGCAAAATTTGTGTACTTTGATCATTTTTTAAAGGGTTTATGGGGTAGTCTTGGGGAGCCTTGGAATGAATCACGTGTTTTACGTGTAAAATGCATCTCTACTTACGAAAACTCCAGGTTACGAAAAAGGCTCTGGAACGGATTAATTTCGTAAGTAGAGGGCCGACTGTATATAGTGTATATATGTATATATATGTATATATATATATATATATATATATATATATATATATATATATATATATGCATAACCTAATTAGTGTAATTGAATTTTTTTGTATTTCTCATACACACTCACACACAAGTAAGATGCTATTTCAGATGGACACTATATTTAGTTGAATCTGATGAGCAGTAGTGAATGACTCATCCTGGGCTTCTGGTTTACACACACACACACACACACACACACACACACACACACACACACACACACACAAACACACACACACACGTGCACACACACACACACACACACACACACACACACACACACACACACAGAGGGCAAAGTAATGCACAATAGAGAAAGCACAAATATGTGTGTTTGTGTCTGTGTGTCTGTGTGTCTGTGTGTGTGTGTGTGTGCGTGTGTGTTTGTGTGTGTGTGTGTGTGTGTGTGTGTGTGTGTGTGGGTGTGTGTTTATGTAGCTAAAGACCGATGTGATTGTCTAGACTTTATTGAGTTTTTAGATAGGAAAAGGTCAGCACACTTTCCTTCTTTCATCCTCCTTTCTTTCTTTCTCCAATCCCCCTTCAATCCAGTTTTCTTTCTTTCTTTCTTTCTCTCTCCCACCCCCTCTTCCATCTTTCCTTCCATCCTTTCTTTCATCCAATGTCTTTCTTTTTTCTTTATTACTTCTTCTTTCATTCTCCCCAACCTTGCATCCTTTCCATATATTCTTTATTTCTTCCTTCTTTTCTTTCATCTTTTCTTTCTTGTTTTCTTTTACTTTTTTGTTTCTTTCTTTCTTTCATCCATCCCCTTCCATCCAATTTCTTTCTTTCATCCACTTTCTTCTTTTTCCTTCCTTCCTTCCTTTCTTGCTCACATCCTCTTTTCCATCTAATTTCTTTCTTTTTCAACCTTCCTTCTGTCAAATTTTTCTTTCTTTGTTTTTTTGTTTTCTCATCCTTCCTTCCATCCAAATCCCCTGCCATCTTCCCTTATAGCAATTCTTCTATCCTCTTCCATCCAGTTTCTTTATTTCTTCCTTTTTTCTTTCTTCCATTCAATTTTTCTTTCTTTCTTTTTTCTATCCAATCTCTCTCTCTCTCTCTCTCTCTCTCTCTCTCTCTCTCTCAGTTCAGACAGTAGATATGTGAGTGAATAGTTTCTGTTAAAATAAATGTGATAGCACTCCGCGGCCGGGAGCCAATGGGAGTTAATTAATTAGCTCTCACGGGAGGGAGGGACGGCATACGCTCACTTCCCTGTCACTCATCGCAATCGCCAGCCGATCACGGGCGTCTGTGAGCTCATTCATACGAGGGGCGGTTAACACTTTCCCTCCGAGTGTGTTAAACCGCCACCGTACGCGCCGCAGTTCTAAAACAGGCAGGTGCCCAGCATTGTATGTGCATGCTTTCGCCCCGCCCTGATTTGTGGTATTCTTGTGAAAGGGAAGGCAATTCCTGATGAGTGGGAATTAGATTCGACTAAATTAGTGAGAAAATGGGGAACAATAAAATGAAATGAAATAAAGAAAAGTGCGTGTTTTGTTTGAAATACAGACGAATAAAGCTGAACATTTCCAGAGGTGCTTTCAGTGCAGATTAACCTGATGAATTACACAAAGGATTGTGGGGGTTTTTTTTGTTGTTGTTGTTGTTTTTGCCCTGTCATCATTCCTGTAGCACTTTGGGAACCAGTGCTCACTGCCGGTGCTCCTTATACAACCCTCAGGCTTCGTGCCAGTGCCAATTGATTGGTTTTAGTCTGATCCGGTTCTAAAGAGCCTGGCGGACGTTCAGGAAGGTTCTTTTTTTCTGATGAACTAAAATCTGGATTATTTATATTTAAATCTGTTGCTGTGATTAAATTAGTTTGAAAACAGGTGAATAGACTATACAGTATTTATGATCAGAATATGCAGTGAATAAAGATTTCTGTGTGTGTGTGTGTGTGTGTGTGTGTGTGTGTGTGTGTGTGTGTGTGTGTGTGTGTGTGTGTTTAAAGGCGGACTGTAGGAAGAAATTAGGCTTTACAGTACAGCTGGCCTGCAGAGAAACTAAGGCAATTTGTTTTCCGTCGGGTCTCGGCAGGGATGCCGCCTCAGCACTTCCACTCTTCTGTTTGTTTGTGTGTGTGTGTGTGTGTGTGTGTGTGTGTGTGTGTGTGTGTGTGTGTGTGTGTGTGTGTGTGTGTGTATGTGTGTGTGTGTGTGTGTGTGTGTGTACACACGCGCTTCTGTTTTGTGATTTCCGCTGCGATGCTCTGTGTATATGTTCCACTACATTAAGTTAATTGACCCGTCTTTGGCCAAACGCAGACTCGGAAAAACAAGTGCTGGTTTCCCGGGTGCAGTGCTGCAGTGCCAGTGGGGTTTTTTTTTTTTTTTGCCCCTCTCATGCCTCTGTCCCATGCTGGAGTGCATCCCGCCTACGGATGTCAGCAGCATTCGCAGTTTCCGGCAACGCCTCTCAGACACGGCTAGCTGGACGTCTGTGCTGATCTGTAGTTTTGCTTTTTGTTGTGGTTGTTGTTGTTGTTGTTGTTGTTGTTGTTGGTATGGATTTTTTCCTATCGGGATGCTTTAAGGATCGTATGAGTGGTTCTGATGCTGGGAATGAGAAAGGATGGGCAGAACATTTAGTGACGTGCTGGGAGAACTGAAAGATGTTCTGGCACGGAGGAGCTCGGATTATGTTGCGATTTTTGGCCGGATGTGTGAGTAGTTTGGCAGGAGAAATATCAGGGTCTCCCAGTGGACAGTTTGTCCGCGGTCAGTGTGTAATGTGTGGAAAAGGGCAGAGGGTAGAGCTGAGATATGATACATATCTTAAGAACCAGAACCTCTGTGGAATAGTGGTTAGTACACTACGAGAAGATCCTGGGCTCGAGTCCCAGGCTTTTTGATCGGCATGCCCCCCCCACCCCCCGTCCCCCCCGTTCCCCCCCCCACCCCCCTCCCCGCGCTTGCATGGGTTTACTCGGGATACTCCGGTTTCCGGTTTGAGTCTCACAGCTGAAGTTTTTATGTCCTCGCCATGACCGTGTGGGTTTCCTCGGAGTACTCTGGTTTTCTCCCGCAGTCCAAAGACATGCACATTAAGTCAACTGTCTACTCTGAATCACCCCTAGGTGTGAAAGTAAGTGTGAATGGGTCTGTGCTAGTCCTGGGATAGTCTGGGGACTGGTTCAGGGTGTAACTCCACCTTTCACATGAAGTCAGCTGCGATTCACGTTAGCTTCCTCAGTGACCCTGATGATGGACATCTGGTACAGATCATGGATGGATTGATGAATCGGTGGTTTCTTTGAGCCCAACACCATTTTATTAGTTTTTATACTAAGCGTTATACTGTATCCTGTATTTTTTGAAAAATTTTAATTACAATATGGATGCCGGCGCTCTGAAGAGAATCTGACTTTGTCCAGGCATCTGAACCAACTCTCGAACCGAAAAAACATCTCGGATCTTAGCAGCTTCGAAATAAACATCGAGCTGACATTAATCCAGTGTTCCAGAGTAATAATAAACCCAACAGCGACAGGAAGTTTCCAGCGTCGTGCGTCCTGATAACCTTCGATGACCCTGCGCTGACATCACACATCTCTCCGGCGCTCTTATGGCCCATTTACTCAGGAGTTTATCTTCCTGCTGTAATATTTGCATCATTAGGTATGTGTGTGTGTGTGTGTGTGTGTGTGTGTGTATATATACGTGTGGGTGGATGGATGGATGGATGGATGGATGGATGGGTGGGTGGGTACATGCATGCTTCGGAAACTCTAGCGTCCTGACAAAGCTGGAGATGCGTCAGTGGCGTCTCTTATATCGTGTGCATTTTAGACAATGATGGCTCATGGGAAAATCTGCGTATGTGTGTGTGTGTGTGTGTGTGTGTGTGTGTGTGTGTGTGTGTGTGTGTGTGTGTGTGTGACATTACACATGAATAATGAATTAAATAGAGCATTAAAAAACACGAAAGAAAGACTGCCTGCGTAATAACTTGCTGATCAGAGCAGCTCAGAAGGTAAATCCTTATTACTTCCCTTTCCCTTATCCTTCATATTGTTATTGTTGTTGTTGTTGTTGTTGTTGTTGTTGTTGTT
>CM045729.1:13148579-13156079 GCA_024760905.1 Plotosus lineatus
GTGTGTGTGTGTGTGTGTGTGTGTGTGTGTGTGTGTGTGTGTGTGTGTGTGTTTTGGCCCTGCAATGGAGCCCTGCCTTCACCCAGAGCTGGCTGAGGCAGAGCCTCCCCATGACCCCAGTAGGATGAATGAAATTTGATTGTGTCCCTAGATAAAACTGGTTTGACTCTAAGATCTGTTATTTTTCCCTTCGTTGCTCTTTCCCAGACCTTTGATCGTGGCTGGTTGTGATGTATGGATGTTGCGTGACCTGTCGAGCTTCGTCTGTCTCGGAGGCTCTCGGGGTGTTAACTGAAAAGCATCAGTTCGCTTCAAGACAAATGGCTGCCAGGAGACTCGAGTGGGCCATAAGAAAGTTAAATATTCATCATGGCATTAACTGCATGTCCCAATGACCCACTGCACCACGGCGGCCATTTAACACCAGCACCGGCATTCACAAGCAGGCAGAAAGAAAATAAACACTACCCAGAACTAAAGCACAAAACAACACAACAATCAGTGCCGTTATATATCAAACATCCAAGCCAGAGGTTTAAAGGAACAGTAGGTGATTACAGAGTGCTTCATTCCTTTCTGCTCATGTACTCACTCCTTCATTTGCCAAACCGTTCACTCCTACTACAGACATTGGATGAAGGCAGGCTGCACCCTGAACAGCAGACCATCGCAAGGGCCAAGACACAACCATTCACAGTCACACACACTCACAGCTGAAAACCAGTGTACACTGAGGAATCAAACCCTGCTGTGAGGCGGACATGCTAACCACTCGGCCAACCATACCACAAGCTTCATTCGTTCATTTTCTGAACCGCTTAATCCTAATTAGCATCTCGAGGAGGCTGGCCTCCATCACAGCCGACCCTGAGCAAGGGAAGCGTGCACCCTGGACATTTTGCCAGGCCATCGCAAAGTAGAAACACGCTGACGGCAACCCAATGGCAGCGGTGGTTCTTTTTACGTGCCTCCCACCACAGACAGTGAGGGACATGGCCGGCCTATGACAACCCAGGTAGCTGCATTGGTGGGTACAGCAGTGACAACCCCCCTGCCCACTTAATTTCTTACTTATTTCATGCTTTCGTCCTTTTCAGACTTTTTTCTTCTTGTCCTGCGTGGTTTGGCAGAACGTCAGCATGTGTGTTTGAGTTATTGCTCGTGAGGTTTGAGGACTGCGCAGTCCTTCACACATTTCAGCCAACAGAATGACATCGTCCTCGGATCCGTGTTTGTGCTGTTTATGTTCCGTTCTCCGCAAGTGCGTGTGCGGAACTGGAGCTGCCATTACAAGGACAGAACGCCATCTGTAGCCTCCCTCACACACACACTCCTACACACACACACACACACACACACACACACACACACACACACACACACACACACACACACACACACACACACACACACATACCCACAGGCTTTACCTGACTCTCCGGAGACTGGAGTAAACCATTAGTTGATTCACCATGCTGTGGAAGGAACGCTATTGTGGTTAGAGGGTTGGAAAATTGATGTGTAAATGTGTGTGTGTGTGTGTGTGTGTGTGTGTGTGTGTGTGTGTGTGTGTGTGTGTGTGTGTGTGTGTGTGTGTGTGTCTCATAATAGGACATTAGTAATTAAAGAGTGACATTAGCATTGGCGATTCATCAGTCTTGTGAGGGCATAGAGAGCTGGTGCTGACACGGAGACACAGAAACACGACATGGATCATTTCAGCTGCATGCGGTGGGAACATGGTATGGAAGGAGAGAAGGAAAGAGAGGGAAAGAATATGGAAGAACATAATCTATCCTCTAGAATATAAAGAGGGGAGGAAAATAAATGCAGTGTCCAATAGAACTTGAGGAAAGGAATATCCCCCCCCAATCCCCGTGCGCACAATAGGTCAATAAACAAACAAGCTACTGAATAAATGCATAAATTAATAAATAATAATAATTGGGGTGGTAGGGTGGTGTAGTGGTTAACATGTCCATCTTACAGCAGGAAGGTCCTGGGTTTGAATCCCAGTTTACATGATTTCCATTTGCTTGTGTGGGTTTCCTGTGGGTGCTCCGGTTTCTTCCCACAGTCCAAATTGCCTCTAGATGAGAGTTCGTATGGCTGTGTCCCTGTGTGTGTGTGTGTGTGTGTGTGTGTGTGTGTGTGTTGTCCTATGATGGCCTGGTGTACTGTTTAAGGTGTTGCAACCTTTATCCTGGGTTGGCTAAGATAGGCTCCAGGATTTCTTGCACCATAATAGGATTAAGCAGTTCAGCAAATGAATGAATTAGTGAATAATAAAGGTTACTGCCCCAGAAATGAAGAGTAAAAGCAATAGAAAGATCTGCTGCCGCCAGGTAGGACCTTCAAGTTTATTCATCCATTTTATGAACCACTGATGCTGATCTCAGCCAACTCTGGGAAAGGGCAGGGTACACCCTGGACATCTTGCCAGACCATCGCTGGGCATAGACACGCTGACGGCTATGCAGCTACCGTTGACGAAAGTCAGCAATGGTTCTTTTACATGAAGCTCTCACGACAGACAGTGAGAGACATGGCTGGCCTTTGAGAACCCAGTTTGGGACACTGGAGGGGGAATCATTAAGTGTAGGCGGAAAAAAATAGACAATCAAAAATTTTCTCCCTTTTTTTCTCTTCCCTAATGTTTTTAGTCGTATCCAATTCCCACTCATCAAGTGTTGCCGATCTATCACGTACAACCACCTCCAACTAGTGAAGGGTGTAAGCATGCAGACGCCTCGTCCGTGACATGCAATGCTGATACCCGTCTCTTTACAAACTGCCACAACGCACATTTGGAGGCGGCCTAACTACCCGGCCCTTCTGTGTGAATGAGCTTGGCTGGTGATCGCTGTGACTGACATGGAACTCTATGCCATCCAGTAAGAGGTCAGCCAGATAGTTCCCATGGGCGCCCGCTCGCAGATTGCTGCGGCATCAACCTGGATTCGAACCGGTGATCTATCCATGTTGATCGTCTCACACCTTGTTAATGCACCATTAAATGCAACTTCAGTATTTGTAGGAGTCATTTTTAGATCCCCGTCTCTTTACATCGTTAAATATGAGAAGCTCAGAATCTTAAAACTTCAGTTCGGCTTGTTTGTGTTTTTATTCTGGGAAAAGAAGAGCAAGTAAAAGCTGTTTGAACCTTGTTATTTCCCTCTGTGTGTGCGTGTGTGTGTGTGTGTGTGTGTGTGTGTGTGTGTGTGTGTGTGTGTGTGTGTGTGTGTGTGTGTGTGTGTGTGTGTGTTCACTCAGGAGACGGAGATCAGCAAAAAGAGAAGCGAGTGCAGCGTTCACAAAGAGGAGGTGAAGAAAAAGAGCCAGTCATGTCAAACCTTGGTAAGAGCCCGTGAAACGAAATCTCTTCACTTCGCTGTCACACTTACAGACAGAAGTGTCGTATTCGGGGCCCTTCAGGGAGCTGTTCCCTGCAGAGGTGTCGATAAAGTTCTCCAATGTTGAAGCGATATGTCAGTGTTACTCCGCTGCCGCCTGTGCACACGGGAAATAAAAGGCTACTCTGTGCTCTGATCACGGAGTCCACGTGGAGGGCAGGCTATAGGATTAGAATCAATTAATGACACATTAAAATGGAATTCTTTCTACAATATTGAAATATTGAATAACGTTAGCATTACTTAGCGGTACCGACTCAATCTGAGTGGCAAGTTGAATCAAGGGTGTGCGAACAAGTTGGAAGTTCATTTTTTAAATATAAGTATTTAATCTGATTGGGAAAATATGAAAGTAAAAGGAAAGTTTTAAGTTGGTCGTGTTCTAGCTCAGTGACCCCAAATCTTTTTATCACCGCGGACCGGTCAACGCTTGACAATTTTATCACAGACCGGGGGGGGGCATACATTGTTTATATTGTAAAAATAATTTATTTATTTATATAAAATTGTATTATTATTGTTATTATTATTATTATCATCATCATCATCATCATCATCATCATCATCATCATCATCATCATCATCATCTTCATAATTAATAATAAAAAAAAGGCCCATGTAATCATGCACCAGCTGGGAGAATGAAGGATCAGTCTCAGTCTCACCCAAAATCCCTGCTCATGGTTGAAACATGTCCAACACGCCTCTGTTCATGTGCCGTCCCCTTGTGGGTTACATTCTAGCGCTCAAATAACCGACATGTAACCGAGAGAATCCTGTTATTTTTCAAAATAAAAGATTTTTCAGAAATAAAGATCGTTCAGACTCAGATAATAAATCAAACAGAAATAATTAATTATTTCTTCTGCGGCCCGGTACCAATTGAGCCACGAACCGGTACCGGTCCGCGGCCTGGTGGTTGGGGACCTCTGTTCTAGCTGATACATGGTAGAATCAATGGATGGATGAATGGATAAATTGCTGAATAAATAGGTTGGTGGGTGAGTTATTTTGATTAGTGGATGGGTGCAAGGATGGATGGATGGATAGGTAGGTAAATGAAAAATAGTTACAGGGATACAAGGATGAATGGGTGGACGGATAAATTGTATGTATGGGTGGATGGTTGTATAAAAGTTTGTGTGGACACTTACTGAAGACAATTGGATGGATAGATAGATGGACGGATGAATAGGTTGGTGGGAGGGTTGTTTTGATCTGTAGATGAGTGAATGCATGGATGGATAGGTAAATGAATAAACATGTACTGGGATAGATGGATGAATGGGTGGATGGGCGGGCAGGTGAATAGATTAACTACATGGATGGTGTTATACATGGTTGGGTGGTTGTATAAATGTTTGGAAGCATATCTAGGTGGCTGAATGGCTGGATGAATCGGTTGGTCGGTGAGTGGGTTGTTTTGATTAATAAATGGATGAATGGATCGGTAGGTAAATGAAAAAACAGGTACTGGGAGAGATGGATGAAAGGGTGAGTAGATTAATTGGCTGGATGGTGTTCGAGATGGTTGTATAAATTTTTAGATGAATACTTAGAAGGATGGATGAGTGAATAGATGGATGAGTAAATGGGCAGATGAGTTGGTGAATTGATGAGTACAGACACTCCCCGACTTACTTTCATCTGTTTTATGTTTTTTTTGTTTTTTCTTTTTCAAAAAAAAGTCAAATTTTGAGTTTAGACATACCTACGTAGTATGCTGACGTAATGACTCAATGATGCTGCATTCATTGTTTACAAACTACAGACTGAGTGTGTATATATACATATATACATATATATATATATATATATACATATATCTCAGTTATATAGCGTGTTACCCTTGTGTTAAGACGTCGTCTCTGTGATCTTTGTGTTTACACTGTTTTGTGGACTTTTGTAACCCAAAGCAAATCTGGTCGGTCAGAAGTGTGAGCCTACGAGCATGGGTGCAAGTCTCATACACACAGATGAATTAACTATCTGCTCAGATCGGCACAATCTACGATGCATACTCAGTTAAGCAAAGAGAGTTGTAATACGAATGAAAACCCGAATCCACAAATTACAGAACAATTACAGATATTTATTATCTTTTAGCAGAATCCTAAGAGTGTATACTTATTTTATATTAATATTCATTATGATTTGTACTTGTTCTTTGTATGCATCTCTTGAATAAAGGTTCCTTACTTACTTACACAAAAGAAAGAACTCTCCGCTTTGCTGGGATTCACATCAATGCAGGCTGTGTTCTAAATGAGTTCAACGGCACCCTTGTGCACTTGAAAGACCGGAAGTCTGTATAACCCACAGCAAGTACACTACTTTCGCAAGTACACTATTTTCGGTATTGAGCGCCTCACATATTGTAAGCGTTGATTGGCTGTTTTCAGCTTCATGTAAAGTGACTCTATAAATAAGTGACTTATTTGAAATTAATGTTGATATTATTTGATATATTTGATATTCCTTTGCAATGTTATGTTTATAATAATTGATTCATGGGTGTTTTATGAGATACAGTAATGGTATTTATGGATGTATAGTGCAGTATGAGCGTCATACATCATATCACTGTCACAAATTACGTTCACTTTCAACTTACGTTCGGCCGTCCGGAACCAATTAAAAACATAAGTCGGGGAGCGTCTGTAAATGAATGCATGAGTAAATAGTCTGTCTGTCTTCCTTTCGGCTTTTTCCCTTTTACTCGGGAGTCGCCACAGAAAATCATCTGATTCGCACATTTGATTTGGCAGAGGTTTTTTTTTACGTCGGATGCCCTTCCTGTCACAACACTTTTTAGCAAGGGACAGAAACACGCTGACGACTTTGCAGCTACTCTTTACGAAAGTCAGCAGTGGTTCTTTTACATGCCTCTCACCATAGACAGTGACAGACATGGCCCGCCTTTGATAACCCAGTTAGCCGCACTGGGGGGGACAGTGACAACCCTGTGGAGAGTGGGACTTGAACCCCCAACCTTTGGATCAGCGATCCAGCGCCCTATACCACTAGACCACCACTGCCCCCCGAATGCATGAGTAAATAGATGGATGAATAAATTGGTGGATGAGTTGGTGGATTGATGAGTAAATGAATGGATGAGTAAATGAATGGATGAGTAAATAGATGGATGAATAAATGGGTGGATGAGTTGGTGGATTGATGAGTAAATGAATGGATGAGTAAATAGATGGATGAGTAAATAGATGGATGAATAAATGGGTGGATGAGTTGGTGGATTGATGAGTAAATGAATGGATGAGTAAATAGATGGATGAATAAATGGGTGGATGAGTTCGTGGATTGATGAGTAAATGAATGGATGAGTAAATAGATGGATGAGTAAATGGGTGGATGAGTTGGTGGATTGATGAGTAAATGAATGGATGAGTAAATAGATGGATGAGTAAATAGATGGATGAATAAATGGGTGGATGAGTTGGTGGATTGATGAGTAAATGAATGGATGAGTAAATAGATGGATGAGTAAATAGATGGATGAATAAATGGGTGGATGAGTTGGTGGATTGATGAGTAAATTAATGGATGAGTAAATAGATGGATGAATAAATGGGTGGATGAATTGGTGGATTGATGAGTAAATGAATGGATGAGTAAATAGATGGATGAGTAAATGGGTGGATGAGTTGGTGGATTGATGAGTAAATGAATGGATGAGTAAATGAATGGATGAGTAAATAGATGGATGAGTAAATGGATTTATGATTTTTTCCTGTCCTCTCTCCCACCTGCTCGTTTGCTGTCTCTCACTCTCTCTTTGTTTTGCTTTCTCATTGTTGTTGGTTTTCTCTGTCTTGCTTCCTCTATCTCTCTTTTTTGCACTTTCTAACACTCTTCCTCTCACTGTTTTTTTATCTCCATGCTCCCAACACACCAGAGAACAGAGATGCTCTGCCTCACGGGTGTGCTGTCATGGCAAAGCAAAGGAGCAGCAGTGTGAGGGAAGCAGAGGGGCGATGGAGGCAGTTGAGAGGGTGGGGGTGGAGGTATGGTGAGAGGGAGAGAGAGAGAGAGAGAGAGAGAGAGAGAGAGAGAATTCCAAGAGAACTCT
>CM045729.1:13161079-13211079 GCA_024760905.1 Plotosus lineatus
GCCGTTTCATTTCATTTCAAACGTGGGGAAAGACATCGCTCTGTCTCCGAGTGTTCTTCATCCTCCTCATATCTTATCACCCGACTGCCATCTCCCTGGCTCGCTTTCGCCCCGCTCCCCGCCTTACTCCCACAGAATCCCAGGAATACAGGCTACTGTCCGTTTATGAGTCTTTACTGTGTGTCGATAAAAGTGGTGCGTTTATGTTTCGATGTGTGTTTGTCTCTGTCTGTATGTTTGGTTCCTTTTTTTTCTGCTAGGTGCCTTTGCATCGTATCCTTGTTTCTTCTGGACATGTCGTCTCTCATTTGTCCACTTTAGCCTAAACAGACAAATTACCCATTGCTATGCTAATAGCTAACATAACTCTTGCTAGCTTACCGTATTTTCCAGACTATACGTCGCCTCGGAAAACAAGTCAAATTGGCCAAAAAATGCATAATAAAGAAGAAAAAAACATATATAAAAGTCGAACTGGACTATAAGTCGCATTTTTGAGGAAATTTATTATTAACTTTGATCTCGTCCGTGTTAATAATATGATCCCGTGTCACATTATGCGCAGTTTCTTGAAATTCAACAAACTCACGGAAACTGTCTGTCGTGGCTTGGAAATCTGCTGGCAGTTTTTATGATGTTGTGGTCCTCGCTCTGCTGGAGAGGAGGTTGCATTGCATGAAGCGGTAACACCAGAAGCAACAAGAAGGTCCTCACGCAAAGTGATTTATATTCATCTCCTTGACAACTACCTGGGCGTGGAGATGCAGCTGCACATGTTTTCAAGCCTATCCCTGCACCACGTTGCTCAAGCACCCATGTGCGAGCCAGTTCCTCTAGCTGTGGCCATCTAGCTTTTAGCCCGCGATTAGATTTTTTTTGTTTTCTTCATTGCAGTAATAATACTCTCCATTTTTCTCCAGTCCCTCCAAGTTTCTTGATCACTCCATACTTTTTTTCTGCTGCTCGATTACCATTTTCTGCGTCATATTTCACTGCTTGCAGCTTGTAATCTGAACAATAGGATTTTCTTTTTGGGGACACTTTTGTTCACTCCAGTTCTCTTTTTAAGTTTCTGTTTATGTTGAAATTTTTGAATATTCAGTCGTCCAGGATTAGCAGGTGCTGGTACCCAAGCCTAGAGTTGCCCTCTTGTGGTAGTGAGTGTAAAAATAACCAACATGTAAAATTATATTTGTTATGATGACGAACAGAATTATATGTAATAATTTGACATATAAGCGCACACTCAGCCAAACATTTATATTTGATTTATATTCCGGAAAATACGATAGTTACTCAGAATTCAGCTAAAGTTAAGCTAACTCACTCGCTAATTAATTAATTTTAAGTGATGCTGCATAATGTACTAGCCTAATATTCACTTGTTGATAAGAGAACTCGGCTGCCTGCTCACATAAAATCAATGGGTTGTCGGAACATAGAACTATCCTGACAGCCCATTGGCCAAACAGCCCGACTCATATAAGATGGGTAACTTGATTCAATTAGTTGGTCGCCCTACTCAGTTCAGTTTATTTAGGGATGTTGGAGCAGGGAGCTGTTACTGTTGAACCAACAGCCTATCAGACCTGTTGTGTGTTGACGGTCGGAATGTAGCGCTGAAACCGGTAGCTAGCTTGCCAGCAGATGCTATGATGCTGCCATATTGGGCTCATTAAAGCCTGTATTTCAGACTATGCCGTATTTCATAGAAGAAATAAACATTAAGCTGCTGTATGACAATAAATCATTGTTACTGACATGCATGTACTCGTATATCTTTGTGTTTAATTCTGTTTTTTTTTTTTTTTGGATGAAATTATGGATTATATTGGTGCTGTTTATTGCTGCAGTTTATTTATTTATTTATTCCACATTTTTTACCTAATTTGAGTCACATCCAATCCCCACCTAACAGATATTACCCTCCCCGTCACACAAACACCACCGACCAGGGAGGGGCGAAAACTTGCAAACGCTCCCTCCATGACAAGCAATGCTAGCCACCCGCCTCTTTTCGAATTGCTGCACCATGCATATTTGGGACGGTCTAACACACTCGAAGGGAAGCACTATCCGCCCTCTTGTGCATACAGATGCTCATGATTGGTTGGTGATCACTGTGAGGAACAAGGAAGAGAGCGTAGCCCGTTCTTCCCTCCCGTGAGAACTCAGCCAATTAGCTCCCATTGACCCCCGGTGGCATTAACCCGGATTCGAACTTGTGATCGCCGAGTTAATAGTCGCGCACCTTGTTGATGCGGCACTTGCGGGAGCCAGGACAGTTTATTTTAAACTTTGAGTTTGTGTAACATTCATTTGTGATAAATTAATAATCGACAGGAGGAATTACTTTTCTTTCCTTCTTTTCACTTTCTTTTCTTTCCCTTCGTCTTTTCATTGCTTTCACCTCCTTTATTTTCATCCTTTCCCTTCCACCTTTACTTCCTTTGCTCTCCCTCATGCCCTTCTCTCTTTTCATCTTTCCTTCCATTTGCTTTTTCTTTTCTGATTAATTTCTCTTACTTTATTTTCCTTTCCTTTTCTTTTCTCCTCTTTCATTTTCTTTCAATTCCTTTTGGGTTTTTTTCTTTCATTTACATTTCTTTCCTGAAGCCTTTCCGTTCATTTAATTTTGTTTATTTGGTCCCCCCCCACCCCCCCCCCCACCCCTCTTCTCTTTTCCTTTCCTCTCCCCTCCATTCATTTCCTCGCCTTTTTTTAGGTGTCTCTTTTAAATGATTTCAGCTTCAACTCTGTGCTGGAATTTTCAGCATACAAGTTCATTTATTCATTCTTTTTCTGACCCGTTCAATTCTAATTAGAGTCGCAAGGAGGCAGGTCAACTCTAGGCAGAGTACACCCTGAACAGCTCGCCAGGCCATCGCAGGGCAGAAACAGACTGACGGCTATGCAGCTCCTCTCGTTGAAAGTCAGCAATGGTTCTTTTACATGAATCTCTCACAACAGACAGTGAGAGACATGGCCGGCCTTTGATAACCCGGTTAGTCCACTGGGGGGACAGCAGTGACAACCTTGAACCTTGAACCACCAACCTTAGGATCAGTGAGCCCGCACCTTTACCATCATGCCACCACTGCCACGCCTACAAGCTCTGTTTTCTGGAACAAACTACCAGTTCTATACGTAATTTATTTCCTGCTTATCACAGTATTGCCTAGATATATAGGTAACCCTTATGTACAGTTGTTTCCATGGTTACATAAACCCCTCGGGTAAAAAAAATTAATTTATATGCTATTTCTTTCCTAATTCTAGTTTACACTGCTAGTCGCTTTAATAACCGCATCAGTCCTGTCAGGTGAGGATTCCACCAGTATCCTCAGGGACTTCCTGCCAGTTTAATGCTCTCCTCCTCTCATTATATTGTAAGGAGTTCATGGCTGTTATTTCCGAGTCCTTCTTGCTCTTCCTAACAATCCCACAAGAATTCTTCAGGCCAGTGTTTTAGTGTTCCATCAGCTTTGTTAAACAAGTCAGACATCACGATCGTCTTCCCGGAACATGGGCGTGTCTCTGAGCTGGGCTGTGTGAAAATATTTTTACAGACACGGTACAGGAACACGCACACACACACACACACACACACACACACACACACACACACACACACACACACACACACACAGTATTTTATTATCACATGACTGCTTGTGATTTAAAGTGAGGAGCGGCGGCTGTCAGGAGTTTAAGTGGTGTTATAGACGGGCCCTCTGGTTGTTGATAGCGTGTAATTAAGTTCCCCTCTGCAATAAGGAGCACTGCTTAATCTCTCTATCCATGCTGAGAGAGAGAAAGAGAGAGAGTGAGAGAGAGAGAGAGAGAGAGAGTGAGATGGAGGGAGGAAGTGAAAGAGAGAAAAGAGAAAGAGACAGAAAAGGGGAGAGGGGAGGAGTATGAGAGGAAGAGAGTTTGAGAAGGAGAGAGAAAGAGCGAGACAGAGAGAGAGATCGAGAAGGAGAGAAAGAGAGAGCAAGAGAGAAGGGGGAGAATGAGAGGATGAGAGTGAGAGAGAGAGTGAGAAGGACAGAGAAGGAGAGAGAAAGAGAGAGAGAGAGAGACTAGTGATGGGAATGGTACATTAATTATGTGGAGCTGTGAAAACTCCATATTGTGATTTTGAAACATTAGTGATACTGAAATCTCTTCTTCTCCTCTTTCTTTCTACACCTCCTCTTTCCTTTCTTTTCCAATTCTTTCATTTTCCATTTCATCATTCCATTCATTTAATTTAATTTCTTTCCTTTATCATTTCCTTTCCTTTTTATTGTTCCTTTCCGTTCTTTTTCCTTTCCTTGTTTTGTTCCTTTCTTTTAATTTCTTTTCTTTTTTCTTTTGGCCCCACATTAGAACTTCCTTTCTTTATTTTTTTTCGATTTTACCCCTTTCTTCTTCTTCTTCTTCTTTTCCTTTCGACTGCTCCCTTCAGGGGTCGCCACAGCAAATCATCCGTCTCCATCTCACCCTGTCCTCTGCATCTTCTTTTTTGACTCCAACGACCTTCATGTCTTCCTTCACCGCACCCATAAATCTCTTCTTTGGTCTTCCTCTAGGCCTTCTGCCTGGTTGTTTCCACCTCAGCATCCTACTGCCAATATACTCACTATCCCTCCTCTGTACATGTCCAAACCATCTCAATCTAGCCTCTCTGACTTTGCCTCCAAAACATCTTACATGTGCTGTCCCTCTGATATACTCATTTCTGATCCTATCCATCCTCGTTACTCCCAGAGAGAACCTCAACATTTTCATCTCTGCTACCTCCAGCTCTGCCTCCTGTCTTTTCCTCAGCGCCACTGTTTCTAATCCATACAACATCGCTGGCCTCAACACCGTCTTGTACACTTTTTCTTTCATTCTTGCTGACACTCTCCTATCGCACATCACACCGGACACTTTTCTCCAACCATTCCAGCCTGCCTGCACACGCTTCTTCACCTCTTTCTTTCACCTTCGTTATCTCTGTTCCCTGTAACATCACCGTTCCTCCTGGGTCCTTCTCATTCACACACATGTATTCTGATTTTCTGAGGCTAACCTTCATTCCCCTCCTTTCCAGGGCATATCTCCACCTCTCTAGATTTTCCTGCACTTGTTCTCTGCTCTCACTACAGATCACAATGTCATCTGCAAACATCATAGTCCATGGAGATTCTTGTCTCACCTCATCTGTCAGCCTGTCCATCACCATAGCAAACAAGAAGGGGCTCAGAGCTGACCCTTGATGCAGTCCCACCTCCACCTTGAATTCGTCGGTCACGCCGACAGCACACCTCACCACTGTGTTACAGCTCTCATACATGTCCTGCACCACTCTAACATACTTCTTTGCCACTCCAGACTTCCTCATGCAATACCACAGTTCTTCTCTTGGCACCCTGTCATATGCTTTTTCCAGATCCACAAAGGCACAATGCAGTTCCCTCTGACCTTCTCTATTAACATCCTCAAAGCAAACACTGCATCTGTGGTGCTCTTTCTTGGCATGAAACCAAACTGTTGTTCACAAATGCTGACCTCTGCCCTAAGTCCAGCTTCCACTATTCTTTCCCATAACTTCATTGTATGGCTCATCAACTTTATCCCTCTGTAGTTGCCACAACTCTGCACGTCTCCCTTGTTCTTAAAAATGGGAACCAGCACACTTCTCCTCCACTCCTCCGGCATCTGCTCACTCTCTAGGACCTTGTTGAATGTTCTTGTCAGAAAAGCTACTGCTACCTCCCCTAGACACTTCCATACCTCCAAAGGTATATCATCAGAACCAACTGCCTTTTCATTCATCAGCTCTTCAAAGTACTCTTTCCATCTTCCCAGCACACTTCTGTCATCAGTCAATACATTTTCCTCTCTGTCCTTTATCAATCTAACTTGCTGCACATCCTTCCCATCTCTATCTCTTTGCTGTGCCAACCTGTATAGATCATTTTCTCCCTCCTTACTGTCCAATCTATCATACATGTCATCATACGCCCTCTGTTTGGCCTTAGCCACTGCTACTTTCACCTTACACTGTGTCTCCCTGTACTCCTGTTTACTCTCTTCGGTCCTCTCAATGTCCTACTTCTTCTTAGCTAACCTCTTCCTTTGTACACACTCCTGCACTTCCTCATTCCACCACCAAGTCTCCTTATCTACTTTCCTTCCAGAGGACACACCAAGTACTCTCCTACCTGTGTCACTGATTACATTTGCTGTGGTTGTCCAGTCATTTGGAAGCACTTCCTGGCCACCCAAAGCCTGTTTCAACTCCTCCTTGAAGACAACACGACACTCTTCCTTTTTCAGCTTCCACCACTTTGTCTTCTGTTCTGCCTTTGCCTTCTTCACCTTCCTCACCATCAGCGTCATCCTGCACACCACCATCCTATGCTGTTTGGCCACACTCTCGCCCACTACTACTTTGCAGTCACTGACTTCCTTCAAACTACATCGCCTACACAAGATGTAGTCTACCTGTGTGCTCCTACCTCCACTTTTATAAGTCACTCTATGCTCCTGTTTCTTCTGGAAGAAAGTATTTACCACAGCCATTTCCATCCTTTTTGCAAAATCTATCAACATCTGTCCTTCTGTGTTCCTGTCCTGGATACCAAACCTGCCCATCACTTCCTCGTCCCCTCTGTTGCCTGCACCAACATGTCCATTGAAGTCTGCACCAATGACCACTCTTTCACCTCTGGGGGTACTCTGCATCACTTCATCGAAGTCACTCCAGAATCCCTCCTTCTCTTTTAGCTCACATGCTGCCTGTGGGGCATAAGCACTAACAACATTGAACATCACACCTTCAATTTCTAACTTGAGACTCATCACTCTGTCTGACACTCTTTTCACTTCTAGAACATTCCTGACAAACCTCTCCTTCAAGATGACTCCTACTACATTTCTCTTCCCTTCCACACCATTATAAAACAGCTTAAACCCTGCTCCTAAGCTTTTAGTTTTGCTACCTTTCCACCTGGTCTCCTGAACACACAGTATGTCCACCTTCCTCCTTTGCATCATGTCAGCCAGCTTTCTACCTTTTCTTTGCATAGTTCCAACATTCAAAGTCCCCACTCTCAGTCCTAGACTCACGCCTTTCCTCTTCTCTCTCTGCCTACGGACACGCCTCCCGCCTCTCCTTCTTCAACGTCTTTGACCAACAGTAGTCCAATTTCCATCAGCACCCTGTTGATTGACAGCATTGATGGCGGTCGTTGTTAACCCGGGCCTCGACCGATCCGGTATGGGAGTAATACTTCTGATTTGCATCATAAAAGTTTGGCATTGGTTTTACGTCGGATGCCCTTCCTGACACAACCCTCTGCATTTCTCCGGGCTTGGGACCGGCATAAGGGGGAGAGTCACTGGTTAGTGCCCTCCCCCGCCTCATGGCTGCAGGATGCATCCTTTCCTCTTTCCCATATTCTACTCTGATCATTCTTCCATTTTTCTTTTTATTTCATTCTCTCTCATTTCATTTTCGTATTTTTTTTGTTTTCTCGAACCCCTCCCCCAAATTTCTTACTTTTTCATTTTGTTTTTCTCTCATTTCATTTCCTTTATTTACTTTTGCTTCATCCCCATCACTTTCTATTCCTTTTATTTTGTTTTTATTGTCCTTTATTTCTCTTTTTTTTCCCCCATTTTCTCCCTAATTTATTCGTATCACATACATCAACTATTGCCTTCCTTTTCACAGGACCACCACCAACTAGGGAGGTGCGAAAGCATACACACGCCCCCTCCGTGACATGCAATGCTAGCCACCTGCCTCTTTTCAAACTGCGGTGCATGCGTATTTGGGGGCGGTCCAACACGCTCGGAGGGAAAGTGCTCCCTGCCTTCTCTTGCGAATGAACTCGGGATTGACTGGTGATCATAGTGAGTGACAGGAAGTGAGCGTATACTGTCCCTCCCTCCAGTGAGAGCTCAATTAGCTCCCATGGACCCCCCGGCCAGTGACGGCCATGGCATTAACCCAGATTTGAACTTACGACCTCTGGGTTTATTGTCACGCACTCTGTCAATGCGCCACTCGGGAGCCTTTAGCCGCGTCTGTCCTTTTCACTTTGCTGTGTTTTATTGTATTCTTTTCTTACATTTCTATTTCACGGTTTTTATTTGAATAATTGAGGATCTTATTGTGTGTGTGTGTGTGTGTGTGTGTGTGTGTGTGTGTGTGTGTGTGTGTGTGTGTGTGTGTGTGTTCCCTTAGGAGAGTGAGCTCCAGAATGGTTTGCATTTAAATGTGCACTCACTCACCGACATCCAGAAGACCGCAGAGTGTGAGCAGGTAAGCATCTGGACTATTCGACCCCATGCCTCTCTGGATCCTCTTGTCCAATCAGATTGCTTTCTGCGGCTCAGTGCAGCACGGGAGTGGTCGCCCACTCAATCTCAGATGTGGAAGTTTATTACATGAGTTCATAGATGATGTGCAGCAGTTGAAAATAAAGGCAGAAAGTAATATGCCATCCTTCACCTCAACTTGTGAACTTTTTGCTATATACTGTATATACTGCACTGGAATCCCGCGAGGGAATTATTATACTTATTTCCTCCACATTTAACCCATCGAAAGTGAGAAGACGCTCGCAGGCTGGGGCACTCCGAGAGTAGTTGGAGGTTAGGTGCCTTGTTCAAGGACATTTCACCTATGAAGGTGGAGGAATGAAAGGTGTGGTTCACTCCCTCCACACATTTTTCCTGCAGGTTTGGGAATCAAACCAGTGACCATTCGGTCCCAAAGCCAGTTCTCTAACCATAAGGCCACGGCTGACCCAAGTATACATTAGTGGGGTGATGACACTAGAGCTGTGATAGAAAAGCGACTGAAGTGAATAGCAATTCGCGGCTGTCACTTTTCATTCTCAAATTCGTCTCACGAAATTTGCAGCATCGCTTTGGTCACATGTTTAAAATTTCCACAAATGCCGCAAAACAAGGTTCTGATTCTTAAAATCTTTTCAATCAGTCAACAACCTGCACATGTCACAAGTTGTTGTTGTCGTTTCGCTCGCAAATTATTAGTTTTTTTGTTGGCGAGGAAATGCGATAAGTTGGACACTTCCATATATGGAAAGATTCCATATATTTTGCCATCGTTGGTATTTTATTTGCGTTTGTTCGTGCTAATGATGCACAAATAAAAAGCAAATGGTTTGAGACCAAAAAGTGAACATAGCGTGACTTATTTACGACAGGAGATTCGCTTTTTTTCCGTCAAACAGCCTCAAACCAAATGCAAATTACGCATAAGTGGACTGTCACGCAACCATCATGTGACTTTCCTGTGATGTATAAGCCGCAAAATATTTTTATTTGAATGTGGAGTCACAAAAGTTGTTTTCCTTTCGGCTTTTTCCCTTTTCTCAGGGGTCGCCACAGTGAATCATATGATTCACACGTTGGATTTGGCGTAAGTTTTTAACGTCGGCTGTTCTTCCTGACACAACCCTTTAGCAAGCGGCGGAAACACGCTGACGGCTTTGCAGCTACTCTTTACGAAAGTCAGCAATGGTTCTTTTACATGAACCTCTCACCATAGACACTGCGAGACATGGCCCGCCTCTGATAACCCAGTTATCTGCACTGGTGAGGACAGTGACAACCTTGTGGAGAGTGGGACTCGAACCCCCAACCCTAGGATCAGCGATCCAGTGCCCTTTACCAACGGGCCACCAGTGCCCCAATGTGGAGTCACAAAACATGATGTGAATTTCAAAATTCAGAAAAAACTATCAAACCTCGACAGTCATTTTTCTATTGGACGTCTAATGTGGTCATCCATAACAACAACAACAGAGCACACACTAAAGAGCAAGGTTATTATTGCTACATAGTGAGGTCATAAAGGCCACACGCTCGCTCTGACAGGCTCTGAGGGAGGAAAGAAAGAGAAAAAGAGAACCAATGAACGAGAAACTCAATTTCCTGACTGCAGGGCGAGATTGGTGTGAGGAAAGCTGACATTTAGTCTCTTTATCCAATGTGTATACATCGGGTTGTGTGTGTGTGTGTGTGTGTGTGTGTGTGTGTGTGTGTGTGTGTGTTATCTTCCTCCCAGCTCTTGAACTGATATGAAGCATTATCAGACAGACGGATATGAGTCTGCTGTTCTCTACACAGACGGATAACGCACTTTTGTTCAAACCGAGTGCTCATCACCTTCATAGGCACAATAAATAAATCAAGCTTTTTCTTTTTCAGAGCACCGAGGTCCATATATGTGGCGGTACAATGCCATAGTGGTTCGCACAGCCGCCTCACATCAAGAAGGTTCTGGGTTCGAGTCCTGAGCTCGGCAAGGGGTTTTCTGTGTGGAGATTATATGTTTTCCTCATGCTTGCATGGGTTTCCTCTGGGTGCTACAGTTTCCACCCACAGACCAAAACCAGACATGCACATGAGGCTAATTGGTTGGTCCACAATGCACCTAGGAATGTGTGTTTGTGTGTGTGTGTGTGTGTGTGTGTGTGTGTGTGTGTGTGTGTGTGTGTGTGTGTGTTGGCCCTGCAATGGTCTGGAAAGTGTACCCAGCCTTTGTCCCAAGTCAGCTAAGATAGGCTCCAGACTTTTCCTGGGCCGACTAAAATTAAGCGTTTCAGTAGGAATGAATAAATGATTTGTATCCGCAGTGGATATTTAGCTATATCCACCTCGCCTGAGGTGAATAATTGTTTTAGTATACAGTACACTACACAGGAACATCCAAAAAAGGAAACTAAAACCAAATCTTCATTTATTTATTTATTTATTTTATTTTATTTTTTTTACATTTTTAAAGCATGACATTTTATTGCAATGACTTTTTGATAAACATAAAGGCCATATTAACACTATCCCCCCGCATTCACGAGGTGGATAATAACCATTACCCTGAAATAGCCAACCAATCAGATCACGCCATTTCTGTGTAAAAAAAAATAAACAAATAAATAAAAAAGGTAAAGTCTGTTGGGCATTTTGCACCCGAGCCTAGTGGCTCATCAGGCCGATGCTTATTCACGGTTTCTGTAGCGTGAAGCAAGCAGGAGTTCAACTCCTCCTGGGTGGGACGCTAGTCCATCGCAGGCATTTCTGTGTAGTATAGCTAATTTTGTTATGCTATACACCAGGTTAGATTTGATATTTTGTAAATATCTGGATCAAGTTTTACTTTTAAAAAAATTCAATTTTCTCCATCCTTCCTCAGCATTCCGTCTTCTCTCTCCATTCCCTTTTGCTTTCCAGCTCCTCGACTCATATCGCGATTGTATTTTGTTCAGTATTTGGTTTTGTTTGTTATGTCTGACTCCTGCCATCTCCATTCATTTAGTTCTGTTTACCTGTAGCACTGTCTGAGTCACACTTTTCCTTGCAGGGGGGTGTGGTGTGGTTGTGGTGGTGGTGGTGGGTTGGTGGTGGTGTTGGGGTGGTAAGCATGTCTTGAGGTCTGACTGAGAGAGAAAGCACAACTGAAGCTGGTGTGGTCACAAGCATCAGTGTTGCTAAAAAGATCCCCATATTACATATTTATTAATCATCCGAGAATGCGAGACGGAGAGATTGAGAAACAGAAAAGGAGAGAGAGAGAGAGAAAAACACAGGGATGGGCTATGGGAGCGAGAGAGCGATCACATGGAAAGCGACTGTAACTGCTCCCTGATGCCCTGCTAAGCAGCAGGTTCTAGTGAACTCGTGGGAAATGTGATATCATAAGAGATATATTTCACACTGGATTGATGATATTTACTGTTTGCTTTAACGTGATTGGCTGGGAAGCGCTGACGCCAGGACGTCAGATAGCAATCTGGATTATTAAATGTTGTTCAAGCAGCTGATTTAGACAAGGGATTATATAACAGGGAGTTGACAACAGTTGTGCATTTTTATTCAGTAAAACCCCAAGGAGGAACTTCCTGGAGCTCCTGAGTGGCACAGTGAACATGTCGCTGATGCCACCTGAGAGATTGCAGGTACGGGCCTCGGTCGGCGAATGCAGCTGTCCGCAGCCGGGAGCACAAATTAACTAATTGGCCGAGTCCTCAGTCAGGGAGCGAGGACATACATTCTCTTTCCTGTCACTTATATATAACCCTGACCAATCAGGCTGTGAGTTGTGCAGACAAAGGGGCAGATCGTGCTTTCTTGCTACTCTTGCATACATACGTTCAGCAGTCGACTGGCCTTCTTTGTTTGTCGGTGTCATGTGATAGGGGAGGATGGGCATTGCCGCGTGTGGGGGTGGGGGAAGAAAGGGAATAAATAAACCAAGAACAAAATACAAGGTAGTTCCTGTTATCAGTGATGTCACAGCTATTAGCGTGAGAAATATTCTTTCCCTTGAAGAAGCCGCTGAGACTCCTCACGCTTCCCAGAAAATATCAAGTTCGAGCTTTATCTTTGACTTTTAAAAAGCACTAACACTGCCGCCTTTGCCCAAAAATGTTACCTTCACATCTCATTAACAGTGATTCATTTCAGTTTGCTGTAGAACGGTACACAAATCTTTTTGATCGCAGTGTAATTAGGCTTAAATCATGTCCGACGACATCCACCGTACAAGTCTCTGCATCGGCTGTCCTTGTGTTGGACTCCAATACAGGTGGGGAAAACACACGGTGTTCGAAACACACTCTAATCCAAAGCAACCTTGATGAGGCCAGCGATGTTGTATGGTTTAGAGACAGTGGCCCTGGGGAAAAGACAGGAGGCAGAGCTGGAGGTAGCAGAGATGAAAATGTTGAGGTTCTCTTTGGGAGTAATGAGGATGGATAGGATCAGAAACGAGTACATCAGAGGGACAGCACATGTTAGATGTTTTGGAGACAAAGTCAGAGAGGCTAGATTGAGATGGTTTGGACATGTACAGAGGAGGGATAGTGAGTATATTGGTAGTAGGATGCTGAGGTTGGAACTACCAGGCAGAAGGCCTAGAGGAAGACCAAAGAGAAGATTTATGGATGTGGTGAAGGCGGACATGAAGGTCGTTGGAGTAAAAGTAGAAGATGCAGAGGATAGGGAGAGATGGAGGCAGATCATTTGCTGTGGCGACCCCTGAAGGGAACAGCCGAAGTAAAAGAAGACTGTATTTAGGTAGCATAGCGGTTAGCACATCTTCCTCATAGCAGGAAGGATCCTGGGTTTGACTTTGTGGGGCTTACATGTTCTCCACATGGTTGTGTGGGTTTTCTCGGGTTAATCTGGTTTCCACAGTTCAAAGACATGGAGATTAAGCTAATTGGCTGTACCGAATTAAAGGAGTGAGTATGAGTGTGAATGTGTGTGTGTGTGTGTGTGTGTGTGTGTGTGTGTGTGTGTGTGTGTGTGTGTGTGTGTGCGCGCGTTGCAGAGTGAACACTGCTTTCACCCAGTGTTGGTTGAGCCTTCCTGCTCCTCAGCCAATGAATGAGTGCATGAATAAATCGATGGGCGGTACGGTGACAACGTGGTGAGCTCATTTACCCCACAACAAGAAGGTTCTTGGGTCAAGTCTCAGGCTTGTTGGAGTTTGCATGTTCTCCCTGTGCTTGCATGGGTTTCCCCCTGGTAGTCTGGTTTCCTCTAACCAAAGAAATGCTCATTAGGGAGACTGGCTGTTCTAAATAGTTCCGGAAAAGATATCCAAGACAACAAGTTTAATTTAGGATTTTAAGCAGCAGAAAAAAACCCCCACTGAGGTGCATTTTTGCTAAACTTAGACTGGATGTGTCAGAGAATCAGCAGGGAAGATAAAGATCTGGTCATGAATATGGGTCACACATTTCAGCCGGTTGTCTGGGACAGGAGATTCACAACCAAGCACGGAAGACTTTCAAAAGGACTTTGAAAGGAAGAAACCGCCTGAAGGTGTGAGAGGATGTCGTGCATGTCCTGAGATGTAAGAATGACTTAACATCTAAAATAATCTATTTTAATAGGCAAGCTGTGACGCTTCTTAAGTAACAAACATCATGATCAGTACAGACATCACCAGGACTTTGTAATTGGTGTCACTGAACCACTTTTACCCATCATGCATTTGAGAAAACGTGCCACTGTTTAATCCATCCATCCATCCATCCATTCATTCATTTTCTGAACCGCTTAATCCTAATTAGGGTCGCAGGGAGGCTGGCGCCCATCTCAGCCGACTCTGGGCGAGGGCAGAGTACACCCTGGCCAGCTCACCAGGCCATCGCAGGGTAGAAATACGCTGATGGTCATGCAGCTCCTCTTGTTGAAAGTCAGCAATGGTTCTTTTACATGAACCTCTCAGCATAGACAGTGAGAGACATGGTCGGCCTTCGATAACCCAGTTAGCAGCACTGCTACAGTGTACAACAGTGACAACCTGTCAATAATGGGGCTTGAACCCACAACCTTGGGATCACTGATCCAGCACCTTACCAGCAGGTCGCCATTGCCCACTGTTGAATCCATCCATTTATTAATGTTCCCCCAAATGACAGGCCAAATCCTATATGTGTTGCAGAGAGGCTGGAGCATATCTCAGCCATCTCATGGAAAGGTGGGTACGCACCAAACAGGTCCCCAGACCATAGCAGGGCACCACATGCATATAACCATTCTCACTCACACCAAGGGCAATTTTGAACATTTATTTAGCCTAATGTGCATGTTTTCAATCAGAGCACCAGGAGTAAAACATCACAAGAGCACAGGGAGAACATCAAAACTTCACACAGAAACGCCCATGCTGAGCCCGGGCCTCGAACCCAGGACCTTCTTGCTGTGAGTCGGATGTGCTAAGCACTGCACCACCTCTGTTATGTTGTGGGAAAGTTATGTGTGTGATGGACTGGGAAACTGTTAAGGGTGTACCCACCTTTTCCCAGAGCTGGCTGAGATAGGCTTCATCCTATCCGTAACCCTAAAATGATTAAACAGTTCAGCTGATGGACGGATGGATTTAACAGTGGCATGTTTTCTCAAACTGCATGATGAGTAAAAGTTGTTAGCTGTTTAGTTGTTAAGATTTTAATTTACTTTCTATTTCTAATAATTCAAAATTTCTTTAAATTGTTCAGGTTTTGTTATTATCAGGGCGGCACCGTGGTACAGTGGTGAGCACGTCTGCCTCACTGTAAGAGCTTGGCGAGGGCGTTTCAGTGTTGTTGTTATTATTATTATATATATGGGGTTTTTTTGGCACACTAGTGTGTCTTGATGTGATGGGCCACTGACCCCGCCCCAAGCACAGCAGTGTCTCCGCCCATCATGGCCTACCGCTCAGTACACTGCAAGTAAAATCTGCCTACTTCAGGAAGTCCACCAATCAGAGCAGGGGAAACGCATGCAAACACAGGGAAGACATGTAAATTCCACTCAGAAATACCCTCGCCAAGTTCAGGACACAAACCGTGGACCTTCTCGCTGTTTGGTGGCCGTGGTAACCACTACACTATCGTGCCTCGCACTGTTTAATCCACAGATCTGGATTCCTACAACATGTTAGGTAATCGGGCTGCTTCGTGCTTTATGGAGACACTTGTTCCACACATTCTCAACATTTGCTATCAGGACACTGGATGATTTTTTTCAGAGGAACAGATGCAGCTTCTCTTTGAACAGTTGGAAGCAGGCGGTGGAGGTTGAAATCTCTTCCTCTCTTTGGCATGTTTAAAAGTAAAAACCTATTCATTCTTTGAGAGAGAGAGAGAGAGAGAGAGAGAGAGAGAGAGAGAGAGAGAGAGACTGTCTCAAAATATTTTCTTATTGTAGATTTGTACGAGGGTGACATGGTGGCGTCAAAGCAGGAACAGTCTTGGGTTCGAGTCCAGGACTTGACGTGGAGTGTACCCTGTGCTTTGGGGTCTTTCTCATTCATTCATTCATTTTCTGTAACCACTTCATCCTAATTAGGGTTGCGGGGAGGCTGGTGCCCATCCCAGCCAACTCAGGGCGAGGGCAGAGTACACCCTGGACAGCTTGCCAGGCCATCGCAGGGCGGAAACATGCCAACAGCTTTGCAGCCTACTCTTGTCGAAAGTCAGCAATGGTTCTTTTACATGCCTCTCACCATAGACAGTGACAGACATGGTCGGCCTTTGATAACCCAGTTAGCTGCACTGGGGGGAGGGACAGTGACAACCTTGTGGAGAGTGGGACTCGAACCCCCAACCTTTGGATTAGCGAGCCAGTGCCTTATACCCCTAGACCACCACTGTCCCTGCTTTCTCAGAGTAAATTTTAAAAAAATGATGAAATTAAGGAAGGATAGGGGAAAGGTTAAAGAAAATGCCACAAAAACAAGGCCAATTATGCAAAAAAAAAATTTAACCCACGGAAAACAAAAAACAACCCAAAACCTCCCATCAAAACTACAGTGGTGCCTCACTTTACGAAATTAATCCGTTCCAGAACCTTTATTCGTAACCTGCATTTTTCGTAAATTGAACCGCATTTTACATGTAAAACGCCTGATTCGTTCCAAGGCCCTCAAAACTACCCCCTGAACCCTTTAAAAATTATAAAAGATACTATTTAAGACCTTCTTCTGCTTCAATATGGTACCGATGGTAGACGGGTTTGGCCATATTCCTTTGTGATATCGCTGGAGTCCGTTTCTTCTTCTCACTCACACTGGAAATCACACGCGCATTTGTGTGTATGTGTGTGTGTGTGTGTGTGTGTGTGTGTACGCGAGTGTGTTGACCATGTCTTCTTAGCAGAGTTATAATCTTACAAATGTTTATGCAAGGTTAAAAGCCTGAGCCAAAAGATAACGTTGCAATGAACACACTTGAAAAACTCATGAAACAACAGTAACTCTGTCCTTTATATGAAAAGCATTATGGGTGCTCTATAATAGCCAATGGGAAGGAGCTGCGTCATCCCTTCTAGCCAATAGGAGGCTAGTGGGGCGGGATGTTGGAAGGTAGCCAATTGGAGAGCAGCTCGTGCATTGTTTTAATGTTTGAATGGCACGTTTTTTTATGTTTGATTGGCGCGTTTGAATGTTTGAGTGGCGCGTTTGGCGCGTTTCGTAAGGAGAACTTATTTCGTATACAGAGACAAAAAATTTTGGAAAATGTTTTCCGTAACCTGGATTTTTCGTTTGCTGGGACTATCGTAAGGTGAGGTACCGCTGTTCTATATACAGTTAAAACAATTCACTTTGGAGTGAATACAGGTCGTGTATAGATGTCTTTCGCAGTTTCGCACCATAACATAAAGTTGCTGGAATGAAGCACTGAGGATCATCTCAGTGTGTGTGTGTGTGTGTGTGTGTGTGTGTGTGTGTGTGTGTGTGTGTGTGTGTGTGTGTCAGCTCTTTTATCATCACTTACTCCCTGATCAATAGAGATCTTGAACCTCCTGCCGTCTTTGCTTTCAAGCACTTCTAAGTGCACTTGAAAGGAAGGATGGTTCTATTTTTATTTCAGTCCATGTTTTTTTTTATATACAGCTGAAACTTATTGAGGAGTTTGAAAAAGCTGTCCGTGTGAGGAGAATCCCTCTTTGATTGATTTCTAGAAGCCAGCGTAAGAGACGTCAATGAGGTTCAAGAGATTCGATCAAGACTCAAATCAACTCTTAAGTGCGAGGCTGTGACGGCGACAGCGAACGAGGACACAAACGGCGAGTGAGAGCGACACCATCACCCTCTGGGATTTAGCAGGAGGATGAGCTGGCTAATGGCTAAATGCTAACAAGCTAAAGATTACAGCGCTTCTGTTATCCCTTCATTCGGCACGCAGGAGGACCGATGGAATTACATACGTTATACAGAAAGCACTGCGGAGGAAGCTGGGCCTAATTAATCGAGTCAGAGTGGTAATTAAATGAGGTCATGTGATATAACTGCTCGGTGGAAGTACACCACGTAGAAAATCTCCCTGTCATCAAGCCGGTGATGTAATTATTGTATTATTACAGCACAATATCAGGTGGTCGTGCGGTGTTTGTGTAACGTCACACCACCATTCAGTCTTTCTGTTCATTGCTGACATCCCTCGCTTCTTTTCCATCAGCTGCACGATGATGTCACACGACAGGGGCACTTCATTGAGCCGACGGAAACACTGTCACTCCGTCACAGTCCACAGAAAGACTTAGTGAGAAAAAAGGGTCAATTTAAGGAATATTAACCCCCATTTTTATCCTCTCTCTCTCTCGCTCTCTCTCTCTCTCTCTCCTCCTTCCTTCATTTTTATCCTCTCTCTCTCTCTCGCTCTCTCTCTCTCTCTCCTCCTTCCTTCATTTTCTCCCACACCATCCCTTCCTTTCTCTCCATCTTTATCTCTCTCTCTCTCTATCTCTCTCTCTATCTATCTATCTATCTATCTATCTGTCTGTCTGTCTGTCTGTCTGTCTGTCTGCCTGTCTATCTATTTATCTATCTATCTATCTATCTATCTGTCCATCAATCACACATAAACATCTTTTTCTCTCTTTCTCTCTCTCTCTGTCTATTTATCTATTTATCATCCACTCTTCCCTCCTTGTAACTCTGACTGCATCATTTTCCATCTTTTACTCTTTCTCTCCCCCTCCCTCTCTCGAGCTCCCTCTTTCCATTTATCTATCAATCACACACTCTGTCTCTCTCCCTATCTTTCTATTTCTTTATCAATCACACACTCTTCCCTTTTCTCTCTCTTTATCTATTTATCAATCACACTCTTTTCTGTTCTCTCTCACTTTCTCTCTTTCTCTCCATCAAACACTCTTTCCCTTTTTCTCTCTTTCTCTCTCTGTTTATTTATCAATCACATACTCTGCCTCCCTCTCTCTCTCTCTCTCTCTCTCTCTCTCTCTCTCTCTCTCTCTCTCTTTCTTCCTCAATGTACTTTCTATTCACATACTTTTTCTCTATTTATATATCAATCACACATTCTTTCCCTCTCACTCTTTTTCTTTCTCTCTGTGTATCTACCAATCACACTTTCTCTCTCTCTCTCTCTCTCTCTCTCTCTCTCTCTCTCTCTCTCTTGCTCTCTCTCTTCTTATTTATCTATCTATCACACACTCCCCCTCTCCGTTCTCGTTCTCTCTCTGGGCAGGTGAAGTATGAGTATGAGCGCCTGTGGGAGGCTCTGTGTGCAGTGACTGTGGAGAGAGATTGTGCTCTGTGGGAGAATACTCAGCTCCGAGGCAAGCTGGAGAACCTAGAGCAGGTGTTGAAGGTAAGACTCGTCCTCCTCGGCCTGACGTCTCACCGACTCCGCCCCGTGTAATTTACTTCTGGTTATTATTTCTTATATCTATGCTTTATTATGTCTGTCTATCATTGTACTATCTTACCATGCATTCACGTTCAATTGTTTTCTTGTTCGTTCTGGAATTTAAGTTTTTCTCTTATTTTGAACATGATTCTGGATTATCCTGTTGCCATTCACTCATTCAGTCATTTTCCAAACTGCCTAATCCTACAACGGTCACGGGGAGGCTGGAGCCTATCTCAGCTGACTCTGGGTGAAGGCGAGGGGCACCAGGAAGAGTTCAACAGTCGATCGCATGGCAAATACATACTATTCATGCTCACTCCTGGGGGCTTTGGATTGTGGGAGAAAACCGGAGTACACGGAGTAAACCCACGCATGCACGCACTCGCATGCAAATTCAAGCTCGGAAATCAAACCTGGGACTTTCCTTCTGTGAGGCAGATACACAAACTACTATTCCACCATACCACCCACTTTACTGTTTATTTACTTCCAATAAATATCATTCAATTTCTGTTTTTATTCATCATAATTTATTTGGATTCTTCAGTTTTATAATTATTTGGGCGGCATGGTGGTGAAAGTGGTTAAGACCTGGGATTGGTGAGGACATTTCTAGGGTTTTTTTTTTTTGGAGGCTTCTTAGCGAGGAAGGTGGAAGGAATACTTCGAGGACCTCCTCAATCCCACCAACACGCCTTCTGTGGGCTGTGGAGGAGAACACCCGGGGGGTTTGACTGGTACTGGAGTGGTAGTCCCTCCTTTTAGAATATTTTAAAATTATAGAAGGCTTTCAATCGTGTCCCTTGGGCTATCTTATGGGATGTGTTCCGGGAGGACGGTGTACCGGACTCGTTGCTACGGGCCGTTCAGTCTCTGTATCACCAGAGCCAGAGCTTGGTCCGCACTGGTGACAATAGGTCGAGTTTGTTTCCGATACAGGTTGGAGTCCACCAAGGTTGTCCCTTGTCATCGGTTCTGTTCATAATTTTTATTGACAGAATTTCTAGGCGCAGTCATGGCGCTGAGGGATTTGGCGGCCATAGGATTTCATCTCTGCTTTTTGCAGATGATGTTATCCTTTTGGCTTCATCAATCCAGGACCTCCAGCTCTCAATGGAGCAGTTCGCAGTCAAGTGCAAAGTGGCCGGGATGAGAATTAGCACCTCTAAGTCCGAGGTCATGGTTTTTAGCCAGAAAAGGGTGGAATGGCCCCTCCAGGTCTGCCACAAGTAGAGAAGTTCAAGTGTCTCGGGGTCTTGTTCATGAGTGAGGGAAGGATGGAGCAGGAGATTGGCAGGCGGTCTGTAAAGCAGAGCCTGTACTGGTCTGTCGTGGTGAAGAGGGAGTTTAGCCACAAGGCAAAGCTCTCAATTTACCAGTTGATCTACATTCCGACCCTCACCTATGGTCACAAGCTTTGGGTAGTGACCGAAAGAACAAGGTCGTGGATACAAGCAGCTGAAATGAGCTTCCTTTGCCGGGTGGTGGGGCTCTCCCTTAAAGATAGGGTGAAAGGATCAGCCATCTGGGGAGAGCTCAGAGTAGAACCGCTGCTCCTTCGCATTGAGAGGATCCAGTTGAGGTGGCTTGAGCATCTGGTTAGAATGTCTCCTGAACGCCTCTCTGCTGTGGTGTTTCGGGTATGTCCAACTGGACAGGGACCACAAGGATGACCTAGAACACTCTGGAGGAATTATGCCTCTCGGCTGGTTTGGGAACGCCTCGATGTCCCCCCGGAAGAGCTGGAGTAAGTGGCTGGGGAGAGGGTCATTTGGACCTCATTGCTTAGGTTGCTGTCTCCTCTGTGACCCGATCCCGGATTAAGCGGAAGATGTTGATGATGGCTTCTGAAACGGTTCCCCTCCATGTACAGCGGTATCTCCACCTATTCTCCTTTGCGTTTTAGCCAACCAATCAGAGATGAGTAGGCACAGAGTGTGAAAAGACCATAAATCAGAGGAGGAAGCCAAACAGGCTGTCCAGCAGGCATGCTCAGAATCAGCGTTTCAGGGGAAGGTGCACAGGGAAGCAGTTTCCTAAAGGACTATGGAATACTTCACCGATGTCCTAAATAAAAAGTAAAGGTGTGAAAATAGGGCTTCATAATTGATATTTAACGTTGTAAGACAGCCATCTCGGACACGCAGTACAAATTCATCCTGCTGTTATACAATTTTTTTTTCAGATTGATTTTTGATGAGATGTTTATTAGCCTTAATTACTTATTAGGTTTTTTTTGTTTTGTTTTTTTTACTAAATGACTGCAATTACAGTAAATAGGAAGAAAACTTTAAATTAGTTTTTAGGGGGTATTTGGGCCAGACTGTTCCTCCGGGCGTGCCCTGACACTGTAGTTATTGGCTCTGGGGTAATGCTTTTTATTCGAGTGTTGGACTCTAATTTGACTCTGTAGGTAGTAATAAATGTCAAGCAATTAGTAGAGCAATCCTGGTTAAGCTGGAGAGCTCAGAAGAGAGTTGGAGTGTGTTCTTCTCCACTCCTGAAGACCGCGAAGAGATGGATGAGTGTGTGAAATGAACAGGTTTTCATTGGCAGATGTAGATGAGATGATGGAGCCACAGTCACAGGCGTTTGGAGATGATTCTGCTGGCATTTCAGGAGGGCTGGAAATGCTTAGTGTGTGGGTTAAGAATCACTTTATCATCATTGACTCACTGAGAGAGAGAGAGTGATTCGTCTTCTCTGTCACCTGCCCCCATCTCCCGTTTTTATACCCATCACTCTTCCTGTTTGTTCATTTTTTTCCTCATTGTTCCTCAAATCTGTGACTCTTGTCCTCCTGCTGATGTCTCTCTCTCTTTCTTCTTCTTCTTCTTCTTCTTCTTCTCTCTCTCTCTCTCTCTCTCTCTCTTTCTCTGTTTCTGTCTCTCTTGCTCTCTCTATGTCTGTCTCTTTTTCTCCCTTTTTCTCTCACTTTCTTTGTTTGTCTCTCTCTGTCTCTCTCTCTCTGTCTGTCTCTCTCTCTCTCTCTCTCTCTCTCTCTCTCTCTCCTTCACTCTCTTTCTGTTTCTGTCTTTCTCTTGCTTTCTCTCTTTTTCTGTCTTTCTCTGTCTCTCTCTCTTGCTCTCTCTATGTCTGTTTCTCTTTCTCCATTTTTCTCTTACTCTGTCCATCTCTCGCTGTCTCTCTTTCTCTCTCTGTATGTCTGTTTCTCTCTATCTTTCTCTCTGTCTGGCTATCTATCTTTCTCCCTCTGTCTATCGCTCTCTCTTCCCCCTCTTTTGCTTTACCCATCTGTCTCTTTCTCTCTTTTTCTCTTGCTCTCTTGCTTACCCTGTCCGTCTGTCTGCCTCTCTCTCTCTCTCTCAAACACATTTTGTCTCTCTCTCTCTCTCTCTCTCTCTCTCTCGCTCTCTCTCTCTCTCTCTCTCTCTCTCTCTCTCTCTCTCTCTCTCTCGTTTTCTTCCTTACCCTGTCTATCTCTCACATTCTATCTGTCTGTCTCTCTCTTTTTCTCTCTTTTTCTCTTGCTTTCTTGCTTACCCTGTCTGTCTGTCTGCCTCTCTCTCTCTCTCTCTCTCACACACACACACACATTCTATCTGTCTGTCTCTCTCTTTCTCTCTCTTTCTTTATCTGTCTGTCTATCCCTCTCTATCTCTATTTCGCTGTGTCTGTCTCTCTCTTTCTCTCTCTTGCACTCTTGCTTTCCCTGTCTGCCCTTTGTCTTTCTCTGTCTTTCTTTTTCTCTCTGACTATTTCTCTTTCTCTTACTGCCTCTCTTTTGCTTTCTTACTTGCCCTGTCTGTATCTATTTCTCTCTGTCTGTCTGTCTCGTTCTTTCTCTCTCTTGCGCTGTTGCTTTCCCTGTCTGCCCCTCTGTCTCTCTCTTTCTCTCTCTCTCTCAATTTCTCTCTTTTGCTCTCTTGCTTTCCCCGTCTGTCTCTCTGTCTCTCTCACTTTCTCTATCCTGCAGCATATGCGCGAGGCTGCTGAGAGGCGGCAGCAGTTAGAGTTGGAACATGAACAGGCCCTGGCCGTCCTCAGTGCCAAGCAGCAGGAGATTGACCTTCTGCAGAAGGTGAGAGGTCAGAGGTCACGGCACCTGAGCATCGGTGGTTCTTTGGCCAAAGCAGTTAAGCGGCTTAGTGACACAAACCATGCTGTGTGTACATCCTGACAGCAGATATATTTCTGACAGACTGAGGTATAATGTGTACCGATTTGGCAACGAAGCACGACAGGATGTGGATGAAATATCAGCAAGTGAAAGAGAATTAAATTGAATCTGATTGGTTAAAACCAACGATAACATTAATGGCTGGATCCAGCCACAATATTCTTAATACAATCAAGAAACAGAGCACCAGCATGTAAACAAACTTTATTAGTCCTATCTGTTCCCCTATCCCGACTTTGGTTTGTTACCTTTGTTCACCTGTTCTGTTTATAATTCCAGTAATCTGTCAATCCCTGCCATGTCAAAGTGTGATTTTACATCAGGTCTTGCCATGCTTGTTCTCCCTGAACCTGCACGGGTTTCATCTGGGTTCTCCGGTTTTATCCCACGTTCCAAAGACTGTGAATTGTTGTGCTTGTGTTGGCCGTGCTATTCAGGATGTACCCTGCCATTGCACAAAGTCGGCTGAGACAGGCTCCAGCCTCAGCCTAGGATTGAGCGATTCGGCAAATGAATGAATGAATGAATGAATGAATGAATGAATCTGTGTAAGCCTTGTTTTGTTTTGTCCTCATTCATTCATTCTGGGGTTTTTCTGGATGATCCTCGTTTCCCTTCCTCTGCCAGTGGTTTAACCCTTTGAATTTGCATCATAAGTATAGATTTTGGTGTCAATTTCTCAGTGTTTGCTTTGTGGATCGTACGGGTTGGTACGCCTTGGTTCATGCTAATGCACAATGCTTTCCCGTTGCTAGATCAAAGTCATCTCCAGATACCACTGAAGGTTATTTCTGAAGGTCTTTATAAGGTTTATTCTTGGGTTTCCATCACCTTGAGCACCATGAGTGGGATCCCAGTAAAATAGGGACACTTGGATTTCCTAACATGCCACATGCAGTAGGCCCTCGTTTTTCGCGATGGTTTGGTTCTGGCCCTTCCCACAGATCACGAAAATCCGCAAGTTATCGATGCGGTTTTAAAACCCTATGTATGATATTTCATGTGCTAAAATCTGCTTGTTAAACACATTCTATAGCCAGTCTTACTCATTAATACAGTAATAATGCAGTAAAATGTAGTCATGATTCAGTAAAAACTTTTCAATTTTATACTGTGATAATATTTATGAATAAATAAAGCGCTTAGGCTCCTTACCAGAAGCGAGAGAAGATGCAGGGCATTTGAGTGACATCATAGCGCTTAAATAATCATTAAAAACACACAGAAAAAAAGTGAATTTGCAATTCAAGCAATGACATTTATGACATGTGCACTAAGGAGAACAAAAAGAGGCGTACACATCATCTGCAACCAATCAGCAGGAGGGAGAAAAAAAAAAGTTCTCAGCCATTGGCTAAATTTGAATCACATGCCAGTAACTTCCGGGTTTGCCGCTAATCCACGCATATAATCATAATGCAGTAAAATGTAGTAATGATTCAGTAAAAACTTTGTAATTTTGTACTGTGATAATATTTATTAATAAATAAAGCGCTTAGGCTCCTTACCAGAAGCTAGAGAAGATGCAGGAATTTGAATGACATCATAGGACTTAAATATCATTAAAAACACACTAAAAACATTTTGATAACTTTTGTGCGAAGGAGAAAAAAAAAAGAGGTGTACAACCAATCAGCAAGAGGGAGAAACAAAAGCTCTCAGCCATTGGCTAAATTTGAATCATGTGCCAGTTACTTCCGGGTTTGTCCCCAATCTGCGAGTATGTGTTGGCACAAGTGGTGAACCGCAAATGATCAAGGGCCTCTTGTATTGGGTTTGGACCCACATTAGTGATATAAATTACTTGGATTGTCAAGAGAGACTCAAATTTGAGAAAAGATACCTCACACAGGATAAAGCTTCAGAACCTGGCCTGGTAAAGTTAAGCTTGCTTTATGGTTTTGCCCTCCTTCTGTGGTTCCTCCAGTCCACCACTAGCCAGAAGTAGTGTTCCCCTTATCCTTTTCCTATCCAGGGGCTTCTACAGTCTGTCGGTGGAACATCCCACATTATTCGATCTTTCATTTTCTAAGATGCATAATCCTACTGAGGGTCGTGGGGAAACTGGCGCCCGTCTCAGCCGACTCTGGGCGAAGGAGGGGTATACCGTGAACAGCTCGCCAGATCATCACTGGCCTATTCCCACTCATGGAACAGCCTACTGTGCATGTTTTTGGACTTCCTTTTTTTCCCTCCTGGAGGAAACCCACAGAAACACGGGCAGAGCATGCAAAGTCCACACAGAAATGCCCGAGCCCGGGAATCAGACCAGGGCCATCTTGCTGTCCCACAGTATAGAGAACGTAGAAAAACAACTGACTTCACCAGTCAGCCAGTGATCATAATTTTCGCACCAACAACCAGGATCTGTTTCTGTGGACAAAGGTACAGAGGTCATGACCTTACCCCTATCTGCCAGGTCTCATCTGAATTCAGGACGAATACCACGAGGCAAATATGCAGTAGTTGCACACATCTCAGGACCGCTCCCAGGAGCTATTGCTTGTAGCTAAAAATAGTATCAGCTCAGCGTAGGGCATGTGAGATACGGTACGACCTCTGCAAACACACACTCCGAGTAAGGAACATGGATATCAAATGTAATTTTATAAAATTATCTACAGGAGCGGCAAAAAGTCTGACTTCTCTGCTTTATCAGTAAAAATCTTTTTTTAAAAAAAAAAAAAGACGTGGCTGCACAGTGCCATAGTGATTAGCATCAAGGTCCTGGTTCTAGTCCTGGTCTCGGTGATGGTGTTTTTGTGCTGAGTTTGCATGTTCTCTCTGCGCTTGTATTTGTTTTCTCCAGGTACTTTGATTTTCTCCCACAGTCCAACACATGCGCATCACGCTAAATGGCCTCTCCAGATGGCCCCCGGTGTGAATGGTTGTGTGTGTTGACCCTGTGATGCCATACCAAATTGTTCACGGTGTACCCCGCCTCCACCCAGTGACAGCTGGTATCAGCTCCAGCCTCCCTGTTACCCTCTAGGATAGTGCTTCGCAATTATTTTCAGTGGCGCCCCCTCTAGGAAGAAAAAAAAAAACGCACACACACACCCCTCCCACCACCCCGCAAGCGACTATAAATAGTATTATTTGTCTACAAAATTATAATTAATACACATCTGCATAACATTGTATCTTTATTAAAATTAACAAAACAAAAATAAAGAACTATAGCTCAACTTACAATAAAGTAAAACTTCCTTAACGTTGTTTTTTAATCTGTAATAGAAAAGATTTAAAGTGCATCGATGTGCCTGAAATTAAAAAAAAAATTCCTTATTTAAACTCATTCAACTTATTTATGTCTTAATATCTCCGTCTCGCTCCACCTTTCTCTTCGTTCCTGTTAGAAAATTTTCCGTGTTTTTTCTTGAGGGGTTGTTTACTGCACTTCATATCGTTTTCTCGTGCGAAAAATCGCTACACCACAGTACAACAATGAGAGCGCCACTGCTAACTACTGGAGTGGAGGTGCAATTACACTTAATTCTCAGACTCCCCCAGCATCACACCATGCCCCTCCCTGGCATCATACCCCCCCCCACTATTTGAGAAGCACTGCTCTAGGATGAATCATGCCACCGTAAAATATAGTTAACAAATTTATGGCATGTGTTTGTTTTGCACCATTTATCTACCATTTACACAACTGCTCACTATTGTTTTGCAACTGTTTATCTACCGCTCGCAATTGTTTACCACAATGCCGTCATTTTTTCCCACAGTTTGGAGCCATCTTCAAAACCTCCTTGCATGAAACCTCCCATATATAAACCTAATCATTTCAGTCATGTATTCGTTTTCTGAACCACTTAATATTAATTTGGGTCACGGGGAGGCTGGTGCCCATCTCAGCCGACTCTTGGCGAGGGCAGAGTAAACCCTGGACAGCTCACCAGGTCATTGAAAGCCTAATTGTTTTCATAATGTAATTTTGTATGTAACTACATTTCTCAGCTCCCAAGTGGTGCTGTGACAAGGTGAGAGACTATTAACCCAGCGATGGCAAGTTCAAATCGGGGTTAATGCCCCGTGATCCAGCACCTTTTACCACCAGGCCACCACTGCGCTAATTGTATAAAAATATACAGTATAATAAGGAAGCATTTTTTTTTGTAATGAAAAATGCAGTTATAGTGTAATTATTAAATTTGGGATTTACATTATTGAATAATTCTAGATTTAAACCCAGATGGAAAACCTCAATATCACTGCTTATATATGAAAGCTTTTTTTATTTAACTGTAAAATGTCTTCTAATCTTAATTTGACGTCACATCATAAATCACTGACAAGCTGAATAATTTAGTCATCACTGTGTCCTGCCAGTTCAGTCTTTAAACCAGAGATGCTGTAACCTGACATCTGGATGGAAGTGTTTGTCTGAGAGCCACGTTTGCTCTTTCATTTATTTCCACCTGACGTGAATGCTGTAGCGTCCCGGCACGGCCGGTAACTTGCTGAGAGATGGGATATGATGATGTGTGAAGTGTGCGATGGAACGTTTGACAGACTGTTTGACGGTTTCATGAAAGCAGTGGAATGAGAGACGCACTCACTGTAATGGAAAACATACCCAAACCTGTCGCATCGTAATGACACCAGCAGCATTACCTTTTTCTCTTTTGTATCTCCCCCATTTTCTCCCTATGTTAGTCGTATCCAATTCCCAATCATAAGGTATGGCCTTCCCTATCACATGACCACCTTCCAGGGAGGGTCGAAAGCATGCGCACGCCCTCTCCATGATGTGCACTGCAGTTCGAAATATGGCGGATGGCTAGCATTGCATGAGTATTCACTCAGAGGGGAAGTGCTATCCGCCCCTCATACGAATGAGCTCATAGATGCCCATGATCGGCTGGGGATCAAGTGAGTGACAGGGAAGTGGGTGTATATCGTCCCTCCCTCCCGTGAGAACTCAGCCAATAAGCTCCCATGGACTCCCTGTTACTGATTCGAACTTGCGATCTTTGGGTTAATAGTTACGCACTTTGTGACACCAGCTGCATTAATGAAATAAGTTTTAATTTAATGTTGATCAGCCAAGGCGTGTTTACCGTGTGATACTTGCTTCTGGACTTGAGAGATGAAGTACCGAAATAAGATGTGCATGATTTACTTTTGTTTTATATTTATATTCTCAAAATGAACAAATTGCTATATTTTATTTTAAAAAGTACAGAAAATATTCTATCACCCTTTCACTCACTCCTTACTGAACTGCTTAATCCAAATACCGTAATAAGCGCCCTGCTCCAATAAGCCCCCCCCCCCCCCCCCCAGTGTTTTTTTTTTTTGTTTTGTTTTGTTTTTTTTTTTTTATCTTATGTCCAATAACCGCCCATGTGTATTGGGAGCAAAATGGTAGATCAAACTTACCAATTTTATTGGATCAGTGTCTCTAACGGTAAAATGAGGCGTTCACTGCATGTAAAAGTGAGTTTACACGGTATTTCAAGACCCCTGCCACTGGGGAATGTCTATAATTTTCATGAGTAACAACACATTTGATTGTTCCACCGTGCTTTAAAAAACGGAAATATTTTGCTGTGTTCTCTAGGAAAATGTCCAACAACCGATGAACCATTAGAAACTGTTACAGCAAAACTATGGGATGCTCTGAATGAATGGAGCGATGAGCCAGATATGGACCTATCAGAAAGTGATGATGAGGATTTTTCACCCGATTCTCCTGCTCACTAACTTCATACATTTAAAGACGTTCCTGGCCATGTGCTTGTTTGTGTTGATTGGTTCAATGTGGCATGTGCTAAAGTTGACATTCATGTTGATTGGCTCGATTTTACATCTGGGGGAAAATAGTTAAAGGAACAGCACTTTGAGGGAAAATTAAAGGGTCTTTTTTTTTTAATTATGCTGTTTTCTGTTTTGTTTTCAGATTTCATGTAAGTAATTTGGTTGATACCACAAAATGAATAACACAAATACCAGTAAAATTGTTTTATTGTTCTGTTATTATTCATACTATCATCATATTATTATACTTAGCGCTTATGACGTCGAATACAATAGCTTAACGGGGAGGCTGGAGCCTTCCATAACCGACACAGGCAGAAGGAAGTGTACACCCTAAACAGCAAAACAGCTCATTAGCCTAAAGTGCATGTCTTTGAACTGTGAGTAGAAACTAGAGTCCACAGAGGAAACCCACACAAGCATGGAGAAAACATGCAACCTATACATAGAAACGTCCTCCCTGAGCCCGGGACTCAAACCCAAGACCTTCTTGCCATGAGGTGTACGTGCTAAGAACTATGCCACCCTGACGCCCTGTCCCGACAATAATACGACAGTACCTTGTATTAAAGGGTAGTAGTAGCTCAGTGGTTGAGGCTCTGGGTTCCAGAGCAGATGGTTGAGGGTTCAAGCCACAGTCCCATAAATCTGCTGCTGTTGGTAGACTGAGTAACGGTCTTCATGCTCATCTGCCCTGTTATATAAATGACGTGAAATGTAAGTTAATCTAGATAACGGGGTCTTCCGAACGCTGTGACTATAGTCTGTGTATAGGTAGTAGTGCAGCTCGAAATGTAAATGAGGAGAAAACGGTTTTAAAACAAATTGTAAAGTCGCTGAAAAAACGAGAGATATCCTACCATTAATAGAAAGAAATATAGTCATAGAAAAACAACCCTATCAGCAGATCACACCATCTTTTGTGCTTCCTGATAAGCAGCCTGGACCAAACGTCCATCCCGAGCTCGTCTTAGACTTCACGGCCTTTTAACTCGTATCTAATTCCTTTTAGTGCGTATTGCCTAATCTTCGATTTTCATGGCTCCAGGCTCAGGTTGAGGCGAAGAAGGAACATGAAGGTGCCGTCTATTTGTTAGAGGTGAGTATAAGAGAGAGTGTGTGTGTGTGTGTGTGTGTGTGTGTGTGTGTGTATATATATATATATATACATATATATATATATATATATATATATATATATATATATATATATATATATATATATATATATATATATGTGTGTGTGTGTGTGTGTCTGTATGTGTCAGTGTGTGTGTGTGTCTGTGTGTGAGTGTGTGTGTATGTGTCAGTGTGTGTGTTTGATGCATGTGAGCTTCTGTCTCTTTTCAGCTTGTAGTTTGGATAAAATCATGCATCATTTTCATTTCATACGCACGATGACTCATATCAGTGGCCCCCTCCTCGCTACCTGATAGGAGTTTAAGCTTCCGGTATGAAAAGAGAGTGTGTCTGGGGTTTTTTTTTTTTTTTTTGTTCAATCTGAAATTTATTTATTACAGCATTGCTTTTTGTGGATAATCGTCAAATTATGTTATGCTTTCAGTGCTCATGGTGTTAGTTGACAGCTTTAATATTCACAGCACACGTTTTCATGTACGGTTCTTACTCGTGTTTCCAAAGACTTTGCATGATTTCTGCTTCTTCCTCTTCTTGTTTTTTCTTTCTTTTTTTTTTTGGAAATAATTCAGACTGTTTGCAAGAGTGATTTGGTTTCTCATGTCTCTTGTCACTGTGTTATTGGTCTTTTTTTGCATATACAGAATCACTTGGACAGCATGCAGGTATTGGCCAGTTATTTCTCCTCAATGTGTTTTCCCATTTTAACCCCCGCCCCTCCTAACCCCTCCCCTTCCACCCTACTTTTCGTCTTGGGAATGTGTTCCTATAACATAGCCTGTCGTGATTTTTCTTCTCTGTCCTTCGGCCCAAGATGAAGAGCAGCTTGAAACGAGCTACGTTCATCTGTGGGATGTTATGTATCAGTGTAATTATTTTTTATTTTTATTTTTTATTATTTTTTTTATGTCTAAAAAAGATTTCACCAATTTTAAAAGTCTAACACGACCTTCCCATGATCAGTGTAGTGCAACAATAGAAAACTAACAACCTTTCACAAATGAGTGTGTCATAACAGACCAATCAGAAGTGGCTGAAATTGGACTGGTTAGAGCAGTAATAACAGTACAGGGATCCCTCACTACTTCGCACTTCAATTCATGCGGCTTCAGTGCATCGCCTTTTTTTTTTTTTTTTTTTTTAATATTCATCGAATTATAAAAATGAGGAAATTAAGTAAAAATAGGGGGGAAAGTGAAGGAAAATGCCACACAATACGTATACGTACGTATACGTCAGTCGGGGGTGGGGAAGAATCCTACTTCGCAAAATTTCATGGTCGCAGAGGGATCTCGGTCCCAATTAACTGCGGAAAGTGAGGGCTCCCTGTATTTTTGTCTCAAAATAAATTATAGTTTAAATTATATCAACATTTGTTCTGTAGCAAAATAAGTTAATTGGTTCAGTGAACATTTAACATTGCCTATCATGCTGACTATCGAGCTAGTGAGCCTATTTAAGTAAGTTTTTAATGAAGTTTTTTCTGTTTAGCTGTTGCGCCTCATCTGTTTTCCCAGATGTACCCAAAACACATTAAATATTTCATGTTCATTGTCTCTTTCTTCACTTTTTCATCCAATCTTTGAGGCTAATGTAGCTAAAGCTGCTATAAATCTCTGAATTAAAATGCAATATGTAGCAATATAATGTTACCATACATACATAAATACAACAACAATATAATATTTTCCACAGCGCAGTTTGGTGTGACCCCACCCCCGTCCAACCCACCAAAAATATGAGGTTGTATCTATATATCTTTTAATTTTATACCAGTCCAGACAAACAGTCATTTCTTATTGGATTTATGACACTACAACAGTGAAAGGACTAATTTGTAAAATCCATGAATTTTGTCTGATTTTTGTTTGAATTTAAGTTTGATCTTTTTTTAAAAAAAAAAACTGTTCACCCTTTCCTATTATAGCCACCTGGTGTTGTTTGCTTATTATAAAAATCAAAAATTATCAAAATGCTGATGCACTGTTTTCTCAAAAATGAAGCTAATATGAAAATTCTTTCGTAATTTGTGAGTAAAACTAATAAGTGTTTTAGTAATAAGTGATAGGGTTACAGGCTTTCAAAAACAGAATGAATGAGAAAGAGAAAGAATGGGACAAATGATAAAAATATCACCAAAGTGTAAACTAAGCAAAAATTCTGAAAATAATAAGAAATGCAGTTAAATCTGAAGGTGCATCCATAGATTCCAAGGTATCTCCACCGGGCACAATGGATTGGTTCATTAATTTGCCTAATTCCTTAAAATATTGCCTCGTTATAATGAAATATCACCACTTATGTTACTTCACACATGATTTGCACTTATTGACCATCATGAATTTTATCCAATGAATTTTATGAATTATATACACAGATCACTTACAGAATGTAATAGTTTGTTACATGTACCACACCCTACTTTCAACAAAAAAAGTGATCCAAATCCAAGCTTAACTTTTTGACAAATTAACCAACAAACAAACTAACACCAACACAGGTGAAAGCATTACTTTCTGGCAAAAGTAATTATGAATATATCACCCGATTATAGTGATTTTATGATAATAAATCAGCAAACTTGTCAATTCAATTCAGTTTTATTTGTATAGTGCTTTTTACAGTTGACGTTCTCACATAGCAGCTTTACACAGTAAAAGTAGGAGTTTGCAAAGTATAAAAGTCGGTACCCAAAGTTTGCCATTGCAGACGTCTACGAATGCTGAGCAATACTGAGAAAAGGTTTTTCATTAAGTTATTGTAAACGCAGTAATTGTCGTATTAAATTTATTTCTGTGTAAAAGCAAAAGTTGTGTTAAACATACTATACGCTCATGTTTTATGTGAATAACTGAAATATTTAATCAATTATCAGCAATTAAAAACAGGTTGTACCCGCCTTCTGACAGCATGTCGCCCCAGCTGCTAAACACCCCAGCTGCTAAACAAAGACTTGAACAGCTGGATGGTTTCTGACGGCTCGCGCAGTTCCGCACTGACATGAATCGCCCTGAAACGCCCACAGACGACTCGATCATTTCTTCTACTGAATTTTCTGATAAAAATTCTGCCAATCACTCTGCCAGAAGTGGTTAAAATACCGGTTTAAACTTTTCATTCGGGTTATAAAATGATAAATAAATGCGAAATCTTGTCATTTTCATATCAAATGCAAACTTTATATTGTCTATTTAAGAAAAAAATCATACAAGATTAAATAATTTGATGTGAAATTGCGCCAAGCAGACGTTGCCTGTCCACGGATATTTAGTTCGAGTCTACTCACCCATCGGAGGACAACTCGGGGCAAGCAGTAGCGCGGTGCCGCTGAGCCCAGAAGCGCCACAAACACCAAAGCAGTTCATGATCAGATATGCAAAGACTTCTGTATGTATATGCTATTTAAGCACTTAATTGTTTACCCTGCATGTATCTTACAGCTTAGTGTTGGATGAATATGATTATTATGGGATATATCATTGAGCTATATCATTATGGGATATATCATTATGGGATATATTATTGTGGGATATATTATTATGGAATATGTCATTATGGGCTATATTATTATGGATGTATCATTATGAGATATATCATTATGGGATATATTATTCTGGGATCATTAGCGGAGACCTTTTAGTCCTGATGGCGCTGATTGTCCAGGCTATGACTGAAGGAAAATATCACTTTTCACTGATAAAAACTGACCGGATCCCCATTTAAACATGTCTGACGAAGTGTTTTGCCCCCTAATGGTCGTTTTATGTTTCAAAATGCTGATAAAATGCAGTTAAATTTAAAACTTAAATATTTTATATGCATAGTAGAGTTGAAAGCTGTCACAAGTTATTTAGATATTAGTTGTCAGAACTTTTCTTTTTGATTGGTGGAAGTCAGGAAATAAATTTACTGTCAATTCGTTCATTCATTTTCTGAAACGCTTAGTCCTTGGTACGGTCATGGGAGGCTGACGGTTATCTTAGCCAACTCTGGGCGAGGGAATAATACACCCTGGACAGCTCGCCAGGCCACTGCAGGGATTAAATTTAATTGATAAAAAGTGAATGTTTTAAACTGTATCACAGTTCAGACCTGATGTTAATGGACCAATATTCACAAAATTGTGTCCGATTTACTTTCAAAGGTCAAAGGATTTTCCAACTCGGCCATTTTGACAAGTGGAAAAAAGACAAACCCCTCCCCTTATTTTTAGGAGTGAATTTTTTCTTAATTTAACATGCTAATGATAAGTTTTAAAAATTAGAGAAAAACTGAACACACAACTGAATAAGAAAATGTCGAGTTCGAAGCATTTTAGCTTTTTTTTTTATTGAACTGATTCCTGAAAAAGTAAATTTATAATTTGGGTCTCCACGGGGTGTCTTCCCCCCAGATGCAGCTAACTGGGTTATCAAAGGCTGGCCAAGGAGCTGCATTGCCATCAGCGTGTTTCCGCCCTGCGATGACCTGGCGAGCTGTACAGGGTGTACTCTGCTCTCGCCCAGAATTGGCTGAGATGGGCATCAGCCTTCCCGCCTTCTACTTAGGATTAAGAGGTTCAGAAAATTAATGAATGGATTTACCAAGAAAGAAGCATTGGTTATAAATCAATAACAACTTGCACGACTTTAACTATAACTGGATTACTTTTTGTAGTTTCAGTGATTTTATTTTTCCACAGTCTTCAGAAGCAAATCCATCATCATTAAAACCAGAGAAGCATAAAAAGCCAAGAAAAGGAAGTAATAAAAACAAGGAGATAAGAACTGGACGGGAATATAAGCAGTGACTATACGCTAGCTTTTAGTGGTAAATTTTAGCGACAATACAGCACATCGTGCGAACTTAGCTAACTGATCAATATATTATGCAACATTTAATAAGTTATTATAAATGGCGAAATAATTTGTGTGACTATTTTGATATTTCTGGTCAGGTTTGTTCGACCAACCAGGGCTAATTTTCCCCCAAACATTGCAAAGTATAGATTATTCCAACTAGGAGATATTTCCTCATGATCATTGTGCTGTGATTCTGTTCGAGAACTCAACCCAGCAGGTTATGGGTTTAGTTTTCATGGTGGGCTTCTTGACCTGTTGAAATCTCTGTTCAGATTTATTCTTCTTTGATTAAAGAGTGAGCACATGTACAGAACATGAGGTCAGAAGGAGGAACATGAAGATGGATAAAACGATGAAAAAGATAATGGAAAAATAGCTCCCTATCAAGGGAACAGTTTCCAGCCGACTTCTTACTAAGTTGACCCATTTGCGGCTGTTGCATGGAACCCCTCGTCGTGTTCGGCTCATTAGGAATAACACACACACACACACACACACACACACACACACACACACACACACACACACACACACACACACACACACACACACACACTAGAACGGTCAGTGAGATCCAGATCAGAGCGTCATGTAGAGATTGAATGCTCACCACACACTCATCTACATCATTAGCTGTGTCTTGATTCACATGCTTAGCCGGCTAGCCGCTGCTCATTCGACAGATTATAGAAAGAATTATATATGTAATAATATCTCTCATCATACACCATGGACAACTTAGTGGTGGATAAAATTAGCATATTGAACACTTATGAATTCAGTTCAGTTCATTTTCTGTAACCGCTTATTTCTAAGGAGGGTCGCGGGGAGGCTGGCGCCCATCCCAGCCAACTCCGGGCGAGGGCAGAGTACACCCTGGAAACACGCTGGCTTTGCAGCTACTCTTGTCGAAAGTCAGCAATGGTTCCTTTACATGCCTCACACCATAGACAGTGAGAGACACAGCCAGCCTTTGATAACCCAGTTAGCTGCACTGGGGGGACAGTGACAACCTTGTGGAGAGTGGGACTCGAACCTCCAACCTTAGGATCAGCGATCCAGCACCCTATATCACTAAGCCACCACTGCCCGAGTACTCATGGATTGACATCTGATCCACTCCAACACTGCTACCACATTTGTTGTTACGTGACAGTATACAAGTTGAGACACGGCTTTCTGATCGCCAGATTTACATAAGTGTCCTCTGTCCGGAGACATGCTTGATGCTCAAACATCACTCAAGCCTCACACATGCCGCCAGTGTAAAATATAGTGATTACCATCTACTATCCAAACTAACTACGGTTATACCCCAGTTCTTATGAGTTCTCCATTCTGATTGGTCAAAACGGGTGAGATATCTTGCATTATTACATGGCTTATTTGAATACTTGATTCTGATTGGTCAGTCTCCATACAACAGACGGTGGCCAAGTGTACCATCTGTTGCATTATTTGCAGAAGCAATGAATAATTTTTAAATCAGTATGTTGCAAGTAAGCCATGTAATAATCAGGGTAATATACAGCGAGCTGCTCTTTATCGTGAAATAAACCTCTGCCGAATGAATCTGAACTGAACATCGCGGTCCTGATCTCACTGTCGGGGTTTATTTTACCATAATGCCCATCTGGCTGTACATTATCCTTTACAAAGTAGTTTTGGCAAAACACCAAAGACAAAACTCACTGATACCGTGGCTTTTACTGTAAGGAAGCATTTATGTAATATTTATGGAACACTTCATTGCTGGGTTACAATCGGTGCAGTCCGCCACACTGCTATCATAACAACCTTTGTTTGAGAAAATAGACGAGTGATGAAACGAGTGTTTATAGCTGCTGTAACAACACTGATTACAGGAAGTAATTTGCTTCATTGATGATCCACAGCATTAAATGTACCGGTAACTATAAACGGATAAAAAGTACAGCATGTGCTTTTTACTTGAAAACCCCGGCTTCTTATTAATTAAAAAATTAAAAACATTCATGAGCAACTAATGTTTTGTTCTATTATACAGGGATCCCTCACTTTCCGCAGTTAATTGGGACCAAGATCCCCACGCGACCACTGAATTCCACAAAGTACCCGACTGATGTATATGTACACGTATATATGTCTGTAATATCAATAAATACATATTCAAGGGGCAGTGGTGGTCTAGTGGTATAGGGCGCTGGATCACTGATCCAAAGGTTGGGGGTTCGAGTCCCACTCTCCACAAGGTTGTCACTGTCCCCCCAGTGCAGCTAACTGGGTTATCAAAGGCAGGCCATGTCTCTGACTGTCTATGGTGAGAGGCATGTAAAAGAACCATTGCGGACTTTCGTAAAGAGTAGGCTGAAAAGCCGTCAGCGTGTTTCTGTCCCTTGCTAAAAAAAAAGGGTTGTGTCAGGAAGGGCATCCGACGTAAAAAACCTCTGCCAAATCAAACATGCGAATCAGATCGCTGTGGCGACTCCTGAGTAAAAGGGAAAAAGCCAAAAGGAAGACAGACAGACATATTCAATGCTACAAATGCTTATAATAATAATTAAACATTCAAAAATAATGCATAAGATGTAAATAAAATATAAATACACACACAGAGACCCGTGCATGCAAACACTCAGATGAGCACCTCACAAAAATGTGAGTAGTTTTGATGGGAGGTTTTGGGTTGCTTTTTGTTTTGTGTTTGTTTTGCGGGTTTTTGGGTTGGTTTTTTTTTTTTTTTTTTTTGCATAATTGGCCTTGTTTTTGTGGTATCTTCCTTATCCTTTCCCCTATTCTTCCTTAATTTCCTTATTGTTTAATTCAATGCATTTAAAAAAAAAAAAAAAACGCGATGCACTGAAACCGCATGAATTGAAGTGTGAAGTAGCGAGGGATAGCTGTACTGTATATGTTTTGTTTTGAGTCCTGAAGTTTGAGCGAAATGTCTTTCCTGTAGTTCCTGTCATTTAGAAAACTCTTTAGGTGACTTTAAGGATCTCACACTTAAACTAATAACTAGAAATATTTTAAACAGTGTATCTATCTCACCACTTTGGACCTTTGGCAATTAGCATCTTGCTAATTCTGTCAGTTGTAATCCGGGAACCAAAATTTTTCAGCATACAAAACCGTGGGCCAGATCTAGCCCGCCAACTCCTTTGATGTGGATCGTGAGAGCGTTTAAAGAATATGATTACCATACATTCTTTGCGTCAGCCATTACCATGAAACATAATTCATCATCCATCCAATAGGTGGTGACAACCAATTTCAAGTAATCAGCTAGTTATTCATAACTCAGGAATGATTGCATGCTAGCTTGTTGCTGATTATTGTCAGAAAAGGAAAGTTAATGAGGAAGAAGTGGACAAGTACCTAAACTAATCATTTGTCGTGACAGTTTCTTGGCTGTTCTTTATGAAAAGATGTTCGGTTATCATTCGTGTATAAGTGACCAGGAAATACTATAGTAATGTAGCCATCATCAAATATAGGAAAATTAGTTTGACACGCCTGTGTTTTGCTTTCCAGGCTTAGTACAGATGTAACGCCAAAGCCGAGCCCTATTTTCTTGACTTAGGGTTGTGTCTTTTTTGTTTTGTTTTTTATGTTCAGTAAAATATTCTTACCAGCACAGTCGTTTGGTGGTAAGTACGTCCATTTCACCACAAGAGGGTACTAGGGTTGGAGTAACAGGCTCAGTGAGGGTGCGGTTTGGTTGAGACTTTGCATGCCCTCCCTGTGTTTGCAGGAGTTTTCCTCCAACAGTCCAAAAATATTAGGCTTATTGCCTTTTTCCAAATTGCCCCGAGACTCGAGCCTGACGACAATCCTAAATACTGACTAGCTCAGCTGTGAAATGTGAATCAAACCGTTGGCGCGCCATCACCCACAAATTAATAGAATGTCTAAGAAAACGAATGAAATATTTGCTAAAATATAATCTGAAAGAAAAACAACACATAGGAAAAGGAAGTAAAGTTAAAGGTTCTCTGTGTTCTGTGGTTCTGATTTCTGGTGTCCTTGAGTTTCCGTGGTGGAATTCTGACCTAGTCCAACGTCAGCGTTTTATGTTCATCATACATGATGTATTGTTAAAGTACAGTTTACTGAAATTAATTCTGTTTTTCTCTCTCCGTCACTCACTTTTCTGCCCTCTCTATCTCACTCTCTCTATTTCACTCATTCTCTGTATTTGTTTCTGTCCCTTGTTCTTTTTCTTCCCTCTGTTTTGTTTTCTGTTCAGGCGAAGGTGAAGGAGTTGGAGGAGCGATGTCGGAGTCAGAGCGAGCAGTTTAATATGCTGTCGAAGGAGTTGGAGCGCTTCAGGCTGCAGGCTGGAAAGTTGGACCTGCTCGGCTCCGGACAGATGACGGGAGGAGACTCGCCTGACTCACCCACAAAAACATCTTCACTGTGCTCGCTCCTTAACGGCCTGGGCAAGAGTGTGTAACACACACACACACACACACACACACACACACACACACACACACACACACACACACACACACATATGCACACGTACACTCACAAACATACATCCTGACACACACACACACACACACACATACATGTACTTACACGCACACACACACTCGTACACAAACACACACACTGTATTAATTTTTTCACTATTTGTTTTATTTTATTTATTTTAAATTTTGAGAATTTTTGTTTTGTTTATATTTTTTGTTTTATTTATTTTTTTTTTTGCTTGCTTGATTTTAGTTTTTTACTTTGTATTTTGTTTGTTTTTTGTGTTTTGATTTATTTATTTCATTTTATTGATTATTTTTGTTGTATTTTTTGTTTGCTTTTTTGGAGGGGTTGTTTGTTTTTAATTGTTATATTTATTTTTTATTTTATCCCATTTTTCCTTGTTTGTTTTTTTAGTTTTCTTAGCAGGTGATCAATGAGGACATTTGACATGATCCGTTCATTATGCTGTGACATTATTTGACATTATTCTGTGATTTACTTCAGCTCTGGCTTTAGACTTATTCATGTCCATGTAGTGAATCTTATAACTAGAAATATTATTATGTTATATAGTAGAGATTTTAATTTTGAGATAAATAACACAAATATCACTGAATAAATATAAGTACTTTGAAGAGCTGATGAATGAGGAAAATAAGAAAGAAAAATGAGTAGAAGGGGTGACCGTTGAGGACCAGGAAGTAGCAAAGATTAGTAAGGGAGAAGTGAGGGGGCATTGAAGAGGATGAAGAGTGGAAAGGCAGTTGGTCCTGATGACATACCGGTTGAGGTATGGAAGTGTCTAGGGGTGGTAGCAGTAGATTTTCTGACAAGAATATTCAACAAGGTCTTAGAAAGTGAGCAGATGACGGAGGAATGGAGGAGAAGTGTGCTTGTGCCCATTTTTAAGAACAAGGGAGATGTACAGAGTTGTGGCAACTACAGAGGGATAAAGTTGATGAGCCATACAATGAAGTTATGGGAAAGAATAGTGGAAGCTAGACTTAGGGCAGAGGTCAGCATTTGTGAAGAACAGTTTGGTTTCATGCCAAGAAAGAGCACCACAGATGCAGTGTTTGCTTTGAGGATGTTAATAGAGAAGTACAGAGAAGGTCTGAAGGAGCTGCATTGTGCCTTTGTGGATCTGGAGAAAGCATATGACAGGGTGCCAAGAGAAGAACTGTGGTATTGTATGAGGAAGTCATGAGTGGCAGAGAAGTATGTTAGAGTGGTGCAGGACATGTATGAGAGATGTAAGACAGTGGTGAGGTGTGCTGTCAGTGTGACAGAAGATTTCAAGGTGGAGGTGGGACTGCATCAAGGGTCAGCTCTCAGCCCCTTCTTGTTTGCTATGGTGATGGACAGGCTGACAGACGAGGTTAGACAAGATTCCCCATGGACTATGATGTTTGCAGATGACATTGTGATCTGTAGTGAGAGCAGAGAACAAGTGGAGGAAAATCTAGAGAGGTGGAGGTATGCCCTGGAAAGGAGGGGAATGAAGGTTAGTCTCAGTAAGACAGAATACATGTGTGTGAAAGACAAGGACCCAAGAGGAACGGTGAGGTTACAGGGGGCAGAGATAAAGAAGGTGGAGGATTTTAAGTACTTAGGCTCAAAAATCCAGAGCAATGGTGAGTGTGGAAAAGAGGTGAAGAAGCGCTTGGAGTAAGAGTAGAAGATGCAGAGGATAGGGTAAGATGGAGGCAGATCATTTGCTGTGGCGACCCCTGAAGGGGACAGCCGTATATATATATATATATATATATATATATATATATATATATATATATATATATATATATATATATATATATATATATACATATATATATATATATATATACAGATGGTCCCCACCTTACGTTTTTAATTGGTTCCGGACAGCTGAACGTAAGTTGAAAGTGAACGTAAGTTGTTACAGTGACGTATGACGTATGACATGTGACGTATGACGCTCATACTGTACTATACATCAATAAATACCATTACCGTATCTCATAAAATACCCCTAAATCAATTACTATAAACATAACATTGTAAAATAATATCAAATATATCAAATAATATCAACATTAATTTCAAATAAATTAAATTCAAGCAAAATAATTTCAAATTGATAAATTTTAATCAAATTCACTCATCAAATATCAAACACGGTATCAAGTATAACCTTTAACATTCTCTATGATGCAATCTTTAAGCTTGTAAATGGTTCCGATGGTCGACGGATGATCACTTTACATGAAGCTGAGCTGAGTCACATGAAGCTGAGCTGACTCACTTTACAAGAAGCTTAAAACAGCCAATCAACGCTTACAATATGTAAGGCCTCAATACCGAAAGTAGTGTACTTGCTGTGCTTAAAGGCGGGTTATATGGACATCCAGTCTTTCAAGTGAGTAAGGGTGCCGTTGAACTCTTAGTACTCGGCCTGCACTGATGTGAATCACCAGTAGAGCAGAGAGTTCTCTTTCTTTTCTAGATTCGGATTTTCATTCATTTTACAACTCTCTTTGCTTAACTGAGTATGCATGGTAGATTGCGCCGATCCGAGCAGATAGTTAATTCATCTCTGTGTATGAGACTTGCACCCATGCTAGTAGGCTTATGCTTCTGACCAATCATATTTGCTTAAGGTTACAAAAGTCCGCAAAACAGTGTAAACACAAAAATCACAGAGACGACGCCTTAACACAAGGGTAACACATGAGATAACTGATATATATATATATATATATATATATATATATATATAGCGCGCGTAGCGTGCGTAGGCCTCCGTCAGTCCCGAAGGACTATGGCTGCGCTCTGGCCAGTATCCCGACTGGTGATACTCCCCAGTGCACAGAGCCTGGGTAGGGAGTAATGAGGGACAGGCTGTTACCCAAGCAGCAAGTCCCCCCCCTGTCTCGGCGCCACCGGAAGGATCCAATGGAAAGGCAAATGCCGATGCGACTGGGTTCCAGTGCCGCTGCAGGAGAGAAACTACGGTCAATTTAGAACGGCCAATTAACCTACAGTGCACGTCTTTGGATTGCGGGGGAAACCGGAGCACCCGGAGGAAACCCGCACAAGCACGGGGAGAACATGCAAACTCCACACAGAAAAGCCCAGGCCGGGAATCGAACCCGGGCCTTCTTGCTGTGAGGCGGACATGCTAACCACTACGCCACCGTGCCGCCATATATATATATATATATATAAAACTGAACTGGGAAGAAGGAGGGGCATGTTCAGTCTGTCGTTTGTAAACAATGGATGCAGCATCATTACGTCATTGCGTCATTAAGTCAGCGTACTACGTCGGTACGTCTAAACTCAAAATTTGACTTTTTTTTTTGAAAGATAAAAAAAAGATAAAATCGAAAAAACATAAAACGGATGAATGGAAGTCGGGTAGCGTGTGTATATATATGTAGAGAGAATGAGAGAGAGAGAGAGACACACACACACACACAGTGCAGTTAACTAGGTTATGAAAGACCCACCATGTCTCTCATTGTCTGTGGTGTGTAAGAACCATTGCTGACTTTCATAAAGAGGAGCTGCATAGGCATTAGTGTGTTTCTGCCCTGCGACGGCATGGCAAGCGGTCTAGGGTGTACTCTGCCCTCACCCACAGTAGGCCAGTCTCCCTATGACCCTGATAAGGCTTAAATAGTTCAGAAAAGTCGGCTATATATATATATATATATATATATATATATATATATATATATATATATATATATATATATATATATATATATATATATATATATATATATATTCGGATGTGGTGAAGGCGGACATGAAGGTCATTGGAGTAAGAGTGGAAGATGCAGAGGACAGGGAGAGATGGAGGCAGATCATTTGCTGTGGCGGCCCCTGAAGGGAACAGCCGAAAGGAAAAGAAGAAGATATATATATAGGCACCACTATTTACTATTTTTATTTAGCTTTGTTGTGCACTAAAATAAAATCAGCACGATGCACACGTTGCACCCTCGTTGCTCATGAGGTTACAATAAGAAAACACCAGCAACTGCTGCTCAGAAACTTGGAGACATGGCTGCTAACCATAAGCTACTTAAAGACTGGTGTTAATGATCGTCTATATACAGTATACAATATTTATACTTAATGGTGAGTACGTCGTTAAAGTAAATGTATTATAATACTACAAACAAGATGATGGGAATATTACCATTTTCCTCGGCTTTATTGGTAATAAACTGCAAATCGCTAATAAAGGTTTTATGCTGCACTGTCTGAACATCGGCGATGCACTGAACCGACGTGTGTGCTGTCAGTAAATTTTGACCTTTGAACCAATGACCTTCTTGGTAAAACGTTCTTGTTTGTGTTAAATATTGTAGACGTAAAACCCAGCCCAGTTTTATATTTTATTTTAAATCACCCGAGGACTGCTGTACTTTATTTCTGTGTGGCCTCTGAGACATGAGGATGCACGTTACAGCAGGTGTATGGTGCTGCAAGTTTATATGCACGTAATGAAGCCATCCATCAGTCAGCACCCGCTCTCCCGTGTCAGAATCGTGGTGTTATTATGGCCCTGTGCATGCTGGGAGCATGTCTGATGCTCAAGCTGGCCTTTAGCTGAAGATGTATGGACAATTTGCCGTGAAGACGGATGGAGTGCTGAATAGACTGTATGATCAGTGGATATTGTTGGAAATGAAGGGCGTGTGATGTAATTACTCAACACACTTAAGTGTTCTCTCAAATGTCCAACTGCCCGTTATCATAATTTATAACACAGCTGTGATGAACGTGTTTGATTGGTCTGATGGTATTGATTACTGTACATTGCTATAGCTCCTCCTCTGGTGATGGATGGTGTTACATGGTGTGAGAAGTGCTGCATAAATTGATTATTAAAGTAAGAAAACAGTGAGGTGTTTATTTGGCTTTTTTTTAGAAGAAGTCTTCAGTGTTAGCACTTTGAAGAGGCTAGAAAATCTTCAGGACACATTAAAGAGAAAAAAAAAAGATTAGCGAATGGAACAATTTCTATAACTACAACGTAAGGGCTAACAGGAACAAACATGGCTTCTGCAGATTACACATTATTAAATGTAACCAGACTACTAATGATGACAACAGCCACCAGAGAGCGCATACTTTTTCACCAAGCACGGCAATCCCCCATTTGAACCAAAATGTAAAAACTTATTTCATCTCAGAGATAAAGTCTATCATAGCAGATAGTGCAACACCCTCCCAAATGCCCCCCCCCCCCCCCGGGTGTGGCCTCTGGTCATGGAGGGGCACACACTTGCTTATATCCCCTCCTGGTTGGTGGAGGGGTGTCATGTAATACGGAGATGATATTTCACGAGTAGGAATTGGCTACAACTAAACTAGGGAAGGAAAATCGTGGGCAGGGGGTGTGGTATGAAATCATCCTATCTATCAATGTTAAACAATCCTTTAAAAAAAATCCTGCATCCAGATTTTATTCTGGATCATCTCTCAAATTAAGGAGTCTTTCTTGTCCAGTGCCCCACCTCTGGCAGACATGAAAATGAAAAATCCACACCATAAGTTTTGGCGTAAACCTCCTAACAAACAAAAAAACACAAACCACGGATAAAACACACTCATCTCGGCGAAGATAAAAGTATGATGTGTACAGGAGGTCCAGGACTTACAATAGGGTCCCAGTCCTATTGTAAGTTGTAGTTTGTCGTAAGTCGGAAAACACCACAAATATGCTAATACAATTGCGAAATCATAATCTCACACCTGAAAGCACATTTCTATGACACATACAGTGAAAACATAACTCGAAGTAAGAAAAACAAACGGATGGCAAATGTAAAATAATACAAAAAAAACAAACAAAAAAAGGAACACTTCTTACTTTTACTCATGTGGTTGACTTGCACTGAAAAACGACACGTCTTAACCCTTGGAACAGCGGCCCCCTGACTCTAACATTTGCACCAGTGTCTCGGCCACTGGCATTAATTTGCGAGGAGACATAATTTGCTTCATTTTCACTAAAAAACTAGATGATTTTGGTCCAGCTAGTGAAATCCTGCTACAGCAACAGCGGAAGTCAAGCACATGATGTAAGATGGTCAGTGATTGGCTGTAGGGTGCAGAGGCATGATAAAAGCTGACAGGTGTTTGAACAGTCGCTCTACCAGCCGCTGGATGCCACATTAACTGGTGTTCAAAGTGTTTATGACTTATGGCATGAGAGACGTAACCTCAAAATGTCTTACATACGAAGAGAACCCTCCCTACCCGAAAAATGAAATTTCAGTTCTCAGAGTGATTCCACTTCATGTCAAGCTACATTACTGATTATTTAAAAATATTTACAATATATTTACAATAATACCTTTTTACAATTTCTTGGCTGTGTGTCGTGTGTCCTGTAGGCACCGAAGGCTCCTTGAGCAAGTCTGTGATCTCGGAGTTCATCCGACCTCTACAGATGAGTGCGGGAGAAAAGTCGGAGCTGCTGTCTGTGAAACCCAGCTTCCTGTCCCGTAGCACGCCCTCCAGCCCCCGGCGAACCTGCCTGTCGGAGGTCCGACCGATCTTCACTGCTGCTGTGAGTCAGTCTGTCAGTGTGCCAGTCAATCAAACGATCAATCAGACAGCCGTTAGACACTCGGCAATGAAGTGTGCATGTGGAACAGACCACTAACAGGATTGGACGGCTTCGTGAGCGGTCACGGTTGCTCAGTTTTAATCTAAATAGCTGTTCGTTATTGTGGCTTTAATGGCTGGACTGCATGGAGGTCATGGACTAAAAAACAGCCCACAGATAATGATTACAGGCATAGTATGAACCAGGCCTCATGTGTGTGTGTGTGTGTGTGTGTGTGTGTGTGTGTGTGTGTGTGAGATAAGAGTTGAGCGTGTGAATTGTCCAATCTGTCTGATCAGTGTGTGTCGTGCTCCTGCTGGAGTTATTGGCTTCCTCACACACGTCATCATCCATCCTTTACACCATATCCACATCATATTGCATAGTAATCACAGAGAACATCACAGAGTAGTATATGTTCTTGTCTATCACGTTAATTTCAAGTCTGTTTTCCATGTTTCAGATGGAGAGAGAACTGAACCTGTCTCCTCGTGCCAAGCCGAAGTACGCGGGAAAGGTCCGGCTGTGCGTTGCGCGTTATAAGTGAGTAGTCCCCTCAGCTGCTACCACTGATCAGGTTCAGTGCTTCCTGCAGAATACCAGATAACCTGCCCCCATTTACAATCAAGCGTGGAATCATAAATCCCTAAAGGTGGCTAAGTGATTACAGCTCTGGGTTACTCTTTGGAAGGTTGAAATTTCAATCCCCAGTACCACCAATTTTCCACTGTTGGGCCCTTACACAAGGCCCTTAACCAACAAGTTCCCAGTGATATAAATGAGATAAAAGTAGGTCGCTGGGGATAAGGGCATCTTCCATGTAAATGAGGAAAATATACAGACGCTCCCCGACTTACGTTTTAGTTCGGTTCCGGATGGCCGTATGTATGATGAACGTAAGGTGAAAAAAAACACAAGTTGTTACTGTATGTTCCAGTGACGTATGATGTTCATACTGTACTATACATCCGTAAATACCATTATCGTATCTCATACAACACCCCTAAATCAATTATTATAAATATAACATTGTAAAATAATATCCAATATATCAAATAATATCAACATTAATTTCAAATAAATAAAATTCAAGCAAAATAATTTCAAATAAATAAACTTTAATCAAATTCACTTATCAAATATCAAATACAGTTTCAATTATAACCTTTAACATTTTCTGTGACGTGATCTTTCTGCTTGTAAATGTTTCCGATGGTCGACGGAGCCATTTGGAAGAAACGTGCAACATTCACATGTTTTTCACCAGCATCGATTTTCTTGATAATAGCCATCTTCATTTCTATCGAGATGGCCTGCCGCTTTTTCTGATTACCACCAGCACTAGTAGGCTTACGCTTCTGACCAACTATATTTGCTTAGGATTACAAAAGTCCGCAAAACAGTGCAAACACAAAGAGCACAGAAACGACATCTTAACATAAGGGGAACACGCAGTGAACTGGGAAGAAGGAGGGGCACATTCAGTCTGTCGTTTGTAAACAATGGACGCAGCGTCATGCGGAAGTAGCATATTACGTCAGTGTACTACGTAGGTACATCTCATACTACAGAGAGCATGCTAAACTCAAAAGTTGACATAATTTTTTTTTTTTAAAAACGTAAAATCGAAGAATACGTTAAATGAATGAATGTAAGTTGGGGAGCATCTGTACTTATTTTAATGTCTAATGAATAACTTTTGTTTTCAGTTATAATCCATATGATGGGCCGAATGAGCATCCTGAGGCTGAACTCCCCCTGGTGGCTGGGAAGTACCTTTACGTTTACGGGACCATGGATGAAGATGGCTTTTATGAAGGTTTGTTGAATAATCCAGCAGGACTTTTAAGGGACATTTATCATAACACCAAAAAACATAAAGCCTCAGGTTTGCAGAGACAAAATTATGTCACGGTAGAAAACAGTGGGAGATTTTGTTGTTTTCCGTGATTCAACTACAGTGGAACCTCGGTGGTCAAACACAATTCATTCCAAAACTGCGGTCCATTACTGATTTGTTTGAAGAGTAAAACAATATTTCCAATAAGATACAGATAAAAGTGAATTAATGCTTTCAGATGAACATTTACTTCCATCAATACAGTTGTACAGTGGTACCTCACCTTACAAAAGACCCAACAAACGAAAAATCCAGGTTACGAAACGAATTTACCTAAAATTTCCGTCTCTGGATACGAAACAAATTCAAGTTACGAAACGCGCCTTCTCAAAAATTCAAACAATGCGCAAGTTGCTTTCCCATTGGCTATCTCCCAACATCCTGCCTCACTGGCCTCCCATTGGCTATCTCCCAACATCCTGCCTCACTGGCCTCCCATTGGCTGTCACCCAACATCCCACCCCGCTGGCCTCCCATTGGCTAGGTGGGAGCTGCATCTCTATACCTGTGACGCAGCTCCCTCCCAATGGCTATTATGGAGCCGTATCTCCATAATACCCATGATGCTTTTCCTGTGCCTTCAACCCATTGTTCGTCACAAAGTTCTAACACGAGTGAAGGACAGAGTTACACTGGTTTCGTGAGTTTTTTGAGTGTTCTCATTGCAACTTTATTTTTTGGCTCAGGCTTTTAACCTTGCAGAAACTTTTTTAAGCTTATAACTCTGCTAAGAAGACATGGTCAACACATACGCGCACACACACATACACACACACACACACACACGCGCGCGGGCGTGTGATTCCCAGTGAAAGTGATTCCCAGTGCGAGTGAAAAGAAGAAGCGGGCTTGTGGCATGAGGTTGAGTGATATTGCAAAGGAATATGGCCAAACCTGTCTACCATCGGTACGATCTTGAAGCAGAAGGAGGTCTTAAAAGGTATACTTTTATAATTGTTACAGGGTTTAGGGGGTAGTACTGGGGGTCATGGAACGAATCAGGCTTTTACATGTAAAATGCGTCTCAACTTACGAAAAAATCAGGTTACGAAATTACTTCTGGAACGGATTAATTTTGTAAGGTGAGGTACCCCTGTATATAATTTGAAAACGAGGTGTATTTATGAGACATATTAATATACAATACATACATTAATGTCCAAAAGACTAAAACATAATAATACATAATAATTAACCTAATTATGCACTGTATTTGTTTACAGTACATGCCTTTCTGATTGCGATGTGTCAGTGGATGTGGATGGATGGGGAGGGAGAGATGGGGGACGGGTTATTGCTTTGAGGGGGCGTGGTGGTTTTTCCTGCTCTGTCTCTTGATCGCAGTTCTTCACGTTCTCACGACTTTTTTATTTTTCTTTCCAGTGGAATTACTGCTGCTTTTCTTCGGACTCAGGGTTAAAGGGTTAAAGTAGCCGTAATGTCATGAATAAACAAAATCTGCAGCATGAGACTCTATCATTGGCTGTTCAAAGTACTGAACTCTGAGTTGAACACACTCGGCTCTGATCCGTTCTAACGCTGATCATTTGTTCGAACACCAAGGCATAATTTCCTCAAATTTTTGATCGAACTCTGATTTGACTAGCATCATCCCATCGTAATACATCAGAGCCAGCAAGCTACCTGGAGAACCAAAAACATGTGGCCTCCATTCATGGAGAGTTTGTTGTGTTGTGAAACATTATAACCGTGAAGGAATCCAGGACCCATACATCGTCTTCCGATTCCCCATGTAAAATTCTGTCAAGCCAAAACGTACATGGAATACGGACTGCCATGTAGGCACGTCCATATTTCCCTGGTACATATTTTTTGCAAGAGTGGTTGCGGAATGGACGCGGTAATCCCAGCCATGGTTCTCAGGTATCACATAGCCAGGTTCCCGATTACTGTATTATCTTTTTTTAATGTAAAAAACGAACCACCACGTGGAATGTCAAAATCGCACAGAGTC
>CM045729.1:13218579-13306079 GCA_024760905.1 Plotosus lineatus
GTATGGGGACATCGTAGTCACTGTTAGAGAAGCCCTGCGATTGCTAAGTGTAATCAGGTGTGTGTGCTTACCACTCCACCCACGTGTGACAGCCACGCCCCTCTTCAGCGCTGCATGCATAGGGAGAGTTAGAGCCGCCAAAACCAGAGTCTCTCACAAAAGAGACCATCACACACTAAAATAAAAACCACGGTACAGTTAAAGCATAAGAATAAAGATAAGAATTTTTACCTTTGTGGTGGTGAGCAGTTGACATACGTAAATGTTGGAGAGGGAGAGAGGAGGAGGATCCCCTTCCATAACAGAGAGGGAGATAGGAAACGGTTCCCCGTCCATAACAGAGAGGGAGAGAGGAGGCGGATCCCCTTCCATAAGAGCTTCAGGTGAATCAGCCAAAGATGTTTTTTTTTTCTTTTGCTACTTGCTTTGGCATGGATGACTCTTCTTCAGGATGTCCCTTTCTTTTCTTGTAGAACATTTCTAATGTGGCTTGTTTCTGACTTCTTTTGAAAATCTTACGGAATTGGCTCATGACCTCATCATTAAAGGTGTTCACAGAGATACATAGTATGAACAACTTCCGGACTTTCCCAGAACAGCGCTAGCTTTATCAGGGTGATATAAAGTATCAACAACTTCCGGACTTCCGGGAAGTGCGCATTTCCCCTCTCTCTCTCTCTCTCTGTCTCATTTTTTCTTGCGCTTTTTTAGAATTCGACTTCGGATTTTGGTTGACTTCCGTGACAAAAAAACCCCCTAGATTTTTTGGTCGAATTTCAATTTGGTCGACCTCTAAAGCGTTCGAGTACGGAGGTACCACTGTACACAAAAATGAAGGAAAGATGTTTGGGGTTTTTTTTTGTTTTTTTTGTTTTTTTTAGTCGTAAGTTCTAAGATTACAAGGGTCAAACTTTCAACCAGATCCAGCTCACTAACTCTTCTGCTGTGACCACGATTATCATACACTTTTTGCATCAACTGGTCCCATGAATGGTAATTCATCATGTGTCCACTAGGTGGCAACAACCTGTTTCAAATAAATAGCTAGTTAAAAAAGATTGGAAGCTAGCTTGTTGCTGTTGAGCACGGTCAGAAAAGGACAGCGAATGTAGCAGAAGGGGGAAAAAATAATACTCAATTAATCATTTTGCACGTTTCCCTCTTTGAATAGATTTTCTGGGATAACTTGAACCCTCAGCGACTTAAAAATTTAATGATGGTGCCCTCATTGAAATATATATTTAGTTCGCTTTATAGGACGTGACTGGAAACATCGTTAAAGTTTTTTACAGCTGCCGAAGATATTGTTTTACTTGAAGGATGTATGTTTATTAACAGGATAATGCAAAAGCAGTTTATAAGTTCCCTAAACACAACAAACAAACAACCCCACCCCATATTTTCATGAAATTTGTGCTAGAATTGGGTCTTTCTAGAAGGAAAATTCCATTCAATTTTGGAAATCATATGGATCAAATTCTGGACTCAGGAATCTTTTTAAAGGATTCTTTAACATTTTCAAAAAGGCTCATTTTTCACATTTAGGTTCAGATAGGGGGACTGCTAGGCTTGGTCAGGTCAGGTCAGGTATGAGGGCATGCGCCGGGACGGCACTTCGCTGCGTCCACCAGCCGCCGCCACTCATCCGGCCGTCTCCTGGCGATCGACCAGGCCTGTGCAGGGCCCATACCCCCCGGCATGGCAGCCCTCAGCTGCGACAACCACGTCGCACGTGGTCGCCCCCGCGATCGGCTCCAGCCCCGAGGATCCCGAACGGACAGGATCTGGTGTGCTGGGTCCGAAGGCGGGAAACGCGCCAAGTGCCCATAGTAACGCAGCTGACGGCCGCGGATCAAGCAGGTTACTCTTATCATCCCCGCATCCCCGAGCACCTTCTGGTTGGTAACAAAGTCCCACCAGCGGTATCCGAAGATGCGGCGAAGGGAAGTCGTAACAAAAGAGTCCAGTCGTCGTCCAGTTGCAAGGCTTGGTGCTGTTGTTTTTTCCCCATATTTCATTCATTCATTCAGTCATTTTCTAAACCGTTCATCCGCTCATTTTCTGTAACTGCTTAATCCTAATAATGGTTGGGGGGGGGGGGGGCATGGCACCCTCTCAGCTGACTTTGAGCACTGACAGAGAACCCCCTGGACAGCTCGCCAGGCTATTGCAGGGCAGAAACACGCTGACAGCTAAGCAGCTCCTCTTGATGATAGTCAGCAATGATTTATTACATGAACCACTCACCATAGTGAGAGATATGTCCTGTTGTTACATCCTGTAAGAGGAAAACACAGTTAATTTAGGAGAAACAGTCAACATAAGAAAAACTATGCTGTATGATACAACTGCAATTTTAGTTAGCATGGTTCAAAACACCAAAGTGCGAAATGAGAGCCGATTTATGGTCCATGACATGTAGCATGTTTCGAGAATTACTTTTAAGAGTTCAACTAAAAGTACTGTCAGTGTTCTTGTTGAACAATAACTTTGCACTATACATATTGGGTACTTTTTTATTACTGGCTGTGCTAAGTATTGCTAGCTGTGTAAAAAAAAAAAAAACTTTCATGTGAGATACTCGGAAGGTACTGAAACACATTTATTTTCATTATGCAGAAAATTGTGTGTGTTTGTCTGTATGCAGTCCACGAGTAAGTCATTATATTTTGTGTGAGCTATGTATTGTTCATGTTATTATTACTTGAAATTGGAGAGTTTGGGGAAATTGTACTAAAGTGGGACAGGTGGGCCGAATACAAACACTCATCTGACCGTTCATGTGTTATGGGGACTCAGACACATGCATGCTCTGTTTAACTTGTAGACAAAGTTGAATTTCTAATTATCTAATCAGATTAACGGCACTGGAACCCAGTCGTGTCGGCTTCTGCCCTTCCATTGGATCCTTCCGGTGGTGCCGAGAGGGTGGAATTGCTGCTTGGGTAACAGCTTATCCTCCATACAGTGCTACCTCACCTTACAAAATTAATCCATTCCAGAAGTGGTTTCATAACCAAGATTTTTCATAATTTGAAATGCATTTTACATGTAAAACGTGTGATTCGTTCCAAGGCCCCCAATACTACCCCCTAAACCCTTTAAAAATGATAAAAGTATAGACGCTCCCCGACTTATGTTCATCCGTTTTACGTTTTTTCGCTTTTGCGGGGTTTTTTTTCCAATCAGTTATATAGCATGTTACTCTTGTGTTAAGACGTCGTCTCTGTGATCTTTGTGTTTACACTGTTTTGCGGACTTTTGTAACCCGAAGCAAATATGGTTGGACAGAAGTATAAGCCTACTAGCATGAGTGCAATTCTCATACACAGAGATGAATTAACTACCTTGCTCACTTGAAAGACCGGAAGTCCGCAGAACACGCGCTTTGTTTCAAGCAAGTACACTACTTTCAGCAAGTGCACTACTTTCGGTATTGAGGGCCTCACATATTGTAAACGTTGATTGGCTGTTTTAAGCTTCGTGTAAAGTGAGTCGGCTCAGCTTCATGTCATGTGATTCAGCTTCATGTCATGTGACTATCCGTTTGATATTATTTTACAATGTTATGTTTATAATAATTGATTTAGAGGTGTTTTATGAGATACGGTAATGATATTTATGGATGTATAGTACAGTATGAGCGTCATACGTCATATGAGCGTAATACGTCATATGTCACACATCATACGTCACTGTAACAATTTACGTTCACTTTCAACTTACGTTCAGCTGTCTGGAACCAATTAAAAACGTAAGGCGGGGAGCGTCTGTATACCTTTTAAGGCCTCCTTCTGCTTCAATATCGTACCGATGGTAGATGGGTTTGGCCATATTCCTTTGTGATATCACTCACCGCATGCCACGAGCCCACTTCTTTTTTTTCGCAACGGGAATCACGCGCGCACATTAATACATGCAGTTTGTGTGTGTGTGTGTGTGTGTGTATGTGTGGGTGTGTGTATGTGTGTGCATGCGCACGCGTGTGTGTCTGTGTGTGCACGCGCGCACGCGTGTGTGTGTGTGTGTGCGTGTGTGTGTGTGTGTGTACGCACGTGTGTTAACCATGTCTTCTTAGCAGAGTTATAATCTTACAAATATTTATGCAAGGTTAAAAGTCTGAGCCAAAAAAGAAAGTTGCAATGAGCACACTCGAAAAACTCATTAAACAACAGTAATTCTGTCCTTTACACGAAAAGCATTATGGGTATTATGGAGATACAGCTCCATAATAGCCAATGGGAGGGAACTGCGTCATCTGTCCTAGTCAATGGGAGGCCAGCGGGGCGGGATGTTGGGAGATCGCCAATGGGCGAGCAACTCCCGCATTGTTTGAATTTTTGAGATGCCGCTTTTTTAACGTGAACTTGTTTCATATACAGTAGGCCCTTGACATTCCCAGGGGTTCGTGTCCGGGCCCTCCCGCAAGTCGAGATAATCTGCGAGTTCTGTACCTGGAAGTAAAACCCCATGTATCACGTCACATGCGCGAATGAGCAGCCGAAGTAAAATACTATGTATCTATTACATGCACTAAAATATGCTTCTTAAACACATTCTATAAACAGTCTTACTCATTAATTCAGTATTAATGTCATAAAATGTAGTAATGATTCAGAAAAAAATTTTCAATTTTTACTGGAGTCATCTTGTAGGAGGGGTTTGTCAGGAATGTTCTAGAAGTGAAAAGAGTGTCAGACAGAGTGATGAGTCTCAAGTTAGAAATTGAAGGCGTGATGTTCAATGTTGTTAGTGCTTATGCCCCACAGGCAAGATGTGAGCTAAAAGAGAAGGAGAGATTCTGGAGTGAGTTAGATGAAGTGATGCAGAATACGCCCAGAGGTGAAAGAGAGGTCATTGGGGCAGACTTCAATGCACATGTTGGTGCAGGAAACAGAGGGGACAAGGAAGTGATGGGCAGGTTTGGTATCCAGGACAGGAACACAGAAGGACAGATGTTGGTAGATTTTTCAAAAAGGATGGAAATGGCTGTGGTGAATACTTTCTTCCAGAAGAGATAGGACCATAGGGTGACTTATAAAAGCGGAGGTAGGAGCACACAGGTAGACTACATCTTGTGTAGGTGATGTAATTTGAAGGAAGTCACTGACTGCAAAGTAGTAGCGGGTGAGAGTGTTGCCAAACAGCATAGGATGGTGGTGTGCAGGATGACGCTGATGGTGAGGCAGAGCAGAAGACAAAGTGGTGGAAGCTGAAAAAGGAAGAGTTTCGTGTTGTCTTCAAGGAGGAGTTGAAACAGGCTTTGGGTGGTCAGGAAGTGCTTCCAGATGACTGGACAACTACAGCTAATGTGATCAGGAAGACAGGGAGGAGAATACTTGGTATGTCATCTGGAAGAAGAGGAGTTAAGGAGACTTCGTCGTGGAATAAGGAAGTGCAGGAGTGTGTACAAAGGAAGAGGTTAGCTAAGAAGAAGTGGGGCATAGAGAGGACTGAAGAGAGTAAACTGGAGTACAGGGAGACACAGCGTAAGGCGAAGGTAGCGGTGTCAAAGGCCAAACAGAGGGCGTATGATGACTTGTATGATCAGTTGGAAAGTAAAGAAGGAGAAAATGATTTATACAGGTTGGCACAGCAGAGAAATTCATTTATTTAAAAATCATTACCTTTTTCTGGTGCTTAGCAGGCGTTTGAGTGACATCATAGAACTTAACTGGTAATTAAAACACTAAAAAAATGCTCATTGCTAACTTGTGCGGAAATGAGGAAAAAAGGGCATTCATCTCAACCAGTCAGCAGGAACAAGGACAGCCATTGGCTAAATTTGAATCACGTGCGAGTTGCTTGGCAGTTCGCGAATACTCAAACCGTGAGTGCAAAACCGCGAATAGTCAAGGGCCTACTGTACAGAGACGGAAATTTTAGGAAAATGCATTTCGTAACCTGGGTTTTTCGTTTGTTGCCACTTCCGTAAGGCGAGGTACCACTGTACTTCCTACCCAGGCTCTGTGCAATGGAGAGTATCACCAGCCGGGAAACCAGCCAGAGCGCAGCTCCATAGTCCTTCGAGACTGACAGAGGCCTACTATAATGAGATCATTAGACCTAATAGACGGTTCCTGTCCATGTAAATGTAATGACTACTGTAATTGACAGTTTATGGAAATTGTACGCAGGTAAAGTAGTGTTACGATGTTTGCTGCTTTTACAAAATCCATAACAATGTACTGTTGAGGGTGGCACGGTGGCATCATGGTTAGAACGTCTGCCTCACAGCAAGAAGGTCCTGAATTCAATTCCCAGCTCGGTCATTTCTCTGTGGAGTTTGCATGTTCTCCCTGTGCTTATGTCTATTTCCTCTGAGTACTTTAGTTTCCTCCCACAGTCCAAAAACATGTACAGTAGGTTAATTGGCTGTTCCAAATCATCCAGAGGCATGAGTGTGCATACGAATGGTTGCGTGAGTGTTGTCCCTGCGATGGCCTGGCAAGCTGTCCTGGGTGTACCCCATCCTTGCCCGGAGTCAGCTGAGATGGGCGCCAGCCTTCCCACGACCGTAATTAGGATTAAGCTCAGAAAATGAATGAATGAATGTAGTGTTGAGATATTTTACGTAATGCAAGGTGTTGAACCATCTTCTCAAAGGAAAGCAATGGATAACGAGCGTCTGACAGATGTAGGACAAGCAAGAAGTGAAAGGTGAATCGCATTGCTGCTAAACTGCACACGGAATCTACGGAAGCGAATCGGAAACGTTTGAAGGAATTCAGTGTTTGGGAGCATCTGTCAGTCAACAGTATCTTTAAGTTCACATTGGTAATCGCTTGAATTATTGACGTTAATGTTTAACTCAGTTGAACTCCCTGCCCGCCCACTTCGTGTCGCTTGAGAATTTTTTGCCTCGCGTCACTCATTTTGCTGCCGTTGATCGACTTTGCCTGGTTGATTTTAGCCTCCTGTGTAAATGCAGCTTAAGAGATTATTTCTCTAAGTGCCAGCTGTCATGACAAACTGGTTTGGGAGATGATTTCTAGATTTTAGAACAATGTGAATCATGTTTATTAGGTTCTGGGTGGTGGTTCTTTGTGTGTGTGTGTGTGTGTGTGTGTGTGTGTGTGTGTGTGTGTGTGTGTGTGTGTGTGTGTGTGTGTGTGTGTGTGTGTGTGTGGAGCTCCACCAGGGTAAATAACATGTCCCCAATGCACAATTTGTTTGTTCAGTTTCTTTTTCTTTTTTTTATGCCTTTTCTTTTTTTTTGAAACAGCTTGAGAAGTCAGTGTGTTAGTAGTCAAAGCACAGCCTGTACTACACAATAAGCTTTATTATTAAAGCCTGATTACCCTTCTGTCTTATTTTTCATGATTATTGGCACTTTTTTTTTTAATTTTTCAGACAACCCACTGGAAAACTAAGTTATACCTAATGGCTAGAAAATGTTATCCATGTCCTGGTGCATACTCCTCTCTCTTGTTCTAAATATCAATCAGTCTCCACAGCTACTTTTGTTCATGAAGTATGGACTAGAATTGCATAATGAATCTTTCGCCTCTGTTATGTTCCAACACAGCCAATCAGAACGTCTCCTCTCGGTGTGCTCTTCTCCAGGTCCTCCACTTCCTCCACAAGATGTCCAGGTGCATTGTGGGACATCGCCAGGGGTGGTGCAGGTGCGCTGGAAGCCCCCTCCTCTCACACCAAGTGGCACCTCTAACGGCGCAAACGTAATGGGCTATATAGTCTGCACCAAAGGTCAAAAGGTCAGTATGTGCAATAAGTGCAGTATCTTTGTTAGCTCCTTGTAGTAGTGATGACTCTACGCTGTATCTTGTATCGGTCAGCTATGATTTGATATCCATTACATGTATACATTTGTGTCCTGAAATTGGTTGGAAATCAGCTCAAAGGCTGACGCTGCTCTCTGTCACCACCTGCTGAGTGATAAGTAGCATAGCACATGTCAGTGTATATTTTTATACTACGTACATTTGTGATTTCATCATTTCCTCTTCTTCAAAAAGCAGATAATGATTCACTATGTATCACGGCCTCTCAGTGACTCAAGGTCCACTGATGATGGAATTCTGTCGGTTTGCATTCAGTATGCGAGCTGTACATTAAAAGGAACAAACGTGTGTGTGTGTGTGTGTGTGTGTGTGTGTGTGTGTGTGTGTGTGTGTGTGTGTGTGTGTGGGTGTTGTGTTTGGTAGATCGCGGAGGTGATGTTTCCCACAGCGGAATACGTGACGGTCGAGCTGAATCGTATCCGATGTCTGGAAGCACACGAAGTCGTCGTACGCACCATCTCAACTCAAGGCGAGTCGCAAGACTCCAACGCTGCCTCTATCCCCCACAGCCTACTGCCACCTCCGACCCAATCCCGCCCTCACCCACACCCGTTTCCCCCAAACTACCCACAGAGCTTCCCTCACCCACACCCACAACCACAACCACCACCAACACCAACACCGCTCACACAGCCACCTCCTCCTCCTCACCCCCAACCCCAAATCCACCCTCCACCCTCTGCTCAGCCGTTCCCCAAACCCAAACTCCTCCCAAGTGCCCGAGATGCCCACGCCAAAGAGCCGGAGGCAGGCAGGAGGCAGAGCCAGCCCTGGGAGCCTCACCAACGAGCCCCATCGCCCCTGCCACCCCCAACCCCTGGTGGTCACAGCCTGGAACCGCCAGCACCGCCACCACATGTGACCCAGAGGATCCTGCCCCAGCCTCAGGGAACACCGATTTCCAATACGATGGCACGTGCCATGGCGAGACAGGCGGCCCAGAGACACAGCGCCAACCATAAGGTGAACACAAGGATACTCCCTATCTGGCTCTTATTTTGATCACAAATAACTTATATCGTAATCATACAGTATATATGCAGTTTATATCTGGCGCAAAGGAAAAGTTAAAAAAAAAAAAGTTTTTCAATGAGTCATACTGCTGGATATATTTATTCATCCATAACTTCCTGTTAAAGTGATAAAATTATACATGCTTGAGTTTAAAACTGTGCAAGAATATGTTTTTCAGTTAAATCCTGGGTGCAAGTCAGTGCTGAATTTTTACTTCCTTCTTTGTACAGGAAGGTAATCATGGTGCAGTGCTTGCTTTACTGTTTGACTCGAAATTAAATTCCACGTAGACTTTCGAAGAAGAAGGATGAAGGACCTGTCCCATGATTGCAGAGACCTCGGGTCGGCTAGTCACTCCCAGGTCTACCCTGTGGATTTTATTAAAAAAGTTAAAGATGCATAGGGGCGGTGGTGGCCTGGTGGTGTAGGGTGCTGGATTGCTGATCCTAAGGTTGGGGGTTTGAGTCCCTCTCTCCACAAGGTTGTGTGTCGTTCCCCCCCCCCCCAGTTCAGCTAACTGGGTTATCAAAGGCCGGCCATGTATCTCACTGTCTATGGTGGGAGGTTCATGTAAAAGCACCATTGCTGACTTTCATCAATATTAGCTGCAAAGTCTCTGTCTCTTGCTAAAGGGGTGTGTCAGGAAGGGCATCCGATGTATAAACCTATGCCAAATCAAAACGTGCGAATCATTCACTGTGGCGACCCCTGATAAAGGGAAAAAGCCAAAAGGAAATCTCTCTCTCTCATCATGCTTGATGATTATGTACAATACATGGATTGGCGGGTGGCATGGCGGCATAGTAGTTAGCATGTCTTCCCAATAGCCAGAAAGTCCTGGGTTTGGCGAGGGCATTTGCATGTCTTTCCCATCCTTGTGTGGGTTTCCTCTGGTACCTTGGTTTTCTCCCGCAGCCCAAAGACATGCACATTATGCTAATTGGCTATTCCAAATTCACCCTGGGTATGAGTGTGTGTGTGTGTGTGTGTGTGTGTGTGTGTGTGTGTGTGTGTGTGTGTGTGTGTGTGTCACCTAGTGATGGACTGGCAAGCTATTTAAGGTACTGTACTGTATACCTCACCTTACCCCACAGTTGGCTAAGATAGACTCTGCTCTGCCCACGACCCAAATAGGATTAAGTGTTTCAGCAAATGGAAGGATATCTGGATCTCTGATCTGAACGTCACAGTGCATCAGGAACTGAGTCCAGCTGAGTGTGATTGGTGTCGACTGTCTCTGCTAACGCAACAGCTTTAAGCTCTAATGTGGTTCCAAAAAGGAAAAGCAATGAGTTAATTATAGTACTCAGGTCTATCTATAAATTCCTGATTCAATACCCTGACCCTGTTCCTTATGGACTGCCATACTACCTTATATATGCTGTAATTTATTCTTGGTAATGCGTGCGTGTGTGTGTGTGTGTGTGTGTGTGTGTGTGTGTGTGTGTGTGTGTGTGTGTGTGTGTGTGTGTGTGTGGTTCAGCCGGAACGAAGGAACATCTTCAGTGAGAGAGATAATACTCCTCACTCTGAAGAGGAGGATGATGTTTACGATTCGCCCCACGCCAGGCGCAGGGGAGCCTCGGTGGACGACTTTCTCAGGGGCTCTGAAATGAGCAGACATGTAAGATATAGGACATGGAGACTATTTTCTTAAATTTTTCATGACTTATTTTATGGTTTAGTACCTGTAAGTTTATGTGGGACTGTATTGAACCTTTTTCGAACAGTTGATAGATCTTTACAGAATAAATTTTCAGTAAGATCAAGTGGGATGTCCCATGGGTCGGCCACTTAGAACTGCCCTACTCGGCATCAGAATCTGTGTCCTTATGTTTCTTGGTCTGGATGATTTGGGTATTTCATATGGCATCCTCATTTCTCTCTTTTGTGTCTCATCCTCGCATCTCAACCCCCACTGAGGAAATGACGATATGCAAGGAAGCAACATGAGGAACGTGGAAGAAGAGAAATGAGATGCTGTTTCCTTTGAAACGCCACATAGAAGGGCATCCACATCTGATAATAGTGGCATAAGTGGTCCTGCTATGGATAACGCAGCCATATAAGGGGCTGGAAATATTGAGCAGCTCTTCCAGGAAGGCTGCTCTTGTGTGTCTCCCATATTAATCCTTGTTCTCGCGCCTTGATCCTTGATCGTTGTTCTCGCTCCTTGATACACAAAGAAAATTGGGACAGCCAACGAGGATGCTGGATGAGAAGTATATCACAACAAACAGAAAATAAGGGTTTCGAGATGTACACTTTGTCAGACATCACGTCCTGTCAGTGTCACATGACCTACACAGTCTGTAACAGCACCTGCTGATCGATCTACACACAAGTATTGTTCTAGTACAGTGGTCCCCAACCTTTTTATCAACACGGAGTGGTCAACACTTGGCAAATTTACCGCGGACCGGGGAAGGCGGGGGTCATGAATTGTTTGTATTGTAAATATAACATTTATATAAAATATTGTTATTATTATTATTATTAATAATAATAATAATAATAATAATAATAATAATAATAATAACAAACACTCCATGAATGTTATTTTTCAACAGCTGAAATAAAGTTGGTTGGGAAGTAGAGCTTGAACTTTTCTTAAAAAACACAGGTGATGGTGCACCAGCTGGGCGAATGAAGGCTCAGGCTCAGTCTCACCCAAAATCCCTGATGTTGTTTGAAACATGTCCAGCACGCCTCTGTTCATGTGCCGTCCCCTTGTGGGCTACATTTTAGCGGTCAAATAACCGACATATAACCGAGAGAATCCAGTCATTTTTCAAAATAAAAGACTTTTTCAAAATTAAAGATCGTTCAGACATAGATAATAAATAAAACAGAAATAATGAATTATTTATTCTGGAGACCGGTACCAATTGAGCCGCGGACCGGTGGTTGGGGACCACTATTTTAGTATATTAACTTGGCAGATGATATGTCCAAAAACAGTGTCTATTTTTTAATGATGGACAGCAGTAACAGGAATTTGTAGAGTTAAATGTTTAAGCCGCACAACACCCCTTTTAGGGGCCTTTTTTAAAATGGCCACCACAAAACTGACTGAATTTCAGAATCTCAGAAACAAATCAGCTGAATTGTTCTTTTTGTGTAGTTGGGGGTTTGAGGGTAATAAGTTGTATTTCAGGGTAGTAGCTTGATTATACCCCCATATCACTGGAGCACGGCAGACTTACGGAAGCAAAAATGTTGTCATCCGCAAACGTTCCGCAATTATTCCCTCATCTTACGTGTGATTCCGTAGTTATTCCTCAAGTCTCCCCCCACTTGAGTATGCTTCCGGCAGGCCAAACTATTCCGTGAAAATCCCGTGAATGTTCCGTGTAGTCACTCTGGCGTACTTTGCCGTGCCTGTGCCGCACATGTTGTGAACGTTCCAAGAGTGTAAGAATTTCCACTTTTCCATAGGATTTTCACCCGTTTTCCATGTAAAAAGGCCGAAGCTCATCCGTAGACTGCGTTCCGCGCCTTTCCGCTACGATCCTTGCATGCCGTGCTCCAGTGAAATGGGGGTATTAGATCTTGCACAAGGCAGGGGGTGGGGGATGTGTGCACTGCTTACCATTGATCAGAGAGACAGTTGATTGTATATCAGCATGGGCTTTGACCAATAACCAGTAAATGATGATTTGAGTCATTTTCAACCAATAAAATATTAATACTGTATTTATTTAAATCTCTATGAATATTAACAGAAGCATTGATGTTGTTTCATCGCAGTGCAGAATCATATTTAATTGACAGCTTACAAATACACAGCAGCTCCTTGTTAGAACCTTTCTCTTTATCTCTGCTGTTTGTATTCTATTAATCCTGCTTGGTCAATCTGTCCATCACCTCAGTTTCTCGCTCTATCTCTCTCTCTCTCTCTCTGTCTCTCTCTATCTCTCTCTCTCTCAGCCCCATCATTACTCCCACAGTGAGGAGTATTGCACCGAAAGCAGCCGAGGCTCAGATCTCTCCGACATCATGGAGGAAGATGAGGAGGAGCTCTACTGCGAGATGCAGTTGGAGGAAGGTCGCCGACGGAGCCTCAGCTCACACAACACTCTCAAGGTACAGAACACACACGCCAGCAACCGGCGCATGTGTTGGGTGAGGTGGGGGCTGGTCCTATGGGTACACATAGAGGTATGAAGCATGCAGCGGTACATACATCGCCTCCTAGAGGAAGGAAGGCATGCTGGTGTACCGCTTTAATTCAGGGACTGAGTTTAAACCCACAGGCACGGTTTAAACACAGGGTCGGTCTGCAGAGATTAAAGGGGATTGGGTGAGAATTCGAGGCTTTTGAGGATTTCTAATTTAAGGTGGGGTTTGAGGTTTAGGGAGAGTAACGAGGACTTAATAACCTGCTTGACTGGGATCTTCTGGCTTTGTATTAAACCTCATGTACTGTTCACTACCTTTAGATGATGCTCTGTTTCATTTCATTTACACTATTTTAATTGGGGATGTTTTGGGGAGCCTCTTGGTGGAAGGACGACAGGAGCTGCATTTTTATTTACTCATTTATTTATTGCTTGATTGAATTTTTTGAAGAAACAGGGTTGTTTTAGTCCTTGGGCCATCAAAATTCTTGCCCATCATTTCTGTAATAGAAACTACAGTTTAACACAGCAATTAGTTTTTCCTCCCCTGATTGTTATGCAAAAAAAAAATCGCCTGATCCTCAACTTATACTCACCTCGCTACTGAGCAGATACGCTGCTTCTTCCTGGGGTCTGGCTAACGTACTACTGACTTGCGAAGGCTTTAAAAGCGTGGAGCCTAAACATCAGGATGTTGGAACATGTTGTACTGAAGGTGTTACCCATTGTGCTCTGTACGGCTACAGTGGCTTTGAGCTGTCAAAGGTTTAAAGAGATGGTTTGGCCAAGAAATTAAAGCTACAGACTGTTCCTTTTACTTGAAATGTAGCCAAGACACTCTTCTCATATAAAATAGTTTAACTTGTCAACACAGCAGATTTATTTTTAAATTCTTTGAATGTTTCTGAAAAAACTTGTAATTCCAGATATACAGTTATAGTATATACTACACGAGATCGGCTCGATCTGATTGGCCTGTTATCATGGAATTAAAGAAACGTTATCCTGAGTGAATAGGGCTTGATTCAAAACAACAGACCCTCATAGTTTGTGATGGTCACATGGAGCAGAGGGCATCATCATCATCATCATCTCTGTCGTCGTTATTCATGCTTTGAAATAAAAAAAAAAAAATTAGAAAAATCTCATTTAATTTTGTTCTTCTTGTATTTCCGTGTCGTATATATACACGACATTTCAATGAGTGGAAAAACATCTCTTGATAGACCACAATTCACTAATGATTCTGAATGGTATATACAGGGATCCCTCGCTACTTCGCTACTTTCAATTCGTGCGGCTTCAGTGCCTAGCCAGGTTTTTTTTTCTCTAAAAATATTCATCGAATTAAAAATTAAGGAAATTAAGGAAGAATAGGGGAAAAAGTTAAGGAAAATGCCACAAAAACAAGGCCAAAAAAAAAACAAACCTAAACAAACACAAAACAAAAAACAACCCAAAACCTCCCAGCAAAACTACTTACACTGTTGTGAGGTGCGCATCTGAATGCGTGCACGCACATCTGCGTGTGTGCGTGCGCAAGCGCGTGTCTGTATGTGTGTGTATTTATATTTTATTTACATTTTGTTATTATAAGCATTTATAGCAGTGAATATGTATTTATTGATATGATATACACATACATGTACATATACATTCAGGTTTGAAGTCAGGGGGTGTTGAGGGGGTGATCCGACTTCGCGGAATTCTGTGGTCGCATGGGGATCTCGGTCCCAATTAACCGCTCAAAGTGAGGGATCCCTGTATTACACTCTGAATGAGTATGGCAGCACGGTGGCATAGTGATTTGCATGTCCGTTTCACAGCAAGAAGGTTGTGGGCTCGATTCCCAGTCTTGGGCAGTTCATTTACATTTGACAGAAGCTCTTATTCAGAGTGACTTACACTTTTATCTTATTTATACAACTGAGCAGGTCAGGGCCCAATAGTGGCAGCTTGGGTGGTATTGGGGCTTGAACCCCCAACCTGCCAATCAGTTACCCCAAGCCTTAACCATCAAGCTACAACTGCCTCTGTTTCGAGATAGAGTTTTCGCCCACAGTCCAAAAACATGCATATTAGGCAAACTGGCACTTCCAGATCAATCATAGGTGTGAGTGTGTGTGTGTGTGAAAAGGGGTGTATGTGAATGTGTTGCCCTTCAGGGTGTACCCCGCCTTCACCCAGCGTCGTCAGAGATAGGCACCAGCATCCGTGTGACCTTACGTAAAAGGATTAAGTGATTCGGCAAATGATAGATGAGATTTAAAAAAAAACATTGAACAATCCAGTCACGTGTAAGTTATCCCGTTAGCCTCGTAGCTACAGACAAAACCCCAACATCTCTTAACCCTCCTGATGGGAATTAAAGTTGTAGCTTTCATTTTTGGTCCAGCTGTCACTTTAACATCATGCAGTCATGTTTCATACAGAGCTTTACGAACACCACCGTGGCTTCAGCAGTTCTCCGTACCAGTCTGAAAGAACCTAAATACAAATATAATACAGTACACGTATGTAAAATCTTCTGGCTTTCAGTCTTCGAATTGGGAACTGCTGGTTTTACATAACACACACACACACACACACACACACACACACACACACACACACACACACACACACACACACTGCATGTATTAATGCATGCTATTTTGTTAGACATCTCACTCCAAAAATCTGTATGTTTACATAATTATTATATTAAATTTAAGATGCTGTGCTGAATATAATGTGAACGTTTCTGACTTTTCTTCTATAAATTATTCAGAGTTGTGAAAGTTGTTGTGTTTTGAATATGTCAAGCAGTGCATTGTATTATCAGATCTCTACATACAAAGTGCTATGTTTAAATTAGGGGTGGAACAGTATAAAAATAGAACATTACAGCATGCAGCTATATTAGACGTGTCAACTGTACAGTTTATTCAGTTGGCTGGAAATGGCTTCATAAACGACTTGTAAAGATTCTAATTCAGTCCAATAAATGGTTTGAGAAACTTTTCAGGCCCTAAAACAGCAGCCACGCCGGAAGCAACGAGCAACAAGCTACATAAAGTGGCCTTGCAACCGAGTTAAACTTTTATGCAACACGATAGCCAATCAGTGGTTAAAGATATGATTGATTGACAGATGTCATCAAACATTGAGATCCCCAAATCCTTTCTCTTTTGGCTTACACTGACCGTATAAAATTTCCAATTTCACATGTAATTCAGCAGCAAAGCAACTTACATGTCACTCGTCACTTCGTTATCAGAATACAAAGCGCTGATGGTATAATTCTTTATTTGAGAGCAAAATAATCTGATGCTGTAAGCATGTCTCTTTTTACCACAGTGGATTTGTGGATGAATACGTATATACGATAATGTAATCACTGGGTTCACATATTTTATTTTTAATAATTTTGTTCCGTTTAAATTTTCCCTATCTGCTTTATTATTACTGGCTTTTTTTTTTTTTTGAGATTTTAAATCTTACCTGAAATATGTACTTCAAGGGGAAGTGTCATGATTGTTTAAAAAAATAGCCTTACACTGGGCTAATTCACGGTCTGCTTATTCTTCTTTTCCTTTCGGCTTTTTCCCTTTTTCAGGGGTCGCCACAGCGAATCATCTCATTCGCATGTTTGATTTGGCATAGGTTTTTACGTCAGATGCCCTTCCTGACACAACTCTTTAGCAAGGGGCAAAAACACGCTGACGGCCATGCAGCTCCTCTTTACGAAGGTCAGCAATGGTTCTTTTACATGAACCTCTCACCATAGACAGTGGGAGACATGGCCGGCCTTTGATAACCCGGTTCGCTGCACTGGGGGGACAGTGACAACCTTGTGGAGAGTGGGACTCGAACCCCCAACCTTAGGATCAGCGAGCCAGCACCCTTTACCACCAGGCCACCACTACCCATACCGGTATATTAAATAAATTTAAAAAAACCACGGTGTTATCTTTTGGAAATAAAATGTAATCACACAATTATTTCTGAAAACCATTTGCTCTTTCCTGTAAATAGGTCTCAATGATCCAAGCACTGGGTGCCATGATATCAGTCACAGTTTTCTGCTGTCTATGAATTGGTGTTGTGCTGCCAAGTTATCATGCGCAAGATCGTTCCTCCAGTTACACTGTCTTGTTATTGTAAACCGATACAGAACCAGAACAAGATATAGAATTGTGAATTAGAGATACTAGGCCTGTGAGCTGGGCTGATTTCACCAGGAAAATTTATATTCAATGAAATTCTCCTTTAATAGCATCAGTGGTGTTATCAGAGAAAGTATAATCATTTCTATAGATTGAAATTTGGTTTAGAGAGAGAGGTTACTAAACATCAATTCGGGTCAGACATATAAACTTGCTTGGAGTTTGTTGGTGGAGTCAATCCGTGTCGCAATCTACTTCAATCTGCCCCATGTCAGTCTTGGAAACACCTTTTAAATTGGGGCAGCTGTGGCCTAATGGTTTGAGAAGCAGCTTTGGGACTGCATTGTCGCTGGTTCGATTCCCAACCCAGTAGGGAAAATGTGTAGCAATGGGGGAGTGAGCTGCACCTTTCCTTCCTCCACCTTCATGGCTGAAGTGCCCTTGAGCAAGGCACCTGAACCCCAACTGCTCTCCAGGCAGCACAGTGTTAAAAATAGAAAAAACTAGAACGCTGCAATCCGAGTGCGTGTGCTCACTGTTTATGTGCGTATGCTCACTTTGGATGGATTAAATGGAAAAGCAGAAATTGCCCTTGTGGTATTATTAGTGTATCAATTTTTTTTTTTAATTTACACAAAAATGTATATTTACACAAATTTTGGGTGAATGAATTCAGGAAGAAATTGTGACACTTCTCCTTTAAGGTTGTGTATATGTATACTCTATATCAGTGATCCCCAACCTTTTCATCATCACGGACCGGTCGACGATTGACAACTTTTCCACGGACTGGGGGGTGGTGGTAATTGATTGTTTATATTGTAAATATTATTATTATTATTATTAATAATAATAATAATAATAAAAATAAGAAGAAGAAGAAGAAGAAGAAGAAGAAGAAGAAACACTCCATTAATGTTATTTTTCAACAGTTGAAATAAAGTTGGTTGGGAAGTAGAGCTTGAACTTTTCTAAAAAAAAAAATAAAAATAAAAATAACACAGGTGATCATGCACCAGCTGGGAGAATGAAAGCTCAGAATCACCCAAAATCCTGTCCAACACGCCTCTGTTCACACGCTGTCCACATATGGGTTACATTTTAGTGCTCAAATGGCCGGCATGTACCCGAGAGAATAAGGTGATTTTTCAAAATATAAGATTTTTGAAAAAATAAAGATTGTTCAGATTCAGATAATAAATAAAACAAAAATAATTAATTATTTCTTCTGCGGCCCGGTACCAATTGAGCCGCGGACCGGTACCAGTCTGCGGACTGGCCCAGTGGTTGGGGACCCCTGCTCTATATAACTTGAAACTGTAATACACATTTTATGAGATGTTGTATCAAATTTATATTTTATTTTGTGGCATATTTAGCTTAATCTGATATTTAATATTTCTACACCCCTAGTTTAAATATATGTAAAGTGTGTAAGTTGTGCTGTTTGGTTTGATGTTTGGAGATATTATCCATTCTGTATAACAAGCTGCCAACTAAAGTGCTTGAGCTACGATGAGGCTGTTTGGGAATCTCATTTAAGTGAGTATCTCTCATTTAAATGAATTAATTGTTCATTTTTTTTGGTTCTGTTTGTCTCATGCTTCTACTTCTGTTCAGTTTTTGCTTTATTCAGCGTCGAGAAGTCTATATTGTGAATATGTGTCTCATTTCAGTGTACTGAACATTGCTTAACAAAACATTAACAAGCCGCTTCAGTTACTGAAAAGATTCTCTGAAAACACCAACTCTTATTATCTATGGAAATAAATTGGTGTTTTTTTTCTCTTTTATCATTATTTTTTTTCAGTTCATCTTTGGCATCATGTTATTTTGATGACTTTAAAAAGTGTATGTTTAAAAAGAGTTCAATCTAATGGTATGGTCTATCATTACTGCTTTCTTGTTTGCAATAATAATATCCATACTACTACTACTACTACTACTACTAATAATAATAATAATAATAATAATAATACAGAATATTTAATTATCACTTATTCAATTAATTAATAGTTAACTATTAAATCAGTGTTGTCTTCTTTTTTAAAGCACCAGTACATATATTTTTTTGTCATCACTCCTGAAGTCAGCGTGTAAAACTTCCATCTTCAAATGTTCCTGAGTGTTCTTCTCAAGACAAAACATGCCTTGTGTTTAGTTGTCATGCTTGCTGCACATGTTTAAGCACTTGCCCATTTGGGTGTGAGGATACAATATTATTTGAGGGTGACATGGTGGTGTAGTGGTTCACTCTGTCTCACAGCAAGAAGGTCATGAGTTTGAGTCCTGGGCTCAGTTGTGTAGAGTTTGAAGGTTCTCCCAATGCTGGTGTAGGTTTTCTTCTGCTACACTGATTTCCTCCAACAATCCAAACACAAGCACATTAGGCTAATTGGCTGTTCCAGATTGCCTCTGGGTGTGAGAGTAATTGTGAAGGGTTTTGTGTGTGTTGGGAGTTGTTCAGGGTGCTGCCTTGGTTTGCCAAGAGTCAACTGAGATTGACTCCTCCTTGTGACCCTAGTAGGATTATACCATTTGGCAAATGAATAAATGAAAAAATTAATGAATGAATAAATGAATGGTAGCCTTTGCCACACCTAGATTTGTGTCTGAGGAGATTCCTCTGAAGCTCTGTCAGGTTTGATGTGATTGTTTTTTCAGGTGCTGACTGACCCCAAAGTCAGTCCTCCATTTCCTTGGCTGTGCATCATCTCAGAAGCTGCATTTGTCAAGCCTGAAGTCTTGAGCAAGTTTTTCCTCAAGGATCCTTTCATCCTCCCCTAAATCCCATCATACCCGCCACACTGAGGCATGTCAAGATGCAGCCACCACTCTGCCTTTTGCAGGACATTCTTCCATATATACCACATAGAATTTAGAGCAAATAGTTTGATCAGGTCATAAAGTAATGTCCTATATGTCCTGAAAGTCCTTTAGATGCATTTTGGCAAATTCTATTCGATCTGTTATATGTGTTCAGTTTAGGAACTTTGGGGGAAGACTTTCCGGTTGAACGACAGAATCCCTGGCGTGCCTTCAGAGATACCAGAACTTTTTTGGGCAAAAAGGAATATAATTTATTTTTAAAGCTATAGACTGTCCCCGTGGTGAAGAGAAGCTTGAGTAGGTAGTATTAGACGATGAAAGCCACTCACTTGATTGCTAGACACTCCTTATGGATGCTGCGGTACTTTATTTCACTCACAGACAGCTGTTAACTGATACAGAGCACCAGGCGCAATAAAAGGGGAAGAATAAAGGGAAGAAAATGCGGCAGCTACCTCCTACAGTGAATTGCCTTAACATGATTAAAAACATTTAGGCAATGCTGTAGGCAATGTATCCTTTAATGTGCCAGCTTTTTAGTGAGATTAGTCTAGCAGCAAGAGACCAAAATAGTAAGGGAAAGAACCTAAGATGATAGCCAGTCAGCCTCGGGAAGTCTCACACTAGCGTTTTAGTATTGGACAGGTAATATTATCTCATCTCATTTTCTGAACTACTTTATCATTTATTAGAGTCTCGGGGGGCGAGAGCTCATCAAAGCTGACTCTGGTACACCCTGAACAGCTCACCAGACCATTGTAGGGTAAAAAAAACCCCACACATCTATTCACACTCATACCTCGAGGAAACAGCCAATTAGCCTAATGGGCATGTGTTTGGACTGTAGAAGGAAACCGGAGTACCCGAAGGAAACACAAGTACAAGGAGAACATGAAAACTTAACACTGAAATGCCAAACTTTCAAATTTCTTTTTGAAACTACCAACTGTAATTACAACCACGACATTGTCCATCTCCTAACAGTCTCCATGAGTTCTGTCTCAATCACATTCTCTGAATTGTGCAAATTACAAGCATTGAAGATGTTCTGGGCATAATTTAGAAGGCCCCTCCTCAAATTGCCACCTTATCATGGTAGAGGGGTTTGCATGTCTTAATGATCCTATAAGCTATGTTGTCAGGGGAACTATGCCTCTGGTAGGGACACCCAAGGCAAACAGGCTCTAGGTAAAGGTCCAGACAAAGTGCAGTTCAAAAGACCTCTGTGGAAAAACACCCAAGAACAGTTTCCCTCTCCTGGGTGCAGGCTACTGGGGTCCCTTTCTGGCAGCCAAAGGCATGGATCTGTCGGACCCACCCTCGGCGACTAACTCAAACTCTTGGGACATGGAATGTCATCTCTCAGGTGGGGAAGGAGCCTGAGCTGGTGCGTGAGGTTGACTAGATACAGTCGGATACTCACCTCAACACATAGCTTGGGCTCTGGAAGCACCCATCTTGAGAGGGGCTGGACCTTACTCCTTTCTGGAGTTGTTGCAAACTGCAGCTGGACCTTATTACATCTTTGTTTCCCCCTGTCTCAGTCCCCACATGTTGGAGTGCACTTGGCACCAGGACACCCTAGGACGCAGTTGATGATCGAATATTTGTAGTCGTGTCATCAGACTTGTGGCCGCATGTTCTGGACACTGAGGTGAAGAGAGGAGCTGAGCTGTCAGCCATTCATCACCTGGTGGTGAGCTGGCTCCGATGGTGGGGGTGGCCACGCTCCAGACCTAACAGGCCCAAGCGTGTAGGGTCTCTTGCAAACGTTTGGCAGAGTTTCCTGTCAGAGAGTCCTTTAATTCCCACCTCCAGCAGAGCTACAACCACATCCCTTAGGAGATGGGAGACATGGAATTTGGATGGGTCATGTTTTGTGCTTCCATTGTTTAGATGGCAGTCCATAGCTGTAGCCAGAAGGTCATCGGTGCCTGTAGGTGGTAACGTCCAAACCTGGTGGTGGACACCTGCTGTGAAGGGGCTTGTCCAGCTGAAACGGAGGCCTCACGGGTTTTATTGACCTGTGAGACCCCCGAGGCAACAGACAGGTACTGGCAGGACAAAATGTGCTGCAGCCTGAGCTGTCGCTGATGCAAAATCTCAGGTGTGGGAGGAGTTCTGAGACAGCCTAGAAAGCAACTATTGTTTGGCCTCAAAAAGATTCTGTACCACCATGCAATGCCTCAGGAGAGGGATGCAGTTCTCCGCAAATACTGTTTCCAGTGGAAGTGGGGAGCTGCAGAGTTGTGGCAACGACAGAGGGATAAAGTTGATGAGCCATACAATGAAGTTATGGGAAAGAATAGTGGAAGCGAGACTAAGGGCAGAGGTCAGCATTTGTGAACAACAGTTTGGTTTCATGCCAAGAAAGAGCACCACAGATGCAGTGTTTGCTTTGAGGGTGTTAATAGAGCAGTACAGAAAAGGCCAGAGGGAGCTGCATTGTGCCTTTGTAGATCTTGAAAAAGCGTATGACAGGGTGCCGAGAGAGGAACTGTGGTATTGCATGAGGAAGTCGGGAGTGGCAGAGAAGTATGTTAGAGTGGTGCAGGACATGTATGACATATGAAAGACAGTGGTGAGGTGTGCTGTTGGTGTGAAAGAAGAGTTCAAGGTGGAGGTCAGTCTGCATCAAGGGTCAGCTCTGAGCCCCTTCTTGTTTGCTACGGTGATGGACAGGCTGACAGACGAAGTTAGACAAGATTCCCCATGGACTATGATGTTTGCAGATGACATTGTGATCTGTAGTGAGAGCAGAGAACAAGTGGATGAAAATATAGAGAGGTATGCCCTGAAAAGGAGAGGAATGAAGGTTAGCCTCAGCAAGACAGAATACATGTGTGTGAATGACAAGGATCCAAGAGGAACGGTGAGGTTACAGGGAGCATAGATAAGGAAGGTGGAGGAGTTTAAGTACTTAGGCTCAACAATCCAGAGCAATGGAGAGTGGAAAAGAGGTGAAGAAGCGTGTGCAGGCAGGTTGGAATGGTTGGAGAAAAGTGTCCGGTGTGATGTGTGATAGGAAGGTATCGGCAAGAATGAAAGGAAAAGTGAACAAGACGGTGTTGAGGCCAGCGATGTTGTATGGTTTAGAAACAGTGGCCCTGGGGAAAAGACAGGAGACAGAGCTGGAGGTAGCAGAGATGAAAATGTTGAGGTTCTCTTTGGGAGTAACGAGGATGGATAGGATCAGGAATGAGTACATCAGAGGGACAGCACATGTAAGATATTTTGGAGACAAAGTCAGAGAGGCTAGATTGAGATGGTTTGGACATGTACAGAGGAGGGATAGTGAGTATATTGGTAGTCGGATGCTGAGGTTGGAACTACCAGGCATAAGGCCTAGAGGAAGACCAAAGAGATTTATGGATGTGGTGAAGTGAACATGGACTTATGGACATGGTGAAACATGAACTTAGTTGGCCAAAAAAAAAGAAGATGCAGAGGATAGGGTGAGATGGAGGCAGATGATTCGCTGTGGCGACCCCTGAAGGGAACAGCCGAAAGGAAAAGAAGAAGATGAAGACTGGAAGTGGTGAGATGCTTATCTCGACTGGGGTATGTTGTTGGGAGGCAGAAGGAATACTTTGAGGACCTCCTCAATTCCACCAAGATGCCCTTCTTGGAGGATGAAGACCATTGGGGGCTTGGATGGGGCTCCACCCATGACTGAGGCTGAGATTGCAAGTGTCAAAAGGCTCCTTGGTGCTTGGGCTCCGTGGGTGGATGAGATCCACTCTGAATATCTGGGATAATGGGACGGTCGTGGCTTGATGTATCAGGCGATGGGTTACTCATTCAAAGGTCAATGGTTGAATCCCTACTGTTGGGCCCTTGAGTAAGGCCCCTAACTCGCAATTGCTCAATTGTATAAAAAAATTGTAATTGTAAGTCGCTCTGGATAAGCGCGTCTGCCAAATGCTGTAAATGTAAATAAATATTTCATTATTTTGGATGTTGTGAGACTGTATTGGTTGACACATTTCTGCAACATTGAGTGGTCATCGGGGGCCGTAAATCTGGATTGGCAAACCAGAGGGTGTGTTCCAATTATCGTGGAATCACTCTCCTCAGCCTAACCGGAAAAGTCTATACGGGTTGCTTGAGAGGAGGATCTGACCAATGTTTGAATCACAGATTCAGGAGGAACAATATGATTTTCATACTGGCAGTGGTACTCTCGACCAACTCTCTACACTCCAGGATCCTAGAGGACACATGGGAGTTTGCAAAAATCTGCACATATGTATTTTGTGGATTTGAAGAAGGCTTTCAACCATGTCCCTCGAGCTATCTAATGCTCCGGGAGTAGGGTGTACTGGACCCATTGCTATGGGCAATTCAGTTTCTGTATCACCAGAGCCAGAGCTTGGCCCACATTGGTAACAACACATTGAATTCATTTCCGGTGAGGGTTGGAGTCCGCCAAGGCTGTCCTTTGTCACAGATTCTGCTCATAATTTTTATGGACAGTATTTGTAGGCGTATCCATGGTGTTGAAGGATTTTGGTTTGGAGGCCATAGGATCTTGTCTCTGCTTTTTGCGAATGATGTTGGCTTCATTGAGCTCGGATTTATAGCTCTCATTGGAGCAAATCACGGCAGCCAGGATGAGAATCATCACTTCCAAGTCCAAGACTATGGTTCTCAGCTGGAAAAAGGTGAGGGTGAAATGCACCCTCTTTGTCTGGAATGAGATCCTGCCCTAAGTGGAGGAGTTCAAGTATCTCGGGGTTGTGTTCCCGAGTAAGGGAAGGATGGAGCAGGAGATTGACAGGCAGATTGCTGTAACCTCTGTTGTAATGCAGAGCCTGCACCGGTCAGTCATGGTGAAGAGGGTGCTGAGCCGCAAGGCAAAACTCTCAATTTACCAGGCGATCTACATTCCAACCCTCACCAATGGTCACAAGCTTTGGGTAGTGACCAAAAGAACAAGATTGCGGATACAAATGGTTGAAATTAGCTTCCTTCGCAAGGTGGTGGGGCTCTCCTGTAGAGATAGGGTGAGAAGCTCAGTCATCCAGGAGGAGCTCGAAGTTTAACCGTTGCTCCTCCACGTTGAGGACCCAGTTTTGGTGAATGCCTTCATGACGCCTCCCTGGTGTGGTGAGAAGAATCTGTGGGGTACACCCAGAACATACTGGAGGGATTATGCCTCTCAGCTTGTATGGGAATGCCTCGGTGTCCCGCAGAAAAGGAGGAAGTGGCTGGAGAAAGGGACGTCTGGACCTCATTGCTTAGGCTGGTGCCCCTGCGTCCTGTCCATGGATTGAGTGGAGGAAGATAATGATAATGATGATGATGGTGGTGATGATGATGATAATGTAGAATGTCACAGTCATTGTGATCAGGACAAAGATTACACAGAGAATGGCCCCTGAGTGTTGCCTTCACATTTTTGTGAATGGAACTTTTTCTCTGCCAGGACTTGATGATTTTCTCTATTCTGTTCAAAGTTGCTTAATTTGGGGCTCCCAAGCAGCACATAAACGAGGTACATGACTATTAACCCGGAGAGCGCAAGTTAGAACCCGGTTTAATGTTAAACCACCCTTCAATACACATGGCACCACAGTTCAAAAGGAGGCGGGTGGCTAACATTGCATTTCATGTAGGATGCGTGTGCATGCTTTAACCCCTCCCTGGTAGGTGGTGGTTCTGTGATCGGGAAGGCAATACCTGATGGGTGGGAATTGGATATGACTAAATTAGGGAGAAAATGAGCATCATACCTGCAAGTGATTTACACAGCAGATCATTGAGGGATCACCTGGTAAAAAATTATAAGGTCAAGGTTATTATGACAAGGTCAAATATCAGATAAACAAAGCAACACTTTTATTGTGGATGCCCAAGGAGAGCACACTCATGAAAGTTGGCAAAAGTTTCGCACGTGTAGATGTTGAGGTGTTAGACAATAAATTTGAGGACCATGGGAATGGCAAGAAAGATGCAATGATAATAACCCAGCAGCCTAATGGCTGAGGGGTAAAAAGGAAATGTGGAAATATGACCCTGACAGGTTTCATAAACAGAAGCCCGAAATCCAGTGTTGATAAGAAACAAGCAACATGTGACTGATCATCATTAAAAGGCACTGGATAACTGTAGACATCTATTTTTAGTGTTTTGCCGCTTCTTGCAGTTGTGAACAGCTACCCTGGAGTGTCCTGATGGAGTGTTTGCTATGAGCAGAGAGCCTAGACTTACAACTGTGCAATTAGTACTTGCTGTGATGTGGAGAGTTGGTCTCTACAGGGAGGCACAACTTCTCTCTCTCTCTCTCTCTCTCTGGACGTGGAATGCATTCTGTTTGTAACCAACTTTGTGTAGAAAAAAAGGGGTGAAAGCATCTGCCCCATATTCCATAAGGTAGTTCAGCTCACAAATCTTGTCTGAAGTCTCACTGGAGCCTCCCTGCCCTCCCATCTGGGATATAAGCTGTGAGCCAGACTTGTTGAGCATCAAAGGTCTGCAACAGTTGTCAGTATCGCTCAGTAGTCAGGCCAATGCACTGTGGGTGTGCAGTCTTCAGACTAGCATACTTCATCTGTATCTGTCTAAACAGCTGCCAAGCAATGAACTTTAACAGCCAGCAGGCAGCGCACTCATTGTCTCATTGGCAACTCAGGTACACCTGCAGCTGGGTGTTCTGGTTGCAAGAACATCTCAAAAGATCTATCCTGGGTAGCCTGGCATGGACATTACTGGCTGCCTATTTATAGACATTTGCATCAAGGGTATTTACCTTACAGGGTTTTTGACAGGTTGATGATGGCAGAAAGTGGATCCATTGGGTGGGTGTGGATCAAGTGAGTACCTTTTCAGAATAGTCAGCGTCACACATGATTTTTTTTTACTCTTGACGCCACAATCCAGCCTGCTGAAGCAAAGCAGGCATTCATGCAGGCCGCCATGATGAGTGCGAAATTGTAGACCTTGTTACATGATGTTTCTACTGGAATACTCCCTGGCCATACACACACTCTCTCTCTCTCATAATGTAAACGTGGTTAACACAGTCACCTGACAGCAAGAAGGTTCTTGTTTGAAAACTCGACCTAGGGCCTTTCTGTGTAGAGTTTTTGTGTATATATTATTTGCCTGCTTGCTTGGGTTCCTCTAGGTATTCCGGTTTCCTCTGCAAGTCACATTAGGCTAATTGGACACTTTGTATTTCCCATAGGTTTCAATGTTTGTTTGTCTTTCTGTTAGCCCTGTAATAGACTTATGGCCTGCTTAGGGTGCAACCGTGTCTCATGCTTGAAGTCAGCTGGGATTGACTCCAGCTTCCACCGTGTTCCCTATGGATAAGCAGGACAGATCACACAGTGGAATGGAATGTGGCACCTGAAGGTTGGGCTCAATATTTTGCTATCCGGTACTTGTGCTTGAGGGAGATTAATTAATTAATTCATTCATTCATCCATTCATTCATTTTCTGTAACCGCTTAATCCTAATTAGGGTCCCGGGGAGGCTGCCGCCCATCCCAGCCGACTCCAGGTGAGGGCAGAGTGCACCCTGGACAGCTCACCAGGCCATCGCAGAGCGGAAACACGCTGACAGCTATGCAGCCTACTCTTGTCGAAAGTCAATAATGGTTTTTTTACATGTATCACACCATAGACAGTGAGAGACATGGCCGGCCTTTGATAACCCAGTTAGCTCCACTGGGAGGAAAGTGACAACCTGTTGAAAGTGGAGCTTGAACCCCCCACCCCCCACCCCCATCCTTGGGATCAGTGATCCAGCACTTCTACCACCAGGCCACCGCTGCCCATGAGGGAGATTAATGGTACCTTAATTTGGCTGTGTTGTAATTATACTGTTCCTGTTTGGTGAATATTGATGGCTTGTTTTAGGTGAAAAACAAATTAAAATAGGCAAAAAGTAATTAATAAAGACACAGTTAAAAAATCATTTCATCAGTTCATTTTATGTGGCCGCTTAATCCTAATTAGGGTTGCGGGGAGGCTGGCGCCCATCCCAGCCAACTCCGGGCGAGGGCAGAGTACACCCTGGACAGCACGCCAGGCCATCGCAGGGCGGAAACACGCAGACGGCTTTGCAGATACTCTTGCCGAAAGTCAACAATGGTTCTTTTACATGTATCATACCACAGACAGTGAGAGATATGGCTGGCCTTTGATCACCCAGTTAGCTGCACTGGGGGGGGGGGGGACAGTGACAAGCTTGTGAAGAGTGGGACTCGAACCTCCAACCTTTGGATCAGCGATCCAGCGTCCTATACCACTAGAGCACCACTGCCCTCCCAGTTAAATAATGAGTCTATTAATTAATTTGCCAAATTGCTTAATTCTACTAGGGTCACAGGGAGGCTGGCACCAATCCCAACCGATTGTGGGCGAAGACGGGGTACACCCTTGAGAGCCCGCCAATATAGCCAACACATACAATCATTTACTAGGGGCAATTTGAAACAACCAATTAGACTAATGTGCATGTCTTTGGTCTGTGTGAGGAAACTGAAGTACCCAAAGGAAATCCATGCAAACACCGAAAATCTACATGAAACTCCACAGAGAAACACGTTCGCCGAGAGTGAGACACGAACCCATGTACCCTTCTTGCTTGGAGGTAGACGTGCTAACCATTACACCACTGTCCTTCCCCAGGACGTATAGTTTTATCAATTAATTCAAACCCAGATTTGAAGATGGAAGTAGGAGCTTTTCTTGAACTGTCATATCATTGGTCTCATTTACTGGAACAGTTTTTGCCTTTTGTTGCTTCATATATTTACACCTTCATTTTTCTCAAGCCCATTTTTCCTTTATATTTTGTTTACCATTTCTCAGCACATTCATGGGTATATATGGAATTATCTTTTAAGGATTTTCTTGTTAGTTTATTGCCTTTAGTTTGAATAGGTCCTGCATCACGCGATTGTCCTTCAAACCCATCTGTGGTATGGTCCACGTGCTCCTGACTGATTCCTTCCACAGATTCCCATTCGCAGCATGCCGCGCCTGCCACAGAATCAGACTGCATGTTTTGCACTTCAGCAACAGCCTCCTGGAACTAATTCTGTCTTTATTTTGTCTTTTCTTTTTTTCCCCAATTTTGGTTCCCGTTTGTGAACGGTTTTATCTTCTCTGCCTGTCCTAACAACTTCAAACTAAAAATAATACCCCCACAATTTAAAATACAACAAATGAAAAAAAAAAAAAAAATCACCTGTGGATTTTGCCACACCTGCTGGAACTTCAAAGGCATACTACAGACGCCAGGACCTGATGGAGGACCAAGATAGCTGTAACTGGGACCTGCAACGGGAGGTAGTTCGACAGCGCTCTATGCGCTCCCCCAAACGCCTCCACAGCATCCCGGAGGTGGCCGAGGAGGAGCAGGAGGCTGGTACTGAGCAGAAAACATGGAAAGATGAGAAAGCAAGGGAATCCGAACGGCTGTCTGCGAACACCCATATCCTGAAGCCATTCCAGCGGCGCCGATGCTTTTCAGCAGAGGACCGAGCATCAATCTGGAGCAGCAGGCAAAGTACCAAAAGCCCAGACAGTGGCCTGGACTGCGGGAGCGAAGATGAGAGTTTATTCGCATCCCGTGGAAGCTGGAACTGGCATTGCAGCAGGAGCATTCACAGCGAGGGTCCAGCAGAGCGTCATGCTCTGGCAACAGGCAGGAAACGGATGCTGACACGCCAGTGTGGTGTAGAGGAGGACTTCTTGGACACAGAGGGTGACCACCACTACTACCGTCCACATGTTTATCACCATCTTCATCACCTCCATCGACCACGGCACAGGTTCCGGAGCGAGAGCAGGCTGAGTGAGGTTGGCAGGAGCTATAACAGGGACATTAGAGCGCACTCTGTGGCCAGACTCAACAGAGCTGTGGATGAACCTCTGGTGTGTGTCTACAAACCCCCACCCCCACCCACATCTCTTACTCCTCCTCCTCCTCTTCCAGTCTCCATCTCTCTCCCGCCGCATCATCCACCAGCTGCTTTGCCCTTTCATTGACGAGCAGTAAATCCATTTTTCTTATCTCAGTGTTCTGCCTTCTCATTTCCTTGATTTTTGTCTTTTTCTTTTTCGTTTTTCAGATGTTCAGAAGTTTAGACAATGTGCTTCATCATCATTTATTGGTTGGGTCACCTGTTTTTTGTTTATTTGTTTGTTTGTTTGTTTGTTTGTTTGTTTGTTACCTTTTTGTATCATGTGAATTCCTACTAGAATGTGAAGCAAGTTTTTTTATGGACATGTAGATTTGTTATTATTATTATTATTATTATTATTATTATTATTATTATTATTATTTTGCGGTTACCTAAAGGCCATTTCTGAGTGTTTCTTGTTCTTCTCAAGTGTGAACAGCATCTCACATTACAGTGACAGTCCAGTTGTCCATATAACACACACACACACACACACACACACACAGAGAGAGAGAGAGAGAGAGAGAGAGATTTAATTCTTATATGAGTCTCCAGGACCAGACTTGAAAGGCAGCAAAAATGAATGATGGCAAGGATAGATTTCTTCCTCCTTAAAGTTTCCCATTCATGCCCCAGGTATATTAAATAAAGATAAAATACACTGCTATTTCTTTGTAATATAATAAAATCGACCACAATATGTTTCTGGAACTAACTGTTTACTCCTGAATGCAAATATCAACAATTGTGTGCCAGTATATTTTTGTAAACATTGCCACTTTTTGCTTTCCCCTAAAATTGTATTTGCCTTCTTCTGTTTCTTAACACTTTATCTCAGACTTTTTTACTTTCTAATAAGTGGTGTTGCACTGGAAAGTTATCTCGCATGCACAAGATCGTCCCTGTGGTCACATGGTCTGGTTAGTGTTAAAGTTATAATAAGGAGGTACAGAACCAAGACAAGAACTAGACAGGTGAATCAGAGATACTAAGCCCATGAGCAGGGTGGTTTCCAGGAAACCATTATCTTCTTCTTCTTCTACTTCTTCGTCTTCTTCTTCCCTGAGACTTTATATTCATTCCAAATTAACTGATAATGGAATATCCAGACCTCCGATCTTTCAAGTAAGCAAGTGCGCGTTGAATACTTATTTAGTAGTCAACCATCACTTGCTCACTTAAAAGATCGGAAGTCCGGATAACCCGCGCTTTGTCTCACAAGCTCTGTGTGTCACTTGCGACAAGCGCCTACTTTCGGTGGAACATCTCACACATGTGTCAGTTACATGTCAGATATTCACTCATGAATGGGGAACATTTAAGAGTAAGAAATCTACCGGACGATGTTTCTAAGCTGTATAACGTTCCACTAAGCCAGGGAGAAAGTACTGAACAAAAACCTAAATGGTCTTTAGTTAAACATCTGGTTTGAAGCCCTGCCCATGTCGTTGTTGGGGTTTGTTTTGACAGTTTCTGTTCAATGTTTTTTGATGAGTTCATCCTCCTTGCTTTCTGAATCACTGGCAATAAGCATTCAGATAAAGAATTGTTTTGTAAAAGCATAACATGACTGCTTATATATGGGTTTATTTGTGCGCATGGTGTCATTTTGCCATTTTACGATTCTGCTTGTTCGTAAGCTGAATGCTTTAATGTCTACATCTGAAGATTTTAGGGAACTCTTCCTCCATGGGACGCTCGGATCGACTGGAGCAGTCCAGCCGTCGGACGAGTCATGGATGTCCTCCCCCCCAGAGAAGGCCCATGATGGTTCCTTCCATTGGTTAGTGAGGTCACATCCTGTGTGAGACAAGCCCTGCCTGTCCCCTTTCTCTTTCAGATTTCCATTGTGGTTTACTTTCTCCCTTGCCTATGTATTTACCAGCATGTCATTATTGACATGGACTATGAACAGCACAGCTCGATTTATTGATATGTATCCTGTTAGACTGCACCATCCACTCATATGCTAATCAGTCAGAACAGCTCCAGCGTTGCTGTTTTACTCATGTGTAGCACTTGATTGCAGATCTGGGATCAGTTTTCTTCTTGCGGCTAGCACTCATGTTGGAGGCAAACTGATCCTACTACATGTCCACTACATGCTTCCATGCTTTCTTCATGATCAGACAGGTGGTGAGTAGGGGAGGGCGTGGCTGTAACGCTTTGATTGGTGTTTCCTTAGAGATCACAATGGAGAATAGCAGTGAGGGGAGTGAGGGGAACTTCTCACCTTTCAAGGATGATGTTTACTATGGCAGTGTAGTGCGCCGCAGGAAATGCCCACCACTACGATCAGAGGAACGATATGGTACGTCCAGTCAAAAAGACAGATCGATATAAACGAGATAAAGCCAACAGACCAGACAGAAGCTTGTAGATCTCTACATAGAGGCTGTACAGACGTTGTAATAGTTCCTGAATAAAGAGCAGAGGAGAACTATCCCTCCAAACATTTTATTCTGCTCTACTTTCTGTTCAGTGCTAACAGTGAGATTAGTGTGATTGTCCTCGCCTTTCGTTTGTGCTCCTCTGTGGTCTTTAAAGCCCAAACAGTGCTTTTCTTCCTTTCTCTCTTCATCTCCATCATTGTTCTTCCTCCTTATACCCATCCTGGTGCAGCTTGACCCTTCTTACCCTGTCTTGTTCTTTCTACGCTTTGATGTTGCATGAGCATCCTGGCTTTCAAAATTAAGGTTCTTTAGAGCGATGCCATAGGCTACAGGTTTCCAACCCTGAACCCAGAGTACCCACTGTCTTTCCTCACTGTTTTACTTTCTCTAATGCACCCACTTCACCTCGAGACGGGCTGCTAATGGCATATTTATTCAACAGGGACAGTGAAAGCACTAAGATACAGTATTCTACTCCAGGACCAGGTTGGCAGCCTGTGGCATTTTGGTTCTTTACCCATAAAATACTTTGTGGCCAAGGACTTTTAAACTCAATTTTTGTTGTCGTTTTTAACCTGCGATGGCCTAGCGAGCTGTTCAGGGTGTACTCTGCCCTTGCCCAGATTCGCCTGTGATGGGCACCAGCTGCCCTGCGTCCCAAATTAGGATTAAAGGGTTCAGAAAATGAATGAATAATTGTTGTTTTTCACAACAGGACAATTTAATTTGTATGGATTTTTTTTTTCCAAGAACATATTGGTTTCCTCCCATAGTTGAAAGACATGCACACCAGGCTAGTTGGTTGTTCCAAATTAACCGTAGTTGTGAGCTTGAGTGGTTGTGTGTGGGTGTTGGCCCTGTGATGAATTGGCGAGATGTTCAGAGTGTACCCCACATTTGCCTAGAGTTCTCTGAGAAGGGCTCCAGCCTCCTTGTGGCCCTAGTGATATAAAGTGTTCTGAAAAATAATTGATGACTGATTGATATTTTGCACATCCCCCTCACAACAACAATGTCCTGGGTTTGAGTCCCGGGCTCAGCAAGGCCATTTCTGTGTAAACGCAGCATGTTTTCTCCATGCTTGCGTGGGTTTGCTTGGGTACTCTGGTTCCCTCCGAGAGTACAAAGACATGCACATTATGATATTTTGATGTTCCAAATTGCCCCACACGTGAGTGTAAGTGGTTGTGTATGTGTGTTGGCGCTGTGATAAACTGATGAGCTGTTCAGGGTGTATCCCATCTTTGCCCAGGTTCGGCTGAGATATGCTCCAGCCTCCCCACGACCCCAAGAAGAGTAAGTGGTTTGGCAGATGAATGAATGAATGAATGAAAGTGTGTGTGTGTGTGTGTGTGTGTGCTATTGGTCAATGGACTCAATGTTCTATGATAGACTGATGTCCCTTGTCCAATTAACCATAGTCAGGAGCCATCAGAGCAAAATTGGCCATGCTGTCTGAACAGGAGGGATGGCATTCTCATGCTCCCCTGTCAGTCACAGTCACCATATCATGAATACAGACACTCCCTGACTTACGTTTTAGTTCGGTTCCGGATGGCCGAACGTAAGGTGAAAAAAAACGTAAGTTGTTACTGTATGTTCCAGTGACATATGATGTTCATACCGTACTATACATCCATAAATACCATTACCGTATCTCATAAAACACCCCTAAATCAATTATTATAAACAAAACATTGTAAAATAATATCAAATATATCAAATAATATCAAATACAGTATCAAATATAACCTTTAACATGCTCTGTGATTCGATCTTTCTGCTTGTAAATGGTTCTGATGGTCGACTGAGCCATTTGGAAAAAAACATGCCACATTCACAAGTTTTTCACCAGCATCGATTTTCTTGATAATAGCCATCTTCGTTTCTAAGGAGATGGTTTGTCGCTTTTTCCAATTACCACTATCACTAGTAGGCTTACGCTTCTGACCAACCATATTTGCTTCGGGTTAAAAAAGTCAGCAAAACAGTGTAAACACATCTTAACACAAGGGTACACTCGGTGAAGTGGGAAGTAGGAGGGGCACATTCAGTCTGTCGTTTGTAAACAATGGACGCAGCATCATTACGTCATCGCGTCATTACGTCAGCGTACTACGTAGGTATGTCTCGTACTACAGAGAGCACACTAAACTCAAAATTTGACATAATTTTTTTTAAACGTAAAATCAAAAAATACGTAAAACGAATGAACGTAAGTTGGGGAGCATCTGTATCTGCAAGCTGATGAGTGCAGAAGAGGGTCGATAGCAGTTTACTCTGAGTAAGCTATGCTGTTGGTTTTAGGTTTCTCTGAAGAAATACATGCCAGTCTTCAATTGCTAGCTGTTGTTTGTTGAACTAAATTATTGAAAGAATGGGAGAGAAATGGGTAAGAAGCCAAATAAGGTTTCTTCTATGGTATCACTCTAAACAATCATTTCTCATATCTTCACTTTTAATTATGTATCAAAGCTGTCATAAATACCAACAGCTGAAACGGGATGATAAGGATTTGAAGCGAGGTTAGATAGTGATGCTAGAGTACAGATGGCAGTTAATTCAACATGGTGGAAAAATATGGAACTTGCATGGTCTCAATGCTCTTCCCATCCTGCACAGGGATTTTTTTTTTATCTTTCTTCTGTTACTTGCATCATCCACTGTCATGTCTGCTATCTGTTTTAATGTACATGTCATAAGTAGCTGTTTCAAAGCTTCTGTTATTTCTTCAGTAACATAACAACAATTCAGAAGCACCTCTTGGTTAAATCTGAAATAGCTCCTGTTCATCTGGTTAAACTGCTCGGTCTGAAAATGTGCATCACGCATGATAGTGACGAGTGAAAATGTCTCCTAGGAGAGAACAGCATTTATTAAAAGTTCATCTCAATCAAAACTCGGGGCTGGTGGTGTAGTGGATAGGGTGCATTGGGAGGTTGTGTGTTCAAATCCCACCAAGACCCTCACTGTGCTAAGAACCCCGGGCAAGGTCTCAACCACAAGTGTGCCTCTGTTCACCCAGCAGTATAAACAGGTACCAGTAAAAATATACTGGGAAGGTAACCTGTGATGGACTAGCGTCCCCTCCAGGAGGAGTTGAACTCCAAGTTGCTTCACGCTATGGAATCCGGGGATAAGCACCAGCCTGATGAGCCACTATGGCTCGGGTGTAAAAAGCCCAACAAACTTTACCTTACCTTTTCCAATTAAAATTCAATGTTAAAATCTGTCTATGTATAAAATTTCACAGCAATAAATGCTATTTAAGTGATTTTATGCATGTTGCAATGATGACATCATCACAGCCCAAGTTAGCATGGAGGAGTCTGTCTTTAAACAGCATTTCTTTCAGTATTTCAGGTGTTTGTGCTTAAATTTTTGAATATTTGGTTTCCTACTGTACAAGTAATGTTCTTTTTATCTTAATATTTTAACACCAGGCAGCGTGGTGGTGTAGTGGTTAGCACGTCCGCCTCACAGCAAGGAGGACTGGGTTTGATTCCCAGCTCAGGCGTTTCTGTATGGAGTTTGCGTGTTCTCATTGTGCTTCTTTGGGTTTCCTCCATGTACTCTGGTTTCTTCCCACAGCAGGCAAATTGGCTGCTCCAAATCATCCCTAGGTGTGACAGTGAATGTGAGTGTTCACCCTGCAATGTCCTGGTGAGCTATCCAGGATGTACCCTGTCCTCACCAAGAGTCGGTTGACAAGGGCGCCAGCCTAACGCGACTCTAATTAGGATTCAATGGCTTAGAGAATGAATGAATGAATGATAAATGAACCTTTTAACACCTCCAACACAAATCTGTCAAGATATGACATGAATGTATCAAAATTCTATACCTGTACATGTTAAATTTGGTTTTGATGACATCACTGTCAATAAAATTGTTAAAACAGAAGCTATCGGCTGAAAGTATTGCACACAGAATTTTTTTTTTTTTACCTAGAGGAGACTGTCAAATTCATGAGTGCCACATGACAAAATTTTTAGGTCATCGATGGCTGAATAACATCCACTCATAAAGGGAAACCATGAAATCTGCACAGCAAAATTATTAGTGTGGGCATTTTCCCACTTCCTTTATTCAAGTTTTTCTTTCCTGACAACACTGAGCAGTAACAAGCCAGCATTCAATCATTACATCATAAATGAATAGCTGTTCCCTGGAAATTAGTTGGGCGGCACAGTGGCGTAGTGATTAGCACGCCTGCCTAACAGCAAGAATTCGATTCTCAGCTTGGTTCTGTGTGGATTTTGCATGTTCTCCCCGTGTTTGTGTGGGTTTCCTCCCTCAGTAGGTTAATTGGCTGTTCTCAATAACCGCTAGGTGTGAGTATGAGTTTCAGCTGTGTGATGACCTCGCAAGCTGTCCGTGGTGTACCTTACCTTCGCCCAGAGTCGACTGAGATGAGTGCCTGCCTCCCCATGACCCTAATTAGGATTAAGTGGTTCAGAAAAGGAAAAAATGAATGAATGGGAATTAGTTCCTGCCACCGACTGGATGGATGAGGAATTAAGGAACATGGTAATGGTCGATGCAAAGAATGTATGATAATCATATACTTTGAAAGCTCTCATTGGCCACATCAAATTAATTTATTAGCTGGATTTGTCCCACTGGTGTTAAGTTTGACACAGGTGATCTGTGGATTTGAATGAGATTAACTTTTAACAAGTGCTGCTGTTTCTCAATTTCCCTGTTTTAACCCCACGCATGGTTACTACGCATGTTCAGAAGTTTATGATTATTCTGTGTTGGTCTGAGTGTTTGATTACTAGTTTTAATGTGTGTATGTACATTGCTGTGCAAATGGTTTTGCCCCCCTCACCAATTTGACATTTTTTGCATGTTTGTCACTGTCATCCATTTCAGATCAGCATACCTAAATATGATGCAAAGATAAAACACAAGTAAACACAAAACGCAGTTCTTAGTGCCAATTGCATTTATTAAAGGGGAAAAACATCTGAACCTACAAGGGCTCATGTGAATAAGTAATTACCCCCTAAACCCAATAGCTGGTTGAACCACCTTTTGCAGCAATAACTGCAGTCACGTGTTTGTGATAAGAGGTGATGAGTCTTTCACATTGCTGTGATGGGATTTTTGCCCATCAGATTTGAATCAGAATTGTTTAAGATCCGCCAGATTGGATGGTTTTGGGGCATGAACAGCCTTTTTAAGGTCATGCCACAGCATCTCAATAGGGTTCAGGCCGGGACTTTGACTAGGCCACTCCAAAACCCTCATGTTGTTCTTTTTAGCCATTCAGAAGTGGACTTGCTGGTGTGCTTCGGATCGTTGTCTTGCTGCAGAGCCCAGGTGCGCTTTAACTTGAGGTCTCGAAGTTATGGACAAACATTGTTCACCAGGATTTCTTGGTAACAAGCAGAATTCGTGGTGCCGTCAATCATGACAAGTCACCCAGGTCCTGAAGCCGTAAAGCAGATCATCACACTTCCACCACCATGTTTCACTGCTGGCACAATGTTGTTTTTATCAAATGCTGTGTTTTTTATTAAATGCAGTGTTTCTTTTTATCAAACACCAGATGTAACAGGATGCATTTCTTCCAAAAAGTTCAACTTTAGTTTCATCAGTCCAGAGTACATTTTCCCAAAAGCTTTGGGGATGATCAAGATGATTCTTGGCAAAAGTGAGTGGTGCCTTGATATTCTTTTTTGTCAACAGTGGCTTTCGCCTAGGAACTTTTCCATGGATGCCATTTTTTTCTCATGTCTTTCTGATGGTGGAGTCATGAACATTGACATTAACTGAGCCAAGTGAGGCCTGTAGTTGTTTAGAAGTGGTTTTTGGATCCTTTGTGACTTCTCCGGTTAGTCTGCGCCGTGCTCTTGGAGTGATTTTGGTAGGTCGGCCACTCCTGGGACAGGTCACCACTGTGCCATGCCTTCTCCATTTATGGATAATGGTTCTGACAGTGGTTCACTGGAGTCCCAAAGATTTACCAATGACTTTGTATTCTTTCCCAGACTTAGGCATCTCTATAATCTTCTTTCTTGTTTGCTCTTGAAGCTCACCGGATCGCAGCATAATGTGTGTTCAGTATGACCTCCCTCAACTTGTCAGACAGGTTTTATGTTAGGGATCTCCTGATTGGAAATGTCTGGCAGCAATCAGGCCTGGGTGTGGCCATGGAGTTGAACTTAGTTTCCCCTAATATAGGATCAATCACAATTACCTTACCTTTTAACAATTACTTTTTCACAGAGGTTCATGTAGGTTTGCAAAGGATGTTTCTTTTAACAAATAAAATCACAACAGGAAAACTGCAGTTTTTGAATACTTGGGTTATCTTTGTGTAATGTTTACATTTGTTTGATGATCTGAAAAAGTTAAGGGTGACAAAGGTGTAAAAAGGTTAAAAAAAAAAAAAATCACTTTTGCACAGTACTGTATTTATTTGTTTATTTATTAACTTAAACAGATTTACTGATGACATGTTTCGTGTGTATTATAGGCTAATATTCACTGTGTGGTTAAATAATTAAAAGTTTCTTGAAAATTCTTCTGTCAAAATCATAACCAATTCCCTCTGTATCTAAGCGCAACTCAAACATTTGAATGCTGGTCTGTTGCCAAAAATCTGGAACCGTTGGGATAGATGATACAGTTCCACTTAATTTATAAATAATCAAACTAATATCAGAAAGAGCCTATATTTCAAACACCAAACATGATCTTGCCTGATCAAATAGAAAAATTATTGTGTCTGATTATTACTTTGTGCTGTCTTTAAATACGAGATGTTTTTGTTCCTGCGTTCTTCACAAAATGTCTTCATTATACATCACATAGCTGTTAAAAGACAGTGACGGAGATCACCGCTCTGGTTCTGAGTGTAGAAGGAGCTGTGCTTTTGATATTTTTTAGGCGGTTACAGAGGACGGGAGAGACACTCACCAGACTACTTTGACGAATCAGAACCGGACAATCTGGCGAGGATTTTTGTAGCTCTGTTTGATTATGACCCCCGGTCCATGTCCCCGAATCCTGATGCTGCAGTAGAGGAGCTTCCCTTCAAAGAAGGTCAGGTCATAAAGGTGAGCCATGATGTTCTGTTGTGTCTGTGTACTTGTTCTTATTTTCACAGAGGGACACATCACTACATTCCGGGGTCATTGCAGGTCGAATAATCCCCGATCTCGCTCACTCTGTTCAAAAAAGGGCAAGTATGAAATCTTCACAGCAAAATGAGTAGTTGAGGCCACTTTTCCTTTATTCACTTTCAGTCCACACTCAGTTTTGTGTCTGTGTGTGTGTGAGAGAGAGAGAGAGAGAGAAAGAGAGAGAGAGAGAGAGAGAGTGTGTGCGCGCACGTGCGTATTGTGTGAGAGAGAGAGACAGAAGGAAGCTTAACTCTTTAGTTTTTAGTTTAATTTTTTAAGATGTTTAATTCAGTCAGTAAATGTTTAATAAATGTGGTCCTCTGATCCCTCAAGGAATCAAGTTAAAGTTGAGTTTGGATCTCCGATCTGTCAAGCAGGGAATGCGCGTTGAATTCCACATCTTAAAATGGCGTCCTGCTTCTGGGTGTGGCCCACAGCTCCACAATAAACATTTAATGTGTACAGTATACAATACACATTTTATGCGTGCTGTATTGTGTGTGTGTGTGAGAGAGAGAGAGAGAGAGAGAGAGAGACGTGTGTGTGTGTGTGTGTGTGTGTGTATATGTTAATAAAAAATGTTTAATAATGGTTTAATTAATAAATGTTAATAAAATGGTTTAATATGTTAATAAAAGATTTAAATTGTTTAATAAATAATTTTCTTTTACTTTTAACATATATTTCATGCAAAATTGGTGTACTTTTATCATTTTTAAAGGATTTATGGGGTAGTTTTGGGAGCCTTGGAACGAATCAGGCGTTTAACATGTAAAATGCGACCCCTACTGATGAAACTCCCGCGTTACAAAAAAGGCACCGGAACGGATTAATTTCGTAAGTAGGGGGCTGACTGTACTTTGAAAGCTCTCACAGGCCACAAATGACTTGGTGGACCGTATTTGTGCTGTGGGCCTTGAATTTGACACATCTAGAACTTCATTCATTCATTTTCTGAACTGTTTAATCCTAATTAGGGTTGCGGGGAGGCTGATGCCTATTCTGGGCGAGGGTGGGGTACACCCTGGAAAAGGTTGCCAGGCCATTGTATGGCCAACACTCACACAACCACTCACGCACAAAGAGGAGATTTGGAACAGCCAATTAGCTTACTGTGCATGTTTTTGAACTGTGGGAGGAAACCTGAGTACACGGATTAAACCCAGGTAAGCACTGGGAGAACATGCATACTCCACACAGAAACGCCCAGGATGGGCATGAAATCCAGGCTTTGCTGTGAGGCGGATGTGCTAACCTCTATGCCACCGTGCTGCCCCTGATCTAAAACTTGTATCTCTCCATTACTTCCTTCATATTATTGCAAATGGAATGTTTTCTCTGCCAAGATTTGATGATTTTCTCTGTTCTGTTCAATGTTGCTTTATTTGTGGCTTCTGAGAGGTGTGTGTGACTATTAACTCGGAGATCCCAAGTTCGAATCTGGTTTAATGCACAGCCATCCGTGACCGGGAGTCCGTGGGAGCTTATTGGCCGAGCTCACAGCAATTGCCAGCCAATCATGGCCGTCTGTGAGCTCATTCGTACGAGGGAGCAGATAGTGCTTTCCCTCCGAGTATGTTAGACCGCCCCAAATACCCATATGCCCCAGTTTTAAAAGAGGAGGGTGGCTAGCATTTCGTGTCACAGAAGGGATGTGTGCATGTTTCGCCCCTCCGTGGTTGGTGGTGGTGATGCTACTGGGAAGCCAGTACCTGATGGGTGGGAATTGGATATGACCAAAATTAGGGAGAAAATTGGGGGAGGGAAATCCGGGGGGGAAAAATGTTGCTTGATTTAATTTCCTTTTTTTTTAACTGCCGATGATGTCACTGTTCTACACTTTATACCCGAGCAAGCAAAGGACCCTTTGACAACTTATCTAGAAGTCTACATTTTTATTTTGTTCATGTCCTGTGTTGTTTCCTTCTCTTCTGCTTGTGCTTTAGGTATTTGGAGAGAAGGACACGGACGGGTTCTACAGAGCCGAAGTCTGTGGCCGGAGAGGTCTCGTCCCCTGTAACATGATATCTGAAATCGAGACAGAGGACGGTGAGATGATGGACCAGCTTCTTCAACAGGGCTTCATACCACTGAACACACCAGTCGAAAAAATCGGTACATTCACTTTAATTCTGCTCCATTAGCGACGCTTCTGCAATTAGCATCCCTTTCCTGCTTCTTTATCTTCTAATTTGCATGTTTTTTAATCTGAAGATCTTTAAAGGAACTGAACATCTGTAGAATAAAAGTAGTGAGCTGTCCAATCCTATGCGAGCTTGCACTTTTTATCCTCCTCTCCTTTTTCTTCTTTGCTTTTCTGTTTTCAAGTGAAATGTGATCGGTTTAAAGATGGCCGCTCACTAAATCGCAGGTTTCGGAAATCCAAGAGAGGTTTGTTCTCCCTGTGAGCTTTTCCTTTCTCTCTCTTTTTTTTTTACCACCTCATTCCTCAAGTGAAAATTCCCAAAAAAAGGATTGTTCATGATCCACCTCATTACTTGTGTCTCTTGTTTATTACTTGAACTGTTCTTGCTAAATAATTAATAATTTGCTTATTATTTTTATCACCTTTATGTTTCAGTGGTATTGCTTATAATGGAGCTTTCCACATGTGGCCACCACAGGAAAACCAATAATGCTGCCATGTTGCTGAGTTGATGGCGATTGGCCGTTACGTATCGCTGCCCTGCATGATGAGGGCGAGCGATAATAAATAAAATACACACTGCCCGGCCATAAAAAGTCACAAGCTCTAATATTTTCATGGAGAGCATTTATCTTTGCTCTCATGTAATCTCCATGCTATTGTTGCTCCAGTTGGTTTGGTCGAGGCTCAGCAACATTAACTTGGCAATAAAATGAAGCAGCTGATAAGCTGAATGTACTGAATGTGCAGGTTATCACATCAATGCACTTTTTCTTCCCTGATGGCTCGGACATAAAGCGGGGACTCAGATAATGAAAGAGTGGTTCAGGGAGCAGGAGGAATCATTTTCACATATGTATTGGCACCCCCAGAGTTCTGACCTTAACCCCATTGAAAGTTTTCAAAATATTAAGTTTTGGAGAAAACTTTATGGAGCGGTTTCCCTCATTGATTCAAGATGTCGGTGAGAAATGAACCCGACACTGGATGGAAATAAATGTTACGTTGCTTAAGTTTGTTGAAACAATGGCATTATGATTATGTGCTGTAAACAAGGATAAAAGTTGAACAACAACATATTCGTGTGTGTGTTTGGCCTTTTTTAACCGGGCATTTTATATAACACAGGGGTGTCCAAACGGTCCATTTTTAATTGGCCCGCAAGAAATTTTATAAATAGAATAGAATATGGCCAGCACTTCAACTTTTGCCTGAGTGTATTGCACTTCTTAGTTTTAACACCAGGGGAAGCTACTGTTCATCGAGGCAGTTGCACCATCAAAAAGCACAACCACAGAAGAAATTTCCCCGAAGTTACTAAAACATAGGTGAGCACAATCCCGCACCCAGTTCTCCTATGTTTTTCCAATAGCCAGCAGAGGGCGGAAGTGAGCATGGGAGACATCTACTGGTTAGATTAGGGTTAGGGTTAGGCATTAGATGGCATTTTGATGGTGTTTGCCCGTGCTCACTTTCGCCTGCTACTGGGTATTGGAATGTGCTCACCCTAAACATGGCAGAACCAAAGTAGCGAAAGCTAGAAAGTGAGTGCAGAAAATTTCCGACATGGTGTGAGAGTGAATATTTCTTGCACTCACTGAGCGCAATGCCTTTCCCATTTTAGGAGAGTAAAAATATATTCCACAGTCCCTGTGTGTAAATAAGCATGCATGTGCAGGTACACATGCGACAAATATCAATAATGCGCATCAATTCTCTCACTGCCCTCCTTTTGCGCACTACTTTCTTATATGCGTTTTTCTTGTTAACACACAGAGTGCACAAGCAAAATCAGTTGATCTCATCTGATGCACATTTGCTCCGTGATCAAGTGACATTTTTATGAAATTTTGGCACGAGTGGCGTCGGATCAGCACCACAGCTGGATGGCCTGATTTACATACCCAGCGCAGCTGATAGTCAGCAGAATAATTTACTAAAATGATGTGCACTCCTGTTATTAAGTCCAGTTCAGTCTGTTAATTTTGATAACCGTTTCTAACGAGCGTTAATCGGTGTGTTGCTAAGCCAAATAACGTAAATAACAATCTGACTGCTGTTCTGAGAATTAGCTACTGAAGCTTCTTCTGAATAAATCAATATCGATCCATTTATGGAAAGCTATAACGAAGGCAGTTTTCTATTTAATTATATTCAACAATATAACATATTTGACCACTTTTAATTGATTCTTATAACATCAATACACTAAAGTTAAGGCTATACAGGGATCCCTCACGACTTTGCGCTTCAATTCATGTGGCTTCAGGGCATCGCGTTTTGTTTTTTTTTTTTTGTTTTTTAAATATTCATCAAATTAAAAAATAAGGAAATTAAGGAAGAATAGGGGAAAAAGTTAAGGAAAATGCCACAAAAACAAGGACAATTATGCAAAAAAACCCAAAAAAACAAAAACAAAAAACAACCCAAAACCTCCAACAAAACGACTTACGTTTTTATGTGAGGTGCGCATCTGAGTGTGTGCACGCGGATCTGGCGTGTGCACGCGCATCTCAGATGTGCACCTCACATAAAAATGTATGTGTATTTATTTATTTTATTTATTTATTTATTTAAGGGACAATGTACAGGAACATTAAGCTCATAGAGACAGAGATGTACTGTACCAGATTATAGCTTAATAGCTAGTTTCCATCTGTAGTCCCTAATTTAGAACGGCCAATTAACCTACAGTGCATGTGTTTGGATTGTGGGAGGAAACCGGAGCACCCGGAGGAAACCCACACAAGCACGGGGAGAACATGCAAACTCCACACAGAAACGCCCAGGCCGGGAATCGAACCCGGGCCTTCTTGCTGTGAGGCGGACGTGCTAACCACTACGCCACCGTGCAGTCGTGTGTGTGTGTTTACATTTTATTTACATCTTATGCATTATTTTTGAATGGTTAATTGTTATTATAATCATTTATAGTGTTGAATATGTATTTATTGATATTATATACACATATACATGTACTGTATGTATACATCAGTCAAGGGTGGTTGATCCTACTTCACGGAATTCGACGGTCGCGGAGGGATCCCAGTCCCAATTAACTGCAAAAAATGAGTGATCCTAGTATATACCTAATTTCTAGTAAGTGGCCCAGCCCCTCCTATATTTTTATGTATGTGGCTCTCAGTGAAAAAGGTTTGGACACCTCTGATATAACAAACCCACAAAAAAGGGGGTCTCAAACAGCCCTGCTCCGACTCCCACAGAATAACAATATGCAGTCTAACTCGGGTAGGCAGAAAAACCTGCCTGTAAATAGATGTTAATGAAGCGGCTCAACACATTTAATTGAATTAATCTGCCTCCCTGAGATGAGTAGTAAGAGAGTCCCCTCAATGACCGCCATTCCTGGGATTTTACATTCTCATGTTCATGTGTCTTTTTTAACATTTGCACCCTAATCAGACTAATGCATCAACCGCCTTCATTAGGTTTCCACATTCCTTTGTTTTTTATCTTTCTCTTCCTTCTTTTTCTTTGGTCCAACATTCTCTCTGTTCATCTGGTCTCAGAGCGGAACAGGAGGAGCGGACGGCACCCGATGTCCACACGCCGGATGGTGGCTCTGTACGACTATGACCCGAGAGAGAGCTCGCCAAATGTAGATGTAGAGGTAGCAAAAAAATCTGTTGTTATAAAGGTAGCATAATGGTTCACACATTTGCTTCACTGCAAGAAGGTCCTGGGTTCAAGTCCAAGTCTTTTTTTGAGAAGTTTGTATGTTCTCTCTGTGCTTCCATGGGTTTCCTCTGGGTACTTCAGTTTCCGCCTACAGTCCAAAGACATGAGCATTAGGCTAATTGGCTGTTCCAATTTCCGCTAATTGTGAATGCGAGTGTTCATTTTCTGTCACCGCTTAATCCTAATTAGGGTCGCGGGGAGGCTGACGCCCATCCCAGCTGACTCCGGGCGAGGGCAGAGTACACCCTGGACAGTTCGCCAGGCGATCGCAGGGTGGAAACATGCTGACAGCTTTGCAGCCCACTCTTGTCGAAAGTCAGCAATGGTTTTTTTACATGCCTCACATCAGAGACAGTGAGAGACATGGCGGGTCTTTGATAACCCGGGTAGTTGCACTGGGGGGGGACAGTGACAACCTAGTGGAGAGTGGGACTCGAACCCCCAAGCTTTGGATCAGTGATCCAGCACCCTGTACCACTAGGCCACCACTGCCCTAGTGAATGTGAGTGTGACTGATTATAAGTGTTTGGTCTGGTAAACTGTTCAGGGTGTACCAAACCTTTGCCCAATGTCGGCTGAGATAGGCTGCAGCCTTTCCATGTCTTTAGTAGTACACTTAAGTGGTTGAAGCAGGTAAATGAGTGTACGCTTGATGTAGGCAACAGTATAAGTCTATAATTCTTATCATGTAACCTGCCTCCACTCCTTTCTAGAGTCATGTGATGAAATTTGAAATCGATGTAATTCCAGGTGTGCGCATGTTTCCTGAACTACGGCAACTAAAATTGGCCTGTTACACATTTTGTTATCTTTACATTTAAAAACTAATGTTTAGCAAATAAACTGTGGTTTTGCTCTCACACGATGATTAAAACACCCCGTGTTTTCACCCCGTACTATTCAATATGATTATTATTACCTTTAATGTTACACAGAAGAAAAAAAAAAATCTATTTCATCTTGATTTTCGACACTCAGTCAATCAAATTTTGTCAAGAATTTTTCAATTAACAACATGTAGCCAAAGAGGGCTTCACATGAGGGCTTTAAACATCTGATCCTACTGGCTCATCACAGCCAGAGCCTATCGTGCCTCCTGTAGCGTGAATTGACAAGGAGTTCGCCTCCTCCCGGATGGGATGCTAGTCCTTTACAGGCGACCTTCTTAATATTTTTTTACTGGTACCATTTATACTGCAATGTGTCAGGTCAGGTTTTGCCCTGCCGCTGGTAACATGTAAGCCAGTACAACCTGTTGCATGGTCAAGTGGTCGGCGACTAAATCGCCTCCCCCACCGAGTTCCAAATTTGGTGAGGAGGGTGGCTAGCAACCCAGTAGGAATCAAAACAAGACCTATCAAAGGGCGGATGAACTCTTCAGAGTCAACGGCCAGCTCGCTAGAGATGGTGTCTCAATAAAAGTCCCCTGGAGAAAGAACGTTGGGCCTCTACTGCGGATTTTTTGACAAGCTGTTATGGCTGCCGCCTACGCCAGAACTCTGGCACGGCACCCAGACTAATTGATTGATTGATACTGCAGGATAAACAGATGCACTCATGGTTAAGATCCTCCCTTAACAAGGATTCAGAACCATGACCTCTCGATCTTGAGCCGAGCACCCTAACCACTACACTACTGGCCCCTTGCATGACATTAATTCATTCATTCATTTTTTTTTAAGCTTCTTAATCCTAATTAGGGTCGCGGATAGGCTGGGGCCCATAATGCAGCCGTGAAGGGGGGGCACAAACCAGTGTCTCTCCCTCACGCCGGTCCCAAGCCCGGATAAATGCAGAGGGTTGCGTCAGGAAGGGCATCCGGCGTAAAACAAATGCCAAATAAACTATGCGAATCACAAGAAAGAATGACATACCGGATCGGTCGAGGCCCGGGTTAACAACGACCGCCATCAGTGCCGTCAACCAACAGGGTGCTGATGGAAATTGGACTACTGTTGGTCGGAGACGTCGAAGAAGGAGAGGCGGGAGGCGTGTCCGTTGCCAGAGAGAGAAGAGGAAAGGCATGAGACTAGGACTGAAAGTAGGGACTTTGAATATTGGAACTATGACAGGAAAAGGTAGAGAGCTGGCTGACATGATGCAGAGGAGAAAGGTGGACATACTGTGTGTTCAGGAGACCAGGTGGAAAGGTCGCAAGGCTAGAAGCATAGGAGCAGGGTTTAAGCTGTTTTATCACGGTGTGGATGGGAAGAGAAATGGAGTCGGAGTCATCTTGAAGGAGGAGTTTGCCAGGAATGTTCTAGAAGTGAAAAGAGTGTCAGACAGAGTGATGAGTCTCAAGTTAGAAATTAAAGGTGTGATGGTCAATGTTGTTAGTGCTTATGCCCCACAGACAGGATGTGAGCGAGAAGAGAAGGAGAGATTCTGGAGGGAGTTAGATGAAGTGATGCAGAGTACCCCAGAGGTGAAAGAGTGGTCATTGGGGCAGACTTCAATGGACATGTTGGTGCAGGAAACAGAGGGGACGAGGAAGTGATGGGTAGGTTTGGTATCCAGGACAGGAGCATGAAGGACAGATGTTGGTAGATTTTGCAAAAAGGATGGAAATGGCTGTGGTGAATACTTTCTTCCAGAAGAGAGAGGAGCATAGGGTGACTTATAAAAGTGGAGGTAGGAGCACACAGGTAGACTACATCTTGTGCAGGCGATGTAATTTAAAGGAAGTCAGTGACTGCAAAGTAGTAGCGGGTGAGAGTGTTGCCAAACAGCATAGGATGGTGGTGTGCAGGATGATGCTGATGGTGAGGAAGGTGAAGAAGGCAAAGGCAGAGCAGAAGACAAAGTGGTGGAAGTTGAAATAGGAAGAGTGTCGGGTTGTCTTCAAGGAGGAGTTGAAACAGGCTTTGGGTGGTCAGGAAGTGCTTCCAGATGACTGGACAACTACAGCGAATGTGATCAGGGAGACAGGTAGGAGAATACTTGGTGTGTCATCTGGAAGGAAAGTAGATAAGGAGACTTGGTGGTGGAATGAGGAAGTGCAGGAGTGTGTACAAAGGAAGAGATTAGCGAAGAAGAAGTGGGACATTGACAAAACCGAAGAGAGTAAACAGGAGTACAGGGAGACACAGCGTAAGGCAAAGGTAGCAGTGTCAAAGGCCAAACAGAGCGCGTTTGATGACTTGTATGCTCGGTTGGAAAGTAAGGAGGAGAAAATGATTTATACAGGTTGGCACAGCAGAGAAATAGAGATGGGAAGGACGTGCAGCAAGTTAGATTGATAAAGGACAGAGAGGGAAATGTATTGACTGATGACAGAAGTGTGCTGGGAAGATGGAAAGAGTACTTTGAAGAGCTGATGAATGAGGAAAATGAGAGAGAAAAAGAGTAGAAGAGGTGACTGTTGAGGACCAGGAAGTAGCAAAGATTAGTAAGGGTGAAGTGAGGAGGGCATTGAAGAGGATGAAGAATGGAAAGGCAGTTGGTCCTGATGACATACCGGTGGAGGTATGGAAGTGTCTAGGAGAGGTAGCAGTAGATTTTCTGACAAGAACATTTAACAAGGTCTTAGAGAGTGAGAGGATGCCAGAGGAATGGAGGAGAAGTGTGCTGGTGCCCATTTTTAAGAACAAGGGAGACGTGCAGAGTTGTGGCAACTACAGAGGGATAAAGTTGATGAGCCATACGATGAAGTTATGGGAAAGAATAGTGGAAGCTAGACTAAGGGCAGAAGTCAGCATTTGTGAACAACAGTTTGGTTTCATGCCCAGAAAGAGCACCACAGATGCAGTGTTTGCCTTGAGGATGTTAATGGAGAAGTACAGAGAAGGTCAGACGGAGCTGCATTGTGCCTTTATGGATCTGGAGAAAGCATATGACAGGGTGCCAAGAGAAGAACTGTGGTATTGCATGAGGAAGTCTGGAGTGGCAGAGAAGTATGTTAGAGTGGTGCAGGACATGTATGAGAGATGTAAGACAGTGGTGAGGTGTGCTGTCGGTGTGACAGAAGAGTTCAAGGTGGAGGTGGGACTGCATCAAGGGTCAGCTCTCAGCCCCTTCTTGTTCGCTATGGTGATGGACAGGCTGACAGACGAGGTTAGACAAGATTCCCCATGGACTATGATGTTTGCAGATGACATTGTAATCTGTAGTGAGAGCAGAGAACAAGTGCAGGAAAATCTAGAGAGGTGGAGGTATGCCCTGAAAAGGAGGGGAATGAAGATTAGCCTCAGTAAGACAGAATACATGTGCATGAATGCCAAGGACCAAAGAGGAACGGTGAGATTACAGGGAGCAGAGATAAGAAAGGTGGAGGATTTTAAGTACTTAGGCTCAACAATCCAGAGCAATGGAGAGTGTGGAAAAGAGGTCAAGAAGCGTGTGCAGGCAGGTTGGAATGGTTTGAGAAAAGTGTCCGGTGTGATGTGTGATAGGAGGGTATCGGCAAAAATGAAAGGAAAAGTGTACAAGACGGTGTTGAGGCCAACGATGCTGTATGGGTTAGAAACAGTGGCCCTGGGGAAAAGACAGGAGGCAGAGTTGGAGGTAGCAGAGATGAAAATGTTGAGGTTCTCTTTGGGAGTAACGAGGATGGATAGGATTAGGAATGAGCACGTCAGAGGGACAGCACATGTAAGACGTTTTGGAGAGAAAGTCAGAGAGGCTAGATTGAGATGGTTTGGACATGTACAGAGGAGGGATAGTGAGTATATTGGTAATAGGATGCTGAGGCTGGAACTACCAGGCAAAAGGCCTAGAGGAAGACCAAAGAGACGATTCATGGATGTGGTAAAGGAGGACATGAAGGTCGATGGTGTAAGAGAAGAATATGCAAAGGATAGGGTGAGATGGAGGCAGATGATTCGCTGTGGCGACCCCTGAAGGGAAAAGCCGAAAGGAAAAGAAGAATAGGCTGGGGCCCATCTCGGCTGGCTTAGAGCGGGGTACACCCTGGACAGCTCGCCAGGTCATCGCAGGACCATCACTCAACCATTCACACTCACAGGGTGTTGGGGTGATTTCGAACAGCCAATTAAGCCTTCTCTGCATGCTTATGGACTGTACGGGAAAACCGGAGCATCCGGAGGAAACCCCCGAGCACAGGATGAACACGCAAACTCCACACAGACACACCTGAGCTGGAAATCAAACCGAGGACCTTCTTGCTGCAAGGCGGACATGCTACAACTTCGCCACTGGGCCGTCCATGCTTTACATAAAATATCCGATAAAAATATGGATAAATAACTAAAAAAACAAGTACACACTAACACACTTTCTCATAGTTATAGCGGATACATACAGAACACATTTAAGAAAAGCGAAGGCCTAAAACGCTCAAAAGAGGAACAGTGGGAAGGAGCTTATCTTACCCTCAGCAACTTACACCAAATAAATATCAGAAACTAACTGGATAAATAAGTAGCTGTATTCGGAAGATGAACAATATCCCGACCCTGGCTGTGTACCCTTGTGTTTCTCAGGCTGAGCTGACCTTCTGTGCCGGAGATGTGATAATGGTGTTTGGGGAAATTGATGAAGATGGATTTTATTATGTGAGTACACTTGTGCGTGATGCGTTTGAGTGGTCTAGTATTTTGTGACTTGTAAACAATCCCTGTCAGTGTTATTGATTTAACTTCAAAATCAGTATTTCATCAGTATCTGCCTAGAGAAAGTTAAGTATATTCGGATTTGGGTTCTGCACCCATTTAAGCTGTTTTTCTGAACAACCCCAAAATACCAAATAATTCTATTTCTCTATTATCAAAATTAAATGCAGCCGTGAGGGGGCATAAACCAGTGTCCGTCCTCACGCCGGTCCCAAGCCCGAATAAATGCATAGGGAAGGACATCCAGTGTAAAACTTTTGACAGAATACAGAATGCGAATCATCAAAACAAATTTCATACCAGATCGTGAATGTTGTAACTATGGCAGGAAAAGGTAGAGAGCTGGCTGACATGATGCAGAGGAGGAAGGTGGACATACTGTGTGTTCAGGAGACCAGGTGGAAAGGTAGCAAAGCTAGAAGCTTAGGAGCAGGGTTTAAGCTGTTTTATCATGGTGTGGATGGGAAGAGAAATGGAGTAGGAGTCATCTTGAAGGAGGAGTTTGTCAGGAATGTTCTAGAAGTGAAAAGAGTGTCAGACAGAGTGATGAGTCTCAAGTTAGAAATTGAAGGCGTGATGTTCAATGTTGTTAGTGCTTATGCCCCACAGACAGGATGTGAGCGAGAAGAGGAGAGATTCTGGAGGGAGTTAGATGAAGTGATGCAGAGTACCCCCAGAGGTGAAAGAGTGGTCATTGGTGCAGACTTCAATGGACATGTTGGTGCAGGTAACAGAGGGGACGAGGAAGTGATGGGCAGGTTTGGTATCCAGGACAGGAACACCGGAGGACAGATGTTGATAGACTTTTCATAAAGGATGGAAATAGCTGTGGTGAATACTTTCTTCCAGAAGAGACAGGAGCATATGTTGACTTATAAAAGCGGAGGTAGGAGCACACAGGTAGACTACATCTTGTGTCGGCAATGTAATTTGAAGGTGGAGCTAGGACTGCATCAAAGGTCAGCTCTGAGCCCCTTCTTGTTTGCTATGGTGATGGACAGGCTGACAGACGAGGTTAGACAAGAATCTCCATGGACTATGATGTTTGCAGATGACATTGTGATCTGTAGTGAGAGCAGAGAACAAGTGCAGGGGAATCTAGAGAGGTGGAGGTATACCCTGGAAAGGAGAGGAATGATGGTTAGCCTCAGTAAGACAGAATACATGTGTATGAATGACAAGGAGCCAGCAGGCATGGAGAGGTTACAGGGAGCAGAGATAAAGAAGGTGGAGGATTTTAAGTACTTCGGCTCAACAATCCAGAGCAATGGAGAGTGTGGAAAAGAGGTGAAGAAGCGTGTGCAGGCTGGTTGGAATGGTTGGAGAAAAGTGTCCAGTGTGATATGTGATAGCAAGGTATCGGCAAGAATGAAAGGAAAAGTGTACAAGACGGTGTTGAGGCCAGCGATATTGTATGGTTTAGAAACAGTGGCCCTGGGGAAAAGACAGGAGGCAGAGCTGGCGGTAGCAGAGATGAAAATGTTGACGCACATCAGAGGGACACCACATGTAAGACATTTTGGAGAGAAAGTCAGAGAGGCTGGATTGAGATGGTTTGGACATGTACAGAGGAGGGATAGTGAGTATATTGGTAGTAGGATGCTGAGGTTGGAACTACCAGGCAGAAGGCCTGGAGGAAGACCAAAGAGACAATGCATGGACGTGGTGAAGGAGGACATGAAGGCAGTTGGTGTAAGAGAAGAAGATGCAGAGAATAGGCTGAGATGGAGGCAGATGATTCGCTGTGGTGACCCCTGAAGGGAACAGCCGAAAGGAAAAGAAGAAGGCTCAACAATCCAGAGCAATGGAGAGTGTGGAAAAGAGGTGAAGAAGCGTGTGCAGGCTGGTTGGAATGGTTGGAGAAAAGTGTCCGGTGTGATGTGTGATAGGAAGGTACGTATCGGCAAGAATGAAGGGAAAAGTGTTCAAGACAGTGATGAGGTCAGCAATGTTGTATGTTTTAGAAACAGTGGCCCTGGGGAAAAGACAGGAAGCAGAGCTGGAGGTAGCAGAGATGAAAATGTTGAGGTTCTCTTTGGGAGTAACGAGGATGGATAGGATCAGGAATGAGTACATCAGAGGGACAGCATATGTAAGAGGTTTTGGAGACAAAGTCAGAGAGACTAGATTGAGATGGTTTGGACATGTACAGAGGAGGGATAGTGAGTATATTGGTCGTGGGATGCTAAGGTTGGAACTACCAGGCAGAAGGCCCAGAGGAAGACCAAAGAGAAGATTCATGGATGTGGTGAAGGAAGACATGAAGGTACTTGGTTTAAGAGTAGAAGATGCAGAGGATAGGGTGAGGTGGAGGTAGATGATTCGCTGGAGCGACCCATGAAGGGAACAGCCGAAAGGAAAAGAAGAAGATTATCAAAATGAATGCAAAAAATTCACCACAAGAATGCACTTTTATATTTACAGCATTTGGCAGGCACCCTTATCCAGAACAACTTACAATTATCAGTGTTATACAACAGAGCGGTTCAGGGCTATGGACCATGCTCAAGGGCCCAACAGTGGCAACTTGGTGGTACTGGGGCTTGACCCCTCAACTTTTTGATCAGAAACTCAAATAATTATCCACTGTTCCACCACTTCCCCTGTAAAAAGAGGAAAATGAAGCAATTTACAAAAATTACCATCCTTTCGCATATAGTAGCTGTGGTCAAAGATGACTTTATTTACTATTTTAACCATCTAACCAATCCAATTGGTGCTTGGGGACAAGTGCAGGAAAGAAAAGAACAGTACCCGAAAAAATACTTGTCAATATTTTTAATGAAATGTTGTTGAAAAAATGTTTTAAAAATGAGTGGAATCTGTTTTGCAGTTAAGAATAATGATAATGCCAGCTAGCTAGCAACTAAAATCCCCTCCTATATTGTTAGCTACTAATAGCTGGGACTCAGGATGCATGAGAAAACAACAAATAAGAGTTTTGAGATGCATCCTGAGTCCCAGCTATTAGTAGCTATCCATATATTAGGGGATTTTAGTTGCTAGCTAGCTGGCATTATCATTATTATAATCGAATTGGGACCAATGTTCCCTGTAATTTTTCCTGTCTGGGCATACAGACAACCTCCCTGAGCACACTGAGGCCCACTGTGAGCAACATCACAAGTGCTCGCTGTGGCCACACCCCAGTATCACACCTGGGATCAGTGAAAGTTTCATGGCTTATTAAACACAGTTTTATAGATGACATCATTTTCCTCCCTGAATTTGAAATATATGACGAGCATTTTGTGTCCTGTCATGTCTGGCTCTCATCTACTATCAGGGTGTGCCAGGGTGCATTTTTAACCTCACACATAGTCTCATTCTGCACGCTCTCATTGATTCACAAATTGAAAGGTATAGTTTTTGCTTCGCCAGCTTTCTGCTGTACTCACAGACTTTGCGCAGTTCTTTTTTTACTTTGGTTTGGGGAGTCGACGTATCATATTCCCTGGCCGCTCGTTTCGTCATGATAACGGGGTTAGCATTAGCATCACTTCACTCAGCAGCACTGTTATTATTGTTATGGAGCGTGTATGAGCGCAGCACGTGACGGTGTCGTGATTGGCTGCGTAGCGGTGCGCCATTGCGCAGTTGCGCAGCTTAGAGGGAACGTTGATTGGGACGGCTGACAAAGATGGCAGACCGGAAGAACTTCCAGGTTAAGTGAGTTCTTCCGGTCTGCCATGTTTGTCAGCTGTCCTAATTCGATTATTTATTCTTTGAGGATTGATGATCGAGGAGCAAGAATACAAAAGTGTCTGGGAGTCCATGTGAGCTAATTGGCAGAGTTTTCACAGCAGGGAGGGACGGCATATGCTCACCTCCCTGTCACTCGCAGTGAACGCCAGCCAATCACGGGTGTCTGTGTGCTCATTTGTATAAGGGGGCTGACAGCACGTTCTCTCCGAGTGTTTTCAACAGCCCCCAAAATACGTATGGCGTCACAGTTTGAAAAGAAGTGGCTGGCTAGCCATACGTTATACTTTCACCCTTCTCTGCTGGGTGTGGTCACGGTCATGTAATAGCGAAGGCAATACCTGATGGGTGGGAATTGGTTATCACTAAATTAGAGAGAAAATGTGGAAAAATCACCTCCCAAAAAAAAAAGAATAACACAAGAGCAGCCATCCTGGAAATGCTGCACATCTGTGTATAAACAACCCGCCCCTTATATGATGTCAGTTGCTTTTATGCAGCTAGTCAAGTGTGTTTCGACTCATTTCTATTAAAATCGATTTATAGATTTCCACACTCCTCATATCATTTCTGTCCTTGTTTCCTTGGCGGCGGGGTTGAAGATGCAAGGATGAGACATAAGTGTGAGAAACAAGGATGCAAGTTCAAGGGTTTTGAGAAGCACCCACGATTATTACTGGAGATCTTTTAAACAAAAAGAAAAATGACTTCATGTACCAGAATTTGAAGCTGTAACGGTGCCATCTTGGTGAGACCACGTATTGCTTGACAGCAGTGTGGAAGTCACAGAAGTTATACCCGAGTTTCTTGAAAAGATAAGGAAATGGAAATAATATTTACATTTGACATAAACATGTCGTTTAAAAACTGGCACAAAAAAAAAAGGTTTTTAAACGCTATGTTTATCTCAAATGTAAATATTATTTCCATTTCCCGTGAATTTCAAGAAATTCGTTTGTTTAAGTTTCTTCTCGGAAGCTAGGATTCCTTAATCAGGTTGTTATCAACTTGATGAAATTACTAGTAAAGCTATATGACTTTAAGACGCTGACCTTCAGCAGTGAAATGTTCCAGGTGTTTGAGTTCTTGAGAACTGGGGCCTTATTACAAGGTGGTCTCACCAAGATGGCCGTCATCCGGCTTCAAAATTAAAACAATGAAGCCCTCTTGCAATATCTGTGGTTGGTATGGTTACAGTGTAAATAAAAAAAAGCTGCATTCTTCTGCTAATATGTAAGACGTCATCACGTTTACCTGATTAGCATGATCCTCATGCTTTCCTCTTCAACACAGACTTGCTGTGTGTTTATTTGATTGACTCTTTCGTTTCGTGTCCTGTCGTGTCATCTGTCAGGGCGAATTGAACGGGCACAGAGGTCTGGTGCCCTCCAACTTTCTGGAAGAAGTGCCTGATGATGTGGAGGTTTTCCTCACCGAGCCACAGGATCACCCAGGCAGGACCAAGAGCAAAAGGGTACACCCTGTTTCACAGCACTAGCCCTCTCGCGTCCATCCACTATTTCCCTTTCTCAGTCTCTGTCTCTCTCTCTCACACTCTTTTTAGTTTCTACCTGTCCTGTCTTTGCGCTTGATTCTTTTCCTCCGGTGTGTCCATGTTTTGTGTTGTGTGGAGGATTTTTTTTTTTCTTTACTTTTTTAAATTATTATTTTGTTGCATCATTAAAGAAATGAACAAAATCTAACAGAGGCTACAGAGATGTACCAAGTTTATATTTATGTTAAAACCTGTATGAAAGACTTTGGGTGGTGGGGGTTGTGGGGGTTGTTATAAAAGACTATACAGTATTCATAAAGCATTATGGATGAAAATAACAATGAGGAGTAATGTCCATGGAAATGATTTTGTAAACAGGGTGGGTGGGCAGGAACACACCCCAGGCCCCTCGTGATATTTATTCAGGATTGTAACAGATGCTTTATGAATACAAGCGTATTTGAAAGTAACTTTCTAATAGAGGCAATAGTTTTGATGTACAGAAATGAACCCATGTAGATCTGCATGCCCCTTTTTCTTCCAAAATGCTCGACTTCCTTCATGAATCTTTTTTTTTATATTATGCAAAAGATCGAGACCAGTGGGGGGAAAAAAGAAGAGACTTTTTTGTATATGTTTCCAAAGTAACTTGTCTTTTGTATATATTACTGATATTAAAACTTCTGGGCTTGAACTAATTGTAAGTAGACACAGAGATATACTTTGGGGAGTGATTGTATATGTAGATTTGTGATTAATGTAGATACTGTGTCCTGATTTCTGAGAGAAAATGAAATGATCACTGTTCTGTTTAAAGATTGTTCTTGTACTTTTGGTTTCTCTCATGTTCATTGTGCACACTATGAAGATGCGTTGCATCATGCCGGTGTTGTTGTTTCCTTTTTTTTTCCTTTTTTTTTTTCTTTCTCCACCCGCTTGGCAAACCAGAAGAAGAGCGTTCATTTCACTCCGTAACGGCTCAGTGCATCTCACGTAAGTGAGCGACTGACGATACCAAGACTAATGCTGGCCTTGTTTAATGCAGGTGACATGGATTAGCCTTTAATTTTAAAACCCTTGACAATGACACACACACACACACACACACACACACACCAGTCAGGTTAGTACAGAACAGTACGTTTTACATGCACACAGCATTAAAGTTGGGGTTGGTAAATTTTTCATTGTTATACCATTATAGCGATCAATAGCTTTTAAGATTGAAAAAAAAAAAAAAAAATCTGAAAAATTCTGTCATCTGTAGGCCAAATAATCCTGTAAAAACACCAACCAATCGCTGCCTCACAGTCCTCTGGGAAATAACCAATCAAATGCACCTGTGACTTTGTATGAGCCTTCCATGCACGAATCTGTAATCAGAGTGGCGGGGTGTAGGCTTTCGAAGGAATTCTAAGTGCAGGGGAGTAAATATTACTTCATGTTACCTTCAAATTTTGCTCGCTCAATTACCAATCCCAACTTTAAAGAAATGTGTTACTCAGACGTCGACACATCACATGACCTCAGCAAAATACGTTTTCTGATAATAATATGAGGATATTCATGAAATTTTCTACTTCAACTTAATGTAATCTACCAACGAAAGTGCAGGTTACTAATTGTTGTTTGGGTTTGATTAGAAGTACAATATCCCTCCATCCATCAATCCATTCATCCATCCATATAACTGACAATGTGAGAAGCGGGGTTACATCCTGAACATGTCGCCAGTCTATCACAGACAGAAACAACCATTCACGCTCTAATTCACACCTACAAGAAATTTAATAACCGAATAGGCATTCCTCTGGTCTATGGGAAGAAACCCAAGTACCCAGAGGAAACCCAAACAAGAACAGAGACAGAATATGAAAACGCCATACAGAAAGTCCTATGAGGTGACAATGCTAAGTGAGTAGTCACATCTTGCTGGATGGTGTTAACAGACGTACGGCAGATAGCAAAATTTATATTCCGTTCATCTGCATTTGAAAGCATTTCTTGTACGTAACTTTTTTGAGTTCCTTGTCAGGCAGAGTCCGTTGACTCGTGTAGAATGTTTCGCGCATGCGTGCACAAAACTTGGAACGGACTCCACCAGATAACGCCATCTGGTTGTCCAGTTGTGCCCTGGCCATGGAGGGTTTTTTTTTGTTGTTTTGGGTGGTGGCTTCTTTTTACTTGTCCATTCCCTATCCTGTACTTCTCAATTTGCATTTGTTAATGGACCTGACCTGCGACTGGACTACTTCCTGATATATAGCGGGTGAACTGGAGGTGTGCCAGACGTAGACCACATGTTCAGCAGATGATTACTGACAAGGGACTCATGGGTACCGATGAATAACAAATGTGTAACGGGGTCCACGGGACAAAAACAGTGACTTCTGGATAAGTGCAGTGCAACTACTAAGCTTGTAACCATGTCTTCACTGGGTCCGAAACGGACGGTGATGTGCATCCTCCGGGGTACCATGAGAACCTAGAGCAGCAACAGAGATGACTTTCATCACTGGATCATTTTCTTTCACAACGTTTATGTTCTTCAGATGTCCATTTATACTATCCAACGAGGTGTGACTGCACCCCAACCAGGTTATCATCATAGTATATATACCATATGGCCAGAAGTTTATGGACACTTGACTATATGTTCCATATGTAGCTTCTTCCCAAAGTTGGAAGCCAGAACTAAGAGTCTCAAACCTGTTCCGGTATGGTCCCCCTCCCCACCTCCGCGTACATACTGAGCTCCATCAAGGCATGGCTTTCCATGGTTGGAGCAGGAGAACTGGATTTGCTTGAACAGAGCACTGACCCCCAACCCCAGTAACCACATTTTGGATGAACTAGATTGACAGCTACCCTCGGTTTCATTGCCTGACATCAGTGCCTGACATTAATAATTCTCAAAATTTAGTGGAGAGCCTTCCCAAAATTAATTATAACAGCAAGTAGGAATGGGACGTGGAGTCCAACACATATTAGTTCTATGTTGAAGTGTGCATAAACATTTGTCCACATATTGTAGGTGCTAATAGAAGGCAACTGGACTTGCTTGACGTCATTGAAGACATTTGACCTTTCATCTGAAAGGCTTCTTTAGTCCTGTCAGACTAATAGGAAGTTCTAAGTTCCAGGATCCCTTAACAAAACACAGTTGAGATCAAGGTCACCCTAAATACTTTCCAGACTGATTACACCATTCACACTTGGTCCAGAGGAGCACACACCTACAGGATGAGTCAATACCCCCATGTGATCATGACAACTTGCCTTTTTTTTGCTCCTCAAGAGGATAAATCTTGGAAACCCCCCCTCCCAATCTGACAGAACCAAAAAGGCCTTTCAGATGAGGGTTGAAAGGTCCAAAATAAATTGAAACAAGTCCAGTTGCTCTCTAGCACCGACTATTTACCATGACCTGGATGACCAAGAACCTTCACTGACATTTAGTCCATAAGTAACGTAAGTGTAGAGATCAAACCATGAAACTGGCCCAATGCATCATGGGTGTTAGATGGGATAATGATGGGATAATTTGTAGAAGGATGAGTCCGAGGATGACCAATAGGACAGTCTTTATGATTATAGCCGCAGATCTTCAGGCAGGACTTTCCATACATGTTTGGATGATTGACTTGATTTGGGAAGTGAAAATCATGTAAAAACCTTTCTTCACACAAGGCAATGATTGAGGCTGTGATTTCATAGCGTAATCAGATGGTTGTGAGTTTATAACCCATCACTGCTGGGCACTTGCGTCAGATATAACCTGCATACATTACAGAAAATACACAAGCAGCCATTCATTCATTCCACAATAATTCTAACCACACTCCTGCTTCCTCACATTTAACGACTCCTTGCCTGTGATTGAATGAAAAGAAAGCAGATTGGTCTGATCAAGCACGGTATCAAATATAAACCTCCACCACCACCACCACCACCACCACCACCACCACCACCACCACCACACTTTCCCACCACCACCACACTTTCCCACCACCACCACCACACCTTCCCACCCCCCCTGAGCTCTGCATTAGACAGGCTGAGCTGGTATCATCAGTCGGTTCTCTGGGTGTTTGTACATGACAGTGTCCGTCTCATTGACTCCTGCTGTAACTCATGACTCAAGCTACATGGGTGCTGTTGCACAGCAGAGGTCCGAGTTTGAGCTCCCTCTTTCCCTCCCTTTCCTCTTCGAACCCCAATAGCGGTGGACGCCCCTGTAGAGATGCACCCTCCCCTTCCTGTCAGGAAACCATGCACCAGACAATACCGTACTCATCTTATTAAAGGATTGGGAGATTGTTAAAGCATGTTGGAGGAATGTCTGGGGTGCGGTTTATCTCTACGGAAAGGCAAACAAACACCAGTAAAATGTTAACTCTCCCTCTTTTGGAGAGTAGGTTTCCACCATCAGCATTAGTATGTCATTTTAAAATTTATTTTGAGATATATATATATATATATATATATATATATATATATATATATATGTATATGTATGTATGTATACAGTATTTGTATATTTCCTTCTTCCTATTTTAGTTGTCTGTTTAGCAGCTTAAGATCTTGACATTTGTAAATGAAGTGTGTGTTTAAAGCAGGTTTGATTTGACTTCAGGTCCCTTGGCGAAGTCACCGTGCTGAAAGGTGATAGCTTACATCAGAGACTGGTAAATTAAAACCTCGTCTTTTTCTCTTTATCACCATTAACTTGATCAAATACACACATTTCCCTCATGAAGGTGTGCTATAGATAAAAATGTAAACGGAATGGTGAGCTGTTTACTGACCTTCTTGATACAAGAGTGGTGTATCGCAAGTTGGGACTTTGAGACCTCTTTCATTTAGTTTTTGTCCCTCAGTTTATGTAGAAACATAATGAACATAAGGTACAACGGTGCAGTAGTAATCATAGATCTACATATTGGACCACTAGATAGCAAAATACATGTCCTTCAGTGGGGAAAACAACAGCAATAGTTATTTATTTTAATATGCGTAAGAAAGGATTTGATGAGTTGTATTTTTTCCTCTAGTACCACTAGTCTATATTTCAGCGCTCAATAATAATATCATTCATTCGTATATTTTCCAAACCACTTGATAGTATTAGGGGCGTAGGAAGGCTGGGGCCTACCTCAGCCAACATGGAGCGAAGGCAGGGTACACCCTGAACAGCTCATCAGACGATCTCAGGGCCAAAACACACACACACACACACACACACACACACATACACATCCAAACCTAGGGGCAATTTGGAACAGCCAAGTAGCATGATGTGCATGTTTTTGGACTATGGGAGGAAACTGGCAGACCTGGAGGAAACCCATACAAGCAAGGGAAGAACATACAAACTCCACACACACACACACACACACACACACACACACACACACACACACACAAAGCATCTGAGCCCAGGACCTTTTTACTGTGAGGTGGACATGCTGACCACTACTGGACCATGCCGCCCTTAATAATAATAATATCAGTGTCTCAAGTTCATTCATTCACCAAACCGCTTAGTCATTTTAGAGTCACAAGGAGGCTGGAGACTCTTTCAGCTAACTCTGTGAAAAAGCAGGGTGCACCCTGAACAGCTCATCAGTCTACCACAGAGGCAAATAGCCTAATGGGCATGTCTTTAGACTGTGGAAAGAAACCGGGGTACCTGGAGGAAACCCACACAAGTAGAGGGAGAACTCCACACGGAAACATACCTGCCGAGCCCAGGACCTTTTCACTGCGAGGCCGATGTGATAACCCCGATGTTCTCTATCATAAGTTTTAAATCACGATTTATACTTAAAATAAATTTAGGTGATTTTTTTTTCTCTACAGCTTTTCCAAAATAGCTTTTTTGTCCAGCTATCTTTGGGTCTAAAATGTATTTCTATGATCCCCTTATCCACACTGCAGTATATTAAGACAGACAAGAAAACTGTGTACATTATTATTATTATTATTATTATTATTATTATTATTACTATTGTTGTTGAATGATTATATAAAACACCTTTTTTGTAGTTTGATTTTCTCTCCATTGTAGCAATTGCATCACCAACATTTTTTATGAACAGCAGAGGAAGGGAGCATTAAAAAAGTTTTAAACATACAAATTGGTGAACATGTACACAGAGCTGTTATATGGATTGATTTTCTCCCTGTGTAATGTACGGTGGCTCTGCTGGGACAGAAAGGACTTGGTGGAGATGGAGGGTTGGATGTACAATGGGATGCTGTGAGAGAGAAACAATGGAGATTTCCCCCCTGAACTGTCCCTTACGGGTCTTCCATTAGGTTCCTGTGGAAAACGTGGGGGGCTCTCTGAGACGAAGCACCACCTCTGTGGTGCGCCCCCGCCTCCAGGACTCCCTGGGGCCAGGAAGCCCCGCAACACGACAGCCCTCAGCCGATTCTAAGAAAGCTGGATTGTTCTTCAGAAGAAAGAGACTGTCGAAAGCATATGGAGCCGTGAAATAGCAGCTGAGCCGCTTTGCCATGTTGATTTCGGTGAATGGATTTGGGTGATGTTGGGACAGAAGAAATGGGAATACAGTAGTTGGAACTAGGGTTTTCATGACCACATGACGAGTCGAGCTTTTAACATGCTTGAATTTATTTAACCCAAACAGAAAAATTCGAAAATAGTTGATGTATAGTGGAAAATGTTTGATGATTTATGCACTGAGAAAGATTTATTTATTACCCACATTAATATTACTGTCTTTAAACTATCAGTAGATAATTTATGTGGTGGAATACCAGATAATCATATATTAATATAACTCGTATTCAAATGGTATGTTCCCCGAAAATGACTTCCTGACTTGAAAAGTAATGAGATTAAATAAAGATGACTTTGGTCGAGGCCCACTGGTTTAGGTGCTGGATTACCAATCCTAAGGTTGGGGGTTCAAGCCCAACTGTCAATGGTTGTCACTGCTGTCCCCCAGTGCAGCCAACCGGGTTATTAAAGGCCGGCCATGTCTCTCACTGTCTGTGGTGCGAGGCTGTAAAGAACCAGTGCTGACTTTTGATAAGAGTAGTTGCACCGCTGTCGGCTTGTTTCTGCCCTGCGATGGCCTGGCTAGCTTTCCAGGGTGTCCTCTTCCCTTGCCCAGAGTTGGCTGAGATGGGCACCAGCCTCCCCGCAACCCTAATTAGGATTAAGCGGTTCCTCCTTTAATGGAAAATGCTAACTCGATAGCTCGAAGCTTCCTTTAATCGTTATCTACATTCATCTTTTGGTTTCATGCCAAGAAAGAGCACCACAGATGCAGTGTTTGCTTTGAGGATGTTAATAGAGAAGTACAGAGAAGGTCAGAAGGAGCTGCATTGTGCCTTTGTGGATCTGGAGAAAGCATATGACAGGGTGCCGAGAGAAGAACTGTGGTATTGTATGAGGAAGTCTGGAGTGACAGAGAAGTATGTTAGAGTGGTGCAGGACATGTATGATAGATGTAAGACAGTGGTGAGGTGTGCTGTCGGTGTGACAGAAGAGTTCAAGGTGGAGGTGGGACTGCATCAAGGGTCAGCTCTCAGCCCCTTCTTGTTTGCTATGGTGATGGACAGGCTAACAGATGAGGTTAGACAAGAATCTCCATGGACTATGATGTTTGCAGATGACATAGTGATCTGTAGTGAGAGCAGAGACCAAGTGGAGGAAAATCTAGAGAGGTGGAGGTATGCCCTGGAAAGGAGGGGATTGAAGGTTAGTCTTAGTAAGACAGAATACATGTGTGTGAACGACAAGGACCCAAGAGGAACTTTGAGGTTACAGGGGGCAGAGATAAAGAAGGTGGAGGATTGTAAGTACTTAGGCTCAACAATCCAGAGCAATGGAGAGTGTGGAAAAGAGGTGAAGAAGCGCGTGCAGGCAGGTTGGAATGGATGGAGAAAAGTGTCCGGTGTGATGTGTGATAGGAGAGTATCGGCAAGAATGAAGGGAAAAGTGTACAAGACGGTGATGAGGCCAGCGATGTTGTATGGTTTAGAGACAGTGGCCCTGGGGAAAAGACAGGAGTCAGAGTTGGAGGTAGCAGAGATGAAAATGTTGAGGTTCTCTTTGGGAGTAACGAGGATGGATAGGATCAGAAATGAGTACATCAGAGGGACAGCACATGTTAGATGTTTTGGAGACAAAGTCAGAGAGGCTAGATTGAGATGGTTTGGACATGTACAGAGGAGGGATAGTGAATATATTGGTCGTAGGATGCTGAGGTTGGAACTACCAGGCAGAAGGCCCAGAGGAAGACCAAAGAGAAGATTTATGGATGCAGTGAAGGCGGACATGAAGGTCGTTGGAGTAAGAGTAGAAGATGCAGAGGATAGGGAGAGATGGAGGCAGATCATTTGCTGTGGCGACCCCTGAAGGGAACAGCCGAAAGGAAAAGAAGAAGAAGAGAAGAAGAAGAGCTTTGAACTTTAAAACAAAATTGTGTTTAAACCATTTTAACCTTTGATTGAAATATCACATCACGTTGTATTTATTTAAACTAATATTAAATAGGTTCACCGAACATCAACATATTTTCAATGGAAAATAAATGAATTGAAATGTTTGAATAAAATTGACTAAGTATCATAAGTAATATTAATTATTAAGCAATACAGAATCATTCCATAGATGGAAATATGATACGAAGGATAGTAGACATGAAATGGTTTTATATATTAAGTTTATTTGAGGTTCACAATGTGATGTCAATTAATAAAAACTGTTCAGCAAAACATATTTCAAAAAGTCCTGACTGCAGTCCAGTTCCATCCAATTCATATTTGGTTCAAAAACTCTCCACTTTGGATTTGCAACCTAACTAGCAGTTGAACAAAGATGAGATACTTTACATATTTCGGACATTCAAGGTGTATTCAGAGGACTTTTTCGGTAAATAAAAAAAAAAAAAAAAAAAAAAAAAACAGTCCAGACAACTATTTTTGTTTGTTTTTTTTTTTTGTTTGTTTGGTTGTTTTTTTTTTATGGGGGGGACTTTGCCACATTTTCTCTGTAATTTTATCCAATTTATCCGTCCATCAAGTACTACCTTACCAATCACTCAACTACCACCAATGAGGGGGTGGGCATGTACACGCCCCCTCTGTGACATGCAATGCTATCCACCTCTTTATGAACTGCTGCGCATGTACAAATTTACAAACCTCATACAGACTCCTATGATTGGCTGGCAATTGCTGCATGTTACAGGGAAATGAGCATATTCCATCCCTCCCTCCTTCCCTCGCATGAGACTCTGCCAATTAGCTCCCATGGACTCCTCCTGACAGATTGGTTATAGCAGCAACCAAGATTTGAACTCGTGATGTCCAGGCTGATAGTCATGTACATTGTCGACGCATCACTCAGGAGTCACGACTGAACCTTTAAAAATAATTTCACTCTGTACTGAAGGACATAGGGGCAGTGGTGGCCTAGTGGTAAAGGGTGCTGGATCGCTGATCCTAAGGTTGGAGGTTCGAGTCCCACTCTCCACAAGGTTTGCCGGCCATGTCTCTCACTGTCTATGGTGTGAGGTTCATGTAAAAGAACCATTGCTGACTTTCATCAAGAGTAGCTGCAAAGCCGTCAGCGTGTTTTCGCCCTGCGATGGCCTGGCGAGCTTTCCAGGGTGTACTCTGCCCTCGCCCGGAGTCGGCTGGGATGGGCACCAGGCTCCCCGCGACCCTAATTAGGATTAAGCGGTTACAGAAAATGAACTGAACTGAAGGACATCCGAAGCCATGTTCCAGAAGCCGTGTCGCCCAGTGAAATTAAAATTTAGCACAAAAAATGACGGTAGCACAAATTTTAGAAGCATTTTGACAAATTAGCATAGAATATGGAGAGATTATATATTTATGGATATAATATAATGTATAAACTTTAAATGCACCCTGCCACTTTTGACTGGTTCCCCAACGTTGGGTGGTCATGAAATTCCTAGTGGGTGTCAGCCTTCTTATATTTGCCTTATAAATTGTGCACAATGGTTCGTGTTACATCTGATAGATGGGTGAGATTCGCTATATTTGTAGGTTCTTATTACCTTATCAGATAAAAATTGTTTTTGGCTTTAATCATGTCTTCATGTTTACTTTATGTCTCTTTCCGTCACTAAATATTGTTGTTGTAAATGTGAGGTGATGAGTAGTGGAATGGTCTCAAGCTCGGACTGTACTGTATTTTCTCTAAAAATATATATTTATGTCTTTCCATCTTCCCATTTGCACATTCTCTCCAACACAGACATGGGTTTGGACCAAGACTGCCAAAAAAAGAAAGAAAGAAAAACAAAAAGGAATGTATGGAAAACATTCTGTATATCTTGTACAACTGTCAGCCAAATACTAGAAGTTTTATGTCATCAGAATAATTGTATATATGTATATATATATATATATATATATATATATATATATATATATATATATATATATATATATATATATATTATTTATATTTATATATATATATATATATATATATATATATATATATATATATATATATATATATATATACGTTTTTTTTAACCGAGTCAGAAGATGGTATATCGTTGAGCATTGCTTCTACATGTTGTCCGGGTGACTTGCTGCTCTTTTTGTACTTTGTCCATTTGTACATTCTTTTTAAATGTTTATACTTGCTTTTCTGACTGCCTTTTTTGTAAATTCAACTTTATAATCTTGACAGTGCAAGCTTTTTTCCTCATGGTGTCTTCAAAACCATAATGTTTTAAGGTCTGCAACTGTGTTCTAGCTTTACGGAAAAGAAAAACAAGCCTATGTTGATGGATATCTATCATTGTGTGGGAGTGCATGTGCAATTTGTTTTTTTTTTATTAAATAAATTTGATATTTTGTACACATTGATGGCATTGATGCTGGTGATTTATCTTGGAAAGAAGAACGTATCCTTTGAAGTTGTTATTATTGATTAATTATTATTGTTTATTTAAAATCCTGTTGATGTATTTAGTTTTGTTAGTTTTATGTATTTAGTTGATGTATTCAGTTCTGTTAGTTTATGATTAGATGAGTAGGATTAGACTGTTTTAGTAATATTTCCATCTGATATTCAGAGAAGAACGAATAGGCCCAGACTTCAGATTATGCAACCGTATTGAAATAGACAAAACATGTTGTAGGTGTTATTTTTGGCCTAAAATTGTTACTTTTCAAGCTGAATGTGAAGTGAATTCATTGTATACTTAACTTTTATTACCCTCTTCTGGTGTGCACTCATGATTGATGGACCCTGGATGGAGGTAAAGGACTAAATTTTGGCTTACCACTAGATGGCGGTAATGGCTCTACTATAATGAAAAGAACCAGAAATAGCAGAAACATGTTGATGACACAACTGTATTCACATCTTAGCATGATGTAGCTGTTAGGCTTTAATGTTAGAGATGGTTTACTCTAAATTGTTGATTAAAAAAAAATGGTGATTGTTCAGCCAAGTGTCAATCATAGATCAGCTAAAACATGGTGGTAAACACCTCCACCGCACAGCAAGAAGGTCTTGAGGGTGTTTTTTTTGTGTGTGGAGTTTGCATGTTCTCCCTATGCTTGTGTTTCCTCCTGGTACTCGGGTATCTACTTACAGTCCAAAGACATGCACATTTGTTTATTTGGCTGCTCCAAAATTCCCCTGTGTGTGTGTGTGTGTGTGTGTGTGTGTGTGTGTGTGTGTGTGTGTGTTAGCCCTGTGATGGACTGATGAGCTGTTCAGAGTGTACTCTGCTTTCACACAGTGTCACAGTGTCAGCTGAGATAGGCTCCAGCCTCCCCATGCCCATATTAGAATTAAGCAAATGAATAAATGAATTGTGGGGGGCGCAGAAGTAACCCTGTTATTTAAGGCGAAGGAAGTGAAGGTGGCGTTGTGATTAGCACGTCCACCTCACAGCAAGAAGCTCTGGTTTTCTAGTCCTGGTCTCAGCGAGACCGTTTCTGTGTGCAGTTTGCATGTCCAACCCGTGCTTGTATGGGAGTTTTCTGGGTACTCTGGTTTTCTCCCAGACTCCATAGACATGCACATTAGATTAATGTCACTGATTGTTCCAAATTGCCCAAAGATTCAAGAATTGTGAGTGTGAATGGTTGTGTGTGTGTGTGTGTGTGTGTGTGTGTGTGTGTGTGTGTATGTATGTGTGTGTGTGTGTGTGTGTGTGTGTGTGTTTACCTCACCTTCGCCTAGTATCAGCTGGGATAGGATCTCGCCTCCTCGTGGCCCAATTAGAATTATGTGCCTAGGCCAGTGGTTCTTAACCTTGTTGGAGGTACCGAACCCCACCAGTTTCATATGCACATTCACCGAACCTTTCATCAGTGAAAAATAAATTTTTTTACAAATTCAAGACACAGGTACTGTTGTGTTCTAGTATTCCCATCTCCATGCAGTTTCACGAAGTGTTCCTTTAGTTTTGCCGGTACGAGACTAGAGTTGCTCAACTTGGCATTGCAAATCATGCAGATAGGACGCCGAGTCCCATCACGTTCCATGACGCATGTGAATCCATGTAGTACATGTTCGTCCGACCAATTTCTTTTTTAGCTCGACATAGTTAGGTATGGATTAAAATATTCCGAAAAAAATCTCACGACTTCACACATTGACTACTGACCGCGCCAAATTCCCCACGGCACTGATTGGCCAAGCAGTGTAATGTGATCATCTGCAGCCAGTGATGGCCAAGCGGGGCGTGTCATCACTAATTGACATGATGAGTCGGGTGTGTCTTGACCTCCGTGGCAGAGGCTCTGCCGAACCCCTGAGACCGACTCACCGAACCCCTAGGGTTCGATCGAACCCAGGTTAGGAACCACTGGCCTAGGCAAATGAGTGAGTGAGAAATTGAAGTGCAAGTACAGTACTGTATGCTCATTTAATGACATAGAGAAGTACAAAACAGTTGAATCTACATCAGTGTTGGTTTAGCAAGATGCGGGATAATTTCACCAGTAGATTATTTTAAGCCATTTTTAAATTAAATTAAAAAGGAATTTATTCGCGTTCAGTTTACGGAGATACCCTCTGAAGTGAATATACGAGTATGTATGATCATATCACAGTCATCAAATTTACTAAACAGTTACCAAGTATTCCTCAAAGGCAAGGTGGATGTCATTCATAGGCGTACTTAACAGACTGAACACAAGCACACTATAATGGTGTTTTAGTGTATTTGATGTGGGAATTCAAGAAGAGCAAACAAAAATCTGATTTTTTAATCAGAACGGGTTATTTTTCAATTTTTAAGGTAGAAAAATAATGACACAGACTCCCGAGTGGCTCATCGACAAGGTGCGTGACTATAAACCCAGAGATTGCAAATTCGAATCCAGGTTAATGCCACAGCTATCCGTGACTGGGAGTCCATGAGAGATATTTGGCCAAGCTCCTACTGGAGGGAGGGCCGGCATACGCTCACTTTCCTGTCACTCGCAGCGATCGGCAGCCAATGACATGCATCTATGAACTCATTTGTACGAGGGGGAGATTAGTGCTTTCCCTCCAGGTGTGTTCGCCCACCCCAAAATACCCATACACAGCATTTCAAAAAGAGGCAGGAGGCTAGCATCACATGTCACTGAGGGGGCATGTGCATGTTTCGTCCCTGCCTGGTTGGTGGTGGTGGTGGTGGTCATGTGATCAGGAAGATAATACCTGATGGGTGGGAATTAGGGAGAAAATGATGACACCACTGCTCCATGTGACCGTGACAAACCATGAATGTTTATCAACTGTTAAACTGGAAGCATTATCTACTCTAAATAATCTCTCTTATCCCCCAGATAGTGAACCAATCAGATCGCACTGTTCCGGTGTAGTATATATACACTGCAACACTCCACTAGAATATGTGTGCATCTTTAAAATGTTGATGTATATATACATGACTAAATAATAAAAAAAAAAAAAATGGCACCGTTCAATATTCCACTGAACTCTAATCTTTGTATTTGAAGATGTGACCACACCCAGATGCTAATGAACCTCTTAATGAGATTTTATTAAAAGCAGACGCTCTATGACGATAATATAGTTACGCCTGTAAATTAAAGACAATGTTAGCGTCAGTTGTAGAACTAATATCCTGCTGTGTGCTACAAGTGTCTAATTACAGTGACAAAGATCTCCGGCTTTTTCAATTCAATTTTTACAAAGCCACAAACTCGTTTTAATTCATTTAAGCCTCTTCCTGCTTTGTTTTTTCTCAAGATATTAATCATTCAGAGGACACCAGCACATCAGGTCTGCGACAAAACAAAACAAAACAAATCAAAAACACTCAATTATTCACCAAACCATTTTAATCTCATTAGGGACATAGAGAGGCTGAAGCCTATCTAAGCCAACTCTGGGTGACGGCAGAACAGCTCACCAGTGTACCACAGGGCCAACACACACCTTGGGGTTATTTGGAACAGCCAATTTGCCTCATGTGCGTGTGTTTGAATTGTAGGAGAATGCCCCCCACAGGAAATCCAATAACCCTGCAGCATCGCTGAGTTGAGGTTGAAAGGTTGTCAGGTATTGCTGACTTACATGGTGACAGGTGGCAAATAAAAGAAAAGGTTTTATTATTATTAATAACCAAATAAATAAAAGCTCAGTAACCACTGCTCAGACTCACACTGAATAAAAATCAGCCAATTTAACTCAGGTAAGCAGAGAAACTCCATAATCAGATGCTTGACAGAACATGAACATGTTGAACGGATAATTAAACTAATGACACAGGTAAGCGGCAGTAATGGCCTAAGTGGAAGAGGGCGCTGGATCGCTGATGTTAAGGTTGGGGGTTCGAGCCCCACTCTCCACAAGGTTGTCACTGCCCCCACCCCACCCCCCAGTGCAGTTAACTGGGTTATCAAAGCCCAGCCATGTCTCTCACAGTCTATGGTGATGTAAAAGAACCATTGCTGACTTTCAGAAAGAGGAGCTGCATAGCCGTCGGCGTGTTTCTGCCCTGCGATGGCCTGACAAGCTGTCCAAGGTGTACTCTGGCCTCACCCGGAGTCGGCTGGGATGGGCGCCAGCCTCCCCGCGACCCTAATTAGGATGAAGCGGTTACAGAAAATGAACTGAACTGAACACGAATCAGCACTTCTAGAAGAAAGGTCTTGAGTTCGGTCAGTTTAGAATTTGGGCGTTTTCCCTGTGCTTGTGTGGGTTTCCTCCGGGTACACCAGTTTCCTCGCACAGTCCAAACACATGCACGTTGTGCTTTTTCATTTCTTCATTCATTTGCCAAAACTGTCTAATCTTGAGGCTGGAGCATTCATCTCAGCCAAATCTGGATGAAGGTGGGTTACACCCTAAACAGTTTGCAAGCCCATTACAGACCTAGGACTGCAACCCAGGAACTTCTTGTTGTGAGATAGATGTGATATCCACTATGCCACCACACTGTCCACCTGTAGGCTAAATGGATATTCAGGTGCAACTGTAAGAGTGACTGGTTGGTTTGTAAATGTCTTGCTCTTCAATGGTCTGGTGAACTGTTGAGGATATACCCTGCTTTCCTAGGTTGGTTGAGATGGGATCCATCCTCCCATGTAACCCTAATTACATAGCTGTCTGGCAAATGAATGTATGAAGGGAAAAAACGTTACTCTGAGGCTTATATGGAGTTTTTTGGGATTTTTTTTTGTCATTACAGGCTACCCAGTGGTGCAATCCCCCCATATCTCTCTCTCTCTCTCTCTCTCTCTCTCTCTCTCTCTCATTCTGTTTCTCTCTCTCTCACTCTGTTTCTCTCTCTCTTTCTGTTTCTCTATCTCTCTCTTCCTCTCTGTTTCTATCGCTCTCTCTCCCTCTCACACACACACATACACACATATTGTTTCTCACTCTCTTTCATTCTTTCTCTGTCTCTCTCTCTCTCTCTCTCTCACACTGTTTCACTCTCTCTTTGTCTGTTTGTCTCTCTCTGTTTCACTCTATTTCTTGTCTCTCTCTATCTCTGTTTCTCTTTCTTCTCTCTCTGTCTCACACATACAGTTTCTCTCTCACTGTTTCTCTCTGTTTCACTCATTCTCTCATCTCTCCCTCTTTCTATCTCTCTCGCAGTATCTCTCTCACTCTCCCCTCTCTGTTTCTCTCTCTCTCTCTCTCTCTCTCTCTCTTTTATTCTTTCTCTCTTTCTCTCTGTCTCTCTCTCTCTCTGTTTCACTCTTTCTCTTGTCTCTCTCTATCTCTGTTTCTCTCTTCTCTCTCTTTCTCTCTCTCACACACACACACACACAGACACACACACACACAGTTTCTCTCTCTCTGTCTGTTTCTCTCTCTGTTTCACTCTTTCTCTCCCTCTCTTTCTCTGTCTCTCTCGATGTCTCTCTCATTTTCTCACTCTCTCTCCTCCCCCTCTCTGGTTCTCTCTCTCTCGCTCTCTGTTTCACTCTTTCTCTTGTGTGTCTGTCTCTTTCTCTCTCATTATCTCTTTGTTTATATCTCCCTCTCCCCCTCTCTCCCTCCCCTCTCTTTTTCCCTTTCTCTCTGTTTCTTTCTCTCTCTATCTCTCTCTCTTTCTCTCTGTCTGTGTGTGTGTGTGTGTGTGTGTGTGTGTGTGTGTTTCCCTGTGGCGCGCGCGCACACACACATACACGCACACGCCAGAAGTTGTGGTGCGGCTGCAGCGCGAGCGCTTGTCATTGAGCTGCACTCCTGAGAGGATTATGTTGTTTGACAGAATGGATTTGGAGTGAAAAACGTATTTTTTAAGGAAAAAAATTACCAGAACAGCATCATAAGGAGAAAACAACGGAGTTCGGATGCTCTGGGGAGTTATTTTTTTTAAGTTTACGGACCCGTGTGTGTTTTACTTTATCATATTTTCTGGTACTTTTAAATCAGTGATAGCAACAAACGTTTTTTTTTTCCTCGCTCGTTAAAAGTCTCAGGCGCGCGCGATGGACCTGAGCTAGCTTATAGTTTACATCAAGTCTGAAACCTTTAAAAATCGACTCATTCCGTTTATTTTTAAATTTTTTTTAAACGATGGACTTTCTGTATAAAGTTTTAAAGTTTTCTACTTTTATCGCCGTCTTCCAGGTAAGGTGTTTTAAAGAGAATTTTCTGTCAGGTCGCACCGGTGACGAACTTCTCAGAAATCGTGTTGCTAATTTTTTAGCTAGCTTTAAAAAATCTGAGGTGATTTTCTCTCCCTCCATCTTCTTAGGTACTTGGCGACCACGCTGTACCGTCCAAGCATCCAGGTAAAATTTATATTTTAAAAATAATTAAAATTATTTAATAAAAACGCTGAATGATTAAAGACTAAGATAAACATTACAGAGTAGTCTTGTGTTTTAAATAAATCCGTTCCCAAGTCCATAGAGAGAATTGTAGATGTACTATGTGACTTTTGCAGTGCCTCAGAGAGAAATTACTGTCAGTTTTAAAAGTACTGATTTTTGTTTCCTTTTCCACAAAATATTTAAACTGTAGTATCACTTTATACCATTTTCAAAATGTAAACTATTCAACACACAAAACTTCCCAATCATATCCATCTGCTTCATACAGCAGCATGAATTAACAGCGATGAAGTCATCGAAATGTGGTTGATCATACTGTACTTCATACTTGATGAGACTGAATCTCACAAGTTACACTTGGAAGAGTTTTGGCAAACTCTTCTATTCCTGGATGTGTTCTTGTTTGCTGTAGTTTTGGCTCTGTCACAAAGATTTAATGTGCTTGATTGCAGTTGGACTATTTTCGCCTAACAATACACTTGCCATTACCACAACAAACTCTTCTGCCAGAATCTAACCATATCTGGCCCGGATTGTTTGCCAACTGGTTGCTGACTGACCCAGAACATCTTCAGGACATTTGTCAAACTATATATATATATATATATATATATATATATATATATATATATATATATATATATATGCTGGCAGTGGTGGTCTAGTGGTATAGGGCGCTGGATCGCTGATCCAAAGGTTGGGGGTTCGAGTCCCAGTCTCCACAAGGTTGTCACTGCCCCCCCCCAGTGCAGCGAACTGGGTTATCAAAGGCGGGCCATGTCTCTCACTGTCTATGGTGAGATGCATGTAAAAGAACCATTGCTGACATTCATAAAGAGTAGCTGCAAAGCCGTCAGCGTGTTTCTGTCCCTTGCTAAAAAGGGTTGTGACAGGAAGGGCATCCGACGTAAAAACCTCTGCCAAAATCAAACGTGCGAATCAGATGATTCGCTGTGGCGACTCTCGAGTAAAAGGGAAAAAGCCGAAAGGAAGACAGACATATATATATATATATATATATATATATATATATATATATATATATATATATATATATAAACCCAGAACCCCCAGAATATTAAACCTTTAGCGCACAGAAAGCAGTTGGATACTGCACCTAGTTACGATTTATGCTGTTGATCTTGAATAATTTGTAATACAGTACTTACTAGGTGCCATGTTGGGCCCGCTTATGATCAGGAGGTTGTATGTTCAAATCCCAGTTAGACCCCCACTGTGCTAAGACTGTGCCTCCCCCACTGCCCCCACTGTGCCTGGGCAAGGTCTTAACCACAAGTGTGCCTCTGTTCACCCAACAGTATAAATGGGTACCAGTAAAAATATACTGGAAGGTAACCTGCGATGGACTAGCGTCCAATCCAGGAGGAGTTGAAGTCCTGGTCGCTTCACGCTACGGAAACCGGGGATAAGTAATGGCCTGATGAGCCTCTAGGCTCAGGTATAAAAAGCCCAACAGACTTTTTTTTTTTTTTTTTTAAACCAGGGACCATACTTTGATTAGCTAAGCCCTGTTTTGTCTGTAATGGATCTCCTATGGCAACGATACTGAAAATAACCAGATAATACACAGTTTTCTTCATTACAGTAAAATAACATTAATTAAACAGAGATTAATGTAAAACATTATTATTAGTTTACAGCCCTGACTTTCTTCAGTCTGTAAACATATCCCAAGTCACAAATGTAAAAAAAAAAAAAAAAAAAAAAAAAGAATCACTTACAAGATTAATTTTTCTCTCTTTTAATAGACCCAAACGAACCATATCTGTATAATCTTGTGAAACTCCAACCAATCGCAACCTGGCACCAGTTGCATATTTCCAAATTAGCTCGATGATCAGAGCCAACTCCCATGCTTCTCCTCACCTTTGAAGGTGTAACGATTCCCTGGTGAAGCAAATTTTGGCAAAGAGCAGACACTATAGCTTTGCGTCCTCGGGTTAGTTTACCTCGCTAAGCGGTGTATTCCCTCAAAGGGACCTTGCTGTTATATACTTAAATCGAAACAGTTTACATAATCATAAACAGCCACCGAACAACTGGTTGGAATAAGGGTTAATTAGAACGTGCCAGAATGTCTTTTCTGAAGCGGCGAGAATTTACCAAATCGTCCTGGGGGAACACTGTGAACGTCAATGTTATTGGGATCGGCCCAACGTCCTAATCGCCCTTTTAACAAAGAGCAAACCCCCCCGGAAAAACTCACACACCTCTTTCCCATGGTGGGATAAATAAACAAGAAAAGTGTTGTAATTATTATAACCATGTACAGCGAGTCAACATCATTTAAAATAAAACTAATTTGAAGTTTGTTCCTATTATGTTGTATAATCTACTGATACACTATGAAATCATGGTTCCCATGAAGGACCTGACATCCTGTGCTCAGAGCCGGTCTTATGATTCATCCACATGGTTTTAGTTCAAGGTTTTTATCTCCTGATGACTTTGAGAAAGTTGTTTGAGGAGAATTACCACAACACATTGTTTTCTATAATCGGCTCACATAATATGATTTTTTTTTAAATGGGGCATATACCTGTGAACACAATGAAACACAAATAAACATGAGATTTATGTTGGCTAACAGCGTGCTCGTGAAACACTGTCACTGCACGATAAAACCCTGGGGTTTCACTTGACTGCAACCTTTAATGTCCATGTTTATATAGAAAAGAAGGAAATTCCTTTTTTCGACTGAAACAAATTTTCTCATCCTGCCGGATGCTTGTTATTGATAATGGTGTTGTCTCAGAGTTGTAGTAATGTGTGATATCTGTGATCTGATTGAGTCCAATATCAGTCTATTACTCATTTACTCACTGTGTGTGTGTGTGTGTGTGTGTGTGTGTGTGTGTGTGTGTGTGTAGGCCTGGATGTGCTGGCCACAGCGTCACACTACTGGCCACTGGATGATGTAGACGGGGTCCGCAGCCTTAAGGACCAGATTGGGAATAGAACAGGTCATATTAATGGGACTGATATAAGTATGTGCACTCGTTTTGGCTTTTGGCTGTGTCATCGCATCTACCTCTCTGGCTTGGTCCTTCTCTTCTTCTTTCTTTCTCCCTAGCTCTCTCACTCCCTCTCTCATTCTGCCTTTTATATTCCTGTCTTTACATCGATTCTCAATCTCTCTCTCTCTTTCTCTCCGTCTCCTTCACTCTTTCTCTGCTTATCTTGCTTCTTCCTCTCTCTCTCTATCTGTTTATTCTTTACTTCCCCTCATCTCTTTTCCCTGTTTCCCCTTCTCTCCCTCTCTCTCTCTCTATTTCTTTCTCTATATTTCCCCCTGTGTATCACTTTTTTGCATTACTGCCCCTGTTCTTTTGTCCTCTTCCTCCTCTGTCTCTCTCTCTCTCTCTCTCTCTCTCTCTCTCTCTTCCCTTCTTTGTATTCTAAAAACATTTTTACAGTGCAGCCTCTCTTCTCTTTTCCTCTTCCCCCTCTCTCTATCTATCTATCTATCTATCTATCTGTTTTTTTGCATTACTGCCCCCCCCCTGTCTTCCTGTCTCCCTCTTTCATACACATATCTATGTCTTTTCCCTCTCTGCACTCTGTTCTCTCTGGCTTTCTCTCCCCAGCTGTCAAGCATTCTTCTGCAGTCACGTCTTGCCGCGCTACACAGATCCCTGTTCAGTTTGTGCAGCTGTCCTTAGTACTTAAGTGACTGAATGGCACATTTGGGCAACACTTCAAAATGATGAACAGCAATCGTTCATGGATTATTACCTCAGTCCTGCTCCAGGCGTAACCGGGGCAGTACGAAACACATTTATCTCCGCCGTCCTCTTTAATACAGATGCATGTGTCTCCTATAAAGCCGCGTATGCATTAATGAGGCCTTGACAGGCATGCGATCGGTATTTAAACGAGAGATGGCAAATTCTCACTACATTCTGCAGATTGTTTGACTTATACGAGAGGGCTCGCTCGTTGAATTTTATTCTCCTAATGTGTGCGCCGTTCCATTTGAGACTTCGATCTAATTCAGAACAGAGGGACAAACTTTTATCCACGTCTTAAAGTATCAGTTTGCACATCTGTAGTCGGTGCTATATTTTCCCACATGCACCAGCTGGGCCTGATCTGAGCTGCTGACAGAAACGGCCTATAAATGTATCAAGGAAAAGGCCTGTCAATTTACCATTTATCCTCCAGACCCTCTTTTTCTGTTAAGATCACCCTGTACATGCTAATGCTCTCCACTGCTGTTCCAAATCGCTCTCTTTCTCTGTCTGTGTCTGTCTGTTATCACGTCTCTGTGTTTGTCTGCGTGCACATGTGCTTGTATTGGAAGTCACTTGTTTTGTTCTTTTTTTTTTTTGTCCTTTTTTCTGTTTGTGTGTGTTTATGTGTGTTTATTTCTCCCACATTTCTCTCCATCACAGCACTCAGAATCCAAAACCACACTGTCCTGCCCACCCATAACTCTTCCTCTGTCTACACCAATGACTCTGCCTACACTAATATTTCCGTCTCTGTAGGTGAGGTTCCTGCACCGATATCTCCACATGGACATTTAAAAAAATTTTTGAATCATACATAAATAAAAGGGGAATGGATTTATGGGGGGAAAAAAGACAAATTATTCCAGTTACTGGAAAATGTTTAATTTCTAAGCCTTGTTCAGCCTTAACAAGGGATTTCACTGTACAGTACATATTCTCGCATGGGTTTCCTTTGGGTACTCTGGTTTCCTTCTATGTATATAAGTCCATGCACATGAGGCTAATCGGCTGTTCCAAATTGCCCATAGGTGTGAGTGTGAATGGTTGTGTGTGTGCGTTACTCCTGCAATAGACTACCTGACTGTTTGGGGTGTGCGCTGCCTTTGCTCAGAGTCGGCTGAGATAGGCTCCGGCATCCAGGCAAGCCCAGTAGGATTAAACGGTTCGGGAAATTGTATTGTTTTATTTATTTATTTATGTTATCAGACTTGCTTGGTTGAGGGTTAAGGGTCATTGCCAAGGGTCCAACTTAATGGTACTGGGATTTGTTCAATAAATCTATCATCACTGCGATGGCCTGGAGAGCTGCTCAGGGTGTAGCCTGCCCTCCCCCAGAGTCTGCTGAGATGGGCGCCAGCCTCCCCGCGACCCTAATTAGGATTAAGTGGTTCAGAAAATGAATGAATGAATTCTATCATCATAGGACTAAAGTACTGTTTATACAAAGTGTAATGTATCTGAACTGGGAAGAATAAATCCGAAACTGTTAATTGTCCAACGTATGTGAATTAATAATGTATCAAACGTGTTCGGTAAAAATAGATAAATTCAAATTATTTAAAAGATTTCTACAAATACAATTATGGGACATCTTGATGTGTTGTTAAAGGACATACTGTGTTCTTGGCCACATGCTTAAGCGGCTGAATAAAAGGTTCGAGATGATCGGTATCTAATAGCTAGCAATGGTACTTTTGTAGCTGTGTTGAAAAATTGTCTTCGGGGTTATGAGAAAGTGTATTTGTGATCCCACCCCCACGGAATAGTTCTTTTAGTGGTGAACACAGCTGATGCTTTTATTTTCTTTTTTAAAATGTGAAAATATAAATGTTCTATAGTTTATTCACAGTAAAATTAAGAGAGCGTTGGCCTTCGATGGTCTGACGAGCCGTCCAGGATGTACCCCGCCCTCATTTAAATTTTTTCCTCTATAAAAGATTTTTGAGTCATAACCTTGAATGCAATGCACTCATATAGATGGATGGTCAACTGCTTTCTTCTCTCCTTTTCTCCATCCTTACTCACTTGCCTTGTCTTATTCTCCAGCTGTCCTCTCACGCTTCACTCCTCGATCTCTTTTTGCCTACCTACGTCTTGCATGTTTACACCCACCCACTCATTTCTGTTCTCTCGTCCCTTTGCCCCTCATGTGTGTATCCCTTCCTCCCTTCTTCCTCCCAAAACACATCCATTCATGAGTCGAAGCTTGTGCGTTACGACTTCCAGGGTCATTCGTAACTCCCAGCACTGTTTGTCCTATGAATGAAGATGTGTAGTTGAGTGAATCATCTTTTTTTGACTGAAGCAGCCCACATGGAGATGAATGAGAAGGTGGAACACTATAACACTATTCACCAGTTTAAGGTCACACTGATTCACCATCCAGGTCATGTTATGATTCTCTTGTCGTTTGCTGTTGTTTACTTCGTCATGTCATCGTTATGGTAAAATCCCAAAACACTATTCTCTTCAGTGATGTGTACACTGAAAATGGGCCATTTTCGAAAATAAATAGAAATACAGTTTAAGAAAATAAACTTAGACTTAAACTTAGCACGTTGGCGTGATGGTTAGTACATCCGCATCACAGCAGAAAGGTCTTGGGTTCAAGACCTTGCTCGGCGAAGGTGTTTTTCTGTAGTTTGCATGTTCTCCCTTTGTTTTGTTTTTTTTATGGGTTTTCTCCAGGTTCTCCGGTTTCCTTCCACCTTTCGAAGACATGCATATTAGGTTAATCGGCTGTTCCAAATTACCCGAAGGCAGGGGGCACCAATACTCGGACACCAGGTCGCCCGCAAGGACAATACGAGTCGCCTGCGGGCCTGTTCGCTGCTATTTTTAGAACAGGCCCACGGCTCCATAGCGCCACTCTCCATTGAGCTGCATCTCTTTTTTTTTTTTTTTATATTTTTAAAAATCAAATCAGTATCTTCACGGAGATGAATATCATTAATTATAAATGTCTGTCTTCCTTTCGGCTTTTTCCCTTTTACTCAGGAGTCGCCACAGCGAATCATCTGATTCGCACGTTTTTTGATTTGGCAGAGGTTTTTACATCGGATGCCCTTCCTGTCACAACCCTTTTAGCAAGGGACAGAAACACGCTGACGACTTTGCAGCTACTCTTTACGAAAGTCAGCAATGGTTCTTTTACATGCCTCTCACCATAGACAGTGAGAGACATGGCCCGCCTTTGATAACCCAGTTAGCCAAATAATAACATATTATTAAAGGTAAATTGAGTAAATTTATTACTTCAGACGTGTGTACCGACCTGGTAGCCCTTCGCATTAATTGGAACCCAAGAAGTAGCGCTCAGTTTCAAAAAGGTTGGCGACCCCTGACCGAAGGTAGGAGTGCGAACGTTTTGTGTGTGTGTGTGTGTGTGTGTATGTGTGTGTGTTGGACATAAAATGGATTGGGAAGCTGTTTAGGGTGTGCTCCGCCCTCGCCTAGAGTCGGCTGAGATAAGCTTCAGCCTCCACACCATCTCGGATTAAGCTGTTCGGCAAATGAATGAAAGAGTAAATAAACGTATATGTTATAAATGTCTTAGTACTTGTGTAAGTGATACACTGAACGGTCATTACATCACATGACGACATAAAAAAGTTCCTCCTGAGCCCATGTGCCCCACATTCACCAATATGAAGCGAAGCGCTTGAAAATACTCAAATCCCAATGATGTCATGTTGGCTGTAATGTGGTGAAGGCAAACAGTGTAGCCTTGTTTATTAATTTCATAATCACATAAAGTCAGAACTGCACTCATAAATCCAGGCCTGGATCGGCTAGCATGCCAAGCACTATTTTTTTTTTTTAGTTATGCTCAAGCTGATTAATTCTTTAAAAAAATAAGATGTTTAAAGGAAACAAGCACAGGAAAGCTTTTTGCTTTTCTTTAAGGTATAGTAAAGACGTGTGGCTGTGCTGCAATGTCGTAGTGATGGTTACAGATGTTTTAATCGGTCGTGGCTTTGTTTACTTTAGATCTTGTAGAAGGAGTAGTGAACAAGGGCATCTACCTGAGTGGAGACCGTGGAGCCACCTTCCTCCATTTTGGCAATTATAAGAACTCATGCATCAGTGACCCCACTCTGTGTGGACCACAAGGTACAGTGCTCTCTCTCTCTCTCTCTCTGTCTCGCTCTCATTTCCTTCCTTATCTTTTCTTTCTTTTTTGGATTTTTCAACATTTTCTCTCTCATTTTATTCGTATCCTATTCCCACCTGTCAGGTATTGCCTTCCTGATCCCCCCAACACCACCGACCAGGGAGGGCCGAAAGCATGCACAATCCGAGACATGCGATGCTACCCACCTGGCTCTTTTCGAACAGCTGTGCATGCGTATTTTCGGGGCGGTTTAACACATTTGGAGGGAAAGTGCTATTCGCCCCCTTGTATGAATAAGCTCAGAGACCCCTGTGATTGGCTGGTGATTGCATGATTGACAGGAAAGTGAGCGTATGCCGTCCCTTCAGTGGGAGCTCAGCCAATTATGTTCCATGGACTCCCGGCTACGGACAGCTGTGGCATTACACAGGATTCGAACTTGTGATCTCTGGGGTAATAGTCACACACCTTGTTGATGTGCCACTTGGGAGCCCCCCGGTTCTCTCTCTCTCTCTCTCTCTCTCTCTCTCTCTCTCTCTCAATTAGGGTCGCGGGCACCCATTTTGTGTGTCTGTGTGAGGATGGGGTACACCCTGGAAAGCTTGCCAGGCCATCACAGGCTTTTCTTTATTCTCAATTTCCTCTCACCTCTCTCTCTCTCTCTCTCTCTCTCTCTCTCTCTCTCTCTCTCTCTCTCGTTCTCATTTGTTTTTTCCTATATTTTTATGGTTTTGATCATATTCCTTTTTGCTGTGAGTGACAGAGATGTGAGCATATGCCGTCTCTCCCTCCTGTGAGATCTTGGCCAATTAGCTCCCATGGGCTCTTGGTCACGGATGGCTATGGCATTAATTTGGATTTGAACTTGTGATCTCAGGGTTAATAATCGCGCACTTTGATGATACACCACTACAGAGGCCCCCCTCCCTTTCGTTCTCTCTCTCTCTCTCGCTCTTGCTCTCTCTCAGTCTCTTTAGATCTCGATATCTCCTGCATCTTTCCTCTATCACTTTCTCATTTTCTTCCTTTCACTTCCCTCTTTTCCCGTGTTGATCTCCCATTTTATAAGTTAATTACTTATTTCCTGTTTATCCATACCTCACTAGGGTGTTTCCTATAAAAGATCTTGATACAGTGCACGACCCTCTGTGCCGAATGGCCGTAGTAATGGGCCGAACTTATTGCAAGTGATTCTAGATGAATCATTTTAACATCCATTAAGCCAAAATGACACAACAATAGCTAATGATTCGAAAACTAAATTTATGACATCTCATGACTTTGCGGCTCCAGATGTCTTCTGAAAATTTATCGTCTTACGTTGGAATAAAAAAAAGCAAATTTTCATGTAGAGACTGACATCATTTTGCACAAGTCCCACATTATATCAATTTGAAATTTGTTTCTTATTAAATTTATTTATTTTTAAGAGGGGGGCACAAATATTATATTCATATTTATTGGGACTTGGACAGGGTTAGTTTGAGTGAAAACCAACCTGTGCAATTATTCAGCCTCGAATGTGCATTTGTTCCTCACGTCCTTAGCAGTCACATCAGAATGATAAAAAACATAAATTACACTTGTTTAACCGGAGAAATCGGTACACATGTATATCAGTGAAACATTGTTTTTATTGTTTGTCATTTGTACCTTTGGTGTTCACAAATCTTAGCATGTTATTACTCTTAGACACTTGCAGTCGGCCATTGCGTTCAATCATCTATTCCAGACGCTGTTGTTTTTTTTCTTGTCAGTCGTGACAACTTGTGTTGCCTTAGAATTAATTGCAGTGTAACCTTAGAAAGGCTCGTTAATCACATACTGCTTGCTGCCGTTGCTTGCTGCCGTTTGTCACTACAGTCTGTACTAACTTGTTTTTTTTTTTTTTTTTTTGTTTTTTTTACGTGTATGTGTGTTTCTGTCTGTTAATGGTGATTTATGAAGTACGCAAATAAGTGTGCTCTTTCTAAAGGTTTTTATTCACACCAAGCTAAAAGGCCTAATGTTCTCTGCATCAGGGATCACATTTTCTTTCTTCTGGAAGAACCAGGACACACGCTCACGCTTTGCTGTGATGTCGGGAGGAAAAATCATCTCTAACGGCTTCTCTGTCTACACCAACCCGCTGGGAGGATACGTGGAGTTCTACACCAGAGGAAACTCTTGGCGCTGGAAAGCAAATATCAGCTTGCCAGGTGTTTTACTGTGGTTCACTGAGAGAGTCAGGAAATGTCAACATGTGTGTGTGTGTGTGTGTGTGTGTGTGTGTGTGTGTGTGTGTGTGTGTGTGTGTGCATGCGCGTGTGTGTGCATGCGCGTGTGTGTGCGTGCGTGCGCGTGTGTGTGTGTGTGTGCGTGAGTGTGTGTGTGCGCATGTGTGTGTGCGTGTGTGTGTGTGTGTGTGTGTGCACGCATGTGTGTGTGCGCTTGTGTTGTGTGTGTGTGTGTGTGTGTGTGTGTGTGTGTGTGTGTGCGCGCACGCGTGTGTGTTTGTGCGTGGGTGTGTTATAATAATAATAAAAGGTGATGTTTAGGGTGAGTGTAGATATTTTTTCATAATGTAATTAAGTCTTTATTCAAATTTAACAATGCAAATATTTATCAGTTTTCAAATGCTATCTTTAAATATTTTTCAAACTAAAGCTGGTGATATACTGCATAGATTATATGCATAAATATATGTATTGATAGTGTATACACCAAAAGTTTTAAACATCCCCCCCTTTGTTACTATTCTTAGCGAGCATGCCCATAACTCATGTAGCCTGTGATTTATAATCGGCAAATGTTGTGTTTTGTGGTTTTATTTCGAAGCGTTTCTGATGTAAACTGGAGTAATGTTCTGACAATGCCAGAAGGATGAAGTGCCCAGTCTTGAAATCAGACTTGAACGAAATGAAGTTGTAAAAGCAACACAGCACTCATGCTTTCACAGGCGTTTTGCCATTTACATTAAAAAAAAAAACATCTTCAACAGTGAGCCAGTCTGCAGAATCATTATTATAAGCAGAAATGTCAGGAAATGTTTATTTTGTGTTATTAAAAGTTTGCAGGTTTAAAACAGTTTGTTTTTTTTCATCAAAGATATCATTGGCTTAATCACATCAAACCTGAGAATATTAATATTTCTCTCTCTCTCTCTCTCTCTCTCTCTCTCTCTCTCTCTCTCTCTCTCTCTCTGTGTCTCTCTGCAGGACCTTTCTGGACACACATTCTATTTACATGGAACCTTAAAGACGGCCTGAAAATTTATATAAATGGCACGTACAATGTCAGCGACCCGAAAGGCAACGTCTCGCAGAACTACGGTGATACCTACGCAGATTTGGTGATCGGGACAGGATCCAAACACTATGGGTACTATGCCACCGCCTCCTTTGATGAGTTTGTCATTTGGGAGCGAGCTCTTTCGGATGACGAGATCCGTCTTTATTATAAAGCTGCCATAGGTATTTTCTTTCTTTCTTTCTTTCTTTCTTTCTGTTTTTTTAATGAATCTAAAATCTGATGTTATGCAGCTGTCTCTGTATGTATTTTGCCATGTTTGTTCTCTCGTCTGTTGGCTATTCCGGTTGTTGTCCAGCTGTCCGGGGCTGCTTGTTTAGTTACATTTGCGCTCTGGCACGTCAGGCCTGTTTCAGCACGCCACACCGCAGGTGGCAGCAAATGTCACGTGTTTGGATTTTTAACATATTCTAGAACGTTCTTCACACTTATTCAATAACGTAAAATAACACAGCGAAGCTCGACAGGTATGACGGAGAGTATAATTTACAGATGAGTACTTGTTGTCAAACACATCACCAGTTCAGGCTTTCCCTTCATTCTCCACGTGTCATAAGCGATCATTCCAAACTTATTCGATTTGTAATTCAAACCATCTGCGGCTTTGATTGTTTCCTTTCTTGCCCTTATCGGTAATGTGCACAATAAAAACGAGGACAGTTTCCACATTCCTACATCTCTGTTCACATTTAACAGACAGACACTGGGGAAAAAAAGGTAAAAAAAAAACAAAACAAAACTTATCTCTAAATCAGATTCAAACCCTGCTCTCATCTTTTTTTTTTTTTTTTTTTTTTTTTTTTTTTTTGTGTAGCACATATTTTTGCCTTATATGTGTGTAACAGCATGCTTGGCGCTGTATAAGAGGATTTTGTTTTGATTTGAGACTGAATGTGTTTGGAGATATACTAGTATTAGAAATGACTAATGTGTTTCTGTGTTAAAGTGCAGTGATTTTTTTTTATTTTAATGATTTTAAAATGTCATGTCAGTTTTTTGTGTCAGCTTTCTCTCTCCATGTAGCATAAAGGCATCATTCATGTAGAAACTTCCAACACTCTGGTATTATTTATAAAGACCACGGCTGCAATCAGGAGCATTATTACCTTCCCTAAAGATAACAGCACAATATATTCCGTCACTCTAAAGGCTGTTCATCGTGAGCCTGTTTTCTGTTGCATTAAGGTCACCTGACCTTTATGAAGTGCCTGTAGTGCCGGACCGAGCCCATGTGCCTGCCTTCTTTCATCAAAGCATCAGACCCCACCAGAGTCAGCAGGAACGAATTACGTCCTGCTTACGAAACAGCTTGTCATTCTCTTCCAAAACGAATACAATAAAATGCTGTAAAGGGAGGTTGAGGAGTTGATCCTCTGCTACAAATGCCTCCCAGGGTGAGGCCACAAATAAAAAAAATTAAGGCTCTACCCACAAATCATACGTACAGGCCTTTGTTTGTTTTCATTCTGAACCTCCGGAGTATCAGTGGCCTCTAATTGAGCTGATTTGTGGTGGATTATTTGTGTTAAATGGCAGTTGTGATTACCTCACTGTTTGAAACAACTCTAGTGGTGGAGTTGGCGAGCACTGTTTACCCCCTGCGCTCTCGCTGGGATTTCAGCTGGAACCTGTTCTGTTAAGTCCTCTATCGCTGTAAAAAATTTATAGACAAAGAGTACAGCTTTTGACAGTCAGCTTTGTAACATTTCGTTCTGTAGAGCTATGAATCTTAACCAATAGAGGCGTCTAGTTTCTTGAAGTCGAAGGGATTTTCTTTTTTTTTTTTTGATTATTTATTGTTACTTGTCGTTTGAATTGACGTACAGTGTTTTATATTTCTGGTTGGCACCAATTTCCTTTGAAGTAAATGCTCGATGAATCATTTGACTTGTTGAACTCAGTATTAGGTGCTGCTTTCGACAGGCCGTCAAGCTCCTTTCTAATTGGCCATGTATGTTCTTGTAGGGAAATGCCGTTTGTCTAAGCCAAGACAGGAAGAACTGGTGTCGGGTGTACCTCTCTCACAGTCATGGAGTACTTTCTGCCATTCTGGGATTATTTCTGATTAAAAAAAAAAAAAATCAAATAAATGCTTCAAAATTATTACGTTATTTTTGCCCTGCAATGGCCTGGCGAGCTGTCCAGAGTGGACCCCACCCTCGACCAGAGTTGGCCGAAATGGGCACCAGCCTCCCCGCTATCCGAATTAGGATTAAGTTAGAAAACTAATGAATAAATAACATCAAGTCCAGTTCTATGTTTAATTTTACCTCAAATCCTAATAAATATATAAAATAATCCCTTTTCTTTTCGTCATTTTTTTTTTTTTTTTTAGAAACATCCAGTTCTTTGTATAGCGACATATGCACTACAATTTTGTTGACTATCTTCACTGAGATGCATAATATATGTACTAGTACATGATATATGCCTTCATTCTTTTGTGCTCTTCACCTGATTGATTTTCCTCAACACAGGCTGACTTTCATTGAAGGATAACTAGTGTTGAATAAATAATAAGATAATTAGTCTCTCTGTCTGTCAAAGGTGCTCCACATTTTCAGATGGTTTTGGAAAGATTCATATATATTCATAGCATTAAAGTTTTATCTTTCCAATTCATTGTTAATTTATTTAGATTTTAGGGTTACGTTTAATTTAAATCCGAAAACACAAGCATGGTGACATCGTGTTTAGCAGGTCCACCTTTGAGAAAGACGTTGATGGGTGTCCTTCAGGAACTCTGGTTACCTCCACCAGTTCAAGGACATGCGCATCGAGCTTATTGGCTGTTTCAGATTGGCGCTAGGTGTGTGTGTGAGATGGGTAGTATATGTTAGCAGGGTATCTCATCTTTGCTCAGAGTCAGCCGAGATAGGTTCCAGTCTTCCCGCAAACTTGAGAAAGGATAACACGTTCAACAAACGAATGAAAGAATGAACAAGCTTTTACAGTAGGATGAGTATCTTTAACAAAAAGAAAAGGATTGAAAAAGTGGTTAAATTATTCATTTTTTTTTTCTTTGTTTGTCTGTATTTTTCCAGGTGAGGGTGTGGATTATCTTCCAACTACC
>CM045729.1:13311079-13318579 GCA_024760905.1 Plotosus lineatus
TTTGGGATAAATTGGATTAATAAGAAAGTGCTTTTGATTTTTCTCACCCAGCTTTGCTCATGTTTTTGTTGATAAATTTTTTAAAAATCCTGACGACCCCTCCCTCACTCACTTATCTGATTTACATAATTTTCCAGCATCATCGTGTGTATGGACACAAAATGCAGTTAAGAATGTGCTGGAAGAATAGGTGCTATTATGATGGCAAACGGGTTTCTTTGGTGTCCACAAACATTTTGCCATGTCGTATATCTACAGAATATTGTTTTTTTTTTTTTTTTTTTTAATGCGATACTAAGTCAGAGATTTTTTTTTTCAGTCTGCGGTGTTCATTCATTCATTATTTTGAAACGTTGAATCCGAATTAGGGTCGTGGGGAGGCTGGTGCCCATCTCAGCCGACTCTGGGGCGGAGTACACCCTGGACAGCTTTCCAGGCCATCACAGGGTCAACACTCACACAACCGTTCATACTCACACCTAGGGGTGATTTGGAGCAGCCAAATAATCTACTGTGCATGTTTTTGGCCTGTGGGAGGAAACCGAAGCACCCGAAGGAAATCCACGCAAGCACAGGGAGAGCATTCGAACTCAACACAGAAATGCTCGAGCTGAGTATCGAACCCAGGACCTTCTTGCTGTGAGACAGACGTGCTAACCATTACACCACCATGCCACCCAGTCTGCTGTATGAAATACTTTAATCTGATTGGATGTGACCGAGCCATCTTTTGCATTGCAGGCACTACTGGATTCCTCACCACTCAGTCTCTCCATTCAATATCGTTCAGAAAAAGAGTCATACTGAGTGCCTTATCTTCTGCCGGCAGAGGACATTCACTCCAAATTGCCCTGACACACCAGAGGAGTGATTTGAGTGATGAAGCCTCATAGTTATCGACCCAGTATTGTGAAAGTTTGGAGCATGGTGGATGAAATAAGCTCCAGTGCTCGGCTTTAACTCTGTGTTTAAAGCACTGTGTGGTGTTTGTTCTGTTCTGTCTTGTTGGTATTTATAGATTACTCTCTGATGAAGATCCCGCAAAATTATAACATGCAGAACTACAGATTCCCGTTGCAAGGGAAGAACTACATCTCAGTGCCAGGAGAAGCCTTCACTACAGAATGTGCGTGAATATGCACACACACACACACACACACACACACACACACACACACACACACACAAATTCAGAACTAGAAACCTAAAATGTTTGGTTTTTTTCTCTCTCAATACTTGTGTTACACCTATAGACACAAGGCCAAAAGATGGCAGAGGTTTAGTGCATATGTGTGTGTGTGTGTGTGTGAGTGTGTGTGTGTGTGTGTGTGTGTGTGTGTGTGAGAGAGAGAGAGACGAGTTGGGCTGAGGTGAAACGAGGTGCAGAATTTAGCACCATAATCAATATCATTGAGTACACCTGTCTGAAGCAGCACTAGCCAGATACCAAGTCCTGATATAATGGATCTTGATAAATTCTTACTATTTTAGACTGCGTGTTACGTCAATCATGCCCCTTGGCCCAGATAAAAAATTGCAATGAAAAACTCTTGCATGCGTTGGGTATATACTGTATTGTTTTAGTGTTGTTTTTATTGCTAAGTTGTTTCTGGCGCCCATCAAAACTGAGAAATTTAAACCATCTTGTTTTGGAAGCCGCAAAGCAGACTGAAACCTCCAGTGTGCTCGTGTCCTGTTTTCCTGTGTCTGAGGCTTAAGGGAGTGTAGGAACTTCTCATACATGTGTGTGCAACAAGTGTGTGTGAAAGCACTGATGTCCTATTAGACTGAGGGTGAGAGGACAGAGTGAAGACAGTGTGCTAATGAGAAGAGCCATTACCTGCATTTTAGCTTCTTCTTGATAAATTAGCAAACACACACACACACACACACACACACAGAGGCTTCTTCCTTCCAGAATAAGTTTCACAGTTGGAATACTTTTTGAATTTTATCATATATGGAGGCAAATAATCCGCATTAATATGGTTGTGTGTGTTACATGTTCTCAAAACATTGCCTTTAAATAAGTTAGAAAAATCATTATTGCACTGTATAATATATACGCTGGCTTGATTTAATTTATCAAGCGATCAAATTTAAATGCTTCATCCATGCTGCTGTAATTTATTCAATATTCAGACATTTCTTTGATTCATTTTCCGAAATGCTTAATCCTACTAAGGTTGCAAGAAGACTGGAGCCTATCTCAGTCGACTCGGGGCAAAAGAGGAGGTAACACCCTGAACAGGTTGCCAGTCCATCTCAGGGACAACACACACACACACACACACACACACACATACACAAACACAACCATTGACACAGTTTGCTCCAGCCAGCTAGCCTGATTATGCGTATGTTTGGACTGAGGAAACCCACAAGAGTAACTTTACAGATGAGGACAGAGTTATGACATCACGTCCTCTCAACTTTTTTTTCTTGTTCAGGAAAGCGATGCATAACTAATGTTCACACACGTGTAATTTCCTCTCATCCAGTTTCTATTAGTCTTTCTTAAAGTGCTCAGTTATACTTGTGAGCCAATCTGGGAGAATGAGTCGGAAGTCACAGGAACGCCTTTGGAGATGCAGGCCAAGATCCAGTGTAATGTATTGAAATTTGAAGAAGAAAAAAAATTCCCTTTGATTTGATAGATGAACTATTAATCTATCATTTCCCAAAGTATTATAGTGGAGAAATGTATATAAAGGAAGAAACTTAAGCCTTTTACCTGTAAACCTGTCAGTAAATACCAGGAACTGTCTGTAAGCACTGAGACATTAGATGTTTTGTTTCTCGTCACTGATTTTAGCCCCAAGTGTGTCGCTCATCACTGAGGAAAACAAACCCGCGTCATAAACTTCTTCAGTTCTGTTAACAATCTCTTTTTTTCTCTTTTATTGTTTATAACTGAACAATCTGGAATTAAATGAACACTGACTGGGTCACCATCGTTTAGCTGCCCCTTCTGCGTGCACGTTTGGCACGTTTGGCACCTCGGCATGCTGTGAAGAGCACTATCGTGGTCGCTTCTTGGATTCAGCGCAAGGCTGTTTTCTTCCACACTTGTACAAGCACATGGCCACTTTTCAATCTGTAATTGCACGTAGTTTGTGTAATCCTTCTCTTAATTAAATTTTGATCAGATTCTATTTTCATTTCATGAAGATAAATGTAATAATTTGACGAATCTTTGTAAGGGTCTGTCTCAAATTATGCCTGTGAAGTACCGTTACCTCATGTAGCACTTTCTGTCCCTGTGAGCTGGTACGGATCACTGAATTTAATAAATCTAATTTAAATTTGAATGACTTTTTCTATTGAAATGATTTGAAGTGATGTAATCAAATGACCTGGTAAGTTTTCTGTCAGAAGAAGGAAGATAAACTGTTGGTTGCTAAGGACGTTTGAAGAATACTTTATCAGAACAAAACATTCAACGCATTTTCATTTTTTTTTTCTGCATGATTGATGCAATCCAATAAACTTCCAGTGTTCATGACTTGGTTTTCAAGCAGCTTGGTGTCATTTTTGAAACTCATTTTTACATTTTGGGTCAATTTTTACATTTTTGTTCAAACACGGTCTACGGACATAGACTTTGATCAGAGTAAAATCTCGCACAATGTGAAATACACATAATATTTCACTTCTTTTAAAATAATTTTGTAATGTGTGTGTGTGTGTGTGTGTGTGTGTGTGTGTGTGTGTGTGTGTGTGTGTTTTGTCTTCGTAGCCCAGACCACAATTGTAGGCCTTTTCTACCATAGCATGCACAACTACTACAAAAAGATCAACCCTCTGAGAACCAGGTTTGTTGTGTTTGTACGTATACTGTGGTTATGTTTTGTTTGTGTTTGTGTGTGTGTGTGTGTGTGTGTGTGTGTGTTTCCTGTGATGATACGGTAGAACATGGTGGTCCTCTGAGCATTGCTGTTATCATGCATTTTGTTTTCATCTGTCCATTTACTTTAATACTTAGAACCCTCATCGTTTCCGATCAAGCCCTCTTCCCATTTCAGACATGTAATCATGGTTGAATTAGGATCTTATTTTGTGTGTTTTATTTCATATAATCATTTACCCAGGAGAGATTTAGAATTCATTCACATAAGATAATGGTTTGTGCTGAATTCTAGTTCTGTGGAAGTATTCTGGAGGCTGATATAAACTGCTTATTAACCAAATGTGAGGGCTGTACAGAGAAATCTGAGTCCGGGGTTTTTTTTTTTTTTTTTTAAAAACACCAGTGCAAAAGATCTTGTCTGTAAAAAAGGACCACGGGCCACCATTTCTTTGTACAGACCAAGCAAACGGCGGCAGCGTTTTAAAAGCGGGCAGGTAACTGCCTGAAGTGAAATGAAACATTCCTTCATGCGTACATTTTCTGAAGCGCTCTGAAGCTAATAATTAGAGTGGCGGGGAGACTGGCACCCATCTCAGCCAACTCTGGCCGAGGGCAGAGTACACCCTGGACAACTCGCCAGGCCATTGCAAAGCAGAAACATGCTGACGGCTACTTTGGTGAAATTTTACATGAAACTCTCACCACAGACACTGAGAGACATGGCCGGCCTTTAATAACCCAGTTAGCTGTACTGGGGGGAGAGCAGTGACAACTGTTGACAGTGGGGCTTGAACCCCCAACCTTGGGATTGCGAATCTGGCACCTTAGCACCGGGCCTTTGTTTTTGAATGAATAGTCTTCATCCATGTTTTTTAGGGCTTTAGTCATGTCAACATTGGGCAGTGGTGGTCTAGTGGTATAGGGCGCTGGATCGCTGATCCAAAGGTTGGGGGTTCGAGTCCCACTCTCCACAAGGTTGTCACTGTCCCCCCAGTGCGGCTAACTGGGTTATCAAAGGCGGGCCATGTCTGTCACTGTCTATGGTGAGAGGCATGTAAAAGAACCATTGCTGACTTTCGTAAAGAGTAGCTGCAAAGTCGTCAGCGTGTTTCTGTCCCTTGCTAAAAGGGTTGTGACAGGAAGGGCATCCGACGTAAAAATCTCTGCCAAATTAAACGTGCGAATCAAAATGATTCGCTGTGGCGACTCCCGAGTAAAAGGGAAAAAGCCGAAAGGAAGACAGACAGTCATGTCAACATTGAGACTCCAAATTTACTGGCGAATGGCGTCTGCTTTGTCACCAGTGTGTGGATCATGATACCTTTTATTGGTCATGACGTCAGCCTTGGTTTTCTTTGCTGCGTTCTAGCTTTTACGTTTTTAGTATAATCCATGCTGTGTGTTTTCTTTGCCTTGTGCTCATTTTGCTTAGTTTTCACTTTGTTAGTCGGCTACATGCTTTTATGGGGCAGTGGTGGCCTAGTGGTATAGGGCTCTGGATCGCTGATCCAAAGGTTGGGGGTTCGAGTCCCACTCTCCACAGGGTTGTCACCGTCCCCCCCAGTGCAGCTAACTGGGTTATCAAAGGCGGGCCATGTCTGTCACTGTCTATGGTGAGAGGTTCATGTAAAAGAACCATTGCTGACTTTCGTAAAGAGGAGCTGCAAAGTCGTCAGCGTGTTTCTGTCCCTTACTAAAAAGGGTTGTGACAGGAAGGGCATCCGACGTAAAAACCTCTGCCAAATCAAACGTGCGTATCAGATGATTTGCTGTGGCGACTCCCGAGAAAAAGGGAAAAAGCCGAAAGGAAGACAGACAGTCGGCTACATGCTTTTCTGTTTATATTTTGTTTCCTTAATCCATTAGGTTGTCGGTCCTCAATAAACTCCCCGTGTAGCGTGTGCATCCTGTCTCCACATGCATTCCTGACAGGTAGATTTTGTGTTCGCGTCCCTTTTCGTGGGAGCAGCTAAAGATCGTATTGCACATGTAGCTAACTAATAGCGTACATGCAGAGTTATACGTAATTTATTCGATTTATTTCCTCGCATCAACCAATAAGTCTGTGTGTACTGTCGTTGCCATGGAATTAAAACTATGTACGTACAGCAGGTACTAGATAGACATGTCGTTAAAGCCACTCTACGTTTACACTCTGGTCCATGGAAGCATTCAGATCCTTCCTAGGCGGTGCATTGAAAAGATGGTAAACTGAAGTCATGACGTTATTAACGTCAGTCAGACCTTCCTGAAAACGTATCAGGAGCCCCAATCTGATGTGTTCCAGGAAAAAAATTCTCCACCCCATTACACCAGCCTGTACTGTTCGGAACAGAATGCCTTCGCTGACTTGTATTTCCTGTGCCAAGTTTTGATCCTTTCATCAGCGTGATCCACAGCAATCCCAAATTTTTCAGACCTTTTTATGGTGGGGTTTTTCCTTTCTGCAATAGTCCTGCGTTTTTAAACACTGAAAATCAATCTTTTTCAATTTGTTCATGATGTCGTAACACATTCGAGACCATTTCGGATTTCTGCTTGCGTTCGTTCTATTTCTATCACCGATATCCTTTGATCTCGCTGATACACAAGCTGCGATTTCAAATGGGTCTGTGTCAGTATCTCTGTCCCCTGGCCGGAATTACTGTGTGCAGCACCATCTCTGGATCTGACTCCGCACCAATCGGCTTCACTTTCTGCAGGCCTGGCGTTTTACTCTGGTGCATTCAACATTTCATTCATTTTCTAAAGCGCTTAATCCTAATTGGGGTCGTGGGGAAGCTGGCACCTAACTCGGCTAACTCCGGGTAAGGGCGGGTTACACCTTGGACGGCTCGCCAGGCCATCGCAGGGCCAATACTCGCACAACCATTCATACTCACACTCACACTTAGGGGTGATTTGGAACAGCTAATTACCCTACTGTGCATGTTTTTGGACTGTGGGAGGAAACCGGAGAACCCAGAGGAAACCCACACAAGCACGGGGAGAGCATGCAAACTCCACACAGAAATGCCCGAGCTAGGAATCGAACCCAGGACCTTCTTGCTGTGAGGCGGACGTGCTAACCATTACGCCACTGTGCCGCCTGCATTTAACATTTTAGTCTGAATTTCTTTCGCTCGATAATTTACTGTATTTATTTAATTTATTGTTTAAACTATACAGCTTGGCTGTTCTGTAGATGTATGAACATTGTGTTATTCTTGGTATAGCGTGCCACTCAAGATACATCCATCAGGACTCTCATTGCCAATTGTGTGCGCCTGCAAATAATAACATTTATGGTTCATGCTCGCTCTCTCTCTATCTCTCTCTCTCTCTCTCTCTCTCTCTCTCTCTGCTCCATTTGATCCTATGAACAAACAAACCACTGCCATTCTCAGGCACAGAGATTCACCATCTACACCTCGTTCTGGTTCTGTAATGTTGCTGATTGAAGGCAGAAGACAAGTCTTAAAGTCAGCATGTTCTTTATTATGGGAAAGCTGAAAATCGTTATCAAAGTCCATAGCATGAACAGCCGATATAAAACAGGGATGATCCGGATCAGTAACTAAAACATGAGCTTGGCTCAACACCCGGAAGCAGAGGCAGGAAACAAGCCCTGGAACTGAACATGTTCCTGGGAATTTACACCTTCCAGGGTC
>CM045729.1:13323579-13598579 GCA_024760905.1 Plotosus lineatus
GCCCAAAAATACTGCCATGAATAAAGAATGGTATCAAAATACCCGACAAGAGCAACTCCTCCCAACGATCCAGTCGCACTTTGGTGAGGATTTGTGCATTTTTCAGCATTATGGAGCATCGTGTCATAAAACAAACGTGATCATGAAGTGGCTCAAAGATCATAACACTGATGTTTTGGATGGCCAGGAAACTCCCCAGATCTGAGTCCACTCGAGAACCAGTGGTCCATCCTCGAAAACTTCAAGCACTAATAAGGCAAAAATGGGCCGCAACAAGTCAGATGTAGTCCAGAATATCTGATCTCCAGCATTCCAAAGCCAATCGCTGAAGTTTTGAAAAAGGGTCAACACTGTAAATATTGACTCTCGTCAAAAACTAGATGTATTTGCCAATAAAAGTGTCTAAAACATGTAAAATGTGTGTAATTGTTCTGGGGCATACCATAAAAACACGGGGGGGGGGGGGGCAGCTTACAAAACCAAACAACAAAATGTGCGAAAACATAAAATTTGCATCGCTGACAAAACTTTTGGCCATGACTCTGTGTGTGTGTGTGTGTGTGTGTGTGTGTGTGTGTGTGTATGTGTTATTTAACTGAGAAGCATTATAAAATAGATCCAATAAAAAACCCAACAGCACAACAGCTTGACATTGATTTAACATTGAAATTGTAGCATTTACATAAACTTCTAAACAACGAGTCATGAGATGCAGATTTACGCTGATGGTGGGCTGGGGGGCTTTGATTGCTCTTAATAGTCTGACGTGTTCCTATATCGCCACAACAATACGATCAGAGAGTCAGTATTGAATTTCGTCATGCAGCAGAATGCCGAGAGAGAGAGGGTGAGAGCGAAAGAGAGAGCAAGAGAGAGAGAGAGAGAGAGAGAGAGAGTACAATTTTAAAAGAAAGACTGAGAGGAGCTCGTAACATGCTCTTTAAATGCCTGCCAAAGCCGCCTAAAAACAGCACTGCCCTCTACTTCACTGAGGATGCGGTTATAGCTTGACCTTTCCATCTCAAGCCTGAAAGAAAAGAAAGGAAAAGAATGGAAAGGAGGTTGGAGCGACGAGCAGAACTAGGTCAGAAAGCAAAGAGGAAATCAGGAAGAACGATCACCGAAGGAAGGCACCAGCGTTTTAGTCCGAGTTCATTTCAGTGCACTGCCGATCGAAACGGGGTTAATCTGTCACTGCGGCTGGTTTGCCAAATTCTTTTAGGAAACAATAAACTAAGAAATCAAAGTTTTGCTGGCAGGCGCCGTTGCGTTGGGAAATGTAAAAACCTGTCCAGTTCCGATATGTAAATACAAGCGCTTTACAATCTCCATCTGGGTTTCTTAAACATCTGTTGCAATTTTTTTTTTTCAGAGGAGTTTAATAATCCATAATCACATCGAGCAACAACGACAATAACAATAATAATCAATGTTCATCTGAGCTTTATTCACAAAGGCTGGATTTATTTAATTCATTCATTTTCTGAGCCACTTAATCCCAATTACTGTCGCGGGGAGGATGGCACCCGTCCCAACCGACTCCGGGTGAGGGTCGGGTACATGCTGGACAGCTCGCCATGACATCGCAGCCCAGAAACAGCCCTTTTTAAGAACAACAGCAGTGGTTCACCACAGGCTCTGAGAGAGCCAGTCAGCTGCACCGCAAGGAGATCGATGACAGTGGGACTTGAACCTCCGACCTTCGACTCAGTAAGCGTGCACCTTCGCCACCGAGCCACCGCGGCCCCGGATTTGTTAAGCCTGTGTAAAAGAAACGTTTGTGCTTGGCTGCATGGAGGGTAATGAAATTAGAACGATTATAAAAAGACAGTGAACCGATATGGATTGTCACAGAGAGCAGTTTTAGACTTGCATCGCCGTTTAGAAAGGACAACGGACATTAAATGTTCGGATCGTTAGGACGGCAGATATCTGGAAAGGTGTATTTGGCGGGAGTGCTTGTGTTCGATCTCATACTAATCCTAGTTTCTGATCTATTGTTTATTTTCAATTTGTTTTTTCCTTCCATGACACACTAAAGTAACAAACCAAAATGTCTAAAGCTGTGTAGTGTTTTTTTTTTTAAGTAAGTAATCACTCTGGTGTTTCTGCAACATGATTGCTCGCATTAAATCATCTCCTGTCGCTTAGTAATTTAAGATCATTAGAACGAGGTTAGAACGTTTCCCTCACAAAAAGAAGGATCTGGGTTCGAGTAAAAGAAGGATCTGGGTTCCACTGTGTGGAGTTTCTCTGTTCTTTACTTGCATGCTTGGGTTTCATTCAGGTACTTCGCTGATCCAAATTGCCCCAGGTGTGGGTTCGATTATGTCAGCTGTCCAGCTGTTCCGGGTGTATGTGTACCCCACCTTCTCCCACAGTTGGCTGAAATAGGCTTCAGCCTCCTTGCAACCCCAGTTAGATTAAGCAGTTTGGTAAATTAATTAAATTACTGGTGCTTGTGTGCGTGTGTGTGTGTGTGTGTGTGTGTGTGTGTGTGTGTGTGTGTGTGTGCGTGCATGCATTTCAGTCAGGAGCAAATGTCCACACAAGGGTAGGAATATCTGATAATTGAATGCTGCCCACAAGGTTCTGTTTTGTTTTTGTTTTTTTTCCTACTGAAAACGTATTTATTTTGGTGTTGAGGTGAAGGTTCCAGTTAGAAACAGGTGTGGTGTTAAACAGCTACATTAACAAGAGAAAGTTCTCATGTGGACAGTAAATAAACATGTGTGTGTGTGTGTGTGTGTGTGTGTGTGTGTGTGTGTGTGTGTGTGTGTGTGTGTGTGTGAGAGAGAGAGAGACACGATCACTCCTGGCTTTTAATAAGATTTATTACCTTTGGATCACACAGGAGAGAGAAAGATAGCTCAAGAGAGAGAGAAATCAGAACAAAGCCAAGTGGCAGAACCTCTTCTCTTCTCCTCCTCACCTCTCCACCACTCTCTGTTCCTCCTCTTCTCTTTTCCTGTTGTATTCCTGTATTGGAAGCACATTACGTCGATGGCGTGAGATCAAGGAAGGGAAAGAGTGATTTCATCAGGAATGCCGCTGTTGCTTAACGTCAAATCTAGTGTGTGTGTGTGTGTGCGTGTGCGTGTGCGCGCAACGTTCTGACAAGTTTTCGTTGTCTTTATGGCCTAATAAAAGCAGCAGTGGATTAGACAGAACATTCAACAACCCGTGTGTGTGTGTGTGTGTGTGTGTGTGTGTGTGTGTATGTGTGTGTGTGTGTATGTGTGTGTGTGTGTATGTGTGTGTGTGTGTGTGTGTGTGTGTGTGTGTGTGTGTATGTGTGTGTATATGTGTGTGTGTGTATGTGTGTGTGTGTGTGTGTGTGTGTGTAAGAATTTGCTCAAGTCTAACTTGTGCAGAAAGCGAGTGTGAGGTGTGAGCTAAGTGGTAGCCATTGCAATTTACACTGGCTCCGTTTCTGAAGCCTGAATTTCAACACAGCCTGCACATCGTGTTGAGTTACCGTTTTATTGAAAACTCGTTTTTTCACACATTTACCTTCATGTGTATCCTACATACTACAACATTAGCTGTGCTCGTAACACTGATCTTGCCAGCTCATTACACATAGATCAGTTACCAGGCACCGTTCGTATTTATGTACTTGATAATATGCCTGAAGCATAAAAAACCACCGCTGTGGTCACGCCCAGGTTTCGCTGTACGTCACTGCTGAATTCTAGCTGAAATCTCGGTACAGCAAGAGATCGGAGTCACTTTTACACCAATTTTCAGATTACTTAGAGTATTCATTATTCATTTGGTCAACCGCGTCATCTGACTAGGATGAAGCCAGTCTTGGCCGACCCGAAATGAACGCAGGGTACACCATAAACAGCTTGCTAGACCATCTCAGGGCAACACACACACACACACACACACAAAAACATTCATACTCACATCTTGGGGCATACGGCATCATGTCTCATTAACCACATTTTATTTTATGTATAAATATTTCTGTGTGTGTGTGTGTGTGTGTGTGTGTGTGTGTGTGTGTGTGTGTGTGTGTGTGTGTGTGTTTCTTTGTTTTAAAAGTATTGAGAGCATACACTGACATTGGCTTGTGCACATGTGTATTTGGAGCCACTGGCCTATTTCTGCAGCACAATCGATTTTCTTCCTGGGAGGATTTTCAAAATCACAAATTAATGAAAACACATCAAAAAATAAATAAATGTAGACATCATACTGCTGCTCTGATAATCTTTCACTTCTGACTAACATATGTTATCTTTGATTCTTTCCTTTTTTTAACCACAATAATGAGTGCTCTCCCATGCCAGTGGATTTTTATAACTTCCAGGACACACCCGATGCCTGTGGGAATGAATATCTGTCTCCACTTCTCTCTCTCTCTCCATCTCTCGCTCTCTCTCTGTCTCTCCCACTCTCTCTCTCCTGCTCTCTCTTACAATCTTGGCATGTTTGAAATCCGCTCATTCTTACTTTCATCACTGTATCGCTCTTGGTAGAGGTTTGGTGATCAATAGCAGATGCAGGTCTGGCTTACACTTGTTGGTCGGAACCAGGAATTGCGGGTTGTGTGGCCTCTATTTTTTATTTTTTTTTAAACTTCTCTCTCAGATATATTTATGTCTTTCCTCTCTTGTGTATCTTTTCTTCCTCGGTTCTCTCTTAGATTTTTTTGTTAGCTTTTCTTCTCCAAGAGCATTGTCATCCCCCATGATTATTTTTTAAAGCATTTCTCTTTTCTCTCCCCTCCCCTTGCAGTCCTGATTAAAACCTTCCTCCTGTCATTTCTGTAGCAGCAGATACGCTTCCCTCGCATCCCAGCCCTGATTTATTTCCTGTCCTTGGAAGACTTTCTGCTTCTACTCTCTTCCCTTTTTATTTTCCTCACTGTGCTGCCAGATTACAGTCAGAAAATAGGATTAGGATTTTTTTTAATTAAGCATTGTTTCAGTAAGTGCTGTAAAAATTCCTGATTATAAAGAACTATAAAATAGAGAGGAATACAATTTTATTCACTCATTTTCTGAACCGCTTAATCCAAATTATGGTTGCGGGGAGACTGGCGCCCGTCTCAGCCAACTCAGGTCGAGGGCAGAATACACAATGGACAGCTCACCAGGCAGAAACACGCTGACGGCGATGCAGCTGCTCTTGACGAAAATCAGCGGTGGTTCTTTTAGATGAACCTCTCACTACAGACAGTGAGAGACCTGACTGACCTTTGATAACACAGTTAGCAGCACTGGGTGGGACAGCAGTTGGTGGCTTGAACCACAGACCATGGGATCAGTAATCTAGCACCTTACTGCCTTGCCCATCACAGCTTAATCTTTACACCTAATTTGGTTTAGGAAAGTGTCAACTTCCTGGATCTATGCAATTCATTCATTCATTCATTCGCCGAACCGCTTTATCCTACTGGAGTCGCCAGCCTGAACAGCACGCTAGGTCATCACAGGGCCAACACCCACAAACTTTCACATACACGCTCACCTAGGGACAATTTGGAAATTTTTTGTTAGCCTAAAGTGCATGTCTAGATGGTCAGTAGTAACGAGAGTCTTCTTCTTTTCCTATCGGCTTTTTCCCTTTTTCAGAGGTCGCCACAGTGAATCATCTGATTTGCGTGTTTGATTTGGCATAGGTTTTTACGTCAGATGCACTTCCTGACACAACCCTTTAGCAAGGGACAAAAACATGCTGACGGCTTTGCAGCTCCTCTTTACGAAAGTCAGCAATGGTTCTTTTACATGAACCTCTCACCATAGACAGTCTGATCTGTAAATGTGATTCATTGTGTGTTGGTCCTGCAGTGGTCTGGAGGGCTATTTTTGATGTACCCTACCTTCACCTAGTTTCGGCTATGAACCTAATAGTATTTAGCGGTACGGCAAATGAGCGAGTGAGTAATTCGTGTCACAAACAAGTTCACAATAACATGCCTTGGCACTCAAGTATTTTCTAATAGTCTTCCTCTGACATCCCAAATAAATAAATTAATCTGAATGGAGAAAATATGTATTAAAATGCATTAAAATTGTAAGTTCCTCATCCCTGTACTCTCCTAAAACACTTTTTTAAATCCTTGTATGAAAGATGAAATATCTTCAAGAAGTAGTGTAGGGGTTCAGGGTAAGCTTGCATTTGTACCATTTTAGTTTCCATTACTTTCTTAAGTTCACAGACACGTCAGGAGTAAGTCTAGCAGTGTTTGCTCGTCTTCACAAGTGAGCCCTCGATTCGGAACAAGACCCAGAGCTTGTGCTTGAGTTGATGTTGTATTAGTTCAGCATTCGCTGGCACACATGCTTAAGTTTGCTATTTATTTGATTGCTTCACATTAAATAAGGCTTTGTGGTATATTTGGATTTCTCTCTCTCTGTCTCTCTCTCTCTCTCTCTCTCTCTGTTTCTCTCTCTCGCTCTCTCTCTCTCTCTCTCTCTCTCTCTCTCTCTCTGTCTCTCTCTCTTTCTCTGTTTTTCACACACACACATATGATTTATCAAATTTCAGTTTTGTGACTGATTTTTCCTCTGGCTTCAGTTGCACATGATTGCTCTTTTGGGACTTTTGGAAAATGCTAGCAAGAAACCACTCCAACTTCTCCCTCTCTTTTGACATTTAAGATTTTGTGCAAACTGAAAAAAAATGTGTTTGACTCTCATATGTCTTTTTCTACACTCAAATACCATAGTAGTCACTGCCTCCAGTCGGTCTGAGTGTCCTACCTATGGTAGCAGAGTCCTGCTTTTCCCAAAAGCCGGGAAATAGTGTTGTGTAGAATTAGATGAAAATCCTGGAGCACAGGAACAAGCACCAAAGAGCTTTTAACCTGAACCGAGCCACACTGTTGGGCATAAATTTCGAAAAGAGGTTCAGTCGCCGGCCAGCCACTAAACCATATCCTTGCCAATGATTCTAACTGGATCCAGCCAGCAGGTTGATTAGCCTTTGTGTGTGTGTAAGAACATATTTTCTAAATTATGGCCTTGCCAGTGCAGAGGCTCAATTATAGAGTACCACTGGCTCTGGGGAGTCGAAGTTAAGATTGAAAGGCAGGGGTTCCTTTACTTGTGTATCTTGTGTGTTGTGGCATTGTGCCCTGGTATCTCCAGGTCAGCCACACACTTTATTTAGAGCAGACAGTTCTTAAAATACATACACCTCACCGCAGAGCGGGGCAAATGCATGACGGCAGAGTTTGAACATTTGTGCTATGGGTGTGTGCACCAGGAGATATTTATCAGATGATTTGCATTTGCATGAGAGGGAGCGACCTAATCGAATTCCATTATCTCATTTTGTCTGATTCATGTGTATGTGGTGTCGAGATAGTTATCGGAACGTGCAGGACATGTTCTCCTCAGGGATAAAAGTTTACAACGCTGAATCACAGAATGCACACTGAAGCCTCGAGTCATGCCGTTAGTTTAACCGATTGGCCTCATGAGAGTAAACCAGTGTTTTGTTCTTTGCAGCTGAGACTGAGACTGGGTGGAGACTTAAATGACTAAATGACGTCTAACCAGGGAGTATGTGAGCAATGGGACATTGTGATGTAATCATGGGCGGATCAAACATAGGAAGAGTTTCTCACCTAGGGAACTTGCTGGTAATCACGGGTTTCCAGATTCAGTTTACTTACTCCTGAGATTTATTTTTGGATGTTTTTAAAAATTGTCTACATTAGTGGAGCTCAAAATCAGAGCACCACGGTCATGCAACTAACTGGGTTATCAAAGGCCAGATGTCTCTCACTGTCTGGAGTGAGAGGTTCATGTATTGGATTGCTCTCAGGGTGTTTCTGCCCTGTGATAGCCAGGCGAGCTGTCCAGGGTGTACTTTGCCCTCGTACAGCGTCAGTTGAGATGGGCACCAGCCACTCCAACTCTAGTTAGGATTAAGCAGTTTACAAAATGAATGAATTTTTCTTTGTTAAAAAACACGTCACATTTTCATGATTAGGTTTAAATTAGGTGGTGTGTTTGCTCTCGTAGTCCTATGAATGCGTTCTGTTAGCGAAGCTCCCGATCAGAGGCCGTGTCTGTGCCACCCTAGGATACCGAATGAGATTGCTACATCATCAATAAACAAAAAATGCAAGACACAGTGTAATTAAGGTAGGTAAGCAAAAAGACAACAAACATTACTGGGAGCACGGAACATGAACCTGTTACTCGCATAATTAAGGTAACAACAAAGGTAAAGCAAATTAATCAAAATGCGATGCAAAGAAAATTCTGTGTTTAACCTTACCTGCATTTGCTTCGGACCATAGTCTGGACTCAGGGGAAGAGAATTATTCATTACTTTTTCCTTGGCTGAAGTTGATTTAACCCTCAAAAGAGTTGTGCTACCCTAATAACATCTGTGTAATGTCAGACACCTATCAATACAGATATCCACTAAGAGCTCCACTTTTGGGCAGTGCCTAAGTACAGACGCTCCCTGACTTACATTTTTAATTGGTTCCGGATGGCCGAACGCAAAAGTTGAAAGTGAACGCAAGTTGTTACAGTGACGTATGACATGTGACGTATGACGCTCATACTGTACTATACATCCATAAATACCATTACCGTATCTCGTAAAACAACCCTAAATCAATTATTATAAACATAACATTGTAAAATAATATCAAATAATATCAACATTAATTTCAAATAAGTTAAATTCAAGCAAAATAATTTCAAATAGATTCATTTTAATCAAATTCACTCATCAAGTATCAAATGCAGTATCAAATATAACCTTTAACATTCTCTATGATGCGATCTTTCTCTCTCTCTCTCTCTCTCTCTCGCTCTCTCTATATATATATATATATATATATATATATATATATATATATATATACAGTGATACCTCTGCTCACGAACATAATTGGTTCCCAGAAAGTGTGTGTGAGGCGAAAAGTTCGTCTTCCGAACATTTATTTCCCATAAGAAACCATTAAAATGAGAATAATCCGTTCCCAGGTCCCCATAAAACATAATTTTCTACTAAATAAGCCTTAAAACTACACAAAAATATACCTTATTTTATGTATAATAAATGTCTATTGTATTGTAATTAAAGAAATAAACTGTACTGTATAATAAAGTCGTTTTATTTACCTTTGTGATGGTAGTTGACGGCTTGATGGAATGGAGTGGGAGGAGGAGGGAGGGAGGGAGGGACTTACCGTTTGGAAGGAGAGTTTGGAAGGAGAGTTTGGAAACGCCTACTGTTTGGAAACACGCAGAGCCACACACGCACCCTTAATAGCTTCCTTGTTCTTAAGGATGGTGGTAGACTTAGCGTACTGGTACTGGGACGCTGAGTCACACAAACGCACACCTCGTTCGTGTTTTTCAATGATCTCCGCCTGTGGTGGGGGCTATTTCGGTCCCATAATAGCAAAAGTACACTCAATATGGTCCAAAATGTCTAGCAAACACAAACCACTTCCGCATTCAAAGAAAGGGGGTGACGAACTGTGACGCCATGAGCGTGCGTCAGCTTCTCGTGGCCGCCACCGTGGCGCTGTTCGACCGCGTGGTTTGGTTCGTCCGCCGAAAAGTAGTTCGTCAGCCGAGACTATATTTTCGCGAATTTAAAGTTCTTGAGGCGAAAAGTTCGTGAGCTTAAGCGTTCGTCAGCCGAGGTTTGACTGTATATGATTTTCTGAGTAGATCCTTCCGTAGGAGAGTGCTCAATACTTTTTGGTAGAGCAAATAGCAATAAAAATAAAAATAAAAGGACAGGACAAAGACATCACCCCTCGAAACAGATCTGTAGTGATAAATGGAGTTTCAATAGAAAGTCTTTGTCCTGTCCTTTTATATATATATATATATATATATATATATATATATATATATATATATCTGTCTGTCTTCCTTTCGGCTTTTTCCCTTTCTCGGGAGTCGCCACAGCGAATCATCTGATTCGCACGTTTGATTTGGCAGAGGTTTTTACGTCGGATGCCCTTCCTCTCACAACCCTTTTAGCAAGGGACAGAAACACGCTGACGACTTTGCAGCCTACTCTTTACGAAAGTCAGCAATGGTTCTTTTACATGCCTCTCACCATAGACAGTGAGAGACATGGCCCGCCTTTGATAACCCAGTTAGCTGCACTGGGGGGGACAGTGACAACCTTGTGGAGAGTGGGACTTGAACCCCCAACCTTTGGATCAGCGATCCAACGCCCTATACCACTAGACCACCACTGCCCCGCTTTATTTATATATATATATATATATATATATATATATATATATATATATATACTGGTCCTTCTCAAAAAATTAGCATATTGTGATAAAGTTCATTATTTTCTGTAATGTACTGATAAAAATTAAACTTTCATATATTTTAGATTGATTGCACCCCAACTGAAATATTTCAGGTCTTTTATTGTTTTAATACTGATGATTTTGGCATACAGCTCATGAAAACCCAAAATTCCTATCTCAAAAAAATTAGCATATCATGAAAAAGTAGTCTAAACGAGCTATTAACCTAATCATCTGAATCAACCAATTAACTCTAAACACCTGAAAAAGATTCCTGAGGCTTTTAAAAACTTCCAGCCTGGTTCATTACTCAAAACCGCAAACATGGGTAAGACTGCCGACCTGACTGCTATCCAGAAGGCCATCATTGACACCCTCAAGCAAGAGGGTAAGACACAGAAAGAAATCTCTGAGCGAATGGGCTGTTCCCAGAGTGCTGTATCGAGGCACCTCAGTGGGACGTCTGTGGAAAGGAAAAAGTGTGGTAGAAAATGCTGCACAACCAGAAGAGGTGACTGGACCCTGAGGAACATTGTGGAGAAGGGCCGATTCCAGACCTTGGGGGACCTGTGGAAGCAGTGGACTGGGCTACAGGTGCCGCATTCCCCAGGCCAAGCCACTTTTGAACCAGAAACAGCGGCAGAAGCACCTGACCTGGGCTACAGAGAAGCAACACTGGACTGTTGCTCAGTGGTCTAAAGTACTTTTTTCAGATGAAAGCAAATTTTGCATGTCATTCGGAAATCAAGGTGCCAGAGTCTGGAGGAAGACTGGGGAGAAGGGTATGCAAAATGCCTAAAGTCCAGTGTCAAGTACCCACAGTCAGTGATGGTCTGGGGTGCCATGTCAGCTGCTGGTGTTGGTCCACTGTGTCTTATCAAGGGCAGGGTCAATGCAGCGAGCTATCAGGAGATTTTGGAGCACTTCATGCTTCCATCTGCTGAAAAGCTTTATGTAGATGAAGATTTCATTTTTCAGCACGACCTGGCACCTGCTCACAGTGCCAAAACCACTGCTAAATGGTTTACTGACCATGGTATTACTTTATAATTGGCCTGCCAACTCTTCTGACCTGAACCCCATAGAGAATCTGTGGGATATTGTGACAAGAAAGTTGAGAGACATCAGACCCAACACTGTGGATGAGCTTAAGGCCGCTATCGAAGCATCCTGGGCCTCTGTAACACCTCAGCAGTACCACAGGCTGATTGCATCCATGCCACACCAGATTGAAGCAGTCATTTCTGCAAAAGGATTCCCGACCAAGTATTGAGTGCATAACTGAACATAATAGTTTGAAGGTTGACTTTTTTTGTATTAAAAACACTTTTTTCTTATTGGTCAGATGAAATATGATAATTTTTTGAGATAGGAATTTTGGGTTTTCATGAGCTGTATGCCAAAATCATCAGTATTAAAACAATTAAAGACTTGAAATATTTCAGTTGGTGTGCAATGAATCGAAAATTTATGAAAGTTTAATTTTTATCAGTACATTACAGAAAATAATGAACTTTATCACAATATACTAATTTTTTGAGAAGGACTAGTATATATTAAACAGTGAACAGAACAACAGTTTGGTTTCATGCCAAGAAAGCGCACTACAGATGCAGTGTTTGCTTTGAGGATGTTAATAGAGAAGTACAGAGAAGGCCAGAGTGACGGGGTGCCGAGAGAGGAACTGTGGTATTGCATGAGAAAGTCTGGAGTATGTTAGAGTGGTGCAGGACATGTATGAGAGATGTAAGACAGTGGTGAGGTGTGCTGTCGGGGTGAAAGAAGAGTTCAAGGTGGAGGTGGGACTGCATCAAGGGTCAGCTCTGAATCCCTTCTTGTTTGCTATGGTGATGGACAGGCTGACAGACGAGGTTAGACAAGAATCTCCATAGACTATGATGTTTGCAGATGATATTGTGATCTGTAGTGAGAGCAGAGAACAAGTGCAGGAAAATCTAGAGAGGTGGAGGTATGCCCTGGAAAGGAGGGGAATGAAGGTTAGCCTCAATAAAACAGACTACATGTGTGTGAACGACAAGGACCCAAGAGGAACGGTGAGATTACAGGGAGCAGAGATAAAGAAGGTGGAGGATTTTAAGTACTTTGGCTCAACAATCCAGAGCAATGGAGAGTGTGGAAAAGAGGTGAAGAAGCGCGTGCAGGCAGGTTGGAATGGTTGGAGAAAAGTATCCGGTGTGATGTGTGATAGGACGGTATCGGCAAGAATGAAGGGAAAAGTGTACAAGACGGTGATGAGGCAACACTTGTTGTATGGTTTAGAAACACGATGTTGTATGGTTTAGAAACAGTGGCGCTGATGAAAAGACAGGAGGCAGAGCTGGAGGTAGCAGAGATGAAAATGTTGAGGTTCTCTTTGGGAGTAACGAGGATGGATAGGATCAGAAATGAGGACATCAGAGGGACAGCACATATTAGAGATTTTGGAGACAAAGTCAGAGAGGCTAGATTGAGATGGTTTGGACATGTACAGAGGAGGGATAATGAGTATATTGGTAGTAGGATGCTGAGGTTGGAACTACCAGGCAGAAGGCCTCGAGGAAGACCAAAGAGAAGATTTATGGATGTGATGAAGGAGGACATGAAGGTAATTGGCATAAGAGTAGAAGATACAGAGGATAGGGTGAGATGGAGGCGGATGGTTTGCTGTGGCGACCCCTGAAGGGAAAAGCCGAAAGGAAAAGAAAATATATATAACTGAACTGGGAAGAAGGAGGGGGCACGTTCAGTCTGTTGTTTGTTCACAATGTTAACAGTGTTATTACGTCATTGCGTCAAGCGTACACGTAGATACGTCTAAACTCAAAATTTGATTTTGAGGGTTGCAAGTCTGAATCCCAACATGCTAAGACCGCTGGGTAAGGTCTTTACCACAAATGTACTTCTGTCAATGCCAGCAGAATAAATGGGTACCAGCAAATAATAAGTAAACCTGCGTTGAATTAGCATCACATCCTGGAGAATTTGAAATGAAAATTCACACTACATAAAGTGGGATAAGATCCAGCATTGATGAGCAAACAGGCTGGGGTGTAAAAATGCAACAGACTTCAGCTTTACCTTCACTTGTGTTGTTATCTTATAAATCTCTGACAAAGAAGCAGCACTTACAAATCCAGACAGTCCAGGCATTAATGTATAGTGATTTAATAGGATTTTTAAATATAGTCTGAACCTCAATGGCAAGAGACAAAACCCTAGCATAAACTTTGCACGTGCCCACACCCTCCCATAAACTATGGGCTGCAAGGACACTTGAATATGGCGAGGGTGCCAGCCTTTCTATAAGGTTTAATCAACCTATTAAAAACAGAACATTTGCTTTTCTTTAAAAAAAATGCTTTAAATGTTTCTTTGGGTGGTGTTTAATGATTGTGTTCACTGGTAATTGTATTTATGAAATTTATGGTACATAAACTAAATGTATGTTTCCTTTTCTACAGAAGGCTTAAGGTAATTCCTTACCTATGTGGCCTTTTTTTTTTTTTTTTAACTTTTTTCTACTCTCTGTCACTGTGACTTGCTGTGGAAAGTGAGATACCACAGAGCTCTGTGTAAATTTGTAAGGTCTCTGTTGTTAATAAAGTGTTGGATACTTTCACCCTTCGACAGCACATATTGAGCGCTGCAAGGCAAAGGGAAGCAAAAAAGAAAGAAAAACACATACATGTAGCTCATCCAGTCCATTAAGCAGTACAAGTTATACCTGTCTGTGTAAGGGGGATAGAGATGAATGAGGGGGAGAGATAGGGAGGGAGAGAGGGAGAGAGAGAGAGAGAGAGAGAGAGAGAGAGAGAGAGACATGGAGTCATTCTCTCCTGTTGTCAGTGTAGCTGTTGAACGGTGAGCCAGAGGCATAAGTGTCTGGTCACTGTCAGTATAGATCAGAGTTTCCCCTCTCTCAATGTTTCACAAGTGGAAAATCACTTCCTGCTACTGTAGCTGTCAACATGGCAGAGCAAGCAATGTGAAGAAAGGACGGAAGGAGATGTAAAGAATTGATAGACAGAACAACAGGCAGACAGATGGGTGATTGGCATCATCCACAGCAAGGGAAGAGCCGAAGGAGGAACGGTGGATTATGAGAGTATGTAGATTAGATAATGTAAGATACATGGGTGGATGAAGGAGTGGATGGACAGGTCAGAGGCTGGATGAATGGATGGATGGTTGATAAGGAGATATGCAACTTTCTGGCCTATACAAATAATTTTCAGGATTAGCATGTATCACTGATATAAGGGATGAAAAAAGGGATGGTTGAATAGATACGGAGAACAATGAATGAAAGGCTTATGGTTGGATGGTAGGCATGTATACACAGATATGACGAATGAATTAATAGATGGTTGCACAGACAGACAGACAGATAGATGAATACAGGAATGAGTGGATGAATCGGAAGACACAAAGATGGATGGAAGGGTTCTAGGCACAACTTTTATATGCAACTCACAGAGAGAATAATTAGTGGATGATTCTGGTTGCATGGTAAGTATGTGTACATGATTATCATTAATGAATGGTTGGACAGAGAAATAAACAGCTAGGTAGAAGTATGGATGGATGGGTATGAGCCATGTATACATAAGCTACAGTTATGATTAATGAATGCATGGATGAAGAGGTAGAGGGTTGGATGAAAGGGTGAGCAGGACAAACAAATGGAAGGATGGATGGATGAATGGGTCAGTGATATGCATGTAGAGACAAGTATGTAAAAGTACAGGGATCCCTCACTTTCCGCGGTTAATGGGGACTGAGACACACACACACCCGCGACAACCGATTTTCGCGAAGTAGGATAGACCCCCCCCCCTCGACGAACGTATACATACATGTATATGTACATAATATCAATAAATACATATTTAATGCTATAAATGCTTATAATACCAATTAAACATTCAAAAATAATGCATAAGATGTAAATAAAATATAAATACACACATACAAACGTGTGCACGCGCACACACATATGCACGTGCATACACTCAGATGCGCACCTCACATAAAAATGTAAGTAGTTTTGTTGTTGTTGTTTTTTGTTTTTTTTTTTGCATAATTGGCCTTGTTTTGTGGCATTTTCCTTAACTTTTTTTATTTTTCGATGAATATTTTTGAAAAACCCGCGATGCACTGAAGCACGAAGTAGCGAGGATTCACTGCATATATAATGAATGGTTGGCTGGCAGGATGGAAAGATAGTTGGTAGGATAGTGATAGGTGATAGGCATGTAAGGTGGAGGGAAGCTACCTTTTTGTCAACCGGGGAGAACCCCAATGTGTAGGCACCAAGACAGGGAACAACAAGAATGCCCACACCGGTTTGCTCTCCTCATGATCAACTCAAGAATGGAATAAGGTTCAGCCCCTCTTGAAATAGGTAGTTCCAGAGCACAAACCATGCATTGAGGTGAGGCCGACTATCGAGTTGGTATCTCTCCACCTCACGCACCCGCTCAGGTTCCTTCCCCACCAGAGTGGTGACATTCTATATCCCAAGAGTCAGAGTCTGTAGCTGAGGATCAGTCTGACAGAACCCCTGCCTTTGGTTACCACCCAACTCACACTGCACCCGACCCCTATAGCCCCTCCCACAGGTGGTGGGTTCATGGGACAGCGGACTCATGTCTCCTCTTCGGGCTGGTCCCAGCCAGGCTCCATGGGCAGAAGCCTGACCACCAGGCGCTCACCTTCGAGCACCCCCCACGCACACACATCTGCCTTCAGGGGGCATGGTGACCTGTGTCCGGGGAAGGGTAATTGTGTTCTTGTGTTTTTCTTCATCAGGGTCTTTTGATTCGTGCTTCGTCTGGACCTTCACCTAGGACCTAGTTTACCTTGGGTGACCCTATCAGGGGCAAAATGCCCCCAACAACATCACTCTAAGGATCATTAGGACACGCAAAGTTCTTCACCACAATTCAAGGAGGTGATGGATTGAGGAATAATTAAGTGAAAAAAATGGATGGATAGAGTAATAATTAAAATAATGAATGGTCAGCTGGCTGGAGTAATAATTAAATTAATAAATGAGTTGATGGATGGGTTGGTGGAGTAATAATTACATTGATAAATGGATGGTTGGAGTAATAAATTATTAAATTGATGGATGGATGGATGGAGTAATAATTAAACTAAGAAATGGACGGTTGGAAGGACTAATAATTAGATTAATAAATGGATGAATGGCATTAGAAGTCAAATTTATAAATGGATGAATAGAGTAATAATTAAATTACTAAATTGATGAATGGAGTAATAATTAAATTAATAATTAATTGAATAAATGGAGGGATGAATGGAGTAATAATTAAATGAGTGGTTGATGGATGGATGGACGGATGAAGTATTTAAATTGATGGATGGATGGAATCATGATTAAACTAATAGATGGATGGATGGAGTAATAAATAAATCAATAAATGGATGGATGGAGTAATAATTATATTAATATGAGTGGATGGACGGATTAATTGAGTAATAATAAAATTAATAAATGAATGGAGTAATTAAATTAATAAATGGAGTAAAAGATCGACGACACTGCTGAGTTAGATGAGGTGATTTCTAGATGAAGACATAAATGGTGATTATTTTGGAGTAATGGGTGGACAAAAATCCTGTGTGTGTGTGTGTGTGTGCGCGCACATGTGCGTGCGTGCGCGTTGGGATGTGGCATGTGGCCCTACCCTCTTGCATCTGGAATTGCTTAACTCTAACACACAGACAGTCTTATGGAGCAGAGCAATACTGCAATAAACTCTCTCTCTCTCTCTCTCTCTCTCTCTCTCTCTCTCTCTCTCTACCTCTGTCTCTCTCTCGCTCACTCTCTCTCTTTCTCGCTCTCTGTCTCTCTCTCTCTCTCGCTCTCTCATACATATACGCACACAATTAGAGGATGTTTGTTCACCCATTACTACAAAATAATAAAAATTTATTCCTTCACACAACACATATACACACACACACACACACACACACACACACACACCACACACAAGGTATAGTACATGCAGTAGATCTCTGATTGCTGAAAGATTAATAATAAGGCCATTACAGGCCAGAGAGTGAGAGTGTTGAGATGAGATGAGTAGTGGGATGTGGTGCTCAGATCCCTGATACAAGACGTCCTTCTCACGTTTTCTATATCCATACTTTAATCACACCTTTATCAACAGAGACTGAGAATACAGGCTCAGCACCTAAATTTTTGAAGGTCCCACATAGGACATGTGATCATGTTTTGTTTGTGGACTCCAAAAAAAAAAAAAAAAAAAAAAAAACTAAATTGGATTTGGAAATGACTTTTTCATTATTGTTATTGTTGTTATTCCACAGAACAAAAACATGTCCCAAGTGCGAACGGCCACACACACATACATTCCTCAGGCCATTAGCTCAAAGACTCCAGGGACCTGCTGGATTACATCACAAATATGATCTGGAAAAAATGATCAGTCCTCACTGAAACCATACAGTGAAAATGAACGAGAGAGAGAGACAGAGAGAGAGAGAGAGAGAGAGAGAGAGAGAGAGATTCATAACGTGTTAATAACACCCCCACTCTCTGTCTACTGTTTATTCTCCCTAATTTCTCTACATATCTGTCCCACACACACACACACACACACACACACACACACACACACACACACACACACACACACACACACACACAGTATTCCCAGTTGAGCTTTAATTAGGCACATAGCGTTCTTTAGATGTTTATAGCCGGCTCTACACCCATCAGCCAATATAACTTAATCACAGCGCAACAAAAGCAGTCGTAGGGTTGTTTATGCTGGCACCTGCTTACGTTAAACAGACTCCACCTTCAGAGGGCATAGCTCTGTGGGTAATAGCCTCATTAAACACAGCTAAGCGTCCATAGAGCCAAGCCGATGCATGGAAGATTTAGAAAATGCTGGAAGGAGCAGCTCGTTGTGTCATTACTTATTTCCAGTATTTGGAGCTGGCATGGTGCTTATTCAGAGCGGAAATGTTCTTTAAGTTAAAGATGTGTGTGTGTGTGTGTGTGTGTGTGTGTGTGTGTGAGAGAGGGAGAGGGAGAGGGAGCGCACACTCCCTAAATAATTGCTGTATTGAGTATTTGTCAGCAGTTATTAAGTATATATCCAATATATCTAATTTTGTTTGCATGCAGCCTGCACTTATAATAATGGATAATAAGTGCCTTAATAACTTCCTACTTGGTTCTTTACGATGGCACGTCTACGAACCAAGACGATCATCTTCTTTTGAGGGACTTTCAATAGAATTGCTTCGTTTTTTTCTGATTCCGTCTTTACTTCGACTGATTTTTTTCGTGTCACATTAAGAGATTGAGCTCCTGCAACTGGGATGTCGTCTCTCCAGATCTAATCTTCAGCTCGTTTCCATCCTAGCTCCACTCATTCACGTAATAACTGTATGTTCCCGCCTGTTATTTCCTTTGCTCGGGTCATTAAAAGACAATGTTTAATAAGATAGGACGAGATCTTTGGCCATACACACACTCCCGTTTTACGTAAACACTGTCACCGTGATACATGTTTTGCTTCACTGCCTGGATTTGTTCTTTTTGGATATGACAGCCTTACGGTATTCTCGCACCTCAGTTTCAGCAAGGGACGTAGAGTAAATAACGCAAACACTTGGCACTGTTCTTCTCTCTCCTGTCTGATATGTTGGGTATGGTATGATTCATCAATTTGGGATTAAGAAGAGCAAACATTCGTAATTTATGATGATGTAAGTGTTATTTTATGCAAATCGTTTTTTTATGCTTCATTCTTTCTGAATCTGTTTCAGAGCAAAGAGCAACAACTTCAAGCCATGAACGAAAGCAACAAAGTCTTCCTCTACTGTGGCTTCCTGGATTACAGGTAGGTTTGTCTCGCGATGGTTTAGACAGCGGTAGCTCATACAGCACAAGTTGCAGCTGCATTGTGTTCACAGTCACATGGCTGTCTTCAGAGGACTTCTTTCATTTAGCAAGTGTTCCACTACAGGACAGAGGGATTACCTTTTATGGTTTCTCAGCAGTATAAAAAAAAACCCAATGCTTTCTGACTTGATTTTTTCAAGAGTCAATCAGAGAGGTGTAAATGTGGGCTTATTTCATGGCGATTCCACAATTATAAATATGAATGTAACTGATTTAATCGTACATGTAATTGTACCCCCCCCCCCCCCCTCCAAAAAAAATCGTAAAGAAAACATGTTTTCAGGTGCTCTCCACATCCATATCCACAGACACCACTGTTAACATTCTAGCAGTGCTGGTTCTTTATGGTTTTGTTTTATATTTATGTTGATTGGACACTATAGCATGTTAGCTTATGTTTATTATTCTGAGCAGTGGTGTTTGAACCATTTTATTTCTTTCTTTATTTATTTTGGATATCAATTTTGTTATTAATAAATCTCTTTTTATTGGAGATACAGCAGTCCTTATTAGGTTTCCTGTGGTGGCATGGACACGGGAAAGTCATCTTATATGTCTGTGGGGCTTCGCTCAGGAGCTCTGCTGTAAATATATCAAGCTGTTATAGCTATGAGTATTTTCCATTCATTTTTTGTTTTCTGTGAGTTTGATGAGTCACAAGTATTTTATTTATTAGGATCTTGTGTGAATATACTGAGAAATCACTTAAATGAAATAACTGCTGCCAAATTTAGGGTTGCAGGAAGGTTGTAAATTGCAAGGAGTGCAGCATGTTTGTTTTGGAGGGATTCCTTCCTTCCGCTTCTCTCTCTCTCTCTCTCTCTCTCTCTCTCTCTCTCTCTCTCTGTCTCTGTCTCTCTCTCGCGCTCTCTCTCTCTCTCTCTGTCTCTCGATCAACTGAGGGTATCTAATGGAATTTCACTCACGCAAGAATGACAGAGGGCCAGAGAGAGAGAGAGAGTTGGGGGAATGTCTGCACTTGGAAAGATAGCCTTGGATACAAATTAGATAAGACTAAATATGCACAATAACCTAAGCAGAGACTTGTGTCTGTATCTAATCATTGAAAATTAGGTTTCAGACCGACCTCATATTTCTTCCTGGTGTTGCTGGATTGCTGAGCCCAAAAGTCATACTCCTTTTCAGCATATGCTTGTAATATTTAAGCCAAGTAAGGTAAAACCCTACACAGCTTGAGGTAAACATGTTTGTGTAATCTATGCTAGCACTCACTCCCTGTGTTGTGTTTTACTGGTGGAGGGAAGACTGAACGTTTTAATTATCTCACCAAAAATGCTAAGATATGGAGACTTTGGCATATGAATGGGTGGTCTTTCCAGAATGAGGCCAGTAATACTGTTATAACAGTGGCAGTGTTTAGTGTTGGCCATTATTAGATGTTTGTTTATATGAAGAAAGCACTGCCATGTGTACCTGAACTTTTATGTTTGTTTAATATGTGACAGCGATCTGCTAAACATGAGACACAAAAAGATTTGGAATATAATATGAATCCTTAACCAGCTATGAATCCAAATAAAGGGTGTAATATATATGTGTGTTTCAGCTCTAAGGAAGGTGTGTGGTCCAATAATGGCTGTCTGAGAGCTGGTGGCAACCTTTCTTACTCCATCTGTGTGTGCAACCACCTGACCAACTTTGCCATCCTCATGCAAGTGGTGCCTGTGGAGGTGAGAACAGTCCAGTTAGGCTGTAGTCAATAAACAGGACATGGGTATATAATAGCTCAGCTGAGTGTTGGCATCATAAAGTCCGGGTTATACTGGGACCGGGTTGGGGAGCAGTGGTTTCTGGATGGAGAGTGCAGCCAGAAGTGAAAGCCATTTTTTAAAAATTATATGGATCACATGACTGTAAATGTGCTGTCAGAGCTGAAATTAGCTTTTTTACGTAAGGCGTGGTGATTCAGTGGATATCGCTGCTGCCTTGATGTGAAAAGGTTTGGGGTACAAATCACAGCCCTGTTGTTTACCACTGTTTTGAGTTTGCTTGTCTTCCCTGTGCTTACAATGGTTTCCTCTGGCTATGTCAGTTACCTCCCATAGTCAACTAGATATTCTAAAGCGTGAATATATAGGCTGGTGACTTATTCAGGCTGTGCAGCCATGATTGATGCTATCATGCCCTATGAGGCTGATGGATAAGTGGTATAGATAATGAATGAAGAGAGTTTGCGTGTTTATCATGTGTATCCAGTCTTTTAAGCCACATTGCCACATTCTACCACATCCACTTGATGAGTGCATCCACCTCACAGAAAAAAGATCCTGGGTTTGTCAGCATGACCATTTTTGCGTAAGGTTTATATGTTCTCCCTGTGCCTGCATGGGTTTTCTCCCACATTTCAAAGACCTGTATTTGAGTTCAAATGGATACTCTCCTGAGGTGTGCATGTGTATAATAATGTCTATGTTAGTCCTGCAATGATCTAGTAAGTAGTTCATTTTGTACCCTGCCTTTGTCTGGAGTTGGCTGGGATGGGATCCAGTATCTTTGCGTTTAGCTGCATAATCATTTAATGTAGGTACCGGCACTGACGCATGATACATTCAGGAATTGTGACAGCTAAGCTTGACGGCTGAAAATAGTCAAACTTCAACCTGCAAATGCAGCCCTTGTAACCAAATAATGTTGCATAATTTAATTGTGTTAAAACTTTATTTCGTTCCTATTCCAGTGGTACCAAATTCAGCCATGTTCATAGAAAAAGAACATTTCAATTTTAGACTGAGTTTGTGTTGCTTTTTCACTAATCTTGATTAGAACGTCTTTGTTGTAATGAGATCTCAAATGTACTGTGACCTGGTTGCAAGCCGTTGTTCACGAAATCGGCTCGTGCGTCACGATGATATGACGCACATACCATCTTCTTCCTATAAACACAAACCGCACGCTCATCTCTGCACCACAAAGATTGTCTCACATCACGTCCATGCTTCCCTGTGTTTTCTCTGGTTCTAGTGTTTAATGTTGTTTGCGTTTTTCTTCATCAGTACTGTATTTAAAGCGCTCCGTTTCTGCCATCTCACGCTGCATTCTGGGACTGACTGAAAGCTCATTACATCATTATGTCACACTGTTATGTACAGTACAATAAATAATGCAATAACTCCCTCTAGTGAGCGTCTGATAGGCATTTTTAGCCGCTAATGTGTAAATTAGCAAAGCATTTTACTGTATTACACTTCATGTTCTTTTATATATACAGCGTGAATCAAAACAGTCCTTAAATAGGTACCGGCCCCCTAAAAATGAAAGTTATCGTAAATGGATGGTTTTAGGTTCTATTTGTCTGGGTTTTTTTCACTTGTCATTAGTCAGCTTTTAGTAAAATGTGTGACTGTCAACTGGAGATCACAAGTTCGATTCTAGGTTGTTGCTGCAGGCTGTCACAACTGGGAGTCCATGGGAGCTAATTGGCTGGGTTATCTCTGGAGAGAGGGTTGGTATATGCTCCCCCGTCACTCACATCAATCACCATATAGCGCCAATAGCACTTTTCCTTCGAGTGCTTTTGTTCACCTCCAAAATGCGAATGTGCGACAAATCGTAAAAGTAGGCAGGTGGCAGTATCGCATGTCATGAAGGGGGCACGTGCATGCTTACGTCCCTTTATGGTTGGTGGTGATCGTCAGTGATGTGCAGTGAAGTTTACAGCTGTTGAGGTATTCACTCTTTTAGAATCAGATTTGAAATACAAATTAACTCAAAACAGAATGATATCCATCATTTGATTGACAACAGACATCAAATTAATAGGGGTGTCATTGAAAACCTATTGTTGGTATCGATATATTGATAAAAAAAATTTCCGATGTTTCAATACATTAGAATATTGCCGTACTGTTCCATAAATGCATTAAATAGAACAGACTAAAATATATTACAGTAGTTTGTATAATGCATTGAATATTTTATAATAAAGTGACCAATTACTAAAGCCAAATCTGAAATAAAAGGCAGGAAATAGTTTTCCACCGACAAAATTTTAATTAGCACCTTTTTGTATTTAACAAATCTATAAACACTTGTTTACTAGTTAATTTCAAGCAAGTTGTTTCTATTCTACAAACACTTGTGAATTGAAAAGTTTAAGAGATATGCATTTTTACAATTCATAATTATGATGCAAGAAGATGCACATATCTGCATTATCCGGTGATGAGTGTCTCTTCTTGTTCAAAATGTTCCGTGCTGTTGAGAACACACGCTCTGACCGCACACTAGAAGCAGGGACATACCATTTACCATATAGAGAGGCGGGACGTACCATTGTTTAATTTTTTATTTATTTATTTTTTTGCTTCTTCTCCTTTCAGCTTTTCCCTTCAGGGGTCGCCACAGCGAATCATCTGCCTCCATCTCACCCTATCTTCTTCTCTTACACCAACTACCTTCATGTCATCCTTCACCACATCCATGAATTGTCTCTTTAGTCTTCCTCTCGGCCTTCTGACTGGTAGTTCCAACCTCAGCATCCTACTACCAATATACTCACTATCCCTCCTCTGTACATGTCCAAACTATCTCAATCTAGCCTCTCTGACTTTGTCTCCAAAACGTCTTAAATGTGCTGTCCCTGTGATGTGCTCATTCCTGATCCTATCCATCCTTGTTACTCCCAAAGAGGATCTCAACATTTTCATCTCTGCTACCTCCAGCTCTGCCTCCTGTCTTTGCCCCAGGGCCACTGTTTCTTAACCAGACAACATCGCTGGCTTCAACACCATCTTGTACACTTTTCCTTTCATTCTTGCCAATACCCTCCTATCACACATCACACCGGACCCTTTTCTCCAACCATTCCAACCAGCCTGCACACGCTTCTTCACCTCTTTTCCACGCTCTCCATTGCTCTGGATTGTTGAGCCAAAGTACTTAAAATCCTCCATCTTCCTTATCTCTGCTCCCTGTAACCTCACCGTTCCTCTTGGGTCCTTGTCATTCACACACATGTATTCTGTCTTACTGAGGCTAACCTTCATTTCCCTCCTTTCCAGGGCATATCTCCACCTCTCTAGATTTTCCTGCACTTGTTCTTTGCTCTCACTACAGATCACAATATCATTTGCAAACATCATAGTCCGTGGGGAATCTTGTCTAACCTCGTCTGTCAGCCTGTCCATTACCATAGCATACAAGAAGGGGCTCAGAGCTGACCCTTGATGCAGTCCTACCTCCACCTTGAACTCTTCTGTCACACCGACAGCACACCTCACCACTTACATCTCTTATACATGTCCTGCACGGCTCTAACATACTTCTCTGCCACTCCAGACTTCCTCATGCAATACTACAGTTCCTCTCTCGGCACCCTGTCATATGCTTTCTCCAGATCCACAAAGGCACAATGCAGCTCCGTGTGACCTTCTCTGTTAATCGTCTCTATTAACATTCTCAAGGCAAACACTGCATCGTATGACTCATCATCTTTATCCCTTTGTAGTTGCCACAACTCTGCACATCTCCCTTGTTCTTAAAAATGGGCACAAGCACACTTCTCCTCCATTCCTCCGGCATCCTCTCACTTTCTAAGACCTTGTTGAATGTTCTTGTCAGGAAATCTACTGCTACCTTTCTTAGACACTTCCATACCTCCACCGGTATATCATCAGGACCAACTGCCTTTCCATTTTTCATCCTCTTCAATGCCCTCCTCACTTCACCCTTACTAATCTTTGCTCCTTCCTGGTCCTCGACGGTCACCTCTTCTTCTCTCTTTTCTCTCTCGTTTTCCTCATTCATCAGCTCTTCAAAGTACTCTTTCCATCTTCCCATCATACTTCTGTCATCAGTCAATACATTTCCCTCTCTCCTGTCTTTAATCACTCTAACTTGCTTCACATCCTTCCCATCTCTATTTCTCTGCTGTGCCAACCTGTATAAATCATTTTCTCCCTCTTTACTTTCGAACTGAGCATACAAGTCATCATACGCCCTCTGTTTGGCCTTTGACACCACTACTTTCGCCTTATGCTGTGTCTCCCTGTACTCCTGTTTACTCTCTTTGGTCTTCTCAATGTCCCACTTCTTCTTAGCTAGCCTCTTCCTTTGTACATACTCCTGCACTTCCTCATTCCACCACCAAGTCTCTTTATGTACTCTCCTTCCAGATGACACACCAAGTAATCTTCTACCTGTCTCCCTGATCACATTAGCTTATTTGTTTTATTTGATATTATTTATTTTGAATCAACTTAGACCCCAATAGGCAATGGTAGCCCGGTGGTAAGGTGCTGGATTACTAATCCCAATGTTTGAGGTTTAATCCCCACTATCAGCTGTTGTCTGTGCTGTCCCCCGGTACCATTTACTGGGTTATCAAAGGCTGATCATGTGAAGGGCACATAAAAGAACCATTGTTGACTGTCGACAAGGGTAGGGTGCCTTCAGCGTGTTTCTGCCCTGTGATGGCCTAGCCAGGGTTTACTCTGTCCTCACCCAGAGCCTACCCACGACCCTAATTAGGATTAATACCCCATTTCATTGGAGCACGGCAGACTTACGGAAGTAAAAATGTCATCCGCAAACATTCTGAAATTGTTCCCTCATCTTCCGTGTTATTCCGTATGATTCCGAATGTATTCCTTCAGTGTTCCTCCACTTTCAGTAGACCAAAATCTACCATAAATGAGCTTTCTCAGCATCATCAACCACCACCTCTACACCACCGGTGGCATCAGCAACATTACTGGCAGCCCCCACTGCCGCAGCTGCGTTGGCCACTGCGGCAGCCCCCACTGCCGCAGTGGCCAACGCAGCTGTCTGGCCCACCCATGTCTATTTGGCAACGTTTGTAAACAATGGACGCAGCGTCATTACGTTATTACATCAGCATACTACATAGGTACATCTAAACTCAAAATTTGACTTTTTTTTTTTTTTGAAAAAAAAAAAATGGACAAACGTAAGTCAGGGAGCGTCTGTATTCGTGAAGCAACAGCAGCATGTGGAGCAGTTCCAAGTCAACCATTTCTCTATCCTTGTCCATTTTCGGAGAGCTTCTTGAGGTGTTTCCAGTACGTGTTCACTTGGCAGAATGAGATTCCTTGGTCGAATTCGCAAATTTATAGATAGAATCAGGAGCAAACCCTTTGATCTTTTCCGATTTTTCTGTATTGAAATGTAGTAACACCAGGTATTCCTCAGTGATTCCGTGTTGAACGTAAACGTTCCACTTTCATTCCGCGTGTTTCCGCAATCATTCCGAAGCTTTTCCTTCTCAAATGGATTAGTGCCGTAGTTATTCCTCGAGTGTTCCATGCTTTCCGTGAACGACCCGCAAATTATCCGAAAGTCTTCCTTTGCAATCCGTAGTTATTTGTACTTGCTCTGCAGTTAATTCGTTCGCTTTTCCGTTTGTATTCCTAAATTGTACTGTCGTCTTGCCATGCCTGTTCCGCACATATCGTGAACGTTCCGAAAGTGTTCTGAATGTACAGTTTTCCATAGGATTTTGACCGATTTTCCGTGTAAAAAAGCTGAAGCTCTTCTGTAGACTGCATTCCGTGCCTTTCTGCCACGATCATTGCATGCCAGGCTCCAATGAAATGGGGGTATAAGCAGTTCATAGAATAAATAGACAACAATATTAGAGGTATAAGTAAAATTGTGAGAACAATAGTTAGTGCTGCGCTGTAAATGTTCATAGAAGCGCCAGTTTTTGTGTATATTTCATTGACATTTGTTTTTTACATTTTTGTTCCTCACAATGCTAGTATTTGGTGATCATCCAGAAACTCTTTGCCTCCATGGTAATTGACATGGTTAGGTTGATTTTGGCGTCTAGTCAGTGGTCCACCAACACTGGTTGGAGCAGCATTCCTGGGACCCATGTGTCCTGAGGAAGGAAGGGGAGCATGTTTTTCTTGTGGTCTTTTAAGTTGATTTCTGTGGGCGAACCTCTGTTAAGTGTGGTAAAGCATGCACCATATGAACAGGGAATTTAAAATTCTTCAAACGTTATTACTACAGAGCCATATTTCACTCTAACAATGGTCTATTTTAAGCTCTTAAATTGGTGAGAAACGGTAAGGTTCAGCCTTTTGGACTCCCATCCGTCTTTGCGAAGCTCACTTTCTCAGACATGAAGGTCAGGTCTCAGAATGAGTCATAAAAAAAAGAATAAAAATAAAATGGTAACAAAAAAAAATGAGTTTCATTCCTGAATCACACACTGAACTTTGTTTTCAGTAGACAACCATCCAAAAGCATTCGAGTTATGATTGGCTGAAGAGCTCCGTAAATCTCACCGAGTCTTCAAAGAAGATAACATTTTGGAAGAAGATGAGAAGTAGGCTGAGTTAGAGAGGGAGTACATTTTGTATCTGGTACATTGAAGCTCAGCATCGTATGCGAGCATGTGTCTCACCGGAGGCCGAGTGTGTGGGCTGAGTAGAGTGGACCAGAACAGATTATGTCAACTCGTAAATTACAAAGTGGTTAAAAGACACTGAATAAGCACAACGGCATGCTTGCCTTGGATCTCAGGCTATTCTTTTTCAAAACGATAGCCTATATGTACTCAACGAGATCAACGTACTGTCTGCTGTCTGAGCACTCTTTTATTTATGTAGCTATCCATCATCCATACCAGTTATTAATTAAGGAAGCTGGAGATGATCCCAGTTGACATCATGCAAAAGGCAGGGTTATACCCTAAACTGGCCACCAGACTATTACAGCACCAATACAGATAGAGACCACCATTGACACTCCTATGGACAAGTCGAGGAGCCAGTTGACACAATATGTTCATGTCTTTGGACTGTCAGAGGAAACCAAAGCACCGTGAGGAAACCCACACCAGCACATAGAGCATGCAAGCTACACAGACCAGAAACCTTCTTGCGAATCACCGCAGCACAGTGCTGCCATTTTATTTATACAGTGGTACCTTGACTTACGAATTTAATCCGTTCCGGGGGCAAGCTCATAAGCCGAAAAGTTCGTTAGATGAAACAATTATTCACTTAAAAAATAACAGAAAACCAATTAATCCATTCCAACCCCCTCACAAACTCATATAACCAGCCACAAACACGTATGTTTGACCAAATATATTAAAGATAAATATGTAAAAACAATAAATATTTAATAAAAATAATGATAACACATTATATTAACATTAATAATAATAATAAAACAAGAATAAACAATAAGTCAACCCACCTTTCTGATCATTGACTGTGGCAAAGATGTCACGTGGGCAGGCAGGAGGTGGTGCATAACAGAAAAGGAGGGGGAGGAGAATTTTGTGCGTGTGCAAATTACGAATACCAGCAAGGAAAGGCTCATGGTGAGCTCCCACAAGGCCAGTGTTTGTCAAATAGTGGGGCGTCCCCCCTCAAAAGGGGGTGCATATGACCCGAGGGAACATGCTTTTTTGCCATACTGTACTAGAATTAAGTGTAATTGCACATCCACTACAATAGTTGGCAGTGGTGCTCTCATTGTCAGCTATGGCATAGGGAAAAAGCACTGAGCAAACGATATGAAGCACAGTAAACACTATTTATAGTCGCGCACAGGGCGCTGTTGGGGTGTGAAAATTTTTTTTCTTCCTATAGGGGACATCACAGAAAATAATTGACAATCACGTCACAAGGCGTTCTCGGAGCGCCGAGGAATATATGTGGAAGAATACGAGGCAAATCGTCTCGGAAAAGCCATTTGCCTAGCAGAGCGCCAAAATAAAAATTTTGCTCATCGGATGGGGCAGATTTTTGGTGGGATCGAGGCTCGTATCATGTAAAATTCATTATAAAAGACACATGTAAGTCAAGGTACCACTGTATATCTATTCATGTATTCTTTGAGTCGCTGGAAGGCTGAAAATCATCTCAGGCAACTCTGAGTAAGGGCAGAGGACACCCTGGAGAGCTCACCAGGCCATTGCAGGGTGGAAATACGCTCATGTGGCTCTTCTTGACAAAAGTCAGCAATGGTTCTTTTATATGAACGTCTCACCACAGACAGTGAGAGACACGGCCAGCCTTTGATAACCCAGTTAGCTGAACTGGTGGGGACAGCAGTTACAACCCAGTGATAGTGGGAATTGAACCACCTGTGGATCAATAATCCAGCACCCTACCACCAGGCGACCACTTACCCGTGCAGGTCTTTAAATCTTTAAGTAAATGCATGTGTTATTGATGCATCCCATATAGGTATTGATGCATCCGTTCCATAGTCAAACACCCACCCACCCCAAAAAACAAACAAAGAAAAAAAAACAGTGAATTACCAATTTATTTTAGAGACACAGGTGCACTGCAGCTTGCCTTTTTTATTTGTAAATAAAATATGTCACCAATCAGGCCTGTTCCAGCTGCGTTTCTAAACTCTGCCTGTCCTCAGGCTTCAATTAGCGGCTTGTCACAGTCTTCCAAGCTGAGGAATCATCCTTTTTTGGATACACTCTGAGATATTCTGGGCCCTTTATAATCACATAACAGAAAGAAGCTTTAGTTTTCATAATGTCAAGCTATGGAAATAATTGTTTTATGAGAACATGGTGCCACCTCAAAGGAACAGCTGTTTTGTTTTGTTTTTGTTTTGTTTTTTGTTGTTTTTTTTGGGGGGGGGGGGGGGGGGATTTGTTAACCCTGAGTTTAGCTTGGTAACGTGAACTTTTGTGAACTTGGGTATTGCTGAGACTCAAATAGGATGTATTTCAATGTGTTTGTTTTCACAGCAACATTTTTTGAACTGAGGTTCATTATTTGCATCCAGACGAGCCTGAAGGAAGTCTCCGCGTGATCTTATTTCGGTTCATGGTCAGTGTACCTGAGCTTAAATGATGATCAAAGCAGAGACAGTTTGGAATGTAATTCATTTCACAGTGACATTCTGTGGGTGAGTCGGGTTGATATTTCACCCTGCGTAATTTGTCTTGAAGTGCTGCTGTTAGCGCAGAATTTATTTTTCTGTGTAGTTCCTAATGATGAATTGACCAGATGTTGGGTTAAGATGAAACGTCTTTGGTATGAAGTGGACCTCACAGTAAACTTTATCATTACATGCTGTATAGAGCTGAGTTTAGTTGTTATCTTTGACTTTGCACTGAGTTCCTGACGAGAGTGAACAGTAATCTAACATAGTAAAGCTTTCATATAAATTATGGTACACTGGTTGCTCGGGTGAACAGCTGGAAGCTCAGTGTGAAGTGTTTCAATTCAAAGTTTAATCATACAGACGCGCCTCGACTTACGTTTTTAATTGGTTCCGGATGGCCAAACGTAAGTTGAAAGTGAATGTAAGTTGTTACAGTGACGCATGACGTGTGACACTCATTCTGTACTGTCTTCCTTTCGGCTTTTTCCCTTTTCTCAGGAGTCGCCACAGCGAATCATCTGATTCGCACGTTTGATTTGGCAGAGGTTTTTACGTCGGATGCCCTTCCTGTCACAACCCTTTTTTTTTTTTTTTTTTAGCAAGGGACAGAAACACGCTGATGACTTTGCAGCCTACTCTTTACGAAAGTCAGCAATGGTTCTTTTACATGCCTCACACCATAGACAGTGAGAGACATGGCCCGCTTTTGATCACCCAGTTAGCCGCACTGGGGGGACAGTGACAACCTTGTGGAGAGTGGGACTCGAACCCCCAACCTTTGGATCAGTGATCCAGCGCCCTATACCACTAGACCACCAGTGACACTCATTCTGTACTATACATCCATAAATACCATTACCGTATCTCATAAAACACCCCTAAATCAATTATTATAAACATAACATTGTAAGATAATATCAAATATATCAAATAATATCAACATTAATTTAAAATAAGTCACTTATTTATAACGAGTCACTTTACATGAAGCTTAAAACAGCCAATCAACACTTACAATATGTGAGGCGCTCAAAACCGAAAGCAATGTACTTGCTAAAGTAGTGTACTTGCTGTGGGTTATACAGACTTCCGGTCTTTCAAGTGAGCAAGGGCGCTGTTGAACTCGTTTAGAACTCAGCCTTCACTGATGTGAATCACCAACAGAGTGGAGAGTTATATTTCTTTTCTGGATTTGGGTTTTCATTCATTTTACAACTCTCTTTGCTTAACTGAGTATGCATGGTAGATTGCGCGGTATTGATTTATTGCTTAACTGAGTATGCATGGTAGATATATATATAGCACTACGAAAAAGGTGCTGGACCAGACTAATTTCATAAGTAGGGGGCCGCCTGTGTGTGTGTGTGTGTGTGTGTGTGTGTGTGTGTGTGTATGTATATATATATATATATATATATATATATATATATATATATATATATATATATATATATATATATATATATATATGTGTGTGTGTATATGTGTATATATATATATATATATCCGGGGCAGTGGTGGTCTAGTGGTACAAGGCGCCGGATCGCTGATCCAAAGGTTGGGGGTTCGAGTCCCACTCTCCACAAGGTTGTCACTGTCCTCACAGTGCAGCTAACTGGGTTATCAAAGGCCGGCCATGTCTCTCACTGTCTATGGTGTGAGGCATGTAAAAGAACCATTGCTGACTTTCGACAAGAGTAGGCTGCAAAGCGTGTTTCTGCCCTGCGATGGCCTGGCGAGCTGTCCAGGGTGTACTCTGCCCTCGCCCTGAGTTGGCTGGGATGGGCACCAGCCTCCCCGTGACCCTAATTAGGATGAAGCGGTTACAGAAAATGATTTTATTTATATTTATATATATATATATATATATATATATATATATATATATATATATATATATATATATATATAAAATTGAACTGGGAAGAAGGGGCACGTTCAGTCTGTCGTTTGTAAACAATGGACACAGCGGCATTGCGTCATTACGTCAGTGTACTACCTAGGTACGTCTGAACTCAAAATTTTACTTTTTTCTGGAAAAAAAACTCGTAAAAACGGATGAATGTAAGTCGGGGAGCGTCTGTATATTGTATGCGAGAATTCAATCCTGATCTACTGTTGATATTTACAAGGGTACAGTTTTCTGGTCTGTTATTGCTTGTTTTGACCTTTTTGATAGTTTTATTGTGGTTGTTGAAGTTGTGGGACAGAAGTTTAACTTACAGGCTCTTGGTACTAATGCAGTGTTCCTCAAATAGCGCGGTGTGATGCCAGGAGAAGCGCGTATGACCCTGGGAAACATACTTTTTTGGAATTGTGTACGAATATTAAGTGTAATTGCACCTCCGCAGATCTAGTTGGCAGTGGTGCTCTCATTTTCGTGCTATGGTGTTGCTGTTTTTCGCACGAGCAAACAAGTAGACAACCTCTCAAGAAACAACACGGAAAATTTCTAACACGAACGAAGAGAATGGTGGGGAGAGACGGAGATATTACGACATAAATAATTTGAATGAGTTTAAATCAGGATTTTTTTTTTCAGGCATATTGGTGCACTTTAAATCTTTTCTATTACAGATTAAAAAAACTGTTAATGAAGTTTTTTTAGTTGTAAGTTGAACTATATTTATTTCTTTTTTGTTTTGTTTTTAATGTTAATAAAAATAACAATTGCTCGCAGGGAAGTGGGGGGGTGAAATGTTTTTTCTTCCTGGGGGGGCGCCACAGAAAATAATTGAGAAGCACTGTACTAATGTGACTTGTCACCTCCACCGCCGCTTGGTGTAGGAGGAAATGCACTCATCACGGTCTGTTCAGTTGTTTGTATTGCAGCAGAATTAAGCAAAAACTAGAAAACCAATTTTCACCAACCTTGGTGGAGGGATGACTTCAATGGACATATTGGTGCAGGCAACAGAGGGGACGAGGAAGTGATGGGCAGGTTTGGTATCCAGGACAGGAACGCAGAGGGACAGATGTTGGTAGATTTTGCAAAAGGGATGTAAATGGCTGTGGTAAATACTTTCTTCCAGAAGAAACAGGAGCATAGGGTGACTTATGAAAGCGGCGGTAGGAACACACAGGTAGACTACATCTTGTGTAGGTGATGTAATTTGAAGGAAGTCAGTGACTGCAAAGTAGTAGTGGGTGAGAGTGTTGCCAAACAACATAAGATGGTGGTGTGCAGGATGATGCTGATGGTGAGGAAGGTGAAGAAGGCAAAGGTAGAGCAGAAGACAAAGTGGTAGAAGCTGAAAAAGGAAGAATGTCAAGTTGTCTTCAAGGAGGAGTTGAAAATGGCTTTGGGTGGTCAGGAAGTGCTTCCAGATGACTGGACAACTACAGCTAATGTGATCAGGGAGACAGGTAGGAGAATGGCGCAGCAGAGAAATAGAGATGGTAAGGACGTGCAGCAAGTTAAAATGATTAAGGACAGAGAGGGAAATGTATTGACTGATGACAGAAGTGTGCTGGGAAGATGGAAAGAGTACTTTGCAGAGCTGATGAATGAGGAAAACGAGAGAGAAAATGTGACCGTTGAGGACCAGGAAGTAACAAAAATTAGTAAGGGTGAAGTGAGGAGGGCATTGAAGAGGATGAAGAGTGGAAAGGCAGTTGGTCCTGATGACATACCGATGGAGGTGTGGAAGTGTCTAGGAGAGGTAGCAGTAGATTTTCTGACAAGAGCCTTCAACAAGGTCTTAGAAAGTGAGCAAATGCCGGAGGAATGGAGGAGAAGTGTGCTGGTGCCCATTTTTAATAACAAGGGAGACGTGCAGAGTTGTGGCAACTACAGAGGGATAAAGTTGATGAGCCATACGATGAAGTTATGGGAAAGAATAGAGGAAGCTAGACTAAGGGCAGAGGTCAGCATTTGTGAACAGCAGTTTGGTTTCATGCCAAGAAAGAGCACCACAGATACAGTGTTTGTTTTGAGGATGTTAATAGAGAAGTACAGAGAAGGTCAGAAGGAGCTGCATTCTGCCTTTGTTGATCTGGTGAAAGCATATGACAGGGTGCTGAGAGAAGAACTGTGGTATTGTATGAGGAAGTCTGGAGTGGCAGAGAAGTATATTAGAGTGGTGCAGGACATGTATGAGAGATGTAAGACAGTGGTGAGGTGTGCTGTCGGTGTGACAGAAGAGTTCAGGGTGGAGGTGGGACTACATCAAGGGTCAGCTCTCAGCCCCTTCTTGTTTGCTATGGTGATGGACAGGCTGACAGATGAGGTTAGACAAGAATCTCCATGGACTATGATGTTTGCAGATGACATTGTGATCTGTAGTGAGAGCAGAGAACAAGTGGAGGAAAATCTAGAGAGGTGGAGGTATGCCCTGGAAAGGAGAGGAATGAAGGTTAGCCTCAGTAAGTCAGAATACATGTGCGTGAACGAGAAGGACCCAACAGGAACGGTGAGGTTACAGGGGGCAGAGATAAAGAAGGTGGAGGATTTTAAGTACTTTGGCTCAACAATCCAGAGCAATGGAGAATGTGGAAAAGACGTGATGAAGTGTGTGCAGGCAGGTTGGAAAGGATGGAGAAAAGTATCCGGTGTGATGTGTGATAGGAAGGTATCGGCAAGAATGAATGGGAAAATGTACAAGACGGTGATGAGGCCAGCAATGTTGTATGGTTTAGAAACAGTGGTTCTGGGGAAAAGACAGGAGGTAGAGCTGGAGGTAGCAGAGATGAAAATGTTGAGCTTCTCCTTGGGAGTGACAAGGATGGATAGGATCAGGAATGAGTACATCAGAGGGACAGCACATGTAAGATGTTTTGGAGACAAAGTCAGAGAGGCTAGATTGAGATGGTTTGGACATGTACAGAGGGGGGATAGTGAATATATTGGTTGTAGGATGCTGAGGCTGGAACTACCAGGCAGAAGGCCCAGAGGAAGACCAAAGAGAAGATTTATGGATGTGGTGAAGGAGGACATGAAGATAGTTGGAGTAAGAGTAGAAGATGCAGAGGATAGGGTGAGATGGAGGCAGATCATTTGCTGTGGCGACTGAAGGGAACAGCCGAAAAGAAGAAGAAGACGAAGACTTGGTGGAGGGATGGGGTATGGGCCTCGTAAGAACCCGTAACATTTTGGAGCAGGTCCGGGTGATGACCCGGATTCAGGAATTTATTAAAGTCTTTTAACAAGAACAAAGTTTTTTTTTTCCTTTCGCCAGATTGCACAGAACTACTGACCTTGGTGGCAGGGTGAGGCCTGGGCCTGGAAAGAGCCCAGCAAATGTTGTAGGTGATCCGAGCAGGGAGTCATGTTTTAATAAAATCCTTCATTAACATGCGGAAAAATTATAATTATCCATTTGTGTCCGACAGGTACCTCGCATACTGTACGTGCCCCTCTAGGTTTCCGTCTTATTCCATCTTATTTCTCTGGTCATTTTATAGAAGTGTCATCTTTATTGCTCTGTTTTGCCCTGAACAGCTCACTAAAAGCCATCAGATGGCACTTTCCACCATCACCTATGTGGGTTGCTCCATCTCCATCTTCTGTCTGGCCATCACACTGGTCACCTTCGCTGTGCTCTCGTGAGTATGCTAGTTTTGACAAAGGAGTAAACGTAAAGCGCTCATGGCACTACAAAAAACACAAAGTTGAAACAAAAAAGTATACACAAAAGGTTTTGAGAATATCAGTAACGTCCCAAACATGATGATGTTTGTTCTCACCTGCTGAGGGGTCAAAAAATAATAATCCGCCATTTTGTTGTGACATCATTGGAAGAATGTGTTTCTGCTTACAAGGGTGACAGAATGCAGTGAGGAATCCAAGAGATACAGTATTCTGATAGTTCCTCTGACGTTATATGAGGATGTTTGTTATGCATTCTTTGCCTAATATTATGAAATGAAATGCTTGTCAAGGAAGGTTTTTATGTTCATTGTATCATGTACGGAGTCTGCCCGAGCGGATGAGTTGGTCAAAGAAGCATGATTAACAAATGCAGCAGAAATACAAAAAAAAAAAAATATTTCTTGTAGGCTACCGGCAGGTTAATAAAGATGAAAAAAAAAAAAACAAATTCTGGGACAATATAAATAAAATAGCTATGTACTTACAAGTCAAACACGTCCTTACACTAAAATGGGCAAAATTACAAAATAATTTTTTTATATACCAGTTAAATAATAAAAAAAAATTAAAATGCTTATTACTCTAGATTTTCTTATTCAATTGTCTGTACAGTTTGTCTCCACTGTATCTTAAAACAACCAGATCTTCTGCCAAAGATGTGATTTTCGAAAAATGGTATCATGAGCGCTTTATGTACGTTGACTGACTTTATTTCATATCCTTACCATCGTAGTGTCTGCGCATCGTTATAATGTTTATGTGCATGTTACATGTGTAGGTCTGTGAGCACCATCCGGAACCAGCGCTATCACATCCACGCTAACTTGTCCTTCGCGGTCCTGGTAGCCCAGATTCTTCTGCTCATCAGCTTCCACTTTGACCCTGGGACGGTAAGTAATTCCCGACATGTTTCTGAACATTGCTACCTCGGCACTGAACGGTGTAATGTATGCGAGTTCCAATGCCAGGAAAAAGTAAGAGTCTTAAAAATCCCAGAACTTCTTTGGAGGCTGTGACCCTGTGTTTCCTTCCATGTTAAGGGACGTGGGAAAAAAAGTTGCTTCTCTGGAGATGAATAATGCTAAGAGTAAAAGTAAAGGGGGAAATCAAGACCCATGAGAGCCATAGTGTCTTTGTTTCCATCATTTTTTGTGACCACCAGGGAGATAAATCTCATAGGAATTCATGGACAGCAACTCGGTTAAAACAGACCTGCTCTCTCTTCCACTCGTCCTGATGTGCGCTCCAATTGACGAGATGACATTAACAACCAGATGGTTATAATCAACATTTCACCGGTTGTGATGCCTATTATTATGAAGTCCTCACAGTAAATACAATTAAGTTTTCTCTTGGAGCAGGATGTTTTGGTTCGATAGACATAACAGTAAATGTCTTCTTACAGTGAATTGTCCAGGCAAACGTAAAGCTAGATGAACACGTCGATTTGATCTAATCCGATCTGATCTTCTCGTAGTGCCTCCAGCAGGGCTGTCAAACGAATTGAATGAAACCCCAAAGTGATTTAATTTCCTCAGTTCAGACCTTTCATCCAAGGATGTGACCGTTATCACGCAGGTGGAGCAGAGCATTACACATATCTACTGGATATGAGTTCTGTTTCTCTAAAAAATACAGACATTACAATGTCAGATCATCACTATTCAACCAGGAATGCAAATAATATTCAGTTAGAAGTGGTCCTCTGGTGCTCGCTTTCCCTTTTAAGGTTTGGACAGGATCAGTCATGTATGTACGCAATAATTTTACACCTGCTAAATACCACACACACACACACACACACACACACACACACACACACACACACTCACACACAAACAACTCTTATTTTTACGTCCCCCTTCACTGTACAATTATATGTTGACCTTTGACCCTTCTTCTGTGTCCAAAAGTTGCCCTGTAAGGTGATGGCGGTCCTGCTTCACTTCTTCTTCCTGTGTGCGTTCACCTGGATGCTGGTTGAGGGGCTTCATCTCTACAGCATGGTGATTAAAGTGTTCGGCTCTGAGGACAGCAAGCACTTCTACTACTATGCCATAGGCTGGGGTGGGTGAGCTCATTTTGTTGTTGTTATTGTTGTACAAAGAAATTAAAATTAATTAATTTTAAGATTGGCATTAGTTTGTTGAAGCTACTGTTTGAAATGTAGAATTTGGTGCATTAAAAACAACCGATTTGAAGAACCTGTGCAGTGTGGGGTAAATAACCTGATGTCTTATTTTACATTATGAAATTTTTAAAATGCCGGTTAAAGGACATTATCTTTTTTTGCTTATTTTTATTTATTTGTTTTGCTTTGGGAGGCACAGTGGTGTAATGATTAGCACATCCACCTCATAGCAAGAAGATCCTGGGTTCGATCGCCAGCTTGGGTGTTTCTGTGTGGAGTTCGCATGTTCTTGTGCTTGTGTGGGTTTCCTCCGGGTACTCCAGTTTTCCTCCCACAGTCTGAAAACATCCTTAGTATGTTAATTGTCTGTTCCAAATCACCCCTAGGTGTGAGTGTTGGCCCTACGATGGCCAGGCAAGCTTTCCTGTTTGTACCCAACCCTCACCCTGACTCGGCTGAGATGGGCACCATCAGCTCCATGACCCTAATTAGGATTAAGCAGTTCAGAAAATGAACCACCAGAATCACCTCAGGCCAATTTGGAACAGCCAATTAGCCTACTGTGCATGTTTTTGGATTGTGCGAGGATACCGGAGTACCTGGAGGAAACCCATACATGCACAGGGAGAGCATGCAAACAGTGCACAGAAACATCCGAGCTGGGAGTCGAACCCAGGCCTTCTTGCTGTAAGGTGGATGTGCTAACCTCTATGCCACCGTGTTGCCCACGAGAGAACAAGTGAGAGGTTAATTATGAGTTGAATAAATGCAAACTGTAATAAAACAGGTGTTGAAAAAGGAAGTGTAAAATGATACTGTGTTATTTATTAGCAGTCTGTACCACATTCGTGGGTTTTATTTTTGCAGTTTTAGGTTGAAGAGTTTATCTAGCATGATGTATACATAAGGTGTAAAAGTGAGAAGTGAAATGAAGCAGATCCAACATTGGGGTGTGTGTGTGTGTGTGTGTGTGTGTGTGTGTGTGTGTGTGTGTGTGTGTGTGTGTGTGAGAGAGAGAGAGAGAGCCTGAGTGGGAGGTCATTCCTCATTATGGTCTGTCTGAGATGTCACTACTCTAAGAATACTAAACTGCGGAGGAATGTTTTTCTAATGCTGCTGTCAGTGTTAATCACTCAGACGTTCTCAGACGTGCAGTTGATTTCATGCACATGCTCTCGTTCTGCATATCTCTCAGCCTGCTTCTCTCATCTCTTTCTCCCTCTGTCTCTCTTTTCTTACAAACACACAGTCTTGTACTGAAAAGGAGTCCTTTGATTTGCCCCCCCAAGAAAAAAAAAAAACAATAATTGCACACATATGTTCACAATAACTGTGAAATCTACGATGTTCGTACTGTAAGTAAACCCATTATAAATTGTGAAATAGCTAAAAGTATTTATTGGTTGCCATGGTTACACACAAGAGAATGAGTCAGTAAAATGTTCCTACTTAGACCTTTAGTCATTCCCTCAGAATGGAGGCTCCCCCTTTCTAAATGTCGTCTGGCAAACACTTGCAGCTCTTTTCTCGCTGCAGCACAGACCAGGCCGGCGCTGGTCCAGCGGTTCCTATTATAGTTATTAGGACATGATCGTAAAAGCCCCGATCGTTCTTAAGCAGTTTCAGCATGGTATTTTTAGCTTCGGGAATGTATTTGATCCTTCAAATTTAATTTCCGCCCCTTCACGTCACCGTCTGTCAAGCCACCCGAGAGACGGCTCCGTCTGTCCGCCGACTTGTCGCCATTCACCTATTTAGGACACAAAAGAAACGTACGGAACAAATAGGCCTGTTTTCCTCAAAAAAAAAATTACGATATTTAAAAAAACAGGTCTGCGTAGTCTCACCAGCAATGAAATCTCCTGTTATGCTTCTCTGCTCTGGTTTGTTTAGAGTTGACATTTTACACATCTGGGGTGCAAAAGGGGAAATTTTGTCTTGTTGTTTGTCCACAGGGTCCCCGGTGCTCATATGCGTTGTGTCCATAACATCGTCGCTGAGCAGTTATGGAGAAGATGGAAAGTGAGTAAACCTTGGAAATGGGGATTTGGAATGTGGCAATGTGGAAGAGTTTATTGTAATCACGTAACTATTACCCCTCGCTGCACACACTCACGTGTTTGTGCTTGTCCGACCGTAGCTATGTTTGTCAGTGTATCATTTGAAAAAGTAAAATAAATCGATGCTTCAGTTTAATATATTGTACTCATAAAGCTATCCTTCTTTTCGGGACACTGTGTGTGTGTGTGTGTGTGTGTGTGTGTGTGTGTGTGTGTGTGTGTGTGTGTGTGTGTGTGTGTGTGTGTTGAGAAGCGGTGATAAATAGACATAGACATGCTTAGATTTATTTCAACTTTATAAATACAGCATGCTTTTATGAGGTTATGTTGCTCAGTATACTAGTACATGTATGTTTTAGAAACAGGAGATGGAAAGTATCTAAGACAGAAGGCTTAACTCTCTTAGAGTTCTCGTCCTTTCAGCCAAACATGTATTAGTTCGATACAGCATCATGTGCCTGGTAAATATAGTCAGATCTATTGTTGAGGCATGACGCAGCATCAAATACAGGAAAGAACTTGATGCACAAAAAATTCCATAGAGAAGAATCAGTGGTTTGTTCTTTGTGTTGCAGTGTATGTATAAACCTGTAAAGGTAAATCGATGTGCAAGCGTTTGAATCTGATTGTGTTGTCTTTCTCTGTCGCTGCTCTTTTGCGGTGCAGCTGCTGGCTGTCTCTGAAGAATGGCGCTGTATGGGCGTTCGTGGCTCCTGCTCTGTTTGTCATTATGGTAAGTGTGCGTGCAGTTTTACTTGCTCTGTACATGCATGTGTGTACAGATAGGTGTTTATAATAAGTAGAGAATAAATAAAACAAATGGGGGTAGGTTACGACCCAAAAAAACCAGAAGGGTACTCGTAACAGGTGAATCCTGTCTCCTAGCAACGCATCCCAGGGTATTAAATTTCTCCTATATTTACAGATGGAGTATAGTTGCATTTAATTGTGTAGAGCATTTGGAATGTTCAACTCTCTAATGCACCCTACTCCGTCCTTCTGTGTGTGTGTGTGTGTGTGTGTGTGTGTGTGTGTGTGTGTGTGTGTGTGTGTGTGTGTGTGTGTGTGTGTGTGTGTACACTTGTTTGTTTGTTTTTCCTGTCATCATGTTTTATTCTCATATAAAGTTTTCTTGAAAATAATCACCTTTCTATAATCTTGTTATTATTCATTGTAAATTATGTGTAGAAGTATAAATATATAAGTACAACACAGCCATCTACTGTCAGTACAGCATTGATTTGAATCTCTGTCAAATATTACAACTCTCGTGTAACGCTTTTATAGTGTAATCTCAGCTTTAAAGCAGAATGAAATGAGAGCCTTCCATAGCCGTCTGGAACATACAGTGAAAATATGTATGTTTTCATAATTAGGGAGTTTTTATTTGCATTAGCTATGTTGAAAAGGCAGCTATTTGTAGTCTGTTTCACTCTTGCAAAATGATGGGAATAGGACATGGGTCTATCAGTTCCATTAAGGCAGGATACTCGCAAAAATAACAGCATACAGATATTAAATGAACAAGTCAGATATAAACTAATGAACTTCTGAATAAAATAAGGCTCTGCAAAACTAATTACATTTACATACATAAAACAACTATCAGCTCATTCACATGGTATATAAATCACACAGTACATTTAATGCACAACACTGTCTATTCAACTATTCTTTTTTTCCTTCACTCTGTATGCAGTGTTTTAACAGGTTTGAGTGTGAAAAAGGATCTGTGTGTTTCAGGTGAATGTTGGTATCCTCATTGCAGTTACAAGGATCATCTCCAGAATTGGTGCGGAGAACTACAAAGTGCAAGGAGATGCTAACTCTGTCAAGTGAGTTTCCTCAGACTCTTTAGAAATATTCTGCCCTTCATGCCACTTTCAAGTACAATAAGACACAGCAGTTAGATTTATGAGATCTGAGTTGCAGACTGTGAGGTTTTTATCTGATGTTTTGATCCCGAGTATCGTGAGTTTGCAGGGCAGATAATGTTCATTATGTCAAAGTATTTAACCAATCAGATTACACTGTTTCAGTGCTGTACACTAGTCGAACAATTTTCAAAGCATATTACAAACGCCAATGGCACTGATTTATTTCACTCACTCCATGTGTGTGTGTGTGTGTGTGTGTGTGTGTGTGTGTGTGTGTGTGTGTGTGTGTGTGTGTGTGTGTGTGTGTAGGCTCACTGCTAAAGCCGTAGCGGTTCTCTTGCCTATCCTGGGCATCTCGTGGATCTTTGGTGTTTTGGCAGTGAACGATCAGTCCCTCCTTTTCCAGTACATGTTTGCCGTGTTCAACTCTCTGCAGGTCTGTTTGCATTTTTAACGCCATTACGCTAATGATCAATAAAAGATCCTTTTGTACGATTACACCAGGCTCGTGTTTGTGTGTGTGTGTGTGTGTGTGTGTGTGTGTGTGTGTTATTTTTTCCGTAGCTTACGAAACCAGTTTGCATAGAAATGATTTGCAGGGCCAAACATATACCGTAATTATCGTTTTTAATATCTTCTCATCACTCTCTTCATTTTTTTTTTCTCATTCTCACAGGGCTTCTTCATCTTCCTCTTCCACTGTCTGTTAAACTCAGAGGTGAGACTCGGACTGTTTTTGCAGCTGTGTGTAAGGTCATAGCTGCACTGATCGCTCAGGAATAGAGGAAGTGTAGGATCGGCGTGTACGGCGGCGTGGATAGGCCGTAGTTGTTGTTCACAGCGACACCTGGTGGCGTTCAGTGCAACAAGTCATGAACGGATTTGTTAATTTAGCCGAATGCTGTGGTGCGTGTCTGCGTAAAGGAACATGCACTGCTCTGTGCAGAGCCTTTCAGTTATGCATCTTTCTCATAGATTAATCGTCAGGCATTTATTTTTATGTATACATTAATTTATTCAGATGTTTTCAGGCAGTCCAATGACTTCAAAAGATTTCCTGAAGGGCAACTTATTTTAGGCAGTAAATTTATTTTCATGTCAAAAATAATTATGCAAGTACTGATGGAACAGTTTGTTTTTTTTATTCACAAATCCATCTGTTATTCATAAATATGGTATTTATTTATTTATTTATTTTTACAAGACACACAAACATGAAACGTGACTTTGATTAACTGAATTTAACATCAAAACATTAAATAAAAGTAACGAGATCTTATAATGAGAGCGCTATCGCTAAAATATCTCTTCGCACTGATTTGTGATTGTGCTATAAAAGTTATAGGACGCAACGCAAACTGCGATGACATTCCACCCTTATAAATAGGCAGATTATGCTCCTGATTGCGGTTGGATGTAATTACATGATTATAATTTTATTTTAGTTCATCTGATTATAATCTCATCAGGCCGTTTGCTAATGATTTCTTTCGACAGTGAAATAACGCCATTTCGCTCAAACACTCCTGGGATTTGATGTCACGGTCTGATCAGATCCTACTGTGAACCCACCATGTGTTCCGTCACATAATATGAATTATTGAGGAAGTAGTTATTAGTACATGATGATGCTGTGTCACTGTGTCGTTGATGTTTTTGCTCTTTAATCAGATGATCTGATGTTTGTCTTTTCTCAGGTCAGAGCTGCTTTCAAGCACAAGACCAAAGTGTGGTCTCTGACGAGCAGCTCCATCCGTAACATCAACGTCAAGCCTTTCAATTCTGACATTGTGAGTAGCAAAGTGTCGCTCCTAAAATACAGTCCTTTATTAATAAACCCTTTACTCATCTGAAGGTTTGGGGTTCAAGCTCCTCTATCACCGAGTTGCACCCACTGTCCCCTCTGTTGAGCTAACTGGGTTATAAAAGGACTGCCTGTCTCTCACTGTCTGTGGTGAGAGGCCTTTTAAAGAACTTTAATGAATTTCATGATGTGTTTCTACCCTGTGGTGGCCCGGTGAGCTTCTGGGAGTGTATCCAGGGTCGGCTGAGATGGGTGCCAGCCTCCCCACCACCTTAATTAGGATTAAGTGGCTCAGAAAATGAAAGAATGAATGTAATAAGTTTTGACTGTTATGATTCTGACTGGAGTTTTCTCTATAACAGATGAATGGTAACCGAGGTGGCGCGAGCCCGACAAGGATGAACACGTGGGACAAAAGCACCAACTCAGCTAATCGCATCGACCTGTCAGCGCTTTAAGAGTCACCGGACAAATGGCTACTGAACACAAAATATCCTGAAACGAACAGAGAAAGTTTGAACTACTCCTCAAATACACTGGCTGATTCATCCATCGTTCCTACTCACACCGACTCGGAGGTTTCACAACGCTCTTACAGGCAAGACCTCGGCTGGTAGGAGACCTCGGCTAGCGTTGCTCTCTCCCTTCTCATTGACACCACTCGCTTTATAAAGACAAAAACACAAGTCCCGAGCCATAAATAAGTCACAGATGAAAACACGAGTGTCGTGTTGGATACCGATTCTCTGTTCAGCGACCTTGTCATAAACTCCAGTAGCTGCTGGATTCCACTGCTGTCTGTGACTTGACACTAAACTGTGACACACGGAGTTTTTTTTTGTTTTTGTTTTTTTCGGGGTGTTTTTGTTTTGTGTTTTTCCATTGTGCTGCCGCTACATCTAGACGGAGCTCTCGGTCCTGGTCTGATTAGATGGAATGAAAAGCGTGTGAGCCAGCTCGTAACTTTCCATTCCAAAGCTTGCGAGATTTTGCAGCTGCAGCAAGACATTCCATTCCTGAACGAGGAACCAAATAGATGACTGTGTGTCCGTGACGGCCTCGTGTCGTATCCCCTCACAGACCTCGCGCTGTCTCTCGTTCCCTTCCTACAGATACGCTGTGTAAATTATTGTCTATAAATATCTACTGTTTGGTGAGAACATGGCGGTTTCTCGGTAAGACATGTCTCCGGTTCCCAGCAAGTTATTCCGACGTGACCAAGTGATTAGTGTAGTGTTCTTTACCTGCGTCTCCAAGCTGTGAGGTAGTCAACATGGAGACCAATACATTAACTCCTCTAACTCTTGTCTTGTTATTAAGTTTGGTGCTGATGATTAGCACAACCGGTCCAATGGTGGCGTTTGTCTGATCGATGACCAGGATCAACTTTTGTGCCAAAACAAGTGTACAAGTATCTTGTATATTAAATGTTAAAATGGAGGTCAGGGTTTCTCATTTCCTCTAAACTATAATACTGTAGTTGTTGTCTTGTACCATAAATATTTAAGAAATATAGTGATGTAATTGTGACGTAGCCTGGACCTTGGGTTCTCATACCAGGTTTTTTTTTTTTCTTCTTTTTTTTTGCCTCTTTTATTCAGACAAATCATCCTGTCTTCTTTAAGTCGTTGTTCTTATTTACATATATATTTGCTCTGAGTGTCTGTGAAGCAGTGTGATGCCCTGTGTGTTCAGGTGAAATCCTCGATTCTCAGAATAATAATGCCTTTACTGCTCCAGTTTACGTCCTCTCATTGGTTGAGACCAGTAACTGGCCCAATGCCGATCGGTGAGCATGGTGCCCACATGTGCACTCGCGATCACTCCGCTTTCTTTCCAGAGATTTTTCTTAACAGGAACTGTCATTAGTTTCCATTGTTTCATCCATGACCTTATTGCTAGTGAATCCCAAAGTAACCGTGTTAGTTCTCAGTTATAATAGACTGTGATTATCCTGTGGCAGGGTCTGTACATGGACACAATTACATTACATTGCAGGCTATAAAGAAAATATGTTGGAATTTTTTTTTCTTTTTTTTTTTTCCAGAAACAGAAGACACCAGGATGTACAAGTAGGACTGATGAATATAGAGTATAATGCTGACGATAAAGTGATTTACAGTACAGTGCATTGGAGATGAACATTGTACTTACATTTTTAGTACAGTACGATGAATAATGTGAGATTGTTTGTGTATTCTGTGAAGTGTTTGTCTTTCTGTTCCTCGCTGCCCATGTGGACGCCTTTACAAATGAAACGAAAGCAGTGTCACTTTCGGGGTTCACGTGGACAAAGAAGGTGAGACGTAACTCATTATTTATGCCAATGTAAAAATAAAGCTCCATATACTGTTACTGTGATTTGAGATGAGTTTTTTTCTGTTGTGTGTGTATATGAATCTGTTTTAATGAGAAATAAATACATACAAAAGGAAGAAGTTAGCACTCAAGGGCCTTCGTGGGCCGTCTGGAGGGAGGAGTGGAAGATTCTACCTTTGATGGACCAGCTCAGGATGAACACACACCACCATTCACGAACAGCTATTTAGCCTGATGTGTTTGTTTTTGAACTGTGTGAAGAAACCAGAGTATGCGGAGGAAACTCACACAAGCACAGGGAGAACCTGTAAACTCCATACAGAAATACCGTCGCCGAACCCAGGACCTTCTTTCTGTGAGCCGGACATGCGAACCACTCCACCATTGTGCAGCCCGATTTATGATTAGGCAAACCCAATATCAAAACCTTGTGCATGCACAATACTTGTGACGGCAGCCAAAGTTTAAGATTACAGGAGCACAAATATACAGTATTACTGGATTAATGTGGAGGCGTGCGAGTGAAATAATCATAGACGCAGCCAGTCAAAGCACGCTTTTCTTTAAACAGACAGATCTGAATCCCCTTAACATGAAACAGCTCAGATTTGTGGTTGGAACGGAATAAATAGTCTCCTGAATTAATAAATGTGCTATATTTAGAAGAAGAGAAGCAGGAACCAATCATCTCACCACCAGGGTATGTGCTGCATTCATCCCGGATTTTCTTCTATCCCACCAGATGACTGACGGATATGATTCAGACTTACAGATTAAGAGTGGGGGGGGTTGGGTATTTGTGTTCTGGAAGAACGCCATGTTTGTCGATTTTGGCAGTAGTTTGCAGTGAGGCTGTGAGAATGACACCTGCCCTCCCAGAGGTGCCGTCGCTGATGTCAGAGCGGAAGACTCCATCCTCCCTCACAGCTGTCTTTCATCACGTGGACGTGATCTCTGTATTCCTCTTTTGGGCGGGGGACGCTGTTTATACCATTTCAACGTCAGCCGACTCCCAAAGCAGTGAGGTTTATATCGTTAATTGATCAGGCTGTGATGTAAGGAAGGGGTGCTTTTATTTTTTTGAAAAGAATAATAGTTCATAGTCAGGGGGGTTAGATGGGAAAATGGAACCAGGTTTGAGATCAAAGTAGATTCTGTCAAGAGCTTCCATCATAACTTTCCTTCCACAACATCTAGTCACATAACATTCGGCTCAAAGAAATCAAACGTTATGTGTGTGTGTGTGTGTGTGTGTGTGTGTGTGTGTGTGTGTGTGTGTGTGTGTGTGTGTACAGTTGTGTTCAAAATAATATCAGGCAGACATCAATAACCTGTTCAATCAGTGTTTTTGGTAGAAATTATATTTCTGCGTGGTAAATACAGTAATTTACTATCAGGTGTAGTAGAGTAATAGAATCCAACAGAACCAATAGAGGTTTTGCAGTCACGTGACATGCCGAGTAGCAACTCTGTTTATGTTGGCATATTGGAGTGAAAACAAACGAATACTTTGCAATTGAGGTGCCTGCTTTTAGCTTGGTAGATTATATAAATATGAATGTTGACAGCCGTAATACAATCCCAGTGCTTTCCGAGCTCCCTGGTAATTATGATAACGATAATAAACAACAATATATTCAAAAACTATGTTTATCATGGCTAACAAATGACCCATACGTTTTGCCCGATGGTTTGTTTGTTAACTGCATGGATGAAGCAACGGACAGGATACCTGGTTTAACATACTCAGATATCTATAATTATTTGATTAATTGCACATCTGATTATACTCACAGAAAACTGAAAAATTTCAAAGGCCTTAGAGCGTATGAGTATTTTTTATCTGGATGGGTTTCGGCACTTCGCGAGCATATTATACCCAGGAAAGCCTCTAATATCGCCCATGGCAAGCTGTGTGAGGACACCAAAGTATTAATCATGGCAAAGGTAATTATGACTCACTTTTTTTATCATTTTGCCTACATTATATATTAAGCACAAACATGTGGATCTAAATTTATGAAGTATTATAATAGTTTTATATATATATATATATATATATATATATATATATATATATATATATATATATATATACTGTACATGTTATCTCTCTCTTTGTTTGTCGAAGTCGACAAGGATCATCTAATCATACTGGGAACGTCTACTTGTGGGTGCGAATATGGCTTGTCACTCCAATCTGCGTTCGGAAAGTTCTGGTGCAGTATGGGCAGGGTATCATGGCTGCCGCTGGAGGCTTGGAAGACCTGCTAGTCGTGTCCTGCCTGCGTTTCTCAGCTATAGCAATTCTGTTGGTTTCGTATGACTCGGCACCCATGCATATAGCTGCTCTCCATGAATTCCTATCCATAGCTGCTTTCTCCCAAGAGACGTGCTTGATGTTAAAGGCATTCAGTGAAGCTTTCAGGGTGTCTTTAAAGCGCTTCTTCTGTCCTCCTTGGGATCGCTTACCATGCTGTAGTTCGCCAAACAAAAGTTTCTTTGGGAGCCGATGGTCAGGCATTCGACCAACATGGCCGGTCCAGCGTAACTGGGTCTGCATCAGGATGGCATAGATGCTCGGAAGGTTTGCTCGGGTGAGCACCTGTGTCTGGGATCTTGTCTTGCCACTTTATGCCAAGCAATTTTCTTAGGCAGGTGGTGTGGAAATGATTTAGTTTCTTGGCATGACATTGGTAGACCGTCGAAGTCTCACAGTCATAGAGCGGGGTGGTGATCACTACCGCTTTGTAGACCTTGATCTTTGTTTCTGTGGTAATGCCTCTTCTATCCCACACATTCTTATGAAGTCTGCCAAAGGCAGCGCTTGCTTCAGCAAGTCTGATGTTGACCTCATCATCAATGACAACTGTGCAGGAGAGTGTGCTACCAAGATATTAAAACTTGTCCACTGCTTTCAGTTTTTGTACATTGACAAAGATGTTGGGTCCAACGGAGGTTTTCCCTGGGGCTGGTTGGTACATCACCTCAGTCTTCTTGGTGCTGATTGTCAATCCGAAGTTGTTGCAGGCATTCGAGAACAACATTGTGTTGCATATTCGCCTCAGAAGCAGCATTGATGGCACAGTCATCACAAAATAGAAGGTCACTGACGGTATCAATTGAAACCTTGGTTCTTGCTTGTAGCCTCCTGAGGTTAAAAAGTGAGCCATCAAACCTGGACCTGATGCCAATGCCTATGTCAGCGTCTCCAAAAGAATCCCTCAGCATTGCTGAAAACATGAGGCTGAAGAGGATGGGGCAAGCACACAGCCCTGTTTCACTCCATTGGAAACTGGGAATGGTTCTGACACCGCTCCACTGTCTTGTACACGAGCCAGCATACCATCATGGAACTGTCGTATGATGGCGACTAATCTTCTTGGGCATCCATATTTCGCCATGATTCTCCATAGACCCTCTCTACTAACAGTGTCGAAGGCCTTGGTCAGATCAAAAAAGGTGGAATAAAGGTCGGTGTTCTGTTACTGACACTTCTCTTGGAGCTGCCTGGCAGCAAACACCATGTCGATAGTCCCACAATCTTTTCGGAAACCACACTGACTCTCTGGAAGGAGGCCTTGCTCAAGATGGGCTATGAGCCGATTCAGCAACACTCTGGCCAGGACCTTTCCTGCAATGGACCTCAGGGATACTCCTCAATGGTTGACACAGTATATGTTATAATAAAGACTAAATCGCATTATTACATATACTGTACATATTATAATAAAGACCCTGAAATTTAATTTTTATTTTTAATTTATGGATATACTTTCTAAGTCGATTCATTTAAAGATGTAGAAGGGCTTCACTTATTATTAAATTTTGTTGTAACTATCAAAGGCTACAATATAGAGATCTATCTAATTTTTTTTGGTTCCAGCATTTTCACTTCGGACTTTAGAGGACTTTTAGGTCTATTATCGAGACCTCTAATAATAATAATACAGTCGGCCCACAACTTAGGAAATTAATCCGCTCCCGAGCCCTTTTCGGAATGCGGGGATTTCGTAAGTAGGGGTCGCATCTTGCATAATAAATGCCTAATTCGTTCCAAGGATCCAGTCTTTGGACTGGACAAACGCCATAAACCTTTTAAAAATAATAAAAGTACACCAATTTTGTATCATGTGTTAAAAGTAAAAGAAAAGTATTTATTAAAACATTTAAACATTTTATTAACATATTAAACCATTTTATTAACATATTTATTAATTAATCTCTCTCTCTCTCTGTCTCTCTCTCGCACGCGCACTGCGGGCCATGCCCACAAGACGTGGAATTCAAAGCGCATTCCCTCCTTGACAAACTCAACTTCAATTTGATTCTTGAGGGATCGGAATTCCAGATAAGCTTAAATGTCCCCACGTTTGTTAAAGAGTTACTGAATTAAACAACTTAAAAAACTAAAGCGTCATTCCTTCTCTCGCTCTCTATCTCTCGTGCGCGCTGCGGGCCACGCCCACAAGACGTGAATTCAAAGCGCATTCCCTGCTTGACAAACTCAATTTTAATTTGATTCCTTGAGGGATCGGAATTCCAGATCAGGTCAAATGCACCCACATTTATTAAACATTTACTGAATTAAACCACTTTAAAAACTAAATGCAGGTCATGACTATGGAGGTTTCTCAGCTGACGTCATGCATATATTATCCCAATGCGGGTTTTGTTTATACCGCCATATGGGAGTGAAAACAAACTATTCACTCCGGCCCCAACACAATAGCACAAGCGTGTGTAAGGGTTTAATACTGCATTTATTTCTTAAAGAAGTGCAAAATGGTACTGAACTGTGTTGCTGTCGGTTGTACAAAGTATAGAGCAAAGACAGCGGGTGTTAAATATTATAGATTCCCTGCTAATAAGGCCCGAAGAGAGAAATGGCTTTCTGCTTTGAAAAGAGCTGATACCGACAACAAAAGGAAAGATTGGTGACCAGCTCCTACCAGGCGTGTATGTAGTGAACATTTTGTTGGAGGCAAGTCATTTTTATCAGTAGATGTCTTCTTCTTTTCCTTTCGGCTTTTCCCTTCAGGGGTCGCCACAGCGAATCATCTGCCTCCATCTCACCCTATCCTTTGCATCTTCTTCTCTTACACCAACGACCTTCATGTCCTCTTTCACCACATCCATGAATCGTCTCTTTGGTCTTCCTCCAGACCTTCTGCCTGGTAGTTCCAACCTCAGCATCCTACTACCAATATACTCACTATCCCTCCTCTGTACATGTCCAAACCATCTCAATCTAGCCTTCTTCTTCTTCTTTTCCTTTTGGCTTTTCCCTTCAGGGGTCGCCACAGCGAATCATCTGCCTCCATCTCACCCTATCCTTTGCATCTTATTCTCTTACACCAACGACCTTCATCTCCTCCTTCACCATATCCATCTCAATCTAGCCTCTCTAATATATATATATATATATATATATATATATATATATATATATATATATATATATATATATATATATATATATCAGTTATATTGCGTGTTACTGTTGTGTTAAGACGTCGTCTCTGTGATCTTTGTGTTGACACTGTTTTGCGGACTTTTGCAACCCGAAGCACAATCTACCATTACACTACTTTCGGTATTGAGCGCACACACACACACACACACACACACACACGCGCGCGTGTGTGTGTGATTTCCAGTGCGAGTGAGAAGAAGAAACGGGCTTGAGTGATATCACAAAGGAATATGGCCAAACCTGTATACCATCAGTACCATATTGAAGCAGAAGGTATGCTTTTATAATTTTTAAAGGGTTTATGAGGTAGTACTGGGAGCCTTGGAACGAATCACATGTTTTACATGTAAAATGCGGTTCAATTTACAAAAAATGCAGGTTACGAAAAAAAGGCTCTGGAACAGATTAATTTCATAAAGTGGGATACCACTCTGTGTGTGTGTGTGTGTGTGTTTACATATATAGATATATAATAACATAGATAGATAATCAGGGATCCCAGATCTCCTTTATTTCGTGGAATTCCGCTTTTGTTAGCAATTTATGCAATAACTACAGTTAAGACTATTTACGAGTGCAGGGTAAATGTTGACATTTTGAATTCTAGTGTTATACTATTAACATGCTAACTTGAAGCAGGTATGCTCACTAGTTGAACACAAATGTTTGTTGTGATATTATATGTTCTGTGATCATTCTAATAATTAGTTCATAATTTTGTTACACATGAATAACGAGCCATTGGGCTGTGGTACAGTAGGCCCTTGACTATTCGCGGTTTTGCACCCACGGGTTGAGTATTCGCTGACTGCCAAGCAACCGGCACGTGATTCAAATTCAGCCAATGGCTGTCCTCCTTTCTCCTGATTGGTTGAGTTTATGTCCCACCTCTTTTTCCTCATTCATGCACAAGTTGTCAATGAGCCTCTTTTGTGTGTGTTTTAATTACCAGTTAAGCTCTGTGATACTACTTAAACGCTGTGCGTCTTCTCTGGCTATGCGATAGAAAATGCTGGATGTCTCGTCTCAAGAAATAAGACTTTCTCCTGAGAAACGACAGTTTTCTCTGAACTGTTGTATTAAAATCTTTTTCAATTATTATTCCAGTACAGTTCCTAAGTTCATGTTTATGCATGAGATTTTATGTTCTGTAGCATGTTTAACAAACGATACCAAAAGGATATATTTTATTACAGTACTCTTCATGTCTTTTTACATTGACGTTGGAGTGACGTCTCCAAGATGGCCCTGCCCAGAGGGCGACGTCGCGGAGTTCTCGGAGTCAAATTGTCTCTTTGTTCGTTTTAATTTGTTTTATTTGTTGTTTTGTTTGTTCATGTTTTGTGCTATGCTCGTCTACGACCGGTCGACTCTACTACAGCTATAAGATCAGAGTATCTTCGGGCGTGTATAACTAAGAGCAGAGCTAATATGCTATGGTAGGCAGCTCAATGCAAGCTGCACCCCAGCTAACAATAAGCCCAGGCGGGAAGCGGCCGAACGACGACTCCGGTGCTTGGGATTGCAGGGATGAAGGCTATGTAGCCGGCTGGAGCAATCGCCTCATTGGGTGTACTCTCCTCGAGCTATGTTTCACAGAAACACAGTCCTGTCGATCCCTCTGCGCTGCAATATGAGCATGAAGCTCGTCCATCTTGTTTCGCAGGGACTGAACATTTTCAAGCAGTATGGCCGGAAGTGCTAACCAAGCCTCTGAGAACTCTGCCTGGGCTTATTGTTAGCCGGGGTGCGGTTAGCATTGAGCTCCCATAGCTCCCATTAGGTCACGATAGAAGTTGTTGCGTGCTTAGTTGCTCGAAGCTGAAGCTGCTCATAGCTGTAGTATGGTCGACCGATCATAGATGAGCATAGTGCAAAACATGAACAAATAAATAAAACAAATTAAAACAAACAAAGAAACAATTTGACTCTGAGAACTCCACGACGTTGCCCTCGAGGCAGCGCCATCTTAGAGACGTCACTCCAAGTTCAATATAAAAGGACATGAAGCGTAACAAAGTTTATCCTTTTGGTATCATTTGTTAAACATGCTACAGAACATAAAATCTCACGCACAAACATTCTAAACATTAACTTAGGTACTGTACTGGAATAATAATTGAAAAAGACTTTAAAACGAGTGCTTTACAACAGTATATGATGTATAATGTTTATATTTTATCATCAATAAAAATAAGAGTAAAACTTGAAAAGTTTTTCTTAATCATTACTATATTTTACTACATTAATACTGTATTCATGAGTAAGACTGTCTATAGAATGTGTTTAAAAATCATATTTTAACGCATGTAATAGATACACAGTATTTTACTTCCAGCTGCTCATTCGCGCATGTGACGTGATACATGGGGTTTTATTTCTGGGTACAGAACTCGCGGATTATCTCGATTCGCAGGAGGGCTCGGAACTCAACCCCCGTGAATGTCGAGGGCCTACCGTACTTGAATTATGTGTGTTTATCTCCACCAGGTGTCAGCAACCCGTGGCTCCAGAGCCGCATGCGGTTTCGTGGCTTTTAAAAATAATGAATGTGTACTTTACAAATGTGCTTTATACACAAAAACCACTGCATCACTAAAAAAACTGCAAAAAAAAATGCGCTTATTTCCTCACATCGAAAGCACTCTGGGCTCCCAGGGGGAGAGAATTAAACCAGCTTTCACATGACTGGAGAATCTGCCTAAGGCAGAGTACCCAGCGGATAACCTTAAAGAAAATGCTCTTTTAGGGTTGAAGATTACATAGATGAGAATTAACAGTCACAGGTGTGGGCGGATATTTATTTGGTGTGGGTGTTGTGAGGTGTGTGTGTGTGTGTGTGTGTGTGTGTATATATATATATATATATATATATATATATATATATATATATATATATATATATATATATATATATATATATATACATACACACACACACATATAAAATGAAGCCATCTCAATACATCCTAGCTTGGGCCAGATCTCAGGGCCGGCCAGTCATGATTCGCTGTTCCTGAAGCAGGGAAGGTTCAGAGCCTCAGTATGAATTCTCATCAGTGGGAGTTTGGCCCAACCCTAGATCTTGTGTCTTTCTGATTCTGATACTTGATTATGAGATTGACTGAACCTACTCAGGACACGCAGATGCTGTAACCTATTTCAGCCAACTTCGGGCAAAGGCAGGGTACCACCCAAACAGCTTACCAGTCTATTACAGGGTCAAAGCACACCAACATTCACGCTCACACCCAGGATCAATAAGCCTAATGTGCGTTTGGACTGTGGAAGGAAACCGGTGTACCTGGAGGAAACCCATGCAAGCATAGGAAGAACATAGCCATAACCGAATGATAAGATAAGTGGCTTTGAGAACGAAAGGCTGCTGGTTCGATTCCCAATCCAGCTGAAAATATGTGTGGCGGTGGGGAAGTGAGCAACACCCTCCCTCCACGTTCATGGCTGAAGTACCTTTGGACTTCTTCTTCTTTTCCTTTCGGCTTTCTCTCTGATGTACTCATTCCTGATCCTATCCATCCTCGTTACTCCCAGAGAGAACCTCAACATTTTCATCTCTGCTACCTCCAGCTCTGCCTCCTGCCTTTTCCTCAGCGCCACTGTTTCGAAGCCATACAACATCGCTGGCCTCACCACCGTCTTGTACACTTTTCCTTTCATTCTTGCTGACACTCTCCTATCGCACATCACACCGGACACTTTTCTCCAACCATTCCAGCCTGCCTGCACACGCTTCTTCACCTCTTTTCCACACTCTCCACTGCTCTGGACTGTTGAACCTAAGTACTTAAAATCCTCCACCTTCGTTATCTCTGCTCCCTGTAACATCACCGTTCCTCCTGGGTCTTTCTCATTCACACACATGTATTCTGATTTTCTGAGGCTAACCTTCATTCCTCTCCTTTCCAGGGCATACCTCCACCTCTCAAGATTTTCCTGCACTTGTTCTCTGCTGTCACTACAGATAACAGTGTCATCTGCAAACATCATAGTCCATGGAGATTCTTACCTAACCTCATCTGTCAGCCTGTCCATCACCATCACAAACAAGAAGGGGCTCAGAGCTGATCCTTCATGCAGTCCCACCTCCACCTTGAATTCGTCGGTCACGCCGACAGCACACCTCACCACTGTCTTACATCTCTCATACATGTCCTGCACCACTCTAACATACTTCTCTGCCACTCCAGACTTCCTCATGCAATACCACAGTTCTTCTCTCTGCACCTTGTCATATGCTTTCTCCAGATCCACAAAGGCACAATGCAGTTCCCTCTGACCTTCTCTGTACTTCTCTATTAACATCCTCAAAGCAAACATTGCATTTTCTCCATATTTACTTTCCAACCGAGCATACAAGTCATCATACGCCCTCTGTTTGGCCTTAGCCACTGCTACTTTCGCCTTACGCTGTGTCTCCCTGTACTCCTGCTTACTCTCTTCGGTCCTCTCAATGTCCCACTTCTTCTTAGCTAACCTCTTCCTTTGTACACACTCCTGCACTTCCTCATTCCACCACCAAGTCTCCTTATCTACTTTCCTTCCAGATGACACACCAAGTACTCTCCTACCTGTGTCCCTGATCACATTTGCTGTGGTTGTCCCGTCATCTGGACGCACTTCCTGACCACCCAAAGCCTGTTTCAACTTCTCCTTGAAGACAACATGACCCTCTGCCTTTTTCAACTTCCACCACTTTGTTTTCTGCTCTGCCTTTGCCTTCTTCACCTTCCGCACCATCAGCATCATCCTGCATACCACCATCTATGCAGTTTGGCAACACTCTCACCCACTACTACTTTGCAGTCACTGACTTCCTTCAAATTACATCGCCTACGCAAGATGTAATCTACCTGTGTGCTCCTGCCTCCGCTTCTTTAGGACACCCTATGCTCCTGTTTCTTCTCGAAGAAAGTATTTACCACAGCCATTTCCATCCTTTTTGCAATTCCTTCTTTGTTCTTTTCCTGGATACCAAACCTGCTCATCACTTCCTCGTCCCCTCTGTTGCCTGCACCAACATGTCCATTGAAGTCTGCACCAATGACCACTCTTTCACCTCTGGGGGTATTCTGCATCACTTCATCTAACTCACTCCAGAATCTCTCCTTCTCTTCTAGCTCACATCCTGTCTGTGGGGCATGAACACTAACAACATTGAACAGCACACCTTCAATTTCTAACTTGAGACTCATCACTCTGTCTGACACTCTTTTCACTTCTAGAACATTCCTGACCAACTCCTCCTTCAAGATGACTCCTACTCCATTTCTCTTCCCATCCACACCATGATAAAACAGCTTAAACCCTGCTCCTAAGCTTTTAGCATTGCTACCTTTCCACCTGGTCTCCTGAACACACAGTATGTCCACCTTCCTCTGCATCATGTCAACCAGCTCTCTATCTTTTCCTTGCATAGTTCCAACATTCAAAGTCCCTACACTCAGTCTTAGACACGTGATTTTCCTCTTTTCTCTCTGCCTACGGACACGCCTCCCGCCTCTCCTTCTTCGACCAACAGTAGTCCAATTTCCACCAGCACCCTGTTGATTAACAGCACTGATGGCGGTCGTTGTTAACCCGGGCCTCGACCGATCTGGTATGAGATTTGTGTTTATGGTTTGCATTTTGTAAATTGACAAAAGTTTTATGCCGGATGCCCTTCCTGTCGCAACCCTCTGCATTTCTCCGGGCTTGGGACCGGCATAAGGGGGAGAGACACTGGTTAGTGCCCCCACCCCCCACCCCCCGCCTCATGGCTGCATTTGAAGTGCCCTTGGACAAGGCACCTAATCCCCAACTGCTCTCCGAGTGCCCCCAATGTGTATGGCAGACCACATCCCTGAGTGTGTGCGCACTGTTTACTTGTGTGAGTGTGTGTGTGTGTGTGTGTGTGTGTGTGTGTGTGTGTGTGTGTGTGTGTGTGTGTGCTCACTTTGGATGGGTTAAATGCAGAAGCACTAATTTTCCATTGTGGGATTAATACAGTATGTCTGTCTTCCTTTCGGCTTTTTTCCTTTTACTCGGGAGTCGCCACAACGAATCATCTGATTCGCACGTTTGATTTGGCAGAGGTTTTTACGTCGGATGCCCTTCCTGTCACAACCCTTTTAGCAAGGGTATATCAAAATAAAATAAAATCAAAACCATGCAAAGCTCATTCACACAGACACGCCCTCATCAAGCCCAGGTTTCAAACTCAGGTTCTCCATGCTTTGAGGTGGACACACTTAAAATATATAATACATAAATAGACACTAGATGATTGAAGACAGTTGATATAAAATTGGCATCATCCACAATATTTATCAAAAAAAAATTGCCTGCTGTAATAGAGGAAGTCATCGATCAGCTGTTTGTTCGTTTTTAGGATTAACTAAAGATTTTTTTTTTTTTTTTTTGGGGGGGGGGGGGGGGTTTAAAGTAACATTCTCGTGCAGAAGTGTCAGTATTACTGCTGACGTCCCCATGTGAATATTTATTAACTTGTGTGTCCAGAAATCGTTTTCAATACAAACACAGTACCTGACATTCTGTTTTGGCCACATGGTGGCGCTGCTTAATCCAGGAAAGGGAACTTGGATAAGTTTATCTATCATTACTGGAAACTTCCTCCATAAGCACTCAATTTTTGTCATGGGTTGATTAGGGCGACATGAAAGATTCTGGCTCTGATGGACCATCTTGGGGTAAACACAACCATTCATACTCACACTAGAGGTCATTTGGAAAAACAGTTACCCTGACGGGCATGTTTTTGGACTGTATGAAGAAACCAGAGTGTCCGAAATAAACCCCTCACAAGCACAAGGAGAACATGTGAACTCCATACAGAAACACCCTCGCCGAACCCGCGACCTTCTTTCTGTGTATCTGTCATGACAGGAAACGTCCTCGTTAAATATTTTGAAAAAATTTGAAGGGAAAGCTTGTGGGTTTATAAAAGTTTGAAAGAATTGTGCTGATCCAAATAAAGAATAATTTATTAGGAAAAGTCTTACCATGGCCTGGCAAGCTGTCCATGCTGTACTCTTCCCTCTCTCAGAGAAGGCTGAGATGGACACCCATGATCCTCAGATTGTCCCAAGGCCAACGTACATACACACATACACAACTATTCATGTCTGTACCTTGAAGCCTAACATGCATGTTTATGGACTCTGGGGGGAAACTGGACTACCCAGAGGAAACCCACACAAGCACAGGGAGAACATGCAAACACCCTCGCCATCCCAGGACTCGAACGCAGGACCTTCTTTCTCAGAGGTAGGTCAATGCGTCACTGTACAACGAATAAAAAATTCAATATTGTCTGTCTTCCTTTCGGCTTTTTCCCTTTTTCTCGGGAGTCGCCACAGCGAATCATTTTGATTCGCATGTTTAATTTGGCAGAGGTTTTTACGTCGGATGCCCTTCCTGTCACAACCCTTTTAGCAAGGGATAGAAACACGCTGACGACTTTGCAGCCTACTCTTTACGAAAGTCAGCAATGGTTCTTTTACATGCCTCACACCATAGACAGTGAGAGACATGGCCCGCCTTTGATAACCCAGTTAGCCGCACTGGGGAAAAAAAAAAAAAAAAAAATTTCAATATTGTAATCATTAAAAATCACGACCATATGTCTGACAGTTATTGCTTCAATTCCTGAATATTTCAGATGTTGATGTAAGAAGTAATTAATCAGACACTGATGTGTTGTTTAAAAAAATAAAAAACATCAGCGTATGTGATTACGTCAAGTGACTACAGTATATCCCTCCTCTCTCCACCGGAAGTGGATTATTCGTGCATACAGGATACTAACCAGTGTATCTCCCCCTCATGCTGGTCCCAAGCCCGGAGAAATGCAGAGGGTTGTGTCAGGAAGGGCATCTGACGTAAAACCAATGCCAAATATTTATGATGCAAATCAGAAGTACTACCCCCATACCGGATCGGTCGAGGCCCAGGTTAACAACGACCCCCATCAGTGCTGTCAATCAACAGGGTGCTGATGGAAATTGGACTACTGTTGGTCGAAGACGTCGAAGAAGGAGAGGTGGGAGGCGTGTCCGTAGGCAGAGAGAGAAGAGGAAAGGCATGAGTCTAGGACTGAGAGTGAGGACTTTGAATGTTGGAACTATGCAAAGAAAAGGTAGAGAGCTGGCTGACATGATGCAGAGGAGGAAGGTGGACATACTGTGTGTTCAGGAGACCAGGTGGAAAGGTAGCAAAGCTAAAAGCTTAGGAGCAGGGTTTAAGCTATTTTATCACGGTGTGGATGGGAAGAGAAATGGAGTAGGAGTCATCTTGAAGGAGGAGTTTGTCAGGAATGTTCTAAAAGTGAAAAGAGTGTCAGACAGAATGATGAGTCTCAAGTTAGAAATTGAAGGTGTAATGCTCAATGTTGTTAGTGCTTATGCCCCACAGGCAGGATGTGAGCTAGAAGAGAAGGAGAGATTCTGGAGTGACTTAGATGAAGTGATGCAGAGTACCGCCAGAGGTGAAAGAGTGGTCATTGGTGCAGACTTCAATGGACATGTTGGTGCAGGCAACAGAGGGGACGAGGAAGTGATGGGCAGGTTTGGTATCCAGGACAGGAACACAGAAGGACAGATGTTGATAGATTTTGCAAAAAGGATGGAAATGGCTGTGGTGAATACTTTCTTCCAGAAGAAACAGGAGCATAGGGTGACTTATAAAAGAGGAGGTAGGAGCACACAGGTAGACTACATCTTGTGTAGGCGATGTAATTTGAAGGAAGTCAGTGACTGCAAAGTCATAGTGGGTGAGAGTGTTGCCAAACAGCATAGGATGGTGGTGTGCAGGATGACTCTGATGGTGAGAAAGGTGAAAAAGGCAAAGGCAGAGCAGAAGACAAAGTGGTGGAAGCTGAAAAAGGAAGAGTGTCGTGTTGTCTTCAAGGAGGAGTTGAAACAGGCTTTGGGTGGCCAGGAAGTGCTTCCAAATGACTGGACAACCACAGCAAATGTGATCAGGGACACAGGTAGGAGAGTACTTGGTGTGTCCTCTGGAAGGAAAGTAGATAAGGAGACTTGGTGGTGGAATGAGGAAGTGCAGGAGTGTGTACAAAGGAAGAGGTTAGCTAAGAAGAAGTGGGACATTGAGAGGACCAAAGAGAGTAAACAGGAGTACAGGGAGACACAGCGTAAGGCGAAAGTAGCAGTGGCTAAGGCCAAACAGAGGGCGTATGATGACTTGTATGATAGGTTGGACAGTAAAGAGGGAGAAAATGATCTATACAGGTTGGCACAGCAGAGAAATAGAGATGGGAAGGACGTGCAGCAAGTTAGATTGATAAAGGAAAGAGAGGGAAATGTATTGACTGATGACAGAAGTGTGCTGGGAAGATGGAAAGAGTACTTTGAAGAGCTGATGAATGAGGAAATTGAGAGAGAAAAAAGAGTAGAAGAGGTGACCATTGAGGAGCAGGGTGTAGCAAAGATTAGTAAGGGTGAAATGAGAAGGGCATTGAAGAGGATGACGAATGGAAAGGCAGTTGGTCCTGATGATATACCTGTGGAGGTATGGAAGTGTCTAGGAGAGGTAGCAGTAGATTTTTTTGACAAGAACATTCAACAAGGTACTAGAGAGTGAGCAGATGCCGGAGGAGTGGAGGAGAAGTGTGCTGGTGCCCATTTTTAAGAACAAGGGAGCCGTGCAGAGTTGCAGCAACTACAGAAGGATAAAGTTGATGAGCCATACGATGAAGTTATGGGAAAGAATAGTGGAAGCTAGACTAAGGGCAGAGGTCAGCATTTGTGAACAACAGTTTGGTTTCATGCCAAGAAAGAGCACCACAGATGCAATGTTTGCTTTGAGGATATTAATAGAGAAGTACAGAGAAGGTCAGAGGGAGCTACATTGTGCCTTTGTGGATCTGGAAAAAGCATATGACAGGGTGCCAAGAGAAGAACTGTGGTATTGCATGAGGAAGTCTGGAGTGGCAGAGAAGTATGTTAGAGTGGTGCAGGACATGTATGAGAGATGTAAGACAGTGGTGAGGTGTGCTGTCGGTGTGACCGATGAATTCAAGGTGGAGGTGGGACTACATCAAGGGTCAGCTCTGAGCCCCTTCTTGTTTGCTATGGTGATGGACAGGCTGACAGACGAGGTGAGACAAGAATCTCCATGGACTATGATGTTTGCAGATGACATTGTGATCTGTAGTGAGAGCAGAGAACAAGTGCAGGAAAATCTAGAGAGGTAGAGGTATGCCCTGGAAAGGAGAGGAATGAAGGTTAGCCTCAGAAAATCAGAATACATGTGTGTGAATGAGAAGGACCCAGGAGGAAAGGTGATGTTACAGGGAGCAGAGATAACGAAGGTGGAGGATTTTAAGTACTTTGGCTCAACAATCCAGAGCAATGGAGAGTGTGGAAAAGAGGTGAAGAAGCGTGTGCAGGCAGGCTGGACTGGTTGGAGAAAAGTGTCCGGTGTGATGTGCGATAGGAGAGTGTCAGCAAGAATGAAAGGAAAAGTGTACAAGACGGTGGTGAGGCCAGCGATGTTGTATGGCTTAGAAACAGTGGTGCTGAGGAAAAGGCAGGAGGCAGAGCTGGAGGTAGCGGAGATGAAAATGTTGAGGTTCTCTCTGGGAGTAACGAGGATGGATAGGATCAGAAATGAGTATATCAGAGGGACAGCCCACGTAAGATGTTTTGGAGACAAAGTCAGAGAGGCTAGATTGAGATGGTTTGGACATGTACAGAGGAGGGATAATGAGTATATTGGCAGTAGGATGCTGAGGTTGGAACTACCAGGCAGAAGGCCTCGAGGAAGACCAAAGAAGAGATTTATGGATGTGGTGAAGGAAGACATGAAGGTCGTTGGAGTCAGAAAAGAAGATGCGGAGGACAGGGTGCGGTGGAGGCGGATGATTTGCTGTGGCGACCCCTGAAGAGAGCAGCCGAAAGTAAAAGAAGAAGAAGACAGGGTGTCCCAAAAAATGCATACACACCTTAAATAATTGTAAATTAGGTGGTTATTATAATTTGTTTAATTAATGCAGCCGTGAGGGTGGGCGCAAATGCAGCCGTGGGGGGGGGGCACAAACCAGTGTCTCTCCCTCACGCCGGTCCCAAGCCCGGATAAATGCAGAGGGTTGCGTCAGGAAGGGCATCCGGCGTAAAACAAATGCCAAATAAACTATGCGAATCACAAGAAAGAATCACATACCGGATCGGTCGAGGCCCGGGTTAACAACGACCGCCTTCAGTGCCGTCAACCAACAGGGTGCTGATGGAAATTGGACTACTGTTGGTCGAAGACGTCGAAGAAGGAGAGGCGGGAGGCGTGTCCGTTGCCAGAGAGAGAAGAGGAAAGGCATGAGTCTAGGACTGAAAGTAGGGACTTTGAATGTTGGAACTATGACAGGAAAAGGTAGAGAGCTGGCTGACATGATGCAGAGGAGGAAGGTGGACATACTGTGTGTTCAGGAGACCAGGTGGAAAGGTCGCAAGGCTAGAAGCATAGGAGCAGGGTTTAAACTGTTTTATCACGGTGTGGATGGGAAGAGAAATGGAGTCGGAGTCATCTTGAAGGAGGAGTTTGCCAGGAATGTTCTAGAAGTGAAAAGAGTGTCAGACAGAGTGATGAGTCTCAAGTTAGAAATTGAAGGTGTGATGGTCAATGTTGTTAGTGCTTATGCCCCACAGACAGGATGTGAGCGAGAAGAGAAGGAGGGATTCTGGAGGGAGTTAGATGAAGTGATGCAGAGTACCCCCAGAGGTGAAAGAGTGGTCATTGGGGCAGACTTCAATGGACATGTTGGTGAAGGAAACAGAGGGGACGAGGAAGTGATGGGTAGGTTTGGTATCCAGGACAGGAACGCAGAAGGACAGATGTTGGTAGATTTTGCAAAAAGGATGGAAATGGCTGTGGTGAATACTTTCTTCCAGAAGAGAGAGGAGCATAGGGTGACTTATAAAAGTGGAGGTAGGAGCACACAGGTAGACTATATCTTGTGCAGGCGATGTAATTTAAAGGAAGTCAGTGACTGCAAAGTAGTAGCGGGTGAGTGTGTTGCCAAACAGCATAGGATGGTGGTGTGCAGGATGATGCTGATGGTGAGGAAGGTGAAGAAGGCAAAGGCAGAGCAGAAGACAAAGTGGTGGAAGTTGAAAAAGGAAGGGTGTCGGGTTGTCTTCAAGGAGGAGTTGAAACAGGCGTTGGGTGGTCAGGAAGTGCTTCCAGATGACTGGACAACTACAGCTAATGTGATCAGGGAGACAGGTAGGAGAATACTTGGTGTGTCATCTGGAAGGAAAGTAGATAAGGAGAATTGGTGGTGGAATGAGGAAGTGCAGGAGTGTGTATAAAGGAAGAGATTAGCGAAGAAGAAGTGGGGCATTGAGAAAACCGAAGAAAGTAAACAGGAGTACAGGGAGACACAGCGTAAGGCAAAGGTAGCAGTGTCAAAGGCCAAACAGAGCGCGTTTGATGACTTGTATGCCCGGTTGGAAAGTAAGGAGGGAGAAAATGATTTATACAGGTTGGCACAGCAGAGAAATAGAGATGGGAAGGACGTGCAGCAAGTTAGATTGATAAAGGACAGAGAGGGAAATGTATTGACTGATGACAGAAGTGTGCTGGGAAGATGGAAAGAGTACTTTGAAGAGCTGATGAATGAGGAAAATGAGAGAGAAAAAAGAGTAGAAGAGGTGACTGTTGAGGACCATGAAGTAGCAAAGATTAGTAAGGGTGAAGTGAGGAGGGCATTGAAGAGGATGAAGAATGGAAAGGCAGTTGGTCCTGATGACATACCGGTGGAGGTATGGAAGTGTCTAGGAGAGGTAGCAGTAGATTTTCTGACAAGAACATTTAACAAAGTCTTAGAGAGTGAGAGGATGCCAGAGGAATGGAGGAGAAGTGTGCTGGTGCCCATTTTTAAGAACAAGGGAGATGTGCAGAGTTGTGGCAACTACAGAGGGATAAAGTTGATGAGCCATACGATGAAGTTATGGGAAAGAATAGTGGAAGCTAGACTAAGGGCAGAAGTCAGCATTTGTGAACAACAGTTTGGTTTCATGCCAAGAAAGAGCACCACAGATGCAGTGTTTGCCTTGAGGATGTTAATGGAGAAGGTCAGAGGGAGCTGCATTGTGCCTTTGTGGATCTGGAGAAAGCATATGACAGGGTGCCGAGAGAAGAACTGTGGTATTGCATGAGGAAGTCTGGAGTGGCAGAGAAGTATGTTAGAGTGGTGCAGGACATGTATGAGAGATGTAAGACAGTGGTGAGGTGTGCTGTCGGTGTGACAGAAGAGTTCAAGGTGGAGGTGGGACTGCATCAAGGGTCAGCTCTCAGTCCCTTCTTGTTTGCTATGGTGATGGACAGGCTGACAGACGAGGTTAGACAAGATTCCCCATGGACTATGATGTTTGCAGATGACATTGTGATCTGTAGTGAGAGCAGAGAACAAGTGCAGGAAAATCTAGAGAGGTGGCGGTATGCCCTGGAAAGGAGGGGAATGAAGATTAGCCTCAGTAAGACAGAATACATGTGCATGAATGACAAGGCCCAAAGAGGAACGGTGAGATTACAGGGAGCAGAGATAAGAAAGGTGGAGGATTTTAAGTGCTTAGGCTCAACAATCCAGAGCAATAGAGAGTGTGGAAAAGAGGTGAAGAAGCGTGTGCAGGCAGGTTGGAATGGTTGGAGAAAAGTGTCCGGTGTGATGTGTGATAGGAGGGTATCGGCAAGAATGAAAGGAAAAGTGTACAAGACGGTGTTGAGGCCAACGATGTTGTATGGGTTAGAAACAGTGGCCCTGGGGAAAAGACAGGAGACTGAGCTGGAGGTAGCAGAGATGAAAATGTTGAAGTTCTCTTTGGGAGTAACGAGGATGGATAGGATTAGGAATGAGCACATCAGAGGGACAGCACATGTAAGACGTTTTGGAGACAAAGTCAGAGAGGCTAGATTGAGATGGTTTGGACATGTACAGAGGAGGGATAGTGAGTATATTGGTAATAGGATGCTGAGGCTGGAACTACCAGACAAAAGGCCTAGAGGAAGACCAAAGAGACGATTCATGGATGTGGTGAAGGAGGACATGAAGGTCGTTGGTGTCAGAGAAGAAGATGCAAAGGATAGGGTGAGATGGAGGCAGATGATTCGCTGTGGCGACCCCTGAAGGGAAAAGCCGAAAGGAAAAGAAGAAGAATTATAATTTGTTTAATTTTCAACATGTAAAAGATTTTACAAACATCATTCTATTGTTTTGTCACCGCCTGTTCTCAAACTGATGTCTGTTCTGGTCCAGACACTGCAGACAACATGAAGCGATGGAATAGCACATATGCGTCCATTCACGTTCAGTGGTTTCTCGCAAATTCAATGACTGTTGCAGGTCTCACTGCATAGACTTTGTCTTTCAGGTCTCATAAAAAGAAGTCTAGCGGTGTGAGGTCTGGTGAACATGGAGGGTATTCAACAAAACCCCTCCGTCTGCCAAAAGGTGTATACATTTTATTTGGACGCCATATATATATATATATATATATATATATATATATATATATATATATATATATATTCCGGTAAGACAAAAGGTGGAGGACTGCTTTTATGTCAACGAGGCTTGGTGTCCAAACTCTGTCATTGTTGGAAGACACTACCTTGGAGTTTATTCTGGTTGGGTGTAGGCCTTTCTATCTGCCAAGGAAGTTTACTTCCACAATAATAACAGCTGTAGGCCTCCGGATGCTAATGCGAAGCTTTCTGTGAACGAACCTCATACAGCTATTAGCAAAGAACAAACTGAGGCCGCGTTCATCGTGACAGGCAACTTTAACCACGCAAACCTCAGTCAGTGCCTCCTAAATTCAACCAGCATGTTTCTTCGACCCCAGAGGGGACAAAACCTTTGACCACTAACATCTCTGGAGCCTACATGCAACCCCCCTCTCCCACTTGGGTTCGCCTGATCACCTCTCTTTGTTCCTCTTCCCAAGTAACACACCATTCATTGACTATGCTAAGCCATCTGTGAAGACCATCAAGGTTTGACCAGCGGGGGGAAAAGACTCTACTCCAGGACAGGTTTAATGACAGATTGGAGTATGTTTGCCTTTCAGGCCATCATTATTGGCTCTAACACAGACATCGACTTGTACACTCATTCAGTATTAGAATACATCAACAGCACAATTGACAGTGTTACCACAAAGAAACAGATCATCATATACCCTAATCAGAAGCTGTGCATGAACAGGGAAGTGCAGCTTCTGCTGAAGGAATGCAACAAAGCCTTCATATCTGGTGACACACAGGCCTACAGTACAGCCAGGGCAGACCTGAAGAGGGGTATCCAAAAGGCCAAGCATGACCACAAGCTGAAGGTGGTGGAACACTTCTTCGATTCTGACCCTCCATGTGGGAGGGCATTCAGGCCATCATCAACCACAATACAGCAACTCCACCCCAACCAACTGCAACAGATGTGTCCATCCTCAATGAACTAAATGACTTTTATGTTTGTTTCGATGGGGACAACAAGGACAAGGCTATAAAGATCAAGCCTTCAAATGACTATCGGACCCTTACACTCTTCCCCCATGCAGGTGCTCACAGCTCACAGGGCTCTTCACAGACATATTCAATCAGTCTCTTACTCAAGCAACACTACCGGCATGTTTTAAGACAGCTTCAATAGTGCCAGTGCCGAAACACTCCTCTCCGACGTGGCTGAATGACTACTCCTCTATTGCACTAACACCCATTGTGATGAAATGCTTGGAGTGATTGGTTCTGGAATACCTCAAGCAATGTCTCGCTGCCACACTAGACCCACATCAATTTGCATACCAACGCAACAGGAATACAGAAGATGCTGTATCCACAGTGCTGCACTATGTTTACTCACACCTGGACAACAAGAACACGTATGCAAGAAGCTGTTTGATGACTTCAGCTCAGCATTCAACACAGTCATTCCCTCCAAGTTAACCACGAAACTTGAGGATCCTGAAATCAACACCTCCCTCTGCAACTGGATAATCGACTTTCTATCAAACAGATCCCAATATGTCAAGTCAGGCTACAAATGTTCCTCCACCATCATACTCAACACTGGCGCACCTCACAGCTGTGTGCTGAGCCCGTTCCTCTATACCCTCTTCACCCATGACTGTAGGCCTTTGTATGGGTCCAACTCCATCATAAAGTTTGCAGACGACACCACAGTGATCAGACTCATCATTAACAATGATGAATCTGACTACAGGGCAGAGATAAAGCAACTAGCTGCATGGTGTGCTGACAGCCTGCTCCTGAACACCAGCAAAACCAAGAAGCTCATTGTGGACTTCAGGAAGGTAAAGGGGGACACTTGTGACACGATCCACATCAATGGCATTGCTGTCAAACCTGTCTCCAGCTTTAAATTCCTGAGTACCCACAACTCAGAGAACCTGTTCTGGACAACCAACACCTCCTGCCTGATTAAGAAGGCCCATCAGTGTCTTCAGTGTTCTTGAGGACACTGAAGAAGAATCACCCTTCTGCTGACATCCTGGGTAACTTCTACCACTGCACTATAGAAAACGTCCTGACCAACTGCGCGACAATCTGGTATGGGAATTGCACTGTCATGGATCGCAAGTCACTACAGCAGGTGGTGAAAACTGCCCAACGCATCATGACATGGACTCCACTTCCTGCTACTGAGGTTCTCCAGAAGAAGACATGTCTTCACCATTCTCACAGCATCAGAGATTCCTCTCATCCTTCCAACAGATGCTTTCAGCTTCTCCCTTCCAGAACGCGCTTCAAGAGCCATCGGACAAAAACCAACAGGTTTAGGAACAGCTTCTTCCTCACAGATGTCACCTTACTGAACTCAGCCCCCTGATGAACCTTCTCTTCTAATCCACAATACACCATCAGTACCATTCGTACCATCCACACCATTCATGCACATGCATGTTATAATTTATTCACAGTGCTCTTCTTCCACTACTTTGTATACATCCATAGCACACTGTGTGTGTGTGTGTGTGTGTGTGTGTGTGTGTATATATATATATATATATATATATATATATATATATATATATATATATATATATATATATATATATATATTTGTGTGTGTGTGTGTGTATGTCCTTGTTAGGGCAGCATGTAGTGATTAGCATGTCCTGTTTACATCAAGATGGTCCTGGGATCGATTCCCAGCTCAGGCGTTTCCGTGTGGAGTTTGCATGTTTTCCCTGTGCTTGCTTGGGTTTCCTCCAGGTACACCAGTTTCCTCCTACAGTCCAAAACCATGCACAGTAGGCTGCTTGCCTGTTCCAAATCGTTCTGAGTTGCAAGTGTGAGTGTGAATAACTGTGTGAGTGTTGGCCCTGCGATGGCCTAGCGAGCCAGGTTGACCTCGAACCTAATCAGGTAAGGTAATGTTCTTGGCGTGTGTGTGTGTGTGTGTGTGTGTGTGTGTGTGTGTGTGACATAAGCATTGTTGGACCTGAATGCAAATTATGTGCAGGAACATCCACTTGTTTTATTTTCTTTTTCATTTTATCCTTTGATCTTTACCTATGTGAGCGAGATGCATGAAGCAGAACAATAAAGATTGATATGATGTGCAGAAACTGATGGATGCTACAGATAAACTGAAACTTCATCCAATTTATCTAATAGTTATACAGTATCTCTATTATACCCTGAATTCATGGAACCTGTCCTCACAGCTTGCTATGGTCCCTGTCTGTATGAATTCCTCCATCATTGTACCAAAAAAATCAGCCGCTACCTGCTTCAATAAATTTCGAGCGGTTGCCTTGACCCTGGTAATCATGAAGCGCTTCAAGAGGATCCTCCTTAACCATATCAAGGGCTCTATCCTTACTGGGCTGGACTGCCTTCAATTCACCTACAAGGAGAACCGCTCCATGGAGGATACTGTATCGCTCGCACTCCACACAGCAATGACTCACCTAGGGCACCCAAACGCTTATATCAGGATGCTAGCTGTGGACTTCAGCTCAACCTTCAATACGTTTCTCCCAGAGAAGCTGGTACTGAAGCTCTACTATATGGCCACTATGTGTTACTGTGTTGACAAGGACTTTCTCACCAACCGACCTCAGGTGGTGAGGATAGGAAACTCTACATATTTCTACCCTGATCTTGAATACTGGAACACCACAGGGCTGTGTGTTGAGCCCGGCACTCTTCAGCTCCTTTACACATGACTGCTCTGCTATCCACTCCACAAACACACTTGTGAAGTTTGCTGAAGACACCACCATTGTAGGCCTCATATCAGACTATGATGAGACCCACTCCAGAGAGGAGATCCAGCACCTGATAAACTGGTGTTCAACTAATAACCTCATTCCGAACACCAGCAAGACCAAGGAGGTCATAATGGAATATTGGAGGAGCAGGAAGACAGAGCACATTCCTCTTTGTATTCATGGGAAAGTGGTGGAGCATGCGGACAGTATTATGTTCCTGGGCGTCCACATTCAATCTGACCTATCCTGTTCTGTTAACACCTCACACCTGATGAAGAAGCCTAACAAAGGTTTTTCTTCCTCAGGATTGAAATGTACTGGACTCTCCTCTCAGCTGCTAAAGAACTTCTACAGCGCTACAATAGAAAGTTTTCTCTGTATCAGTGCAGCTGCACTGCTATGGACAGAAAGAATTCGGCCTGGTTGGAGAGAACATTACAGGGGCTCGTGGGCTGCCATCTACCAGATCTGGACGCAATACTGTATATGCTGTCCGGGTCCAGAAGAGGACGAGCTGCATCGCGATGGATCCCACACACCTGGGAAATGGACTATTTCTACCACTTTCTTCTTCAGGAAAGTGTTACAGAAACATTAAGATCAGCACTTCTTCACTTCACTTATCCCTTAACATCCAGGGATGTCATTAGGGCGCCTTCATGGCGAGACTTGGACTGATTTTGGCCTGGCGGCGCCAATCCCTCTCCAGGTCGTTAGTTACAATGTGAACCTACGGGCAATTTAGAACAGCCAATTAACTTACTGTGCATGTCTTTGGATTGTGGGAGGAAACCAGAGCACCCAGAGGAACCCCACGCAAGCACGGGGAGAACATGCAAACTCCACACAGAAATGCCCAGGCCGGGACTCGAACCCAGGCCTTCTTGCTGTGAGGTAGACGTGCTCACCACTACGCCACCGTGCCGCCAAGATCAGCAGAACCAGACTCAAAAACAGCTTTTAGGCCATGGCTGTGAAAGCCATCACCTCTAAATGCCTACTCCCTCGTAAATCACACACACGCACACACACGCACGCACATGCACGCGCGCGCATGTGCATGTGATTCCCGGTGAGAGTGAAAAGAAGAAGTGGGCTCGTGGCATGTAGTTGAGTGACATCACAAAGAAATATGGCCACACCTGTCTACCATCGGTACGTTATTGAAGCAGAGGGAGTTCAGAAATCAATCATCTGAGGCATGTACCTTAGTTTTATTCGCTTAATGTTGGAACAAAGAGCTACCAAGGGGAATGAGAACCTCCAGCCTGTCCCCAGAATTTGAAAATATACAAAACGGCACCACACACTTATAACCACAAACACTTACAATTAAGCTACACATGTAATATTACATCATATAGATGAGCAGTAGCAACATGATAGATTTTGTATTGATTACAGATATACACAATCACAGACTAGTTACATACATGCTACCGTGTTTCCCCGAAAATAAGACAGGGCTTATATTAATTTTCTTACCGAAATATGATACTAGGGCTTATTTTTAGGTGATGATGTATTTTACATTTTTCTCTATTACATGTCTTATCATATATCTTTGTTTTATATATTCTTATTTCGTTATATTTCTTTATTTTTTTAATATTTTAACCAGAACCGAATCGAGCGATTTTAGCGATTTTTATGGACGCAAGTGTATGTCCTCGTTTTAAAGCAATCGCTGATGTCATCGACTGAGCCTCAACGCGCAAGGATTGCTGCTTTGACAGCGTACCTGAGGTAAAACTGCCTAACAGATGAGTCCGCGCTTTCACCTCAAACCCGAGATTGAGCGAGTAGCAGGCCAATGAATTGCTGCCACTCTCAACTAGGGCTTATTTTAAGGGGCGGGCCTATATTAAAATCATCTTGTAAAATCACGCTAGGTCTTATTTTGTGGTTAGGGCTTATTTTCAGGGAAACACGGTAGTTACACTGGGGCTAATAATAAAAAGTACTCATTCATAAATTTCAGGGTAAGTAATGGTACTTAAGCTTCGAGCCTACCGCCTAATGACGGTTAAACTGAGACACACTTACCGGTGAAAAGTTACTTCTTCGCGACCGCCTGCACGGTTTTGACAGCCAACAGCGCAACAAGAATTAACCATACTGACACCAATAAAGCTAAACCTAACATATTCCAATTAAACTCGATGTTGTTATGTGTCATAATGTTAAATTGTAAAGATGCCAAAGGATGTCAACTTTCAAATGAAATAGTACCCAAAGCAATGTTTTGCCCTCACCGGAAGTTGAAGCCGAATTACCACGCGAAAGGGGTCTGTGCGGAGTCTATTTTTTTTCTCTACATCATCGGGTTGTTCACTGCACTTCATATGGTTTGCTTGTTCGAAAAACCGCTACACTTTACCGCGACAATGAGAGTGCAACTGCCAACTACTGGAGTGGATGTGCAATTACACTTAATTCTTGTACAGTATTCCAGAAAAGCATGTTCCCCAAGAATCACGCTGCGCCCACCCTGGCATCATATTACACCCCCAAGGCGGGCACACCCCACTATTTGAGAAGCACTGGGATAAGAGCATATGCTGTAAATGTTGACAGTGTTATTTAAGGTTTATTGTCTTGTTTGTACCTTTTTCAAACTGAGAATCTCTGACAAAAATTTAATTGTGTGATCATAATGGCATAAAGACTCTTGAATCTTCTTCTCTTTCAGCTTTTCCCCTTTTCTCAGGAGTCGCCACAGCGAATGATTGATTCGCACATTTGATTTGGTGTAGGTTTTTACGTCGGATGTCCTTCCTGTCACAACCCTTTAGCAAGGGACAGAAACACGCTTTGCAGCTCCTCTTTACGAAAGTCAGCACTGGTTCTTTTACATGAACCTCTTACCATAGACAGTGAGAGACATGGCCCGCCTTTGATAACCCAGTTAGCTGCACTGGGCGGACAGTGACAACCTTGAAGACAGATATACTGTCATCTTCTTTTCTTTCGGCTTTTTCCCGTTCTCGAGATTCGCCACAGCGAATCATCTGATTTGCACATTTGATTTGGCATGGGTTTTTTACGTCGGATGCCCTTCCTGTCACAACCATTTTTAGCAAGGGACAGAAACATGCTGACGGCTCTGCAGCTACTCTACGAAAGTCAGCAATGGTTCTTTTACATGAACCTCTCACCATAGACAGTGCACTGGGGGGGGGGGGGGGGGGGACAGTGACCACCTTGTGGGGACTCGAACCCTCAACCTTAGGATCAGTGATCCTGCGCCCTATACCACTAGACCACCACTGCCTATGAACATAAATAGACAAAAACTGTTGAATATTTAATGTAAATTTAATATAAATGCGTTATAAAACCTATAAAAAATGTTTATTCATGGTTACTGATTATATTCAGGGGCCTTCGAATACGTGCGTGCGTGTGTGTGTGTGTGTGTGTGTGTGTGAGAGAGACAGAGAGAGATTGTGTGTTTCTAAGGGAAGAGCAGCGTTACCTCGGTGATCAAAAGTGTATTTAGTGTGCGCATGCGCAGATCTTATCTCAAATGGCGCTGAAATAACTAGGCTCTTTCCCTACATAGGGAATAAATTAATGTCTTCGTTTGGACTATGGATTTCAGTGCGCAGGTTTATGAGGTTTTTATTAGGTGTTTGTGGTGATGTACACGTATAAAATAGCACATTGACTCGTGTACTAATGGGGAACAAAAATTGCCAAAACATAAATAAGTGTGTAGGGGTTAGTGGGGGTTTTATGATTTGGGACGCAGCCCGGTAGTTTGTTGCAAGCAGGTGGCGAAAGTCAAAAACAAACCACCGGTGACCCTAAGAATAGAGAGAGAGAGAGAGAGTGAGTGAGAGAGAGAGAGAGAGAGAGGTTAAAGTTTTATATGGACTTGTAGTGTGATTGTAGCTCCTTTGTTTTGTGTTGTTGTTGTTTATTTCTAACACGATGAGAGTTCAGCTCGTCCTCACTTTATTATGAAGAAGCCTCGACTTGTGCACTGGCTTTCCCTTCGTGTTTTTCATTTGTTCCCCGATGGAAAGTGTCGGAAACTTCGTGTTCAACAGAAAAGACCTGCTCGGACATGGTGCCTTCGCGGTGGTGTTTAAAGGGAGACATAAAGAGGTAAGAAACACCTGATGAACCCTGAACCCTGAACCCTGCACGTGCGTCTCACACAACGCTTTATTCAGTTGAATCATACAACATGACGTCATCTTTATTTTCATCAGAGTAAACATGCTGTGTGTTCATGTTAAAGTTTCAGTCATACTGTACACTCGTGTGCTTTATTTGGATCAACATGCCTTTGTTTATCATTAGATCTGCATAACCAGCTCAGTGGAATTGTTTCTCTCGAAATCGCACGATATTTCCTACGATATTTCGATATGTCGTGCGATTCTCCTGCGACGGCTAAAGATAATTTATTGTAATTTTTTACAATACATTACCTGTACATAAAAGACAGTTACTCTCTCTCTCTTCTCTCTCTCTCTCTCTCTCTCTCTCAATTTTGCATAGTCAATAAGCCCCAATGTTGAGGGCACTGGTGGTTTAGTGGATAGGGCGCAGGATCACTGATCCTAAGGTTGGGGGTTCGAGTCCCCACAAGGTTGTCACTGTCCCCCCAGTGCACTAACTGTGTTATCAAAGGCAGGCCATGTCTCTCACTGTCTATGGTGAGAGGTTCATGTAAAAGAACCATTGCTGACTTTCGTAAAGAGGAGCTGCAAAGACGTCAGCGTGTTTCTGTCCCTTGTTAAAGGATTGTGACAAAAAGGGCATCCAATCAAATGTGCGAATCGGATGATTCACTGTGGCGACTCCCAAGAAAAAGGGAAAAATCCGAAAGGAAGAAAGAAATAAGCCCAATGTGCATGTCTTTGGATCTGTGGGTGGAAACTGGAGTACCCTGAGGAAACCCACCCAAATACGAGCAACAGCATGCAAACTCCAACTCCCTCGCCAAGCCCGGGACTCGGACTCAGGGATACATATTGCAGAATTTATTCGCACTTTCATTCATGCGGCTTCATTGCATCGTGGTTTTTTTTTTTTTAATTTTTTTAAATATTCATCGAATTAAAGAATAAGGAAATTAAGGAAGAATATTGGAAAAAAGTTAAGGAAAAAAAAAACAAGGCTAATTATGCAACAAAAAAAATCCTTAAAGCAAAACAAAAAGCAACCCAAAACCTCCCATCAAAACTACTTACATTTTTATGTGAGGTGCGTATCTGCGTGCGCACACGCATCTGTAAGTGTGTATTTATATTTTATTTACATCTTATGCATTATTTTCGAATGTTTAATTGTTATGATAAGCATTTATAGCATTGAATATGTATTTATTGATATTATATACACATATACATGTACGTATACGTCAGTTCCCCCCCAACAATTCCTACTTCGCGGAATTCGGCGGTCACGGGGGTCTCGGTCCCAATTAACCGCAGAAAGTGAGCGATCCCTGTAGCGACGAAAATAATGATGATAATAATACTAAATCAAGAAATCAAGAGTCTTTGTTGTTGTTATGTTCACACATAACAAACTACTGTATGAGGCTCTCAGCGTTAAGGTGTAAACAAGTTAAAAAGGTGAAAAAGAGACAATCGATTACGATTAACGCTGCCAAGCGCAGAATATAAGCGCAACTGATTCTGTACACTAAACTTTGAGTTAAAAAATAGAAAGGCAAACTCGGTATCTACGAATGAGAAATCACAGAAATTACAAATCATTTGTCAAATTAATGAAGCCTACTAGGGCTGTGGGGAGTCTGAAGTCTAATACCGCCGTCTCTGGGCGAAGGCAGGGGAACACCCTGAACAGCTCGTCAGTTCATCACAGGGCACAACCATTTTTTACACACACACTCACTCCCACCTCTGGGTAAATTCCAAACAGTCGGTTAGCCTAATATGGGGGCGCAATGCTGCAGTGACCAACACTGTCGCGTCATAGCAAGAAGGTCCTGGGTTTGAGGCCCAGGCTCGGGAAGAGTGTTTGTTTGTGGACCTTGCATGTATGTGCGTGTGTGCTTCATCTGGGTACTCGGGTTTCCTTCTACAATGTAAAGTTCCCCTCGGCGGGAGTATTAATGGCTGCGTTTGTGTTTACTCTGGGATTGGATTGGACCGGACTGGACCGGACCGGACCAGTATAAATACACGGTAACAGCATTCAGTTTATCATCCAAGCAGAAGTGCAATACATACAGGACGTGCAGTATGTAGAGTTTGGAAACAGTAATGTACATACGTATTAAGTATAAATAAAGTGATGTGAGCAGTTATGTACAGAAATGGCAATAAGAGGCGAATAAATGATCTTGAATTTACCGAGGAGCATTATACACATGATCTATATTACTATACCACTGGTTCTTAACCTGGGTTCGATCGAACCCTCGGGGCTCGGTGAGTCAGGCTCAGGGGTTCGGCGGAGGTCAAGACACACACCCGACTCGTATTCATGATGACACGCCCCACTTGGCCATCACTGGCTGCAGGTAATCACGCTACATTGCTTGGCCAATCTTGTGCTGAAGGAAATTTGGTGTGCTCAGTAGTCGACTTGTGACAGTCGTGATGGTACGCCGTGTGATTTCTTTCTGAACTTTTTAATTCTTACTATGTTGAGCAAAAAAAGAAAGTGGTCGGACGAATATGTACAACATGGATTCACATATATAACGGAACGTGATGCTAGTCAGCCTCCTATCTGCATGATTTGCGAAGTAGGATCAACCCCCGCTAACTGACATACATGCATGTCTATGTGTATACAATATCAATAAATACATATTCAATGCTATAAATGCTTATAATAACAATTAAACATTCAAAAATAATGCGTAAGATGTAAATAAAATATAAATACACACAAATACAGGCGCACGCGCGCACACACAGATGCGCGTGCACGCACTCGGATGCACACTTCACATAAAAATGTAAGTAGTTTTGATGGGCGGAGTTCATGCATTGTATTGATTTTGTTCTTTGAACACAGTGATGGTAATGCACAGCTCAGTTTGGTGCCACAGTGAAAACCTATGTCTTGAAAAAAAAAATCATATTTTTCAATAAAGAAGGGTTCGGTGAATACGCGTATGAAACTGGTGGGGCTCAGTACCGCCAACAAGGTTAAGAACCACTGTACTATACCAAAGAATAAAATATGCAGATGTAGTGTTCAACAGTGTAATCTATATATATATATATATATATATATATATATATATATATATATATATATATATATATATATATATCAATCAATAATCAAATATACAGATGCTGCGTGAGTGTACAAGTCAATATCTCTGTTGGAGCCACATGTGGCCTGAGAGGCAAACATACTCCAATCTTTGTCTTTAAACCTGTCCCAGAGTACAGAGTCTACCCCCGCTGGCCGAATGTGATGGTTTTCACAGAAGGCTTCTCATGGGTCAATGAGTGGTGTGTTACTTGGGGGCGAGAAACAAAGAGAGGTGATTAGGTTGACCCAAGCGGGGGAGGGGAGTTGCTATCTAGGCTCCAGCTATGTTAGTGGTCAAAGGTTTTGTCCCCTCTGGTGTGCCAAGAAACATGCTGGATAAATTTGGGAAGCATTGACTTGAGGTTTGTGTGGTGAAAGTCGCCTGTTACGATGAATGCAGCCTCTGGATGTGCAGTTTGTTGTTCGCTAATAGCTGTATGAGGTTCATTCACAGCAAGCTTAGCATTAGCATCAGAAGATATATGCAGGGATCCCTCGCTACATCACGATTCAGTGCATCGTGGTTTTTTTTCTGAAAATAATGATCGAATTTAAAAAAAAAAAAAAGAAAATTGGGGAAGAATAGGGGGGAAGGTTGAGGAAAATGCCGCAAAAACAAGGCCAATTATGCAAAAAAACCCCACAAAAACTTATAACAACACGAAGCAAAAAACAACCCAAAACCTCCCAACAAAACTACTGACATTTTTATGAGGTGCGAATCTGAGCACATGCATGCATGTGCATCTATGTGCGTGCGTGCGCGCATCTGTATGTGTGTGTGTGTGTACAGTATTTACATTTTATTTACATCTTATGCATTATTTTTTAATGTTTAATTGTTATTATAAGCATTTATAGCATTGAATATGTTCATTTCAGTTCATTTTCTGTTACCGCTTAATCCTAATTAGGGTCGCAAGGAGGCTGGCGCCCATCCCAGCCAACTTCGGGCGAGGGCAGAGTACACCCTGGACAGCTCGCCAGGCCATCGCAGGGCGGAAACACGCTGACAGCTATGCAGCTACTCTTGTAGAAAGTCAGCAATGATTCTTTTACATGAACCTCACACCATAGACAGTGAGAGACATGGCCGGCCTTTGATAACCCAGTTAGCTGCACTGGGGGGGACAGTGATAACCTTGTGGAGAGTGGGACTCGAACCCCCAACCTTCGGATCAGCGATCCAGCGCCCAACACCCCTAGGCCAGCATTGCTTCTGTGGCATTGAATATGTATTTATTGATATTATATACACATATACATGTGTGTATACGTAGGAGGTGGGGTGGGGTGGGGGATCCTACTTTGCGGAATTCAGTGGTCGTGGGGGTCTTTGTCCCAATTAACCGCGGAAAGTGAGGGATCCCTGTACACACAGCTGTTTTTATTGTTGAAGTAAACTCCCGTGGTCGATCGAAAGCGCTATACTTAACCATAAGACACTCTCGGTTAGCTCAGCAGTGTCTTCCAACGATGACCGACTTCGTACACCAAGCCTCGTTGACGTAAATACACAACTATTCTCTAAAACATCCCCTAATCACCTGAGGAATGTTCATCTGTTGAACAGAACCCTGAGCTGGAAGTCGCTGTGAAGTGCATCAGTAAGAAGAAATTGTCCAGCTCGCCTTCCCTCCTGGGGAAAGAGATCAGGATATTAAAGGTGAGTGTCATGGAGCATCTGCACCAACTGACGCGTTCACCATCTCATAATTATTCCACTGAACACTTCATTTAAACACCTCTGATGGCTTTCTGTCCATCTGCCAGGAGCTGAAACATGACAACATCGTCCATTTGCTGGATTTTCAGGTACGTGGACGTGTCTCTGTTAGTAGGACGTTGGTCTGAGACAGAATTGGTCTGCGGTTTGGGAATCATTTAAATATTAAATTTGAACTGCAAACCGGACCGGGCTCGGACGGCACGCTGAGTAACACCAACAACACCGTCGTTTCCCTCGACATCACAACTGTACCACCCATCTCATCGGCCAATCAGAGGCGTGGGGGTTTGATGAGGGTGTTGGGTGTAATGAGGGATTAGTTCTGTAGGAGTGGAGATCATGTCTGTTTTGTTTTGTTTTAGTAACACAGTTCTGGGATGGCAGTCTGTCTGTTCTCTCCAAGGTCGAGTCTCCAAGAAGCGGCACAGCACAAAGATCACTGTTAACTGAGAGAGAGAGAGAGAGAGAGAGAGAGAGAGAGAGAGAGCGAGCGCGCGCGCATCATGTTCAACTCTCTCTCTCTCTCTTGCTCTCTCTCTCTCTCTCACAGTCTCTCTCTATCTCTTTCTCTCTTGCACACCGTCACTCTCTCTCTCTCGCACACTCTCTTTCTCTTGCACACGCTCTCTCTCGCACACCCTCTCTCTCTCTTGCACATGTCTCTCTCTCTCTCTCTTGCACACCATCTCTCTATCTCTCTCTCTCTCTCTCTTTCTCTCTCGCACACCCTCTCTCTCTCTCTCTCTCTCTCTCTCGCACACCATCTCTCTCTCTATCTCTCTCTTTCTCTCTCGCATACCGTCTCTCTCTCTCTCTCTCTTTCTCTCGCCCCCCCCCTCTCTCTGTCTCTCGCACACTGTCTCTCTCTCGCTCTCTCTCTCTCTCTCTCTCTCTCTCTCTCTCTCTCTCGCCCTCTCTCCTTTTCTCTCACACACACTCTCTCTCTCTCGCTCTCTCTCACACTTTCTCTCCTTTTCTTGAACACACACTCTCTCACTCTCACTCTCTCTCACTCTCTCTGTCTATGTCTCCCTGTATCGTTAGATGGGACACTCCTCAAAAATCATTTAGTACTTCACCCTATCCGGAGGACTCGGGTGGTGTTGGACATTTGGAGCGTATTTTTCTCTCAGGCTTTTGTATTTTGTATCTGTGATATGAGAAGAGACCAGAAAGACTGCAGAGGAAACTGTGTTGATTTCTTGGCAGGTTATGAACAGAAACTGGTTCCCTATAATTCCCTGACATGTGTTCTTCCCACCGCAAACATGATTTAATTAAACTTAAAAATCTGTCAATCCAATGTAAAGGCTTGAATTGGAGCTCAGGTTTCAAAGTTGGGCAACCTCATGCCAGTGTTTCACCTCAATAGGAAGCGTGGTTATGACTGAGAAGCGTGTGTGTGTGTGTGTGTGTGTGTGTGTGTGTGTGGGGCGGGGTGGGACAGAGGGAGCGAACCGACTCTCCCTGTTGAGAAGCACCATGTAAACAAAAACACACACACGAACACAAATCGGACGACTATATAATTTTAAATGCCCCTGAAAGCAGCGATGTCACGGTGATCAAATATTTGAAGTCTTGATCCGTTGACAACAGATCTAACGAAGAGTAGTTTTGATCTTTTTCTGAAAAATTCCACATCATTTTAACAATTGTCCAAAAATAAAATAGCCGTGTTTCCATTTCATGTGGTCCATTTCATGCTGCCATCAGCGTGGCTTTATTCCACACAGAAAGCATTCAGAAGAGGTGTGTTTCAGAAGAGGTGTGTTTCAGAAGAGGTGTGTTTCAGAAGCATCTTGTCTGTCTGGTTTTGTTATGTTTCTGATATTCTGCTTTCTGCCCAGCCATGTTGCTCAAGCACGCTCAGTCTTGCAAAATAGACCAGAGGTGTGTTCAAGAGGAATGCATAAAATCAGTAGAAAAAAACATTGTAGCACATTACTGACGGGTACTGCCCCCCCCCCCCCCCCATCTCATACGACCAGCACTGGCTAGGGAGGCACAAGCAGCAAACATGTGTTCCCTCCGTGATGCTGCCACTTTAATCTTTACGAACTGCTGTGCATGCACAGTCGGGGTGGCCTAACACACTGAGGGAGATCGCTATACGTCTCTTTGGTACGAACGAGCTCACAGACACCCATGATTGATCGGTCCAGGTTGATAGTCGCACATCTTGTCAATGTATCACTCGGGTAAATATTTATCCAGAATGACGTCCAAAGAACTTCCATCCAGCACATTTGGAAGAAATGCAGACATTGTCCACAGTGGCTGTGATCAGCTGCAATGACCATGTTGTAGACGCAACCTGCTGCAGCCGTGTTGGGGATGGAAACCATGGGTTCCGTGTATTAGCGCTCTTGGGCTGCGTGTTTTAGCCACCATCTGGGGCAACTGGAGTTCTGGAGTGCCCCGAGAGCAGGAAAAATGACAAAAATGTTCTCAAAACGCATACTAGGTCTTCATGTGTTTGCTTGCACAGAGAAATGTTCGTGATAATTTCTGATGGCGCTGGAGGGTACGTCATGACACTGGATTTGAGTGGCGTAACACGACAGCGCCAGAATCAAGTTTAATTCCAGGCTATTTGTGTCCGGCCACTGGGAGGCTTTTAAATACTGGTCATATTCCAGTCTGGAAAACTGGAAAGTGTTAAGCTTTGTGGCCTCTGTGGTAGCTGCGATGTAATAACTGGACTAAAATGCCAGTCATGGATGAGAACTGATATAACTGTGCTAAAGAAATCACGCATATCTGTTACGGTTCTGGAGATTTCTTCGTTCTGGAGGTCAGAGAGTATTTTCAGCTGCTCGTCACAACACGTCATTAATGCCTGAGAAAAATCATAGTGCGGGGTGGAGCTAGCTAACGGCTAAGTTGCTTGTCAATTACGTACATGATTTATTGCTCACACGGTCAACCGGTCAGATTATGCACATCCTTGCCATATAATTAGAAAGGTGTTGACAGCATGATGTGTAGGTCAGAGGTCAAGCTGTAACTTCTGTGTTTTTTTTTTTTTTTTTTCCCCACTCACAGGAAATCTCGGGCTCCGTCTACCTCGTCATGGAGGTAAGTCCGAATGTAGATCTCGACATGATCTCCGAAATAATCGCACAGTTACTACTAACCGTGCCATTGCTATCGTTGGTGGCTTGGTGCTAAATTCCTCACAGAACCCGGCAGTGTTTCTATTCTGTCTTTTACAGTTTTGCAATGGCGGAGATTTGGCGGATTATCTGGACTGTAAGTACATCAACTACTCACCGGTGTCACCAGGTGTCTGGTTTGGTACAGCCAATTAGCCTAATGTGCGTGTGTTTGGACTGCGGGCGGAACCTGGAGTACCTGGAGGAAGCCCACGTTAGCATGGCGGGAACATGCAAACACAATACAATAGCACCTTTGCTGAGTCCGGGACTCGAACCCAGGATCTTGGTTCTGTGAGGCGGGAGTGCTTATCATGATGGCACTGGGTCATGTCTTACACCTGATTGTTCCACTGTATTACAACAGGGTTTTAAAATGTGTACCAAGAACAATCAAGGGATATTCACACACACACACACACACAGAGATATATATATATATATATATATATATATATATATATATATATCTGCTCAAGTAAATCCAAAAATAACCCTCCAGTCATTAATACTGAAAGTAGAGCGTCATTGCAATTGATGGACACCTCCAGACAAACACAGCAGGCGTTCTCAAGACGAGCGCTCTGTGTTTCGTCTCACCCGAAGATTCCAGACTATTTTTATGACGCACATTCTGGTTCAGCCCCCGCCTCAGACCTGACCCGATTCACAGTCCGTTTTCGAGGGAGCTGTTTTCTCCCTCCGCCGCCTCCCTTAACCGTCTTCTCTTCACCTTGCTTTTTTTCATGTCATGGCTGCAGGCCCAGCCTGGTGAAACCAAGTCGACGCCCGTGACCTCATCCACCTGTCAGCCTCAACTTTTCTATGGTGGAAAAACACTAGGACTAAAAATACCCCAACAACACAACAAGTGGGTGATAACAGGCCAGGAAACACAGGGCTTGGTTCAATAACAAACTTTCAGTGCTGCACTTATTGAAGAGATTAAAAAACATTCAGGTGTGTTCGTTTATTCACAGATTGAGGTTAAGATCCGAAATTTGGGGGTAGTGGTTCTGAAAGATTTATATTAGCCTTACGTCGTAAAGATTTAATCCTAGGTTTATTTTTTCGCCCAAACATGACGACGAACAAACCTGAATTAATTCTAAACTAGTTTACTTTGCGTTCATTTTTTTTTTCATGGAAATTACCATCAGTGTATTCATTCGTTTATTTACCAAACGCTGAATAGCATGGAGGCTGGAGCCTATTCACCTCTGGGTGAAGGCGGGGCAGAACCTGAACAGCTTTGGAGTCCATCACAGAGCCCCCCCTACACACACACACACACACACACACACACACACACACACACACATACAACGGAGTAATCTGAAACGGCAAATTAGCCTAATATTCATGGTTTTGGACTGTAGGAGGAAACTAGAGTACCCTGAGGAAACCCATACAGGCATAAGTAGAACATGCAAACTCCACACAATAAACCCCTCACCAAGCCCGCCACTCAAACCCAGTACCTTCTTGCTGCGAGTTGGAGAGTTGGACGCGCTAACCACTACACCAGGGGTCGGGAACCTTTTTGACTAAGAGAGCCAAAAAAAAAGACATTTTAAAATCTAATTCTCTGAGAGCCATATATATTACGAAAAGCATTTTCCTAAAATTTTTGTCTCAGGATACAAAATGTTACGAAAGCGCCATCTTAAAAATTCAAACGCGTCATTCAAACATTAAAACAATGCACGAGCTGCTCTCCCATCAATAATGTTCAAACATCCCGCCCCACTGGCCTCCCATTGGCTAACAACTGAGCTGTCATTCATGTTGCCCTCACTCAAGCGCCATCTTGGACAGGTCCACCTGACGCCATCTTGGACAGGAATGCCATCTTGACCTGACGCGATCTTGGACATCATGGCCTAGGAGGAATGACGCAGCTCCCTCCCACTGCCTATTATAGACTTCTGGTGCTGCATGGTTTTGCTGATGGCTTTGTAATCTGGTTGATGCGTGGTGAGGTTCAGCTTCATGCAGGCGTTTCGGCTTCAATCTGTTCAACGTGACTGCAGGTTGGTCTTGATGTTTTTCAGGTGAAAAGGACCGCTCGCATGCACATGGAGAGCCAAACATGGTCAATACGACAGGACTCGCACTGCAGTGTTTGGTATGTGACAGGAAGCGCGTCCCAAGTTTTGGCAATCAGCTGGTCTGCGGGTTGAAGTTTTTCCATGTCTGTCCATTTGTGTTTGCTTGCCAGCTGTACTTGTTTTCGTTCAAATGAGCTGATCAAAAACGAGGAAATTTACCTCTTTACTGAAAACCAACTCGCGTAGTCTGTGGCTGTTGTTATAATCCAATACAATTAGTTTCAAGGTATTGCACCCACCCGCATACTGGCGTACAGAAAGGATTGGCTCTCCGCTGCGCGCCACAGTGACGTGGCATTGAAAATAGATGTATAGATTTAAATGTGCGAGATTTATTCATATGTTTTTGTTTTATTTGATGGCTTTTCTGCATTTTTATTTAAATGACCGTGAAATTATGTATTCGTTATTCTGTTAAGAAAGGCCACTTGATTTATCTGAGAGCCAGATACAGTCATCAAAATGGCCACATCTGGCTCACAAGCTATAGGTTCCTGACCCCTGCACTACACCACCGTGCCACCCCATGTGAGCCAAAATGCCAAAAATCTTCAGATCCTCACCATGTTAAACAATTCTTTAGAAAATTCCCAGACCCAGAATTTAATCTGGCTCATCTCCAAAATGTAACAGTCTCTTCCATGGCCAAATCCTGTCCACATACAAACCCAAACCCAAATTGAAGGTAAAGCATAGCCTGCTTTTCTGGGGTAATAGGCTCGTGGTTAAGACACCGCATTGGCTATTTTCCTTGAGATTTTTTTATAGTGTAGAGTGGAGGCGTGGTTTCACTTGTTCATTTTCTTAACCGCTTAATCCTAATCAGGGTTGATGGGAGGCTGGCGCCCATCTCAGCCGACTCTGGGCGATGATTGAGTACATCCTGGACTGCTTGCCAGGCCATCGCAGAGCAGAAACACATTTACAGCTATGTGGCCTACTCTTGAGGAAAGTCAGCATGAACCTCTGACCACAGACAGCGACGCGGCCGGCCTGTGATGACCCAGTTAGCTGTCGTTGGGGACAAGAGTGGGGCTTGGGTTCAAATGTTTATACTTCAAAATACTGTTGTATATAATTATCGCTTATTAAATTCTGCTCTCCACATCTACCTTGTGCTTTATCTGTTGTCCGGAACAAGAAGGGCACCAGTTTTCCGGTGTGTTAGCCGCCATTGCTTTGTCACTGATGTGTTATTGAATCCTTCCAGCTAAAGGCTGTCTCAGCGAGGACACCATTCGGAGCTTCCTGCAGCAGATAGCTGGTGCCATGAGCATCCTGCGGAGTAAAGGCATCATCCACAGGGACCTGAAGCCACAGAACATCCTCCTGTCGTACAGCGCAGGGCGTCGAGTCAGCCCTCACAACATCTGCATCAAACTGGGTCAGACATCCCACTGACACGTTTAACTGCGATACCGCCGCATGACGACTCTGTCCTGCTTATATTTTCACGTGTTTATCAAAACAGCAGGCCGCTTTTTCTTTCACAAATTTGTGCTTCAGAAAGGTGCACCAGTGCTGTTGAATTCTCAATTCTCTCTCTCTGTCTCTCTCTGTCTTTCTCACTTTCTCTGTCCTCTCTGTGTCTGTCTCTCTCGCTCTCTCTCGATCTTTCTCCCTTTCTCTACCTCTTGCTCTCTCTCTGACTCTCTTTCTGACTCTTTGTCTACCTCTCTCTGCCCCTCCCTCTCTCTTTCTTTCTCACTCTCTCACTTGATCTCTCTCTCTCTCTCTCTCTCTCTCTCTAGCTGACTTTGGCTTTGCGCGGTACTTACAGGGGAACATGATGGCTGCTACCCTCTGCGGTTCTCCAATGTACATGGTGAGGTTTCCTCTTTCCAACTTCTCCTGAACGTCTCTCTCTTTCTCTCTCTCTCACATGAGCACCGCACTCCAGTCCCCGTTCATTCAACCCTCATTCGGTCCTCACTCAGTGCAGCTAAAATATTATACACAGCAATGGGATAATCTCATTGGTTCTCCATCTCACAGATGTTGCGTTCGTCGGAACACCTGTAGTGCGTTTGTTAAGTAATTTATTTATCAGTTACAGTAGTGACTGGAAAAACAAAATCGTGGAGACAACGGTTGAACTAAGTTTACTTCTGAGGGTGTCTGGGCTCAACCTGGTGAGGAGCTCGGACATTTCAAGGTGGCAGCGTAGTACTGCCCGGGGTAGAGCCACTTATCCTCCGCGTCAAAAGGAGTCAGTTGAGGTGGTTTGGCAATCTGATTACGATGCCACCTGGCCACCTCGCCTTGGAGGCGATCTGGGAATGTCCAACTGAGGAGAGGCCCTGGGGGTAGACCCAGAATTTATTGGAGGGATTATGTATCTTGTCTGACCTGAGAATGCCTCGGGATACCCGAGATAACTCGACCTCGGGTAGGCGGAAGAAAATGGATGGATAAGAATTACAGAACGAGCAATCTGATTGGTCAATGCAGAGGCAATAAATTGTGTATGGATCAGGGTGTATCTGACCGGCAACTTAGTATTAGCAGGCTTATTGTAAAATGTGATTAGCATGCTAACAGCTAGCACATGCTTTTGACAGGCTCCTGAAGTCATCATGTCACAGAATTATGACGCTAAAGCAGACCTGTGGAGCGTGGGCACCATCGTCTTCCAGTGTCTGACTGGCAGTACTCCATTTCAGGTACAATACACACACACACGCACACACACACACACACACACTGGATGTAAGAATCTGGGTAGTTTCACGTTTATATATATAGACCAGTGTAAATATCATGCTGTGGGGATTGTTTAATTTACTTCTTCACTAGAAATTCTGTGATTTGCTACAAAAATAAACAGGTGTGATGCACACTGACCTGACGCACTCTTTGATCACTCACTCCTATTAGGCTTACAGGGAGGCTGCAACGTATTTCAGCCCACACTGGGTGAAGACTGGTTCTGTGTGTAGTTTGTATGTTGTCCCCGAGCGTACATGGGTTTCCTCCCACAGTCCAAAGACCTGTACGTTTGGCTAACTCGCTGCTCCAAATCGCCCCTGAATGTTTGTATGTCTTGGCCTTATGATGAACTGGCAAGCCGTCCAGGGTGTACCCTGAATTCACCCAGAGTCTGCTCAGATAGGTTCCCGTGGCCCCGATAGGCTCAAGGTGGATGGGCAGATGAGTGAGTGAATGATATACATGTTTATACATCAATATGTTTGTTTTCTTCAGCTGTAAATGTTGTCATGAGAAATGTAATTTTTTTTTTCATGCATACAGAGACTTTGCCAAGCTGCAGGATGTTCAAAATATAAAAGTAATTTAAAAAAGAAAAAAAAATTAGTTTCCCACAGACCACGCAGGTCACAGTGGAATATTTTTATTCTTGAGCAGCTCCACATTTGGCTCACTTGACTTATTTATACAACAGCAGTAACAGGAGAGAAATGGGGATGTGACACTCTTACGTAATCATCTGGTAGACATTACCACATGCACCCCCCCCCCCCAATCCCTCCTGTCCCCCCACACACTGCCTGAGGAGTGATTCATTAGTCAGGATAGACTTTTATTCCCTAACAGCTTTGGAATATGGCAAAGAAAACATTTGATAAATGTCTGAATCTCAGTTTATCCTGATAATTGGTTAATAATGTAGATCTATCACTTTATTTATATGAACATGAAGTACGACTGGACAATGCCTTTGTCAGGTTGATCTGATAAACTATGTGGTAGTACAGTTTATAGAAAGATTACAAGTATTAGAACTTTTTAGAAACTCCTTTTTAAAGTTGTTGTAAGTTAATTAATTCATTTGTATAGACAGCAGTACCCGTGTGTGCCAAAAATATTCATCAGACTCCCACTGGAGGGAGTCATTTCATTACAACTATGATAAGATATAATACAGTAATCGACGTAATAAGTGCCCTGCTCCAAAAAGCCCCACCCCCATGTTTATCTTGCGTCTAATAACCGCCCATGTGTACTGGGAACAAAATGGTAGCTCAAACTTACCAATTTATTCGATCCGTCTCTGTAACGGTAAAATCACTGTCTGTAAAGGTGAGTTTACACAGTATTTCAAGACCCCCTGCTACTGAGGAATGTCTATAATGTTCATCAGTAACAACAGATTTTATTGTTCCGCCCTGCTTTAAAAAACAGGAAAATATTTTGCTGTGTTCTCTTGGTAAATGTCCAACAACCGATGAAACATTAGAAACTGCTACAGCAAAACTATGGGATGCTCTGAATGAATGGAGTGATGAGCCAGATAAGGACCTATCAGAAAGTGATGACGAGGATTTTTCACCTGATTCTCCTGCTCATTAACTTCATACATTTAAAGACGTTCCTGGCCATGTGCTTTTCAACGTGCCATGTGCTAAAGTTGACATGTTGATTGGCTCGATTTTACATCGGGGGAAAAATATTTAAAGGAACAGCACTTTGAGGGAACATTTAAAGGGTCTTTTTTTTTTTTTTTTTTTAAATTATGCTGTTTCCTGTTTATTTTCAGCTTTCATGTAAGTAATTTGATTGATACCACAAAATGAATAATACAAATACCATAAAAACTCTTTTATTGTTCTGTTATTATTCATGTTTTCCACCTCGATGGAAATAAGCACTTACTGTTCCACTCTGCTGTTAAGCATTTTAATAAGCGCCCACCCACTCCAATTTGTAAGCGCCCTGGGCACTTATCACGTCAATTACAGTAATCTATTTGTGCCTGCCGGGGGTACCTTGCACTTTTTGAGTGCCCCTCTAGTTCTTAATATTTTTCAGTATTTTTAATTGTAGTTTGTTAGCATGGGGTAGTGGAGTGGTTAGCACGTCCACCTCACAGAAAGAAAGTCCTGGGTTCAAGTCCCGTGCTTGGTAAGGGCGTTTCTGTATGGACTCTGCATGTTGTTCTCGTGCTTACGTTTGTTTTCTCCAGATACTCCGGATTCCTTCCACAGTCCAAAAACATGCACATGAGGCTAATTCCCTTTTCCAAATTTCCATTAGGTGCGAGTGTGAATAATGGTGTGTGTTGAATCCGTGATGGTCTGGAAACCTTATTCAAGCTGTACCCCACCTTCATCTGGTGTCGGCTGAGATAGGTTTCAGCCTCCCCATTACCCCAATAAGCTTTAGCGGTTTGGTAAATGAGTGAGTTAAGCCACCTCCTTAATGGTCATGTCAGTAATTTTTACCTGAACTTTTACCCTTGGCTTGTTTGTGTGTGTGTTTTTTTTTGTTTGTTTTTTTTTTAAGCAGGATTACACAAAAAGCTTAGACAGCGACTTGGACAATTAGCACGACTGTGTTAGATTTTCAAATTCTGATTCCGATGATTCGAAAATCTTTAAAGGATTCTTTTACATTATGAGAGAGGACAATTTTTGGGAAATTATATTTAGCCAGTTGCTGGGCTTGGTGGAGGTTTGTGCTTTGAGGTTTGTTCTTTGATTTGAGTTTTCAGGCAGTTCCTTGTTCTTCTGTGTGCTTTGCACAGACATTGACCAATCAAGCGCCTGAAGAGTCAGATCAATTGATTAAATGAGCCGTCAGGTATGCTGCTGCTTGGTTGAAACAAAAACCTGCAGCCTCACAGCCCTTTGTCGAATGAGGTTGACACCTCTGTCTTACAGTCAATGTAAAAGTGTTGCCAGGAAACACAAAGTAACTCCGAAAAAGAAAATTTTCCACATGAGCCCATAGGGTGCACCATAAGCTTCAACCCAGGGCGAAATAGCATTGGGGGTTTTTCCCTTGAGCTTTAATTTCCTGAACACCTCAACACTGCAGAAACAGAAATATAAAGAGGCACAGCAGGGTCAGCCGGATCATGTGTGAGCTCACATTTCAGATTTCACACGGATGCTTACCCCATAAATCTGTTTACCTTCAGGGTGTTGATCGACCTGTAAGAGTTATGTACCAAAACACAGTAAAGCAAGTCGAAGACATGGGAAGTGTCGAGTCCAGCTCTTAAAGCGTATTAATATTTAGTCATTATTCACGAACCCCTGGGTGGTCATGAGAGCGAGGAATATAAATCTCGATGTGTTGACGGTTCCTGGGAGTTCCAGAGGTTCAAGGAAATGAAGACATCCTAACAGCACGAGTCACTAATGATTGATTTTCTTTCAACAGGTTATTTTGTATTTAGGAAAGTAATAAATAGAATTGGGCCAGTGTTGGCCCTGTGGTAGGGTGTTGGGTTACTGATTCCATGGTCAGGGGTTCAAGCCCCACTGTTAACAGGTTGTCGCTGATGCCCCCCCCACCCCCCACTGCCGCTTACTGGGTTATCAGATGCCGGCAACATCTCTCACTGTATGTGTTTCTGCCCTGCAATGACCTGGTGAGCTGTCTAAAGTTGGCTGAGATGGGCGCCAGGCTCCCCATGCCCCTAATTAGGATTAAGTGGAATGAATACAGGTGCTCCCCATCTTACGAACGAGTTACGTTCCAGACGACCGTTCGTTAGATGAATTTGTTCGTAAGTTGTCACATCGCGTTCTTTAGAGGTATGTTTATGTTTAAAGCTCGTATAAGTAACCTATACAAGTTTGTACTGTATACAATCTCTCTCTCTCTCTGCATAATCATCTTATTTCATTCTATTGAATTTATCATTTATTGGTACAAGGTGCAAACCTAAATGCACCATAAATTATCACGCTGACTGTGACATCAGGAACTTTCAGCTTGACCCAAAATACAGGTGACAGAATAGGATGAACTCGGAGAGACTTTATTGTTCCACTGGAGGCATGTGAGCAAGGTGAAAACGTAGTCACTGCTAGTGAGCGCGGAGCTGAAACCAGGAGCCAGAGAGATCACAGGAAAACAGGGACGTGAAGAGGGACAATCTTCTAGCACCGGGATGAGCGCGCTGCCCGTCTTTATAGCATGTTAGATGGGAAGCAATGTCAGGAAACTTTATTAAAATTCTTTACAAAACGTAGTAGACATAAATTAAAAAGATATATAAAATATTTTCAATTTAAATTAAACCCACATAATGGGTATAATAAACATTAAAATGCGAAAAATATAAAATGATTCAATTATAAAATGAACACTCTATACATTGTCAATACAGTAGGCCCTTGACTATTCGCAGTTTTGCACTCACGGTTTGAATATTCGCGGACTGCCAAGCAACTGACACGTCACTCAAATTCAGCCAATGGCTGTCCTCCTTCCTGCTGATTGGTTGAGATGATGTAACGCCCCTATTTTCTCATTCGTGCACAAGTTTTCAATGAACCGCCTTTTTTTTAGTGTGTTTTAATTACCAGTTAAGCTCTATGATGCCACGCAAATGCTGTGCGTCGTCTCTGACTAAACGCTAGAAAAGGTAATGATGTTGGATGTCTCTTCTGAAGAAATAAGACTTTCTTCTGAAGAAAGAGACAAAGACAGCTTCCTCTGAAGTGCCAGAAGACAAATAATTATGTAAAAGAACCATTGCTGACTTTCGTAAAGAGTAGCTGCAAAGCCATCAGCGTGTTTCTGTCCCTTGCTAAAGGCTTGTGTCAGGAAGGGCATCCGACGTAAAAACCTATACCAAATCAAAGGTGTGAATCATTCGCTGTGGCGACCCCTGTAAAAGGAAAAAAGCCGAAAGGAAATCGCTCTCTTCAATTTAATTTCATTTTCACTTTCGTCCTCGGACAGCCCTGTTCATATGTCCGGTCACAAAACGAATGTTCGTAAGTACAGTAGGGTCTGTATGTAGAAACAACTTCAGTGAAGAGTATACAGAGTGGGCGGAGCTTATATTCTGCAAAAGCTACTACATTTTAGATACTGTAATGTGGTAAAGACATCCATTTATTTATTTGCTAAACCCCTTATTCCTACTAGGGTCGAGTGGAGACTGGAGCCCATCTCATCCGACACTGAACCACTCACCAGACCATTGCGGTGCCAACACTCATACCCATTCCCACTTACACTCACAGCTAGGGGCAATTTGGAACAGACAATTAGCCTAATCACTTATCCCTTAACATCCGGGGATGTCTTTGGGGCGTCGTCATGGCGAGACTTGGGCTGATTTGGCCTGGCGAAGCCCATCCCTCTCCAGGTCGGAAACACGCTGACGGCTTTGCAGCCTACTCTTTATGAAAGTCAGCAATGGTTCTTTTACATGCCTCTCATCATAGACAGTGAGAGACATGGCCCGCCTTTGATAACCCAGTTAGCTGCACTGGGGGGACAGTGACAGCCCTGTGGGGACTCAAACCCCCAACCTTAGGATCAGCGATCTTGCGCCCTATCCACTAGACCACCACTGCAATTAGCTTAATGTCCACTCCAAATAAATCTTCCAAAAATTGAAAATTGAGCGTTGACATTATTATTATAGTGTAAATGAAGGTATGCAATTTTCCCAAAAATCTGAAAAATTATTGATGTAATTAGTTTCCCCCCTTTTATCTCGCTCTCCCTCTCCCCCTCTTTCCCTCTCTCTCCCCTCTCTCTATCTCTCTTTCCTCCCTCCCTCTGTATCTCTATCTTTCTCTCCCTCCCTCTCTCTCTCTCCCTCTCTCTCTATCCTCTCTCCTCCCTCTATCGCTCCCTCTCCCCTCTCTTTCCCTCTCCCCCCTCTCTCTTCTCTCCCTCTGTCTCTCTCTCTCTATCTCTCTCTCTCCCCCCTCTCTCTCTCTCTATCTCTCGCTCCCCCCCCCCCTCTCTCTAGGCTCGTAGTCCTCAGGAGCTGAGACTGTTCTATGAAAGGAACCGGAAGCTTAACCCACAGTGAGTGACCATGTTGAAAGTGACCCGTGTTTATTGAACCCCAGACTCAAATTAAATCCCTGCTGACCAATACGACATACTCCATATGCCAAAATCTACGCCACGCCCCTTAATTCCAGCGAAATGTTCCACTCTCCCAGAATCAGCCAGCACACGTTCAGTATTTATATTTACACAGTAGCCGCTCGAGTGCGTAGAATTGATGATATGGAGAAGCTTTCCTTTCTTTTAAGTGAATGTTTGGAAACTTGACCTTCTCCCCGTTCAACCATTTAATTTCTCCGACATGTTTATTTATGTCGATCTTGCTAGTGTTAACCACTGCTCTATTAATAACCGTTATAAACCCCCAGCTCATATTGTGGTGTTACGCAGTACCTCATTGGTTTCCACAGCATGTGGACAGATCCACCTCTCACCTACATTCTAATAACAGCTTCATTTATTTTCCCAGCATCCCACGGGAAACCTCCAGTCACCTGCGGGATCTGCTGTGTGGCCTGCTTCAGAGGAACCACAGAAAGCGCATGGACTTCGGTCAGTACACACACTTACACATGTACACCTTTACAGCCAGAGCTACTTTCAATTCTCATTTTTTTTTAGACAACCGAGCAGTTGAGGATTAAGGTCTCAATGGGCCAGCAGTGGTGATAGTGGGGCTTGCCCTTCAGATCAGTAACACATCGCTTTAACCACTAAGCCACTCTGTCCACACACACACACACACTCATTCATCATTTCATTAATTTTCTGACCTGCTTCAGCCTAATAAAGTGGGGCCGGTGGTGTAGTGGTTGGAGTGCTGCACTCATGGTCGCGAGGTTGTGTGTTCAAATCCTAGTTCAACCACCACCGTGCTAAGACCCCTGAGCGAGGTCTCAACCACAAGTGTGCCTCTGTTCACCCAGCAGTGTAAATGGGTACCAGTAAAAAATATACTGGGAAGGTAACGTGTGATGGACTAGCGTCCCATCCAGGAGGAGTTGAACTCCTGGTCGCTTCATGCTATGGAAGCTGGGGATAAACACCGGCTTGATGAGTCACTAGGCTCTGGTGTAAAAATCCCAAAGGTCTTTACCTTATCTTTACCTTAGTCCTAGTAAAGGTGGTGGGGAGGCTGGCGCCCGTCTCAGCCAACTCCGGGCGATGGCGGGGTACGCCCTGGACAGCTCGACACGCCATTGCATTGCCAACACTCACACAACCATTTGTACTCGCACTTACACCTAGGGGCAATCTGAGGCATTCAAATTACCGACTGTGCATGTTTTTGGATGGAGGGAGGAAACCGGAGTACCCAGAAGAAACTCGCGAAAGCACGGAGAGAACATGCAAACGCCACACATTTCTGTACTCCCAAGATGGGATTCAAACCCAGGACCTTCTTACTGCGGCACAGGTGTGCTAACCACCACGCCACCGTGCCGCAACACACGGGGTACTATAAATGGTTAAATAATACACGGTCATTACAGCAAATAAAGTTTTGCTCTTTGTGTTTTTGTTTTTTTGTCAGATGCATTTTTTAACCATCCCTTCCTGGAAGCGAGTCCTGTGGTCAGAAAATGTGAGCCTTCATCTTCAAAAACAAGTTCAGTAACAGAAATCTTTATCATTCAGGAAATATCTTTCTCTTGCTCTCTCTTATCTGTCTGTCTGTCTGTCTTTGTCTCTCTTTCTGTTTTTTTTTTCTTTCCTGCTGCGCCTATTATTTTGTCCCTCACCCCCTCTTTTACATTCTCAGTCACTATATCTGTCTGTCCCTCACTCTCATCCTGTCTTTCTTTGTGTCTTTCTTCATAGTCCTCTTTCACTTACATTCTGTCTGTCATTGTTTCGTTCTCATTCAATCACTCTTAATCTGCATCTTTGCCCCCCCCCCCCTTCACCCACAGCCCTCCCGGTGCCCATACCATTGTGCCCCAACTCAAGCTTTGGAAGCTCCAGCAGTGGCTCCTCAACCTCCAACCCCACCCCCATACAGGTCAACCTTCACTCCTACACCCCCCAACACACGTATATAATATGTATGTGTGTGTGTGTGTGTGTATATATATATGTATTGTTGTTGTCCCCGAAATAGTCCGAGATTGAATCCCCAAAACCACACCCACCACACAAAACCACACCTCCTTCCTTCTCCGAGCTGAAGGGCTTCTCCTGCTCAGAGACCGAGGACTTCGTCATGGTGCCAACACAGTTCCTCAGTAAGCACAGCACACACCCCGGTCACATGGCAGGACTACACCCATCTCAAACCTTCATTCAAGAATTAGCAAGGATTTTGGAGTCATCCATCTCAAGTGTGCTGAAAACAATTATCTCCTTTTTATCCTTTTAGATGAGATGCGAGATCAGCACAAACAGGATATCGTGATACAGACTGGGTAAGTGCAGAGTGATTACATCTTATGATATCACTTTGCCAGTTTTGCTGAAGCACTTAATCCTTCTATGGCTGCCGGGCCGACTCTGGGCCAAAGTGTGGTGGTGTATTCTGAATAGTTCACCACTCCATCACAGAGCCAACACACAATTGTTCATACTCGCACTCAGCTCCAATTTGGAATAGCCAATTATCCTAATGTGCATGATTTGGACTGTGGGAGGAAACTGGGGTACCCAGAGGAAGCCCATGCAAGTATGGGGATAATATTTGAACTACAGTGGTACCTCATCTTACGAAATTAATCGTTTCAGAGCCTTTTTTCGTAACCTGCATTTTTCGTAAGTTGAACCGCATTTTACATGGAAAACACGTGATTCGTTCCAAGGCTCCCAATACTACCCCCTAAACCATTTAAAATTATAAAAGCATACCTTTTAAAGACCTCCTTCTGTTTCAATATCGTACCAATGGTAGACGGGTTTGGCCATATTCCTTTGCGATATCACTCGAGCCCGTTTCTTCTTCTCACTCGCACCTGAAATCACACGTAAATCTAACTTGAGACACTTCGAGAACATTCCTTACAAACCCCTCCTTCAAGATGACTCCTACTCCATTTCTCTTCCCATCCACACCATGAAAAAACAGCTTAAACCCTGCTCCTAAGCTTCTAGCCAGCTCTCTACCTTTTTTTTGTTTTTTGCATAGTTCCATATTCAAAGTCCCTACCTTCAGTCCTAGACTCATGCCTTTCCTCTTCTCTCTCTGCCTACGGACATGCCTCCCGCCTCTCCTTCTTCGACCAACAGTAGTCCAATTTCCACCAGCGCACTGATGGCGGTCGTTGTTAACCCGGGCCTCGACCGATCCAGTATGATATTCTTTCTTGTGATTCGCATATTTTATTTGGCATTTGTTTTATGCCTGATGCCCATCTGACGCAACCCTCTGCATTTATCTGGGCTTGGGACGCTGATTTGACAAATGTTTATGGAAGGTTAAAAGCCTGAGTCAAGAAATAAAGCATAAAACAACCGTTACTCTGTCCTTTACACAAAAAGCATCATGGTGGATTCAGCTCTATAATAGGCAATGGGAGGTAGCTGCGTCATTCCTCCTAGGCAACGATGTCCAAGATGGCGTCAGGTGGACCCGTCCAAGATGGCGCTTGAGTGAAGGCGACATGAACGACAGTTGTTAGCCAATGGGAGGCCAGCGGTCGGGATGTTTAAACATCATTGATGGGAGAGCAGCTCATGCATTGTTTGAATGTTTGAATGGCGTGTTTTAAGATGGCGCTTTTGTAACGTGAACTTGTTTCGTATCTTGAGACAAAAATTTTAGGAAAATGCGTTTCATAACCTGAATTTTTCGTTTGGTGAGACTTTTGTAAGGTGAGCTACCACTGTACATATAGAGACGCTCTGGCTAAAGCCCAGACTCAAACCCAGAACCTTGCGGCAGGGTGAACGTTGCAGCTGTTTCGCCAGTGTATCGCCCCATTTTAAAAGTAAAAATACAGATCGTGTTTATTTGTGGTTGTATTATGTGAAAAGAAACACTGCATGGGGTGTGTAGTTATAGGAAAATAATCATCCTCAGGCTATTGACAGTAAGTATTTTATGTTTTTCTGCATCACACCACACCGTTGTACAGACCAAAGGGTGGTTTTTTTTTGTTTTTTTTTATTTGTTTTTGTTTACTTTTACTCTTGTTGCTTCGGAGTCTCTGGAGCCCTGTTTCTATCCAGCTGTTTGCCGAAATTTGTGTGATTTTTTTTTTTTTTTTTTTTTTTTTTTTTTCCCTTCTCCCAGGGGTTCCCCATTGTATCCAGGTTTCTTTGTGGGTGGAACACCTCTACCCTCCCCCTCTATCTGTGTATCCCCAAGTCCTATCAGGTATGTGTTTGTGTGCTGATGTGTAATAACAGTTGGAAGGTTTTTGTGTCTGAGAACATTCAACTGCTTGGTGTATTTCACAGTTCATTGAGAAGCAAATGGTGTGTATGAGTCACATGGTTTCAATCATTATTCTCTTTATCTCTCTCTCTCTCTCTCTCTCTCTCATACACACTGTAGGCCAATGGAGTGCTATGGCAGTAGTTACAGCCAATCGGTGCCCATTCCTGTGCCTACACAAATCCACAAATACCAAAGAATGGAGCAGAACCTGCAAGGAGCATCGAGGTTGGTTACCTAGCACACAGTAATATCTAACACATAGCTGCTGCTTACAGCTCTGTACATGACACGTGAACTGCTCATAAATCTCTGTGCTTATTTTTAGGACCGTAACACCCTCAAGTCCTGGTTACTGTACGGGTGGCTTCATTAGTCCATCTCATCGTAGACTTTTTACGGGGTGGTCCAGACCTCGCCAATTATCTCCTAAAGGTACACAGAGATATAAATAATACTTTAAATGACTACCACAGGTTCAGTATCAATATCAGAACACTAATACTGATTTAATGCTGATTTCTTATTTTAAAAATAACTGGGTGGTATGGTGGCGTAGTAGTTAGTGCGCCCACCTCTGGGCTCTTGAGGGTGTTTCTGTGTGCAGTTTGCACGCTCCCCCAGTGCTTGTGTGGGTTTCCTCTGGGACCTCCGGTTTCCAACCAAAGTCCAAAGACAGGCATTTTAGGCTCACTGGCTTTTCCAAATTGCCGCTAGTGTGAGTGTAAATTATTGTGTGCGAGTCTGTCCATTTTGTGTCTTGAATCAACTCCAAATCTGAACAGGTTGTTCCTTGGCCAACACTGTAACTTTCCACCAAGTTTCATGAAATTGAGTTCAGTACGTTTCGCTCAATTCTGCTTAAAAGAGAACAAACTGAGGGCAGTGGTGGACCAGTGGTAAAGGTCTTGGATTGCCGATCCCAAGGCTGGGGGTTCAAGCCCCACTGTCAACGGGTTGTCACCGCTGTCTCCTCCCAGTGCAGCTAACTGGGTTATCGAAGGCCGGCCATGCCTGTCACTGTCTGTGCTGGGAGGTTCATGTAAAAGAACCATTGCTGACTTTCGTCAAGAGTAGCTGCATAGCCGTCAGCATGTTTCTGCCCTGCGATGGCCTGGCGAGCTGTCCAGGGTGTACTCTGCCCTTGCCCAGAGTCAGCTGAGATGGGCGCCAGCCTCCCCTAATTAGGATTAAGTGGTTCAGAAGATGAATGAATGAAGAAAACAAACTGCACCAAAAACATTACATTCTTACCAGATGTATTCAAATGAGACTGAAACTGAAAAACCCTGAGACGTGGTGTGTTAATCTCGGTTTATATCGTCTTCTTCCTCAGTGGGGACGATACTTGAAACTTCTGACCAATCAGAGCCGCAGTGCAGCAGGACGGTGTCGCAGGGTGAGCAGGACCGAGTACACTTCAGTACACACGCACAACTTCACACGAGCAGAACTGTTCCTGCTGATGTTTCTGATTCTCATGCCTTATGTGTCTCTCCCTCTTAGAGGAACACGTCCGCTCGCAGAATCAGGTCTTCCCTCTTTTCTCTGATGTTGGTGCCATGGAAACGCCTTTGCCGCCTGGAATCGGGAGCCATCGACACAGTCCACATACAATAGTACACAGAGTGAGTTCACCCTGTTCCGTGCTCATCTGAGTTCCTCAGGTAGAGGCTTGCACTATAGTGGCCTAGTCGTCTTGCATGTAAACAGCGTTCTGGGTTGTTTTTAAATCGAGGAAGGGTTGCTTGAATAGAGAATATACAATGGTACCTCACCTCACGAAATTAATCTGTTCCAGAGCCTTTTTCTTAACCTGGATTTTTCGTAAATTGAACCGCATTTTGCATGTAAAACACGTGATTTGTTCCAAACCGCCAATACTACCCCCTAAACCTTTTAAAAATGATAAAAGTATACCTTTTACGGCCTCCTTCTGCTTCAATATCGTACCGATGGTGGACGGGTTTGGCCATATTTCTTTGCGATAATCACTCAACCGCATGCCATGAGCCCACTTCTTCTTTTCACTCGCACGTGCGTGCGTGCGTCTTGGTGGAGTTATAATCTTACAAAAGCCTGAGTCAAAACATAAACCAATGAGCACACTCATGAAACAACAGTAACTCTGTCCTTTACACGAAAAGCATTATGGGAGATGCAGCTCCATAATAGCCAATGGCAGGGGGCTGCGTCATCCCTCCTAGCCAATGGGAGGCCACCGAGGTGGGATGTTGGAAGATAGTCAATGGGAAAGCAGCTTGCACATTCTTTGAATGTTTGAGTGGTGCGTTTGAATGGTGCGTTTCATAAGGAGAACTTGTTTCGTATACAGAGACACAAATTTTAGAAAATGTTTTTCGTAATCTGGATTTTTTGTTTGCTGGGACTATGGTAAGATGTTTTACCACTGTATTTGAAAAAGAGTGGGACAGGGGTGGAGGAATCAGCACGTACGCCTCACAGCAACAAGGTCCTGGTGAAGTGCTAACTGGCTGTTCCAGGTTGCCTGTAGGTGTGAGTGGGAATGGCTGTGTGTGTGTGTGTGTGTGTGTTGGCACTGCAGTGGACTGGCAAGGTGTTCAGGGTTTTCCCTGCCTTCATCCAGAGTTGGCTGTGATTGGCTGTCGTGTCCCTGCAACCGTTGTAAGATTAAGCATCTCTGCAAATGAATAAAAGAATGAATGAATAAGAACTGTGTGTGTGTGTGTTATTGCACAGTGGGAGCTGGGCAGACGTGCCAGCCTTCCCATCACTCTGGGCCGCACCAGGACTATGCCTGACCTCCAGGAGCCTTGTATGACCCCCACCAAAACAGCAGAAAGGAAACCACAGAAAATAAGTTATTTGAAAAGGTGCTTCTCAAGCATAAATACTGTTCACCTTTCTTAAAAACGTAGACTGTTGGTCCTTTAGAAGCCATAATGAAATGCAGATGATGAATGTATTGGTTTTTTTTTGTTTGTTTGTTTTTTAGGTCCAGTAGTGCAGGCCAGTTGTCCGATATGCTGCTGAAGGTGGTGTTTGAATCTCAGCTGGAGAAAGGTAGCTGTGAAGGGCTGAATACTGAGAGAACCATGAACACTATAGGTAGATAGTCTTGGACAAGCCAGTGATCACAAACTAAAATATATAAATCGACAACAAAAGCCTGTAATATCAGAACAATTAATATTGATCTGACTAACATCTTTACTCCTCCAGCGCCCCCTGGTGGAATTGTTAGTGCAGAGAAATCCTCCCGGGGCCCTGGTCATATCCTCTTCACTGTTGGCACCCCTCCCGACATACACACCCCTCCTCCGACCACGAGACGCAGACAAGTCTCAGGTGAGAGGATGTTAAAAATCCTCACTCGCCTTCAGATCTGGACAATATAAATTAAGCATCACACAATGGTTTAATATGTTCCATTTAAAAAGTTTTCATATGGTGTTTCTGTGTGGAGTTTGCATGTTCTCCCTGTGCTTGCATGGGTTTCCTCTGGGTATACCAGAGTCCAAAGACATGCATGTTCGGCTAATTGGCTGTTCCCATTTGCGAGGTGTGAGTGTGTATGAATCGTTGTGTGTTGTCTGGGTGTTCAGGGTGTTTCCCGCCTTTGCCCAGGAATGGGCAAAGGAGTGAGTGAGTGCATGAGTGATGTCTTTGGACTGCTTCCATGCTTGTGAGACAAACTGAGGAAGTATATTTTATTCATTTTTATTAATTTGTTAAATTTTCTGAGTCGCTTAATCCTAATTAGGGTCGCGAGGAGGCTGGCGCCCGTCTCAGCCGACTTTGGGCGAAGGCGAGGTACACCCTGGAAAGCGCCAGGCCCTCGCACTATTTTTATTTTTATTTTTGTATAAATTCTGTTTATTTTTCTCCCTAATTTATTTGTATCCGATTTCCCCCCAGTAGGTAGTACCTTCCCTATTACACAACCCCCACCGACCAGGAAGGGGCGAAAGCATGCACACACACACACACCCTCAATGACTTGCGATGCCATATTTTCAAACTGCGGTGCATGCATATTTGGGAGAGGACTAACATACTCTGAGGGAAAGCACCATCCGCCCCATGATTGGCTGCCGATCGCTGTGAATGACAGAGAACTGAGCGTATGCCGTCCCTCCCTCCCATAAGAGCTCTTCCAGTTAGCTCCTATGGACCACTTCCCGGCCACAGATGGCTGTGGCATTAACCTGGATGATGATCTCTGGGTTAATAGTCGCGCCCGTTGTCGATGCACCACTCAGGAGCCTTGGGAATATATTTTGGCTATAAATGTTGTTACTGCTACCGGAGGTTAATGCCCAGAAATAAGTGATCATGATGTATTAGCAGTTTGTTAAAGAAGAGACTTGATACCGTTACACAATGTAAATGGTGTCAGTGCCAATATGACCAGTCTGACACACTAACTCAAAGTATTTCCTTTTTCCAAATTATACTCTATTTTAATATATATATCCTTTGTTAGGATTTATCTAATTAATAAATGGTTTGTTCACAGTGTTCTCGTCTAATTCTGGTAGTCCTGGCTGGAAATACGGTAAAGACCCCAAGTCCTACACCGCACCAGAAAGGTACTGCTGTGGTTTCACAGACATCACGGCCTCGAGTCTGTTCGGAGACATTGCCTTTGAGCCGCCAGAGCTCCAGACAGAAACGCTCATGGAGGTACTGCCTCCTGGTAGTGATGCATGTTGCTAAGCAAATCATTTTCACGGGACTACTGTATTGGCTATTTAGGTCTGAAACAATCCTCACAGGACCCATATTATGATCGCGATTATATTTCAATATAAAAAAGAAAATACTGAATAAATAAGATTCACATTGAGAACCATTTGTCTAAGTATTATTGGAAAATGTTTTATGTATCACTGCTTTGTTTATCATTTTGCTATTATTTATATATATATATATATATATATATATATATATATATATATACATACACACAATGCAGCCATGAGGGGGGGGGCACAAACCAGTGTCTCTCCCTCACGCCAGTCCCAAGCCCGGATAAATGCAGAGGGTTGCGACAGGAAGGGCATCCGGCGTAAAACAAATGCCAAATAAACTATGCGAATCGCAAGAAAGAATGACATACTGGATCGGTCGAGGCCCGGGTTAATAACGACCGCCATCAGTGCCGTCAACCAACAGGGTGCTGATGGAAATTGGACTACTGTTGGTCGAAGAAGGAGAGGTGGGAGGTGTGTCCGTTGCCAGAGAGAGATGAAGAAAGGCATGAGTCTAGGACTGAAAGTAGGGACTTTGAATGTTGGAACTATGGCAGGAAAAGGTAGAGAGCTGGTTGACATGATGCAGAGGAGGAAGGTGGACATACTGTGTGTTCAGGAGACCAGGTGGAAAGGTCACAAGGCTAGAAGCATAGGAGCAGGGTTTAAGATGTTTTATCATGGTGTGGATGGGAAGAGAAATGAAGTCGGGGTCATCTTGAAGGAGGAGTTTGTCAGGAATGTCCTAGAAGTGAAAAGTGTCAGACAGAGTGATGAGTCTCAAGTTAGAAATTGAAGGTGTGATGTTCAATGTTGTTGGCGCTTATGCCCCACAGACAGGATGTGAGCTAGAAGAGAAGGAGAGATTCTGGAGGGAGTTAGATGAAGTGATGCAGAGTACCCCCAGAGGTGAAAGAGTGGTCATTGGGGCAGACTTCAATGGACATGTTGGTGCAGGAAACAGAAGGGACGAGGAAGTGATGGGTAGGTTTGGTATCCAGGACAGGAACGCAGAAGGACAGATGTTGGTAGATTTTGCAAAAAGGATGGAAATGGCTGTGGTGAATACTTTCTTCCAGAAGAGAGAGGAGCATAGGGTGACTGATAAAAGTGGTGGTAGGAGCACACAGGTAGACTACATCTTGTGCAAGCGATGTAATTTAAAGGAAGTCAGTGACTGCAAAGTAGTAGCGGGTGAGAGTGTTGCCAAACAGCATAGGATGGTGGTGTGCAGGATGATGCTGATGGTGAGGAAGGTGAAGAAGGCAAAGGCAGAGCAGAAGACAAAGTGGTGGAAGTTGAAAAAGGAAGAGTGTCGGGTTGTCTTCAAGGAGGAGTTGAAACAGGCTTTGGGTGGTCAGGAAGTGCTTCCAGATGACTGGACAACTACAGCTAATGTGATCAGGGAGACAGGTAGGAGAATACTTGGTGTGTCATCTGGAAGGAAAGTAGATAAGGAGACTTGGTGGTGGAATGAGGAAGTGCAGGAGTGTGTACAAAGGAAGAGGTTAGCTAAGAAGAAGTGAGACATTGAGAAAACCGAAGAGAGTAAACAGGAGTACAGGGAGAAACAGCGTAAGGCAAAGGTAGCAGTGTCAAAGGCTAAACAGAGCGCATTTGATGACTTGTATGCTCGGTTGGAAAGTAAAGAGGGAGAAAATGATTTATACAGGTTGGCACAGCAGAGAAATAGAGATGGGAAGGACGTGCAGCAAGTTAGATTGATAAAGGACAGAGAGGGAAATGTATTGACTGATGACAGAAGTGTGCTGGGAAGATGGAAAGAGTACTTTGAAGAGCTGATGAATGAGGAAAATGAGAGAAAAAAAAATTGTAGAAGAGGTGACTGTTGAGGACCAGGAAGTAGCAAAGATTAGTAAGGATGAAGAATGGAAAGGCAGTTGTCCCTGATGACATACCGGTGGAGGTATGGAAGTGTCTAGGAGAGGTAGCAGTAGATTTTCTGACAAGAACATTTAACAGGGTCTTAGAGAGTGAGAGGATGCCAGAGGAATGGAGGAGAAGTGTGCTGGTGCCCATTTTTAAGAACAAGGGAGACGTGCAGAGTTGTGGCAACTACAGAGGGATAAAGTTGATGAGCCATACGATGAAGTTATGGGAAAGAATACTGGAAGCTAGACTAAGGGCAGAGGTCAGCATTTTTGAACAACAGTTTGGTTTCATGCCAGGAAAGAGCACCACAGATGCAGTGTTTGCCTTGAGGATGTTAATGGAGAAGTACAGAGAAGGTCAGAGGGAGCTGCATTGTGCCTTTGTGGATCTGGAGAAAGCATATGACAGGGTGCCGAGAGAAGAACTGTGGTATTGCATGAGGAAGTCTGGAGTGGCAGAGAAGTATGTTAGAGTGGTGCAGGACATGTATGAGAGATGTAAGACAGTGGTGAGGTGTGCTGTCGGTGTGACAGAAGAGTTCAAGGTGGAGGTGGGACTGCATCAAGGGTCAGCTCTCAGTCCCTTCTTGTTTGCTATGGTGATGGACAGGCTGACAGATGAGGTTAGACAAGATTCCCCATGGACTATGATGTTTGCAGATGACATTGTGATCTGTAGTGAGAGCAGAGAACAAGTGGAGGAAAATCTAGAGAGATGGAGGTATGCCTTGGAAAGGAGGGGAATGAAGATTAGCCTCAGTAAGACAGAATACATGTGCATGAATGACAAGGACCCAAGAGGAACAGTGAGATTACAGGGAGCAGAGATAAGAAAGGTGGAGGATTTTAAGTACTTAGGCTCAACAATCCAGAGCAATGGAGAGTGTGGAAAAGAGGCCAAGAAGCGTGTGCAGGCAGGTTGGAATGGTTGGAGAAAAGTGTCCGGTGTGATGTGTGATAGGAGGGTATCGGCAAGAATGAAAGGAAAAGTGTACAAGACGGTGTTGAGGCCAACGATGTTGTATGGTTTAGAAACAGTGGCCCTGGGGAAAAGACAGGAGGCAGAGCTGGAGGTAGCAGAGCTGAAAATGTTGAGGTTCTCTTTGGGAGTAACGAGGATGGATAGGATTAGGAATGAGCACATCAGAAGGACAGCACAAGTAAGACGTTTTGGAGACAAAGTCAGAGAGGCTAGATTGAGATGGTTTGGACATGTGCAGAGGAGGGATAGTGAGTATATTGGTAATAGGATGCTGAGGCTGGAACTACCAGGCAGAAGGCCTAGAGGAAGACCAAAGAGACGATTCATGGATGTGGTGAAGGAAGACATGAAGGTCGTTGGTGTAAGAGAAGAAGTTGCAAAGGATAGGGTGAGATGGAGGCAGATGATTCTCTGTGGCGACCCCTGAAGGGAAAAGCCGAAAGGAAAAGAAGATATCCACACACACACACACACAGGGATCCCTCACTTTCCGCGGTTAATGGGGATCGAGCCTCCCCCCCCACGACCACCGATTTCCGCAAAATAGGATTGACCACCCTGTACCGTATACCTACATGTATATGTTGTATAACTTCTTTTTTTTCTCGGCTTTTTCCTGTTCTCGAGAGTCGCCACAGCGAATCATCTGATTCGCACATTTTATTTGGCATGGGTTTTTACGTCAGATGCCCTTCCTGTCACAACCCTTTTAGCAAGGGACAGAAACACGCTGACGCCTTTGCAGCCTATTCTTTACAAAAGTCAGCAATGGTTCTTTTACATGCCTGTCACCATAGACAGTGAGAGACATGGCCCGCCTTTGATAACCCAGTTAGCTGTACTGGGGGGGGGACAGTGACAACCCTGTGGGGACTCAAACCCCCAACCTTCGGATCAAGCAATCCAGCACCCTATACCACTAGACCACCACTGCCCCTTATATGTGTATATAATAAAATACAATAAATGAATAATCAATAAATATTCATATATATAAAATAATTGAGAAGCACTGCACAAGGCGTTCTCGGAGTGGGGAGGAATACACACAGAGGAATACGAGGCTAATTGGCCTGGAAAAGGCATTTCCCCAGCAAAGCTCGTAAATCAAAATGTTTCCCATTGGATAGGGCAGATTTTTGGTGGGATCGATATATGTGTGTGTATGTATGTATATATATATATATATATATATATATATAATGTGTGTGTGTGTGTGTGTGTGTGTGTGTGTATATATACACACACACATATATATACACACACACACAGGGATCCCTCACATTCCGTGGTTAATTGGGACCGAGATACCCATGCGACCATCGAAATCCGCAAAGTAGGATCACCCCCCACCCCCTGACTTAGGTATAAGTACATGTATGTTTATATATCAGTAAATACATATTCAATGCTATAAATGCTTATAATAATAATTAAACATTAAAAAAACACAAGATGTAAATAAAATATAAATACAGACTAAGTGAAATGAAATTGAAGAACAAGTTGAAATGGAATAAAATCTATCGTAAGATATATCATAAATATAAGTATGAAATATGGTTAAACATTATCCTGAAGTACACTTAATACTAGGCTCTGGGTCCGGGAAGAGAAGCAGAACCCATATATTTCTGAACTCCTGCCAAAAGTTTCAAAGAAGAAACAATTTGACTCCAGTGTTATAATGAACTGGATAAGAGTGAAACTCTCTGTCAATCTGATCAGATCCGCCGTGCTTGAGAGGAACCAGGAGTTTAAACACGGGACATATTGATAATGTACAGATGATTGATTATGAGGAGAGAGAGATCGTATACAGTACAAACTTGTATAGGTTACTTGTACAAGTTTTCAACATAAGTTCCCCTCTAAAGAATGCCCTGTAACGACTGACAAACAAATTCATCTATGAACTGCCGTCCTGAACCTAACTCGTTCGTAAGTTGGGAAGCGTCTGTACACGCACAGTTTTGATGTAAGATATTGGGTTGTTTTTTTGTTTTGTGTTTACTTAGGGGTTTTTTCTTGTTTTTGTGACATTTTCCATAACTTTTTCCCCCTATTCTTCTTTAATTTCCTCATTTTTTAATTCGATGAATATTTATTTATTTAAAAAAAAAAAATCACGATGCACTGAAGCCGCATTAATTGAAGTGCGAAGTAGCGAGGGATCCCTGTAGATATATATATATACTGATAGCCATGCTGTAATGAACAAGAAGTGACTTGTTTGATCTATTTTCTGCTTGTAGAAGAGTCACACAGACACGCTCACCCAGCTGCGTTTCATTCTGGCGTTCACACACTGTGTGATGGGTATGGCTGCAGCAAAAGATACTGGGATCGAGAAGAACGAGACATCCGATGATACCGTCCTGAAGCAGAGTCAGCTGGCTGACCAGATAAGCCGGCTGAGCCAAGAGTGGAGGTGGCGCATTTACACATAAATACACACACACACGTCGCGATGCAGTTTTATTTCTCTGTAAAGGATGTAAATAATTGTGTGTATATGTATGTGTGTAGTTGTGCAGAGCAATTGGTTCTGTATATGAAATGTGCCGAGTTCTTATCCTCTGCATTACAAACAGCGAAGGAGATGATAGAAATGGGGAAACTCTATCCATTTGCATCTGTTAAACAGGGTGAGAAAACAAACACACATACACACACAAGCTGATGTTTAATTGACAGAATTACAGAGAATTATCTCCGAGTGCGATGAAACAGTCATGCTACTGTGACAAACATAACCACAGGGCTCAGGAGTATTTAGAAACACTATCGCTGTTATCACGCTGCTGCATCCAAGAAATCTGTATTACACATAGAGAAACCCATATCACTTCAGAAAAACTACTGAGTTCTCTCAGTCCAAGTTCATCTCAGATACTATAGAACAGGGGTCGGCAACCTTTGCCATTCAAAGAGCCATTTGGACCCGTTTTCCACATTAAAGAAAACACTGGGAGCCACAAATCCTTTTTTGACGTTTTAAATCAAATCACACTGCATATAATGTTTTTCCCCTTTTTCCTTCATGTTAATATAAAATAACAATATGTTACATTGATTTAAACGACTGCAGAGACCATTACATTACAATTCTGTTTGCAACAAAAACATTTAGATTTAAAAAAAATTGCCAGCCTCCCCGCTACCTGAATTAGAATTAAGCGGTTCAGAAAATGAATGAATGTGTTCGAATGCTTCTTGTGTTTTTATAAAAAAAAATAATATCCATCCCACGAAGCGCGGGACGGACTGCAGCCAGATGTGTAACGGGTTGGGTTGCCAACCTCACCAATCACGCCCTTCGTGGGATCTTCTTTTCTTTATTCGTTATATTAATGTTGTTTTGTCATAGTTTTAATTTACAAAAATGACACCAACACAGAAAAGTATTTGAAGACTTATTTTAAGAAGGAGCCTGCTCAACATTCTTTTAAATAAATATTAATGCTTAATGCTGCACTGACCGACCCATTCTCAGAGTGGATACTGAACCACAGTGAGGACAGTTATTTAATCTGGAGATTGCTGTGTATAAACAAATCTCATCCACATCTCTTCCTTCAGCTGTGATTTCCGTTCCTGAATTACAAACCCTGGTGGCAGAAAAAAATCTCTCTCTCACCGCACTGCTGCTTGCCATGAGCTCTTTTAGGGCTCTTTTATATTTCTTTGGTGTGGGCGGGGTGATTTTGTGTGTGTTCTTGTGTTCTTGTGGACACACACAAAATCACCCCGCCCACACCAAATAAATATCCGCCCACATCTGTGACTCTTAATTTTCATCTATGTAATTTTCAACCCGAAAAGAGCATTGGAAGGGTACCCAGATCATTCAGGTGGAAAAAAAACCTAGATTGGACATCACTGTTTCAATTCTGAAGTGGGGCCATCTTGGTGGGATCACATGACTGTTTAAGACTTAAAGCAAGGTGGCTCACGAAGATGGCTCCAATTCAGAATTGAAATAGTAATGTCCACTCTAGGTTTTTTTTCTTTTCTTTTGATTATCAGTGATTGGTGGGAACAGGTGGAAGGTGTGGCTATTGTTTGGTTGAAGTGAAAACCTGCACCCACACCGGCCCTTTGCTGTGTGAGAAACTAAGTACTTTGTGGTGCACCAGTCAGCCACCGTAAAGCACAACTTTTTGAAAAGCCATGGAGCCGCACCAGAAAGGTGAAAGAGCCGCACACGGCTCCGGAGCCGCGGGTTGCCGACCCCTGCTATAGAATGATTGTGGACACGAGTGCTGTAGTCAGATGAGTCCAAATGAGTTTCAGTTTATATTTGAGAAAGAACAGATGCTGAGTTCTTATGTGCCAAAGATGAAAATGTCTATTCAAATTATCAAAAGCCAGCAGCTGATGGTATGGAGGTGCATTAGTATCTACAGCATGGGTGAGAAAAATTCCCATTACAATCTTACAACAACTATAATACTCAGTTCTCAAATGACTAAAAAAATGAAATGAACGCCCCTGCTTGAATCACCACCTTATCATGGTGGAGGAGTTTGTGTGTCCTTATGATCCTAGGAGTTATGTTGTCGGGGGCATTATGCCCCTTGAAGGGTCACACAAGGCAAACAGGTCCTAGGTAAAGGTCCAGACGAAGTATGGTTCAAAAGATGTCTATGACGAATAAATGGAAAACAAGGATACAGTTTCCCTTGCCTAGATGTGGGTCATCAGGGTTGGCCCCTTGGAGCCTCTGATGGCGGGTGGAGGCTTCCCTCCAGACCTGGCAGTCCCAAGGGTGTAGTTAGGGTCTCCTGGGAACGTTTGGCTTATTCTCCTCTCAGAGAGGCCTTTAACTCTCACCTCCAGCAGAGCTACAACCACGTCCTGAAGGAGGCGGGTGACATGGAATTCGAATGGGCCATGTTTTGAGCCTCCATTGCTGAGATGGCAGTTCATAGCTGTGTCCGGAAGGTCGTCGGTGCTTGTCATGGCGGTAACCCCCAAACCTGGTGGTGGACACTTGCGGTGAAGTGGGTCATCCAGCTGAAAAAGGAGGCTTATCGCGTCTTACTGGCCTGTGGGACTCCCGAGGCAGCAGACAAGTACTGGCAGGCCAAATGTGCTGCAGCCGAAGCTGTCGCTAATGCAAAATCTCAGGCATGGGAGGAGTTTGGTGAGGGCCTAGAGAGTGACTATTGGTTGGCCTCATAAAGGTTCTGGACCACCATCCGACACCTCAAGCAGAGGAAGCAGTTCTCCACAAATACCTTTACAGTAGAAGTAGGAAACTGCTCACCTCAACTGGGGATGTTGTTGGGAGGTGAAAGGAATATTTCGAGGACCTCCTCAATCCCACCAACACACTCTTCATGGAGGAGGAAGGCCCTAGGGATTTGGACAGGAGTCTGCCCATCACTGGAGCTGAGGTCACTGAGGGTAGTCATAAAGCTCCTATGTGGTCGGGCTCTGGGGGTGAATGAGATCCACCCTGATTATCTCAGGGCTCTGGATGTTGTAGGACTGTCTTGGTGGACACGTCTTTGCAACATCACGTGGTCATCGGGAGCCATACCTCTGGATTGGCAAACCAGGGTGGTAGTCCCTCTTTTTAAAAGGGGGGACCAGAGGGTGTGTTCCAATCATCATGGGATCACACTACTCAGCCTAACTGGTAAAGTCTATGCAGGGGTACTGGAGAGGAGGATCCAACCGATAGCTGAACCTCGGATTCAGGAGGGACAATGTGGTTTTCGTCCTGGCCGTGGCAGTCTTGACCAACTCAATATGCTCCACAGGATCTTGGAGGGGGAGTTTGCCCAATCTGTCCACATGTGTTTTGTGGATTTGGAGAAGGCTTTTGACCGTGTTCCTTGGTCTATCTTGTGGGGCGTGCTCCGGGAGTATGGCATTCCAGACCCGTTGCGACAGGCCATTCGGTTGCTTTATCACTGGAGCCAGAGTTTCGTCTGTATTGGGAACAACAGGTTGAATTTGTTTCCGGTGAGGGTTGGAGTTTGCCAAGGCTGTCCTTTGCCACCGATTTTGTTCATAATTTTTATGGACAGAATTTCTAGGTGCAGCCAAGGCATTAAGCGGTTCTGGTTTGGTGGCCATCGGATCTCGTCTCTGCTTTTTGCGAATGATGTCCTTTTTGGCTTCAGCGAACCGAGACCTCCAGCTCTCATTGGAGTGATTTGCAGTCGAGTGCGAAGCAGCTGGGTTGAAAATGAGCACCTCCAAGTCCAAGGCCATGGTTCTCATCAGAAAAGGGTGGAATGCACCATCCGGATCAGGAATGAGGTCCTGCCCCAAGTGGAGGAGTTCAAGTATCTCTGGGTCTTGTTCACGAGTCAGGGAAGGATGGAGCAGGAGATCAACAGACGGCTCGCTGCCTCTGCTGTAAAGCGGAGCCTATACTGGTCCGTCATGGTGAAGAGAGAGCTGAGCTGCAAGGCAAACCTCTCAATTTTCCAGTCGATCTACATTCCAACCCTCACTTATGGTCACAAGTTTTGAGTAGTGCCAGAAAGAACAAGATCGCAGATACAAGCGGCTGAAATGAGCTTCCTTCGCCGGGTGGTGGGGCTCTCCATTAGGGATAAGGTGGGAAGTTTAACCATCCAGGGAGAGCTCGGAGTAAAACTGCTGTTACTCCGCATTGAGAGGGGCCAGTTGATGTGGCTCAGGCATCTGGTTAGGATGCCTCCCATATGCCTCCCTGGTGTGGTGTTTCTGGCATGTCCAACCGAGAAGAGACCCTGGAAGCGACCTCGAACACGTTGGAGGGACTATGTCTCTCAACTTGCCTGGGAATGCCTCAGTGTCCCCCAGAAGAGCTGGAGGAAGTGGCTGGGCAGAGGTACGTCTGAACCTCATTGCTTTGGCTGCTGCCCCCGTGACCCGACCCCAGACTAAGAGGATGATGATGATAGAACACATTGATAAATCTATCATTATCCTTTGTATTTAACAAAATATTTGGATGTATTTTCTAAATAGGTTGAGCATGAAAGGAATTAGATGGAACACCCACATGGTGCTATTTTTCTTTTACACCTATAACACACAGAGATTTTCCCCATTGTTAGCTTTCTGATTGATTACGTTGTGTGCGTAGTGGTGCGTAAGATGAACGAACTGTATAAGGAGTGTGTGATGTCCTCTCGCTCTCTGACGGCGAGGCTTCAGCTTTTCTTCAGCTTGAAACAAAGACTCATGGACCGCATGAACAACATCACGGCTGAGAAAATCATCTACTCTCACACCATCCAGATGGTAAACACGCCTGCTTATTTTGGAGGTAATAAGAGAGAAACGTGCAGCACTTGTGTATTTCTTCTGACTTCTGTTCTGATGTTGTATCAGGTGCAGGATGCAGCTTTGGATGAGATGTTCCACCATGGCGAGGCATCGGTCCAGCGCTACCACCAGGCCTTGCTGCTGTTGGAAGGCTTGAGTTGGATCATTACAGAAAAATCCGACCTCAACAGTATCGACAAATGTAAGGAATTTACTGTACTGTACGCTAATAGCCACAGAACCAGAGCGCATATCTGATTGTGTGTGTGTGTGTGTGTGTGTGTGTGTGTGTGTGTGTGTCTTGGCAGATAAGCAGTGTATTGAGCGGCGTCTTTCCTCCCTGCAGTCGGAATGATCATGTGCCACAAAGGTTTCGTCATTGTTCCTTCCATCCTCTTGTTTCCTCTGAGGCCAAATGAATCTCCTCATGCAAAGTGTTTTATTCTTCTTATACCACAGCACTTTGTCCCTGACATGTCGCAATGTTTCATGTTAAAAAATGTTTAAGCTGAGCACAGCTTCTACAGAGTTCAGCTCCCCCCTAGGTGGGATGCTAATTCATCGCAGAATTACTTTTCCATGGAATTACAAATCCCATAACTTTCCATTTTTACTGCTGGGTGGAAAGAGGCACACCTCAGACTTTGCCCAGCAGCCTTAACACAGTGGGAGTCTAGGGGGGATTCGAAATTATGACCTCTTGATCATGATCGCGGCACCCTAACCACCACCGCCAGCTTCACTATACTTTCATACTTATAGTACGCAGGATGGATGAATACTCAAAACACAATTAATATTAGCTCAAAATTACCTGGATGATGCAGTGTCACCCCACTGCACCACATTATGGTGTCCCATATTTCGCTTGCAGCTTTGGAATAACCAAAGAAGAAAAATAGTTGACTGACGCAAAGGCAAGTCGCACGAGTGTTTACACGTTACTCATTTTTAAATTTCACACTCCAGTTCACACTAAGGGAAATTTGTGTCATCTAGTAGGAGGAGCCTAAATTAATCTTGGAATTTTGAATGTCATCCCTTGTGGAAACACACAGAACATGTAAGATCCACAGAGAAACACCCTCACTGGGCCCTGGACTCAAACTCAGGACCTTCTTGCTGTTACGCAGACATGCACATTTTAGTGTTTTCTTTGTTCCCTACACACTTGATTTAACTTTTTTTTGACTTGAAGTGTCCGACAGGTGTGACTGAGCCTTGAAAACACGACCAGGGTTGGGAACCTTCGTGCTTACCACCACCCTACTGTACATTAAAATGAAATAACTAATCACGAGACAAAAAAGTACCACTTGATTAGAGGCCTTTGGGATATTTCTGCCTTCTACTTTCTTGATTTGTACTGCTGACAGGACTACAAGAGGTGTGTCAAACCCCTTTTCATTAAAAGGACGACATCATTTGATCGAGAGCTAAATAATCCCTGAACATCTTGAAAGAGGGCAGCCATAAAATCTGATTAATGTAGGTATTTATTCTCTGTTCCTTTATTCACTTATCTTTTCTGACAACGTTCGACAACAATGAGCAAGCTTAGCATGAGTGACCAGCTGTTTACTTGAAATCGGTTGCTGCCATCTCATGGAAGGATGATGAATTACATTATATTCATTATTACATGATGGGGATGGTGCAGTTGCTGCCATCTAGTAGAAACACGATGAATTACATTATATTAATTATTGTATTATCCCTGGTGCGGTGTTTTCGGACATGTCCAATCGGGAAGAGACCCCGGGGTTGACCTAGAACACGCTAGAGGGACTGTGTCTCTCGGCTTGTTTGGGAACACCTCAGTGTCCCCTCGGAAGAACTGGGGAGAGGGACGTCTGAACCTCATTGCTTAGGGGTGCTGCCCCGCGACTCGACTCGGAATACGTGGAAGAAGATGAGATGAGATATGAGAGAATTATTACATGGTCGTCATGGTGCGTATGCTGCCATCTAGTAGAAGGATGATGAATTGCATTAGATTAATTATTACATGGTGGTAATGGTGTGGTTGCTGCCATCTAGTGGAAAGATGATGATGATGATGACTTGCGTTATATTTTTACATGATGGTAATTGTGCGGTTGCTCCCATCTAGTGGAAGGATGATGTTATTACATGTTGGTAAAAAATTCTCAGGTGAAATGAGTTGGTGGGCAAGTTCACGGTCCTTGAATTGAACACATGTATACCACAGGGACAATAGGGCAGTAGGTACTTAAGGAACATTAGTACATTCTGAGTATTCAGATGCAGCCAAAGACACTTTTCAAGCTCTGATTAGCAGGTTTGTTTATCTGGAGGTCCGTCATACTCACCCAGCTGATTGATGATGATGATGATTTATTATTATTGTTATTATTATTATTATTATTATTATGAGAAGAACTACTGTCAAGGGAAATGACTCGACCTGAGCACTCAGCAACTCTGTGGTATAAATTAGATGAAAGCTTTTTCGATCGAACCTGTTTTTAGAGTCTTCCATTGTTTGTGTTTGTGTGAATCGGGTCATTAATCTTCAGCTAGATCTCTGATCTGCTCACGTAATGCATTCACAGTGGCCTTGACGATAATTAATTACACTTAATCTACCAACCAATTCCAGATGATGATTTTTGATGAGAGAGACGGTTTGTTTTTCTTCCTTTAACACAAAGCATGATAAAATCTTATCTTGTAGTTTTTGTGCTGTAAAGCGTTGCCTTGCGTGTCCAGAGACCTGTGAGGCTTCGAGTGGGATTGATTGATTGACACAGCAGTGGCAGATGATTGGAGAAGTTGATGACGGGTCAGGGTGTACAGTAACGTTTAAATACAGTTGACAGACCAAGTGAAAGTGTTTTCTCTGACTGTTGAATCACTGGAGGATCTCTGAACTCTGATGCAATACTTGATATTTATTTTGAGACGTTTGTGTAGTTTAACATATCAGCTACTGTACCGTTATTATTAGGAACATCTTTACTATGAGGCATGCCCTGCGATGGCCTGGTGAGCTGTCCAGGGTATACTTCGCCCTCGTCTAGAGTTAGCTGAGATGGGAACTAGCCTCCCCGTAACCCTAATTAGGATTAAGCGTTTCAGAAAATGAATGAATTTACGATGAAGCACTTTATGAATGACGATGCTACCTGATTGCCGGAACCAGTCCACTGTAGCCAAGCTCACTTTCTAGCTTTCATTTCATTTATTCTTTTGTTTCTTTCACAAATGCACATCATTCATATGGATCAACTCTTTTAACTGTTCACAAGTTAGACTTTTTTGAATTTTGTTGTACAGTATTGTATTTTGTGTGTGTGTGTGTGTGTGTGTGTGTGTGTGTGTGTGGAGGAGAGGTTATGTTTTGGATAATGACCTTAAATATGCAAATGAAAACACACATACACCTGATGTACCTGGAGACAATTGTGACGTTTGAATGCTTGTAAATTTTTTTTTTTTTTTTTTTTTTTGAAAGTCGAGCTTTTAGTATTTGTAGTTTTGTGTATATGCCTGTTGGAAAAAAATAAAGTTTTTCAGATTTGTATAGAAATATGCTTTATGCTTTCAAGTGTGACCTTCTTTTTAAATACACAAAACTTGTTCTCGGCTCAGTGTAGTGACTGGCTGATGACCGGGATCTCATCCAACACTGGGCAAAGTTGGGCTACACCCTGAACACCTTGCCAAATCATTGCACGTGAAGACACACACACACACAACCATTCACATACTCACACCTAGGGGAACATTTGGAGCATATCTTTGGACCGTGGAAGGAAACCTTCGTAGCCGGAGGAAACTTACACACAAGCACAGAGACAACCAGCAAACTACACAGGCGCAAACTTGCCCAGCCAGGGACTCAAACCCAGGACTTTCTGAATGTGAGGCAGAGATGACAACTACATCATGTAACATTTGAAGAAGTGTTTTAGTTTAGAATTACTGACATTAATAATAATGTAGAAACACATTACAATGATGATTATACATAGTGGGTGGAGCTTATAGTCTGAGCATTACTACATTTCTGACAATGTGAAGAACAAAATAGTAAAATAAAAATATTTCTTTTGTGCTTTGACTATTATTTTATTATTATTATTATTATTACCATACAGTGTGATTAAAGCATACTATTCCTCTAAACATCTGAGACATGATGAGATGATTGAAATGTCTCTATTATTATGTGCAGTATAGTATTTTTTACATGTACACACACACACACACACACACACACATTTAATAACTACACAAATATTTTCCTTTTTCTCATTCAAACACTATTCAGGGCTACAGGGAGAGAGAGAGAGAGAGAGAATAAAATATTCGGAGAGAATTTAATTTTAAATGTAGCACACAAAAATAAAATGGCTTTGTATATCAGTCTTCGAAGTCGAGCATTATGAATGTAAAACTTAATCAATATCCAAACATTACACGGTTTAAAATCCAATATAAAATCTTTTTGACAGGTTCCAGGGACAAAATGAGGTTTTAGTTCAGCAACAAGCACTTCCGGCTTCTGGTTTGCATTCTGTTGCGTATTAATTGGGTAACTTTATTCCTTATTTCATAGTGTTTCTATATTGTTATTTATTTTAGTTTTGTTTGTTTTTGTTTTCTTTTTTTTCCCCTTGTAAATACACTGTATTTTGTCCTCTAGTGCAGTGCAGCTAACTGGGTTATCAAAGGCCAGCCATGTCTCTCACTGTCTATGGTGTGAGGTTCATGTAAAAGAACCATTGCTGACTTTCAACAAGAGGACCTGCATAGCCGAGAGAGCGTTTCTGCCCTGCAGTAGCCTGGCGAGCTGTCCAGGGTGTACTCTGCTGTCGCTCGGAATTGGCTGAGATGGGCGCCAGCCTCCCCATGACTCTAATTTGAATTAAGTGTTCAGAAAATGAATGAATGAATGTTTTTTTTTTTGAAGAATTTCACATGTTTTGGGGTAGGAGGTGCACAAATTGGAGATATTAACAAGAAGGGAGTATGTTATTATAAAATAAGAATTGATAGATACCACCAGGCCACCACTGCACTGATACGGGGTGGGATTAAATAAGATTATTCATCTCTCCATTCCTTTCAAATATTTAATACAGTAGTTTGCAATTACATTTAATTCATACATTTCTGGGTTTGTTGTTTGTTAATTTTTCTTTTGTCATTTCGTTGAATTATTAGATTGTTTCATTTTGTCATTGTTTTTAGTATTTATAAATGTACCCATTTTTATGAAAAAAAAAAATATATATATATATATTATATAAATAAATACAGTATTAATAATAAAATGCTGTAAATGTACTTAGTGACACATGGGTGGAGTTTCTTTGTTATTATTATCATTGTAATAATAATAATAATAATAATAATAATAATAACGTAAATTAATATTTACTTCACACTCCAGTTACACTAAAACAATTTGTTTGTTAAATTATGAAATTATTAATTCGAAAGATTATAATTTTTAATATAGTTCTCATGACCTTTACATTGCAGCAGCTCATTGGCTGAGAGCTGAAATACTTGGTTCCAATTGGTTTAAGCGTTTGCCGTTTCGGTAAAAGTCCCGCCCTTTCAAACGGGAATATTTCCACGAAACGGGAGAAGAAAGGGAGTGGAGGATAATTAAAGAAATCGGTGGTTTAACCTGAAATTCAGCTCGATTATCCACTCAGTGCAGAACACACAGCGCATGAGTGAATGGTTTATACATGTAATTCCATAAAGCACGAAATGATTTACAAGCGAGGATGCTGAATTGATGCGCATGCGCAGAGTGACCCGAGTGACAGGAAGCTAGTTGTCGCCATGTTGCACACAGTATCGTGCGACGCTTTTTATAAACTCACTACAGCTTTAGTGTTGTTCTAGAGACAGTACGGCTTTATATACACTGTGGGATTTATTAGAACATCGTATGCTTCTCGTGTGGAACAAATAAACTCGCTGTAAGTTGTGAGAAGCTTTTGTATGTTCGGAATGCTAGCTAGCTAGCGGTGTGTTTATTATCACGGCTTGTATTTACCTCTCGAGCGCATAATACTAAGCATCAATTCTGCCTTGTTTTATTGTATTAAGCTCATGTTATAACGTATCAGTCTTAAATGTGACGTTATAAACTTGGTATACACGAGTAAAAAGGGCTGTGAGCTAAATTAAAATCACATGTTTCGTTTTAAACGTTGCTATCTAGTTAGCCTGCTATTGAGTATGCTAGCATGCTAGTCAAAACAAGTCAGTGAATAGATGTGGGTGTGAGGCTTATTGCAAGAACTGTTCCCCTCTCGGGTTCTCTTTGCGTGTGGGTAATATATGTTTATGTATATGTGTGTGTGTGTGTGTGTATATATATATAATGTGTGTGTGTATACATGTACAAATGTATGTATGCATGCGTGTGTCGGTTGCATCTGTCGATCAAGGATGATCATGGTTCTGTGTCTGGTTCGAGTCTACACTGGTACTAGAACAATGCCTTCTATGGGAGTGCAGGCCGATCCTGGAGTTGCAGTCCCTGTCATATAGGCTGCACTGGAAAGGGGAGGCTGCTGGTGGGGCTTGAAGGCTATTCTTGCGTGGAGCCCACTTTTGCTCCCAGGAGAGGCAGCGTTCTTCTTTGCCTCGCTTGAGGCTGCTGGTCATTTCAAGTCTCCGCTGGTCGTGGTCTTGGGCCTGATTGTCCCACTTGCTGATGTTCATGCCAAATGCCTTCATGTCCTTTTTGCAGACATATTTGAAGCGGAGCTGGGGGCCGGCCCCTAGCCCTAGTGCCAGCTTCAAGCTACCCATAGAGAAGATCCTTGGGGATCCTGCCATCCTCCATCTGGCGAACATGTCCAAGCCAGCAGAGGTGACGTTGGCGCAGGAGGGTATAGATGATGGGCATGTCCTCACGTGCCAGGAGTTCTGTGTTGGAGATGTGATCTGATCATTTGATGCCCAGGATCCTCCACAGGTTCTGCATGTGGAAAGTGTGGAGACGTTTCTCTTGCTTGCGTACAGTGTCCAAGCCTCACTGCCGTACAGCAGGGTACTGAGGACACAAGCCCTATAGACTGCCAACTTGGTGTTGATGGTCAGCTTTCAGTTCTCCCAGACCCTGGCGGTGAGCCTGGCGAGTGTAGAGGTCACGTGTTCGCTGCGCCTGTCGAGCTCGGGTCCCATGAACATGGTGTCTGTCACTGTCAACCCAAGATATGCAAATTCTTTCACAACATTGAGCTGGTAGTTGTTATTGGTGATTTCAGAAGGGAGCTTGGTGTCCTGGTTCATGATGTTGGTCTTCTTCAAGCTCATCGTGAATTTGAAGTCCTTGCACGCCCGAGAGAAGTGATCCATGAGGAGCTGAAGGTGATCGTTCTAGTGGGCGGCCAGGGCAGCATCATCTGCAAACATCATGTCATGAATGAGGACTTTGTGGGTCTTGGTCTTGGCCCTCAGGTTGGCAGTGTTGTAGAGCTTGTGGAACTCCCAAAATCCTGCTTGAGCATGATGGCGAAAAAGATGCCAAACAGGGTTGGGGCAACCACATCCCTGCTTCACACCGCACTTCACATCAAAAGGGGTAACTGTTGCTCCTTTGAACTGCATGACACCCTTCATACTGACGTGGAACGACTGGATAATGCTCAAGAGCTTGCCCAGACACTCCATCCTGTCCAGGACCGTAAACAGCCCATCTCTGCTCACGAGGTCGAAGGCCTTGGTAAGATTAATGAAAGTAACATGTAGGGGCTGCTGCTGTTCCCTGCACTTCTCCTGCAGCTGTCGGAGAGATCATGTCTGGCCCTGAACCCACACTGCGACTCTGGATACACCCTGTCAGCAAGCTTTTGGAGTCGGTTCAGGACCACGTGGGCAAAGAGCTTTCCCATGATGCGCAACAGTGAGACCCCCCTGTAGTTGTTGCAGTTGACACGATCGCCTTTATTTTTGTAGAGGGTGACGATGTTGCAGTCTCTCGTGTCTTGTGGGACTTCCCCTTCCTCCCAGCACTGGCAGACTAGCTCAGGACTTCCCCTTCCTCCCAGCACTGGCAGAGTAGCTCATGTAGTTCAAGGAATGGACACTTCTTGTTTTTGATGACTTCAGATGGGATGCCATCCAGGCTTGGAACTTTGTCACTGGGCAGATTGTCAATGGCCTTGCTGAGCTCTTCAGGCACGGCATCTCGTCCAACTTTACCATGTTGGGCAGGGACTCTGTGGACTCCAGTATGGCTTCTGAGCTGGTGCTCACCTTGCTGTAGAGGTCAGAGTAATGTTCAACCCATCTGTCCATCTACTTGCTTTTGTCTATGATGGTGTTCCCACTAGCTGACTTAAGTGGGGCCATCTTGCTCTGCGTCTGGCTAGTTGCCTTCTTGATGCCGTCGTAGATGCCTCTGATATTTCCTGTGTCAGCAGCAAGCTGGGTGTCTTGGCAGAGGTCGGTCCAGTACCAATTGATACAGCTCCTGACAGCATGCTGGACCTTGCTCTGGGCTGCATGAAGGGCCTGCAGTGTCGAGCACGTCAGTTGCTTCTTGTGGTTCAGAAGAGCCGTGTGATTGGCTTCCAGCAAGGGGGTCATCTTGGCTACATTGGCATTGAACCAGTCGAACACTGCTTCTTGCCGAAGACTGAGAAGGTGATGCCGTGGATGGTGTTGCTCAGCTTTCCCCTGTGGCGGGTTGGTCTCCAAGTCTTCAGCTAGTCTTGTTGAACAGCCCCACGATGTTGGGATGCTTGGTACTGGTTGTTTTAATCTTCAGCTTGCCTGGCGGCCTAGTTTGGTGCACTTTCTTGGGCTGGTTCTTGATCCTGTAACACACCAGAGTGTGGTTGGCGTCGCAGTCGGCGCTATGGAAAGAGAGTGGAAAAACCGTTCCTCAGCTGTGAGTGCCGTGCCAGAATAAGGTCCAGCTGGTGCCATCGCTTGGAGTGTTGGTGCCGCCAGGAGACCTTGTGCTGGGGCTTAGTTTGGAAGAAAGTTGGTGATGCACAGATTGTGAAATGTGTACGGTTCCAGAAGTCGCTGTCCATTGTCATTCATGCTCCCAACACCGAAGGGTCCAAGACAGCTGGGCCAGGAGGTGTTATTCGCTCCAACGCGAGTATTGAAGTCACCAAGGAGCTCCAGGCTGTCAGAGACTGGGACTTGATTTACAGCAGACTGCAACTGGGAGGGAGAATCTTCTCTGTGCCTTCCTCACCAGGCTCGATTATGCTGAGCAGCGTGTCCTTGACGGAAAAGCTGACGCTGTGCTCTCTAACCTTGTCTGCTGCCTTGCCATACCAGAAGACAGTATAGTCTTTCTCTTGGAAGGAGCCCGAGTCCGCAAGGCGGGTCTCCTCCGACTCTCAGCAGCTCGTTGTTGATCACTGCTGTCTTGCGAGTGTCGTCCACTGCTCGCACATCGGTCATCAGACCGGTAGTCATTGTCCTCACGTTCCATGAGGCCAGTTTGAAAATAGGCTTCTTAATTGCTTCTAGATTCTTTTTTCGTTTATTGCTAGGTGCGGGATTTACAGACCACCGTTCAAACTTTTCTAAGTCTTAAAGCCCTACCACCCAGTAAGGCAAATGTCCTGTGACTGGGTAACACCTTACTGACCAGGAGCTGCCTGGCTTGAACTGGGCGGTAGCCACGCAGTGGGGGTACGGTGTCTCCTCCCACTGACAGAAGTGAGCCCCTAAGCATCAACTCTTAGTCCAATTTGAGCAATCACGCACAGTGACTGCATCACTTCCCGTGTTGTGCCGCATCCTTTCGGAGGCGCTAGAGTGTCCTCTCCAGGGCACAGAGCCTGGGTAAGATGTAAGGTGGACCGGCTGTTGCCCAAGCAGTGGATCCCCCCCCTCCACGTTGTCAATGTTGCTCAAGGAAAGGGCAAGGGCCCATGCATCTTGGCACCGATGCTGTTGCAGGAGTTGCCAGCAAGGAACTGAAGTTAGCACCAGACTGCCTTAGGGACTCCATCTCCAGATTTCCTCTAGGGGTTTCCTCCTGAAGTCTCTCCCCTTGTGGGGTGAATCGTGAGCTTTGTCCTAGATGGACAGCCTCCCAAGGCTAACGCTCTCCATCTGCCCGGAATCTTTTTTTTTTTTTTTTTTGTACAGGGAAGGGATATTATCCCTTCACCCAACTTCCAACTTGGAGAGCCAGGTGTTGCAATCCGTCGCTCCTTTTAACTGGAACCTGACCAGCAAGGTTGAACCTGCCAGGGACTGAGGTCCCCACGGGTATAGCTCCCAGGATCACTAAGGCATGCAGACCTCCCCACCACTTTCAGGCCCAACACTTAGGGAGTGTGTGTGTGCGTGTGCGCATGTATGCATGCATACAGACAGACCATCAATTACTTCGGGGGGGGGGCCTCCATAAAACACATATTGCTCTCTGGGCGCCCCCAGTTTGTGTTGCAGCCCACTGCTTTGACTGTGTTCAATTTGGATGGGTTAAATACAGAGAAAAATAATTTCCGTTGTGGGCTTAATATAGTATCAAATAAAAAATATAGAGTAATGTAGAATACATCTATATTGTATAGCTGGGTATAAAATACAATTCAGTATGTGCACAGCAATAAATTATAGTTTTTAAACTTTTAATTCTGTGACGCATATGGATCATCTCTCTTTGTTTATTGTTTAATTGTCTATATTCTCTCTCTGTTGTGTGAAAGGTGCCATTTTTTTAAACATCACCGTGTCCGTGCCACGCAATGCACCATGGAGGAGGTCCACCAAACGCACAGAGAAATCCTCAGAGATCCAAATCATTTGCGATTTCTGAAGCAGAGGAACAGCAGCAGCAACCAATCGCAGTCACACAGCAACAACAAGCTGCAGCTGTCAGTCATCCACAGTCTCCGGTGACGACATTCACCACGGCGGCGAGCCCTGCAGTCTCAGCTCCTCAGTCTCCCAACTACCAGATCATCATGAGCCGAAGTCCTGTGGCTGGTCAGAACATGAACATCACTTTACAGAACGTGGGGCCCATGGTCCCCGCAAACCAGCAGATCACGCTGACATCGCTGCCCCTACAAAGTCCGGCTTCACCTGGATTCCAACACCAAGCTCCCCAATGGCGGTTTGAGCACGGTCCGTCTTCGTACATCCAAGTGACTTCGCCACTTCCTCAGCCAATTCAGCCTCAGAGTCCGACACAGCACAGCCCTGCCCCTCTGCAGGCCGTATGTAGGCCAGGTGCCCCTCTCGGGGTGTGCACGCAAAGTCCCACGCGTTTTGTTGAAGCTGGAATCATGGTGCGGCAAATTAACCTCAGCAGTCCCCCGGGTGGTGGTCACTTCGTGTACCAAGATAATTCGGGCTTGACTCAGTTGGCCCCGACGGCGGTTGGAACAGTGCAGCTGACCTCACCAGGTGGAACGCCGGCATCCTTAAGGGAGAGACGTCTCTCCCAGCCACACTCTCAGACTGGTGGCACCATCCATCATCTGGGCCCTCAGAGTCCTGCAGCATCCGGAGCCCTGCCGGCCTTAGCCAGCCCCGGTCACATCACCACATCCAACCTTCCGCCTCAGATCAGCAGCATCATCCAGGGACAGCTTCGGCCCGTCGTTGCCGGAGTCACGACGTCCGGAATGACCTCCTTCGGTGCCATCCCTCCCTCCAGTCCTTCTCGGAGTACCGCCAACCCTCCGCTGACTCCCAAAAAGGTTCAGCCCAAGAAGCTGGAGGAAATAGCACCCCTTAACGCTGAAGTCGCTCAGCTGAGGAAGCAGTGTTTGGAGCAGCATACCAAGAAGATGGAGAACCTGAAGGACGTGTTCAAGGACTACTTGATCGAACTCTTCTTTCTGCAGCACCTGCAAGGCAACATGATGGATTACGTCGCCTTCAAGAAGAAGCCATGCGTCCCGCTCTTCACCTACCTGCGGCAAAACGATCTCGACCTCGAGGATGAGGAGGAAGAAGAAGAACAGTCTGAAGTCATCAATGATGAGGTAAAACATCTGATGTAACGAATAGATGTTGGTTGTGGTGGTACGTCCTTATATGGTTAGAATAAAACATGGCACCAGTAAGAATTAAAGGTACGGGTTTGTATCAGGAGGGAGTGCACTAGGAAGTGAACCTTTTACCTTTACTTCCGATTGGTGCCAATATTTTGTCCCTACGGTCGTGTCACATGATCATCAGCAGCGCCAATTGACTTCACTGAGATCTTTTTATTCAGCAGCTGTTTTTATTTCAGGGTCACTGTGCGAGCGTTGTATGTACGTCTGTTTCTATGACAACCACTCAGGTGAAAGTAGTGACAGGAAAGGACGGCCAGACGGTGACGCCCGTCGCCATATCCACCCAGCTCCCGCCGAATGTGTCGGCGGCGTTCTCCACCCAACCACAGTTTCAGGTGTGCCATTGTAGACACCCTGTCGCTGTAATCTTTAATGTCGACATCATGAATGCTATATTTATCAAGTTTTCATGTTCTGACGTTTCCAGGCTCATTCTGGTGCAGCAGCTGGAAGCATTTCAAACCCCGTGGACATGGAGGCCTTCAAACGGCAGCAGGCTTTGGCTCAAGCAGGTATACCGACGTTGATGCAGGATCCTTTTTTTTTTTTTTTTCTTTTTTCTTCTTTTAAATCTCCCCTTTTTTTTAATTTTAAACCTCTCCCCTCTTTCTTTCCTTCATTTCCTCCTCAAATTTGCTTCTGCTTAATCAATATTCAGCATCTTTTCCCAGCGCTGTGTGTTCGAAGCCCATGAAACGGGGAGCGCCGCTTCCTCACGTCCGACTGCTGGTGTGCAAACGTCATTGCTGTGTGCCGAGTGTTTTTTCTTTCTTTCTTTCTTTTTTTTTTTGTCTTAAAGTCGTGCTTTCTTGTTCTCCCCTCCCCTTTTCAATCTTCCTTTTTTTTTTTGCGTGTTGAGGGTGTTGTGTGTTTTGCATCCCAGATCAGGCTAAGCGGTCCCGGATCGAAGTGGTTCGCCACGGGATGATATTCCAGCACCCCGTTGTAGCTCCTTTAGGATCTCCCGGCGTTCCCCTCCAGCAGCTTATGCCGACAGCGCAAGGTAGGAGCGCCGCTGGGTTTTTTTTAACCCCCCTGGCCCGGTTGTCCATTGGTTTAGATATGCTGCTGGAGGTCAGAGGTCAACCCAGTGATGTCTGAGAGAGTGATGACCCCTTTCCACGTCTCTTATATGTAATCTCTATTTTTTATTATTATTTTTTTTTTACCATTTATTTGATTTGACACGATTTAATTCACTCCCTTTGACCCACCCACTGGAAGTTCAGGCTCTTTGAGTGGTCCGAGAAGCTCCAGGAGAAGATGATGCGTCTGAAAGGGAAGAAACCACATCTCGCATTTGCATCCTGTTTTTTTTTTTTTCTTTTCTTTTGTTCTTCTTTGATATCATTCAATCATTTTGGAGAATTTCTCTCCCCCCATGTTCATCTGACATTTCCAATACAGGCTCTGACTCCGCCCCTTTTATCCACATCTTGATCTCATTGCATCATCGATCAGTCCACGTGCATCCATGTGCACATCCATCAGTTCTCATCTAGACGTCTAGATGTTCTTCTCGTCTCCCTCCATTCGTCATTCCTGGTTTCACCAGCATTTTTTTTTTTCACGACTTGGCCTCTATCCCTCAGTCTAGGTCATTTTAGTCATCTGACCCTGAAGTGCCTCAGGAGCTTAAAGCGGCCCCATTACAGGTGACGCGAATTGGCGTAGAGGCTAGCTTGACGGAGGTGCTTCTTTTTAAGTATGCACTTTAAACCCAGCACTTGTCCTGCTTTCCACCCCTAATCTGTCCCCCTGTCTTTATTCTGCTCCTCCACCCCGCTTGGCTCTGTTGTATAAGCTGTCGAAATGCAGTGTAACCTAACAGGTGGAACACGCATGCTCATCCTGTGGTGTCTGTGCTCAGGTTTTTTTTCTTCCTCTTTTTTCCCTTTGCTCTTATCTCATCGCTTTATTTTATTTTAAACCACATCCCTTTTTTAATTGGTTGAATTTATAATGCATGTAATTTATTTATATATAATTTTTCTAAAGTAATTATTGGACATACAGGGATCCATCGCTACTTCGCTCTTTAATTCATGCGGCTTGAGTGCATTGCGTTTTTTGTTTTGTTTTTTAAAATATACATCGAATTAAAAAAAATAAGGAAATTAAGGAAGAACAGGGGAGATAAAGGAAAATGCTTCAAAACAAGGCCAATTATGCAAAAAAAAAAACCCTAAACAAACAAAAAACAACCCAAACCCTCCTATCAAAGCTACTTACATTTTTTGTGAGGTGCGCATCTGCGTGTGCGCGCATCTGTACGTGTATATTTATATTTTATTTACATTTATATAATTGAATATGTATTTATTGATATTATATATACATATACGTTGGGGGTTGATCCTACTTCATGAATTCGTAATCGCGCTGGGGTCTCTATCCCAATTAACCGCGGAAAGTGAGGGATCCCTGTACTTCATAATTAGAGTACTTAATTTTTTTTATTGTTGTTTGATTTTGATTTATGGAACTGATTTTTTTTTTTTTTCTGCTTTTTTATAGAATCATTATTGATTAAATAAATGTTATTTTTCTTTGGTACCACACCAGTTTTAGATTTAGTTATCATTAACATCATTTTCATAAAGAAGTTAATTTAAAACCACAGGATTAAAAAAAAAAAAGTCCTCGTCTTATGTTAAAAATGTAAATAATAATACTAATAAATTTGCATATGATTATGTAAAAAATGTTCAATGTTTCATCCTCTCCTTCTGGCGACTCTCCTGTACCTTTCTCTTCTCCATGCATCCCTTCTTCACCTTTTCTTTCTCCATGCTTTCACATTGTTCATTTTTCCCTGTCTATCTTTTTCTCCGTTTTCTCTCCATCTTGCTTTCCTCCATCATGGCTCTCCCACTTTTCTTGGGCTGGCTGTCTGCCCTGTTCTTTCTCTTTTCTTCTTTTCACAATTTTTCCATGCCACACATTTCTTCCCATCCCTCCCTGTTTTTCGTTTCTTCCTTCCATTCTCTCTCAGGTGGCATGCCGCCGACGCCGCAAACGGTCCAGGTAGGGGGGCAGAACCAAAACCAGCAGCAGTACGACCCATCCAAAGGCCCCCCGGTGCAGAACGCCGCCAGCCTCCACACACCTCCGCCCCAGCTTCCAGGACGAATTCCACAAGCTTCACTGCCCATGGCTACTTTGCCTCTTGCTCTCTCTCAGGCTCAGCCCATGGTGCTGGATCAGCAGTGCCAGGCACCGGGCGGGCAGATGCAGGCTCAGGTGAAGCTGCAGGGTGCAGGCGCCATGCTGACCACTGTGAACCCACACCCGCAGTTGCAGATGCAGCTTCAAATACAACAGCAGCACCAAATGCAGCCGGTCATGCAGCCAGGCCCGGCCGTGAGTAAAGATTGCTATGAACCAGTAGCTATTTTGGTGAAAGTGACATAAAATTATCAATATGAAAAATAGTGCGAAAGGATTATAATAGTCGTCCTGATTTTCTAACTTTTGCCCGTCAGACTGTGACTCTGGTCCGGCCTGGAATGGAGATGTCCCAGCCATCTCAGCGTCTGATGACCTCTGTTATGTCCACCACCACTTCTTCATCCTCCTTGCCCTCCCCTGCCACATCAGCTCCAGTCCGGACTCCTGTACCTCACACGCTCTCTCATGCATCACACTCCAAATTGGCAGCCTCCAATGGCACCACGGCACTGAAGCTGTCCACGCTTAACCAGAGCTCTGCTACAAACAACAGCCAGGAGAACTCGCAGGACAAGCAGGCAGAGCAGGCGAAACTGGTAAGTGGGTGATGGTGTGTAACTCCCTCAAATGGAACAGGGTTTTATATCATGGCAGCCATATTAAAGCTTAAATACTCAGCGACAAGGAGGAGGTGGAGTCCTAAAGTAGGACTGTCACTCTCAGTAGCAGGATTCAGCATTCTTCCCGAATGACCACACTAATTTGTGACTTCATATAGGAGAGCCAGGTGCATCAACGCATTGCCGAGCTCAGGAAGGAGGGCCAGTGGTCAGCAAGCCGGCTGCCTAAACTACAGGAAGCCAGCAGGCCTAAATCCCACTGGGACTACCTGCTGGAGGAGATGCAGTGGATGGCTGCCGATTTTGCGCAGGAGAGACGCTGGAAGATGGCCGCCGCCAAAAAGGTAACTGGAGATAGTTCAAGTGCTTGGGCCATGTACACGTTATACCAGGGGTGCAAGGGCACTCGCTTTCACCAAGGGCCACGTCACTAAATTTCAAGGTGATCGAGGGCCGAATAATCACTGAGCATGTATTTTAAAAGGGTTTAACAGTGACAAGCTTGCATGGAATCTTTCTTGAGTCGTGAATGACTAGCTGTTCATTTGAAATAGGCTGCCGCCACCTCATGTACCGAGATTTCATGGTAATGGTCATTGCCAGCAATGTATGGTTACCCCCAACCTTTGGATCAGCGATCCAGCGCCCTATAACCACCACTGCCTCATTAGTGCATTAGACACTATATACAGTATATATTTTTAAAAAGTATTCTTATAGTAACGTGTAGTATCTTGTGGATGTAAAATTGTCAGTTGTCATTGTATTGATTCTTAGCAGTGCTAACCAGGAATATGTCTCTTTTTGTATTATATAATTTTATTTATTCGTGGATTTTATATGTTAAGAGAAAATAAAACAGGGTTTTGTTTTTATTTCAGTACATTAGAATTAAAGTTATGTCATTTGCCAGCTGTCTGTTTATATTTGTCACATTATCATATAATCTGGGATGACAATTTTCCGCGGATCCGTGGAATTCATCTCAAATTGGTCATTTCTGTAAATCGTCTAAATCCGAGGAGAAAATTTTAGTGGGGGTATGGGGGTGTTTCTGGCAAATTCACTTGCTTGTGCCTGAGACAAAGCGCAGCTTATCCGGACTTCCGATCTTTCAAGTGAAGGCTGAGTACTAAACAAGTAGTCAACGGCGCCCTTGCTCACTTGAAAGATAGGAAGTCTGGATAAGCCATGCTTTGTCTCAAGCACAAGCAAATGAACTTGCTACAAGCGCCTACTTTCAGTGGAGCGCCTCACATATTGTAAGCCGCTCGTTGATTGGCTGTTTTAACCTTAATGTAAAGTGACTCGGCTCAATGCAAATGGAAGTGTGTTGTGTTTAAAATGGTGCAAACTTGAATGAAAGAAGAGAAATCCCGCATGTCAGAAATAGATAAGGATGTTAAGAATAAGTTTACGTGGGAATGGCTAAAAAAGATTGTGAAATTTGAGGTGAAAATCGGCAAACAGACTCAGAACGTATTGGAACCGTTGGCGAGTTTTATAAAGAAATCTGACATCGCCGACAAGGCCTTGCGTGTTTATTGCAACAACCTGATCAATTCTGGATCTCGCAAATGTATTGCACTTATGGCCGACAGACAAGCGCACTCAGAGGCAATTATGAAATATTTATTTTGTTTAGATTGCGTGAAATCCCATTGAAATGTAACTTCATAGAAGTAATCTGTGTTGGTAAAATCGGTAATATTCATTCTTCAATATTTTCATTTTTTTTAAATTTGCAGCCAGACGTAAATACAGTGGTACCTCACCTTATGATATTAATCCGTTTCAGAACCTTTTTCGTAACCTGGATTTTCCGTAAGTAGAACCGCATTTTTCATGTAAAACGCGTGATTTGTTCCAAGGCCCCCAATACTACCCTTTAAAAATTATAAAAGCATATTTTTTAAGGAACTTACTTTGTGTTGATCATGTCGTCTTTGCAGAGTTATAATCTTACAAATGTTTCTGCAAGGTTAAAGCCTGAGACAAAAAATAAAGTTGCAATGAGCACACTTGGGAAAAATCATCAACAAGCTGCTGCTCAAGGGAGCTGCATCATCCCTCCTAGCCAATGGGAGGCCAGTGGGGCGGGATGTTGGGAGATAGTCAATGGGAGAGCAGCTTGTGCATTGTTTGAATGTTTGAATGGCATGTTTAGTGCGTTTCGTAAGGAGAACTTGTTTCGTACACAGAGACAAAAAATTTTGGAAAATGTTTTTCGTAACCTGGATTTTTCGTTTGCTGGAACAAAGGTGAGGTACACTGTAATTTGTGTTCAATTTGAAAATACAGTACTCAATATATTGGTGATAGTTGTCATATAAATTAATACACTATCCTTGTTATTTACCTGAGTAGTGTCTCAACATAGTAACTAGCAGGCTGGAACAGTTAGTTGAAAATGTTTCATAAATTTATAAAGTGGTTTACTGGAAATATTTGTGTATTTTTTTTTTTATTCATCTTTCATTTATACAACATAAAACGTAGAGCCATGGTTGACCTATTTCTCAATTCTATGTATATATTATATTGCGAATACATATACAGTGATACCTCTGCTCACGAACATAATTGGTTCCCAGAAAGTGTTTGTGAGGCGAAAAGTTCGTCTTCCGAACATTTATTTCCCAAAAGAAACCATTAAAATGAGAATAATCCGTTCCCAGGTCCTCATAAAACATAATTTTCTACTAAATAAGCCTTAAAACTACACAAAAATATACCTTATTTTATGTATAATAAATGTCTATTGTATTGTAATTATAGAAATAAACTGTACTGTATAATAAAGTCGTTTTATTTACCTTTGTGATGGTAGTTGATGGCTTAATGGAATGGAGTGGGAGGAGGGAGTGGGAGGAGGAGGAAGGGAGGGACTTACTATTTGGAAGGAGTGTTTGGAAACACGCATAGCCACACACGCACCCTTAATAGCGTCCTTGTTCTTAAGGATGGTGGTAGACTTAGCGTACTGGTACTGGGACGCTGAGTCACACAAACGCACACCTCGTTCGTGTTTTTCAATAATCTCTGCCTATGGTGGGGTCTTTTTCGGTCCCATAATAGCAAAAGTACACTCAATATGGTCCAAAATGTCTATCAAACACAAACCACTTCCGCATTCAAAGAAAGGGGTGTGACGAACTGTGACGCCGTGAGCGTGCGTCAGCTTCTCGTGGCCGCCACCGTGGCGCTGTTCGACCGCGTGGTTTGATTCGTCCGCCGAAAACTAGTTCGTCAGCAGAGACAATATGCTCGCAAATTTAATGTTCTTGAGGCGAAAAGTTCGTGAGCTTAAGCGTTCGTCAGCGGAGGTTTTACTGTATGTTTACAAATATTTATACGGTGGTACCTCACTTTACGAAATTAATCCATTCCAGAGCCTTTTTCGTAATCTGCATTTTTCGTAAATTGAACCGCATTTTATATGTAAAACCCGTGATTCGTTCCAAGTCCCAATACTACCCCATAAACCCTTTAAAAATTATAAAAGCATACCTTCGTACCAATGGTAGACGGGTTTGGCCATATTCCTTTGCGATATCACTCGAGCCCGTTTCTTCTTCTAACTCCACCGGAAATCACACACGCGTGTGCTAAATTTCAATATTTTATTACGAATAGAACATAGATGACAGGGTCAAAAGTTTAAACTGAGAAAATTTATCATTTTAAGGTAAAGATATGTTGATTTTATATTTCATGGTGTCGTCAAATCTCAAAAAAGTTGGGACCAGGCCATTTTCACCACTGTGAGGCATCCCCTCTTCTTCTTACAACAGTCTGCAAACGTCTGGGGACCGAGGAGACAAGTTTGTCAAGTTTAGAAAGAGGAATGCTGTCCCATTCTTGTCTAATACAGGCCTCTAACTGTTCAATTGTCTTGGGGCTTTTTTGTTGCACCTTCCTCTTTATCCTCTATGTTTATCCAAATGTTCTCTGTAGGTGAAAGATCTGGACTGCAGGCTGGCCATTTCAAATACCCGGATCCTTTCCTAAACAGCCATGATGTTGTAATTAATGCTGCGTGTGGTCTGGCATTATCATGTTGAAAAATGCAAGGTCTGGATGGGAGCATATATTGCTCTAGAACCTGAATATACCTTCCTGCATTGACGGTGTCATTCCAGATGATGCCGCCCATGCCACATGCACTCATGCAACCTCATACCATTACAGATGCAGGCTTCTGAACTGAGCACTGATAACAACTTGGGTTGTCCTTGTTCTCTTTAGTCCCAGTTTTCCATAAAGAACTTCGAATCATGATTCGTCTGACCACAGAACAATTTTCCACTTTGCCACACTCCATTTTAAATGACCGCTGGTCCAGAGAACACACCTGCGCTTCTGGATCCTGTTGAGAAATGTCTTCTTCTTTGTACTGTAGAGTTTCAGGTGGCAACGGCAGATGGCACTGTGGATTGTTTTCACCAACAATGATTTCTGGAAGTATTACTGAGCCCATTCTGTGATTTTTCCCTTACAGTAGCATTCCTGTTTGTGGTGCAGTGCTGTTTAAGGGCCCGAAGATCACGGGCATCCAATATGGTTTTGTTTCGGCCTTGAGCCTTACGCACAGAGATTGTTCCAGATTCTCTGAATCTTTGGATGATGTTATGCACTGTAGATGATGATAACTTCAAACTCTTTGCAATTTTTCACTGGGAAATACTTTTCTGCTATTACTCCACTATCTTTCTGTGCAACATTGGGGGAATTGGTGATTCTCTACCCATCTTCACTTCTGAGAGACACTGCCACTCTGAGAAGCTCTTTTTACACTCAGCCATGTTGCCAGTGGACCTCATTAGTGGAAATTGTTCTTCCAGCTGTTCGTTATAAGTGCAATTGACTTTTCCAACCTCAAATTGCTACTTGTACCAACTTTTTTGAGATTTGTTGACACCATGAAATTTAAAATCAACATATTTTTCCCTTAAAATTATAAATTTTCTCAGTTAAAACTTTTGACTCTGTCGTCTATGTTCTATTCGGAATAAAATATTGAAATTTTGCTCTTCCACATAATTGCATTCAGTTTTTATTCACAATTTGTATAGTGTTCCAACTTTTTTGGAATCCAGTTTGTAATTTATTCGTCGAGGTGAGAGATCTTTAAATATTCGGTGTGTACCTTTTTAACACTATTTGTTTTGTTTTGATTTTCCAGCTGGTGCGCACTTGTGCCCGCTACCACGTGGAGGTGAAAAAAGCAGAGGAGAGAAAGAAGACTGAGGAGGAGCTAAGATTGAGGAGCATTGCCAGCGTCATCGCACGTGAGGTGGACTTCTTCTGGTCTAATATCGAACAGGTGCAAAAATAAGCCATACAAATTATTATTTCTAATTTGTATTGATGTTTGAGGGGTTTGTTTTTACACATACTTCTCATCCCTGAGTTCTCATGAAGGATTTTTTTTAATGTATCTGCTTTCTCAGGTTGTAGAAATCAAACTTCATTTGGAGATTTCATGCAAAAGAGATAAAGTTCTCAGCTTACAGAAATCAGGAAAGAAAGGTGAGGGTGTGTGTGTGTTTGAGCACGGGAGCAAGTGGGTGTATGCAGGCATGTGAGTGAAAGTGTATGTGATGTAAACCTTGTGCTTGTCAGTGTTCCAAGTGATTTACTTTTCCTTATATCGATTTAGGACAAACCTCTAAATCTCAAGCTTCAGGAGAGAAGGACGTCAGGATGGTGAGATCTTTTTCTCGACCTTATTTTAACGAAATGATTAATGTATGACGAGTAAAATGTATTGGGAGCCTGTTGATTTACAGCTTTTTGTTTCCCCAGGAGCCTGGGAGTACCACCCGCAAGAGGAAGATGAGCACATCGCTTTCTGATGAAGAGGGTTTGTACTTTAATCGCATCAGCTTATACCATCACGGCTCCCAGGTGGCACATCGACAAAGTGCGTGACTATTAACCCAGAGATCGTGAGTTCCAATCAAGGTTAATGCCACAGCCATCAGAAACCGGGAGTCCATGAGTGCTGATTGGCCGAGCTCTCAAGGGAGGAAGGGATGGTCGGCAAGCATACACTCACTTCCCTGTCACCTGCAGCAATTGCCAACCAATCACGGACGTCTGAGCTCATTCAGATAGCGCATTCCCTCTGATTGTGTTAGACCGCCCCCAAAATATGCATGGCTCTGCTGTTTGAAAAGATGCCGGTGGTTAGCATTGCTTCTCACAGTGTGTGTGCGCGTGCGCGCGTGTGTGCGTCTGCATGCTTTCACCCTTCCATGGTCAATGGTGGTCGTGTGACATGGGTGGGAACTGGATACGACTATTTAAGGGAGAAAGGGGAAAGTATATATTAATTCATCCATCTTTTTATCTTCCACCAATATAGTGTGGCAACAGGTGGATATGATAATGCTCTGCCTCCATTCATCTCACATGCGCACCTTCGCCATTAGATTACTCATCATCAATTGGTCTTAGGACCTTCGTAATTTATACATTAGTCCACCTCAACACCCTCTCACTTCTGGTTTGAGGATCGTGACCTTGTCCTTTTATTTTTCATGGCCAAATTTGTTAAAATTCATCGAAATTGCCCAAAGTTATATCAAAAGTCATCGTCCTTTGAGTTCATGACTTTTGACTAAAATTTTTTTTCAAGGTCAAATTGAGGTCACTGTCAAAATGGGACTTCGCCGTATGATTACTAATCGATTTGTCACGCATTGGCATGGGATCTGAAGCCTTTGGATCTATTGAATTATGAAGTCCCCCTGGATTAACTGTCTGTGTGTTCTACAGCTGAAGATGAGGAGAGCACGATAGAGGAGCAGGAGGCCATGGAAATTGCTTCTGAACAAAAAGAGGAGCTTATTGAACTCACCAAGGAAGGTCAGTGTCTCTATTTGTTCCTTCTGGGGCTGAACACAAGAACGACGATTTCAAGCCTTATTTGCTTTGTTTCATTCAATATTTTGTTTGGTTTTGTTTTTATAGCTGAGGTACCATTGGAGACTTTGGTAAAGAAATATGCCGGTGCATATGCCGAGGGATTCCAGTGGCCCCAGCCTGCCTGTCTGAGCGAGGATGAGGATAGAGATGAAATTGAAGGCATTGATTGTTTATTATAATTTTATAAGTCACCACAGATTACTTGAACACTTTGAATACAGATTATTCTTGGTATCTTTTAGTATTTTAAAACTTGTCTGGTCTGAGTGCTTTAGCTACAGAGCTCCATACTGAAGAGGAATTAGTATAGCATCATTTATAGTATATCATCAATCTGATGTTTTTTTTTTTGGGTGTGTGTGTGTGTTATGTCCCTCTGTTGGTACTGCAGTACATATACTCGTGGGAACCCTGGGGTAAATTTTGCATAGCAGCCTATGAGGTCATTTTCAGAAAAATGCACACAATATCAGGAAAGACATTTTCGAAAGAAAGAGTGCTTTTTTGTGCATTAAGTTGAGGCAGCTACGGCCTCATGGTTAGAGATGCGGCTTGAGAACTGAAAGCGACTTTTTTATTCCCGAACCAGCAGGAAGTATGTGTGGTGGTGGGGAGGGAATGAGCTGTAATTTCCCTTCCTCCCCCTTCATGGCTGAAGTGCCCTTTAGCAGGGCATCTAATTCCCAACTGCTCTCCGGGCACCTCCAATGTGTGTGGCGTGACTACTAAAGTGCACAATGTCCTTACCGCTACCATTGGTAAAAAAATAACCGAAATAAGGGTGTGTCATCTCCCTGTAATATGTGAAGTTTTGGTTCGTTATACACAGAAAACAATATTATCTATCAATTTTTATGCATTCCATGTAAGGTGATTGTTTTCAACTTAATGTCCTTATGGCTACAGAGTGGCACATTGACAAGGCGCCCGGAGATCACAAGTTCAAATCCAGGTTGATTCCATAGATATCTGTGACCGGGTGTCCGTGAGAATTGATTGGCCAAGCATGATCATGAGGGGAAGGGCTAGAATACGCTCGATTCCCTGTCACTCACGGCATTCGCGTGCCAATCATGGGCGTCTGAAAGCTCATTCGTACGAGGGGGCGGATAACGTTTTCCCTCAGAGTTTGAGCATCTCTAAATATGCATGCGCAGCAGTGTGTAGCATAGCATGTCACAGAGGGGGCAGATGCATGCTTGCATACCTCCCCGGTTGGTGGTGGGTGTGTGATAGGGAAGGCAGTACTTGATGGCTGGGAATTGGATATGAATCACATTAGGGAGAAAATGAGGAAAAATCTGTAAAGAAAATGTCGTTATCGTTTGTGTGTACCCCCCCCCCCAAAATGGCCCATGTAACCTTTGTAATGGGAATGAATGTCTGAGTGACAGTAACTTCTGTGCCATGTTCCTGTCAAAACTGTTACTTGATTCAAGCCATAAAATGCACTTTTTTCATTGTGTAAACAGAATTCTGTGTCATTCAGTCGCGATCTTTGTATTTTTTCTGGCAAAGTTAATTAATACTTCCATTCAATGGAAACCGACTTTTAACCCAATCGCATTGAGGATGATGTTTCTGGTGCGTATAACATGCTTATGGAAGTAAACATCCACCAGGGTGGCATGTCATCTCGAATCAGCGTGCTAGCTTCGTTTCCCTAATACTCAACAAAAGTATTCCATATTATAACAGAGTTGGGTGTTAACATTTGTTTATCAAATTCTCTTTGGAATTTGAACCTTTCTTCCAATAAACCATGTCAACATTATGTTGAAAGAATTTGCTCCAGTATACAGTATTTGGGTGAAGGGGGGTGTCGTCCATCATGCTGGGGTTAGTGAATTTATTCTGAGCTCCACTTTTAGGAATAAATCTTTATAGCAGGGGTCCTTAACCACCGGGCTGCAGACTGGTACCGGTCCGTGGCTCAGTTGATACTGGGATGCAGAAGAAATAATTAGTTATTTCGTTTTATTATGAGTGGGAATGATCTTTATTTTTGAAAAATGTTTTATTTTGAAAAATGACTGTATTCTCTCGGTTACATGTTGGTCATTTGAGCACTAAAGTGTAACCCACAAGGGGACGGTGTGTGAACAGAGGCGTGTTGGACATGTTTCAAACAGTAGCAGGGATTTTGGGCAAGACTGAGCCTGAGCCTTCATTCTCCCAGCTGGTGCATAATCACCTGTGGGCCTTTTAAATTTTATTTATCTATTTATTTATTTATTTATTATATAGTGTGTATATATATATATAGAATAGTTCAAACTTTACTTCCCAACCAAGTTTATTTTAGCTGCTGAAAAATAACATTCATGGAGTGTTTATTATTATTATTATTATAATAAATAAATAAATTGCATTTACAATATAAACAATCTATGACACACACACACACACCCCCTTGGTCCGCAGTAAAATTGTCAAGCATTGACCGGTCCACGATGATAAAAAGGTTGGGATCAGTGCTATATTCTGTAGTATTGTTTTATAAGCAGTGTTTTGTTGATGAAAACTCTAGGACTATTAAGACAGCGTGTGTTCCAATTAAACTCATGTTAGAGGACGTCTTATTAACGTTGCAGAAACATGGGGGTACATACATCGTTTGGGGTGATATTATTTTTGCACTTAGAGGGTAGTGTGCTAAATTAACTTGAAATATGCTATATTCTGTTCATAATGTTATGTAATAATCTTCTCACTCTTCTATACTGTATTAGACATGAATAGTTGTCCACTGGACAGTCCTCACAAGGCGGTTCTCATCGACACACTCTTGAGTGACGAGCAGTACCGCGGCCCAGACCGGAGCAGCAGCACCACGAGAAACGACGGCAAACCCATGAAGGATATCGCAGAAGTATCCCGGGCAACCGACCTGATCCTGCCCAAAGGCAGCGCTCGGGTGACACCATCTGTAGGTTTCCGTTGCGATTTTATTTTGTTCGTAAATCTGACAAAAAATTTAATCTAGTGCAGGATCCAGTTTAATTTATTGCAGGAGGTTTTTAGTTCCTGATCCGTGAGCAAACAACCATGCTAACACTATACCAGATACTGCTCCTGTTTTCGTTCTTGAAGTACTTTATACTTTATTTAAAGTTACAGATATCTACATGGGCAGCGGGTCCTCATGAATTAAATTTCAGTTAGTTACGATCTGGAACGCCACCACTTTATACATGTATTACATGCTGTACCTGTTTAACTCTTCTTGGTTTATTTTTTCTTTTTTAGACTCGTCTTCCCTTGCCTTCTCTTCTTCATGGATCTCTGAGAGATTATCAGCTGGTAGGTGTTGAGTGGCTGGCAAACCTGCATCGGAAACACCTCAATGGCATTCTAGCAGATGAGACCGGACTGGGGAAGACCGTTCAGATTGTGGCCTACTTTGCACACCTGGCCTGCCACGAAGGTCTGTCTGCTGTCTTTCATCTTTCTTTTTTTTTTCTGTACAGGGATCCCTCACTTTCCGCGGTTAATTGTGACCGAGATCTCCACGCAATCATTGAAATCCGCGAAGTAGGATCACACCCCACAATCCTGCCCTGACCGACGTATACGTACATGTATAGGTGTATATAATATCAATAAATACATATTCAATGCTATAAATGCTTATAAGAACAATTAAACATTAAAAAAATAATGCATAACATGTAAATAAAATATAAATACACATACATACAGACGCGTGCACACACTCGGATGCGCACCTCACAACAATGTAACTAGTTTTGATGGGAGATTTTGGGTTGTCTTTTGTTTTGTGTTTTTATTTTTATTTTTTTTTGGGGGGCATAATTGGCCTTGATTTTGTGGCATTTTCCGTCACCTTTTTCCCCTATTCTTCCTTAATTTCTTTATTTTTTTTTTTCAGAAATATTTATTCTTCTTCTTCTTATTATTTTTTTTAAAACTGCGATGCACTGAAGTCACATGAATTGAAGCGTGAAGTAGCGAGGGATCACTAATTTATTTTTCTTGAGTATCAATGATATATATGCACATATGGTTCCTAAACAAAATAAGAAAAGTAAAGCTCTTAGTTCAGTACGCAAAACCTTTATCCCTCTTCCACACACACACACACACACACACACACATACAAAAACATGAACACCTGGATGAAAAGAAATACAGTGGTACCTCAACTTACGAAATAAATGAATCCGTTCCAGAAGTGGTTGAGCTGCATTTTAAATGTAAAAGGCCTGATTTGTTCCAAGACCCCCCATACTACCCCCTAAACCCTTAAAAATTATAAAAGTATACCTTTTAAGGCCTCCTTCTGCTTCAATATCGTCCCGATGGTAGATGGGTTTGGCCATATTCCTTTGCGATATCACTCAACTGCATGCCAGGAGCCTGCTTCTTCTTCGGGAATCACACACGTGTGTGTGTGCGTGTGTGTGTGTGTGTGTGTGTGTGTGTGTGTGCGTGTGTTGACCATGTCTTCTTAGCAGAGTTATAATCTTACAAATGTTTATGCAAGGTTAAAAGCCTGAGCCAAAAAATACAGTTGCATTGAGCACACTCAAAAAACACATGAAAAGCATTATGGGAGCTGCAGCTCCATAATAGCAAATGGGAGGGAGCTGCATCATCCCTCCTAGCCAATGGAGGCCAGTGGGGCAGTATATTGGAAGATAGTCAATGGGAGAGCAGCTCGTGCATTGTTTGAATGGCGCGTATTAATGTTTGAATGGCGCGTTTTGTAAGAACTTGTTTCATATACAGAGACAAAAAATTTTGGAAAATGTTTTTACCTTGTAGTAACCTTGATTTTTCGTTTGCTAGTTTTCATTTGCTGGGACTATTGTAAGGTGAGGTACCACTGTAAATGAAACGATTGAACCAAAAAACCCAGAATAAATAGGCTCCCTATCACTCAGACTGTACAATACATAGTATAAACATGGGAAATGCAAAATATAGGAGGGCTGCTCAATGGCATTAGACGGACATAGCCATAAGTTTCCCCAAGTACATCAACACTGGATCCCCGACAGTGGAGAATTTTTCTCTCGACCCCTTAACAGTGTGTTTTGTCCTCTCTAAAGGTATGAATTGTGTTGGGTCACTAAACCATGGAGATACCCTTCAGGGGATTTTTGGATTTCCAGTGTGATGATTATTCTCCAGCGTTGTAAAAGCAATAATATTTTTATCTCTTTTCCTCATCGTGCTGTGTGTTCGGTTTGGACAGCCGAATATAGCCATTTCCACATTGGGTTGCAGATTAATACTAAGTGCTTCTGACAATTTACTAAAGATTATAGACTAGTAGTTTGTTCAGGCTAGACATGACCAAAACACATGTTTAAATTGGCAGGAATTAACCTGTAGGTTAGAAACAAAGTTGTATATCAGAGCAGTTATTTGTCATTTTACACTTATAATTTCGAATAAAATAAGGTGAAAGTTTCATTAATTTTTTTTTTTCAAATAGTACTTTTCAATACTTGGTTCACCAACTACTTTCCATTTATGTGGAATTTGTTGAGATGAGCGGCACTTAAATGGCCAGGTTTGTCACCGTACTCAGCTGTACTCCCATGATTTCAATAGGAGACCATCTTTTCGGTAGATGGCAAATTATACTGTGTTTGGAGGTCCAGCTTCCTTTTGTAGAGCTCAGGAGAGGGACAAATTGAGGACTGGGCATCCACCATAGATCTCGCTTTGATGGGCTGCACTTCTTTAATGTTTTTCATGTTATTTATTTTAGCTGAATACAATATGATTTCGCCCCGATTACCCAGAGGAGAGAAAGGGAAGTATTATCTTTTTTTTTTTTTTTTTTCCCTTTTTTTTTTTTTTTTTTTTTTTTAGATTCTATAAAGTCAGCTTTTTGGGATATAATTTCTCAAAAGCTCTAGTTAGCCGTAAGATTTGTGCATTTATTGGCCAGTTTTGTGTTTCTAGAGTTGCTCATTTCGTGAAAAGTAAGTTTAACTAAATTCAGCAGTCAAGATTATCATAAGATTCAAGCAAAAAAAATCATCCAAAAAATCAATAAAATGCAACCCAGGAGCCTCTGTGTGCGCCTCCTCTCAGTACATGTCACAACAGGAAGTCCCATCTTTGTCTTTTAAGATTATGGTGTAGATTACTTCATTGGTGGCGTATGACTGTGGTCGTCGGGTTATTCTGAATTTCAGGGACATGGAGTGTGAAAACAGACCTTGTTTAAAAGCTTTAAACAATTTTCTCGCATGATTTACAAAATCTAAATCTCTCAGTGATTTAAAGGGACAGTGAGTAACTTTTTTTTTTTTTTTTGCCGACCCGTTGGCAGAAAGTAGGCATCCTCTAAGTTTTCTTAAGTCTATTTTTATTTACAAAAAAATCATTGAGCTTTCTGAACCTTTGAATAAGAGTGGGGCCTCTTTCATGGAGGCCGCCAATTTTTACCGCCATGTTTTACACACGGCATCTTTATGGGCATAGTTGGAGCCAAAAATGTTTGCAAGTTTGATGGTATGAAGCTAATATTGCTAACAAAGCTAGCACGAGAAACTTTTTTAGCTTCCGCCTTTCAGGAGCTATAGGAATAGAGTCCACACTTTAGTTTCTGGAAATGTACTTGCTGAAGCTGAAGCCTAAAAACTTGCTATATTTTTCTATATTGGCATATTATGAAGTCATTCTTTTGGCAGGAGTGTCCAGACCACTGAATTTTTTTTTTGTTTTGTTTTGTTTTTTAGGTGTATGGGGCCCTCACCTGGTGGTGGTGAGGACGTGCAAGCTGCTTAACTGGGAAATGGAGTTCAAGCGCTGGTGCCCAGGCCTGAAAATCCTCTTGTATTTGGGCAGCAAGCGTGAGCGTAGATCCAAACGATCGGTGAACGCCAAATCTTCATCACACTCACCCATCCCACGTGTTCTTGTAGCATTATCCTTATTTCCGTTTACGTTATTTCTCCACAGTGGTGGTCCGAGCTTAATAGCTTCCACGTGTGTCTTACATCATACAAGCTGTTTCTTAGAGACCAGGCTCACTTCCTGAAGAGGCGCTGGAGGCACCTGGTGCTAGATGAAGTGCAGCTGAACAAGAACATGACCGAGAAACACTGGGAAACCATTTTCGCCCTCAGGAGGTCAGACAACCAACCTTTTAACTAATTATAGTTATAAATGTTAGTGTGTTGGGTTTTGTTTTGATGGGAGTGTTTTGCTCGGTTGTTGTTGTCCCACAGCCAGCAGAGGATCTTGTTGATCAACAGCCCTCTGCAAAACACTCTGAGAGAGCTGTGGACCATGATCCACTTCCTCCTGCCTGGGATCACACGCTCATACCTAGACTTCCCCATCCAACCCGGCGCAGACCAAAACCAGGACTACTGCCACAAACTAGTCATCAGACTACACCGGGTATGCAGTCACAGCTTTCCAGAGTAGCTCTCTCTGTGTGTGTGTGTGTGTGTGTGTGTGTGTGTGTGTGTGTGTGTGTGTTGTTCTCATGTGACTTATTCCTTTCTCCTGCATACAGATGATTCAGCCCTTCATACTGCGTCGCTCTAAGAGAGATGTGGAGAAGCAGCTGCCTAAGAAGTATGAGCACATCCTGAAATGCCGTCTCTCTGCCAGACAGAAGAGCATGTACGAGGACATCCTGACCCGCCCCAGGTGTGTATGAGTGACATCGTTGTTGTTGTTGTTATTATTATTAATAATAATAATAATCATGCCAGGTAATCACCAGGTACTTTTGTGTGTGTAGTGCTCAGGAGGCTCTGAAGACAGGACATTTTGTAAGTGTGCTGCAGGTTCTAATGCAGTTGCAAAGGATTTGTAATCACCCTGATCTTATCCAGATCAGGGACACCGCCTGTTCCTACACGTGCCAAAGTCTGCAGTACAACACACCATCTTTACTGCTCACAGCTCTGCACAAGGACCAGTGGGAGGTGTGTGTGAGTGATGGAGAAACTCTATTCTGTTTGTTTTTGTTTGTGTTCTTATTGAGTTCTCCTCCTCCTTCTCATCCCTCCCAGACGGTGGACTTGTCCCTCTTCAACTTGGTCAGTAACGAAGGCCGACTGACCCGCTTCCAGACCACCGAGCTTCTTCCCAAACTCCGACTGACTCAGCAGCTCATCGAGGAGATCCACGCTGCCCCCGAGCCTGCACCCCGACCAAGAGCCTGCAAAATCAAACCCACGAGGTTCTGAAATGCACTGACCCAGAACATGTGATCATTACGATCAGCACATGTTGAATCATGAGCACTTTTTAAAAATAATTATTCATCATACAGTTTTTATTTGCTGCTTCCTTCTGTTGCTTCTTCTCCTTGTACCACTTTTCTGATTCTCTCCCTTTCTCTCCTCCACTTTCTGTGTCTCTGTCTATATACATATATGTCAGTTGGGGGTGGGGGATGGAGGTGGTGGTGGTGTGTGTGGGGGGGGGGGGTCCTACTTCGCGGATTTTGATGATCGCGTGGGGATCTTGGTCCCAATTAACCGGGTAAAGTGAAGGACCCGTGTGTGTGTGTGTGTGTGTGTGTGTGTGTGTGTGTGTGTGTGTGTGTGTGTGTGTGTGTGTGTGTGCGCGCGCGCGTGTGTACACACACAGTGGTACCTTGGTTCTCGAACTTAATCCGTTCCAGACGGCTGGTCGAATTTCGATTTGTTTGAATTCCGAATCCGCTTTTCCCATTACAAATAATGTAAATGGTCTTAATCTGTTCTGTCATCTTTTGACCAGAAGTTAATGGTACCATAATTCATACCATAGGTCCACAAATTAAGTGAAAAAAAATTATTGAATACAGTACACTGTTATGGTCTGTGTTGTGAGAGACTCTGGTTTTGGTGGCTCTCTCTCTGTGCGTTGGAGGGAGCATGGCTTTCACACGCGGGTGGAGTGCTAAACACACACACCTGATTCCACTTAACAATCACTGGGCTTCTCTACCAGTGACTACGATTTACTTGTGATCTAGTGCCTTCCCTGTGAATAATAAAGCTCAGCCGTTTTCATCACACTGTCTCCTGTATTTTTGGGTCAGGCTGAATATTCCTGGCGTCACAGAATCAGCCCTTCTATGATGCCGGGAACATTAAGCCGGACCCAAAAATGCAGGACAAAGAGTGTGATGAAAACTGATGAGCTTTATTATTCACAGGGAAGGTACTAGATCACGGGACATTGTTGTTGCTGTTAGAGAAGCCCTGTGATTGCTAAATGGAATCAGGTGTGTGTGTTTAGCACTCCATCCGCGTGTGGCAGCCACACCCCTTCCAACGCACAGAGAGAGAGTTAGAGCCACCAAAACCAGAATCTCACAAAAAGTTCCGGACTTATGGAAGTTGTGCACTTTTCCTCCCTCTCGGTCTCGTTTTTTCTTGTGCGTTTTTCGAGTTCAACTTGGGATTTTGTTCGATTTCTGGGACAAAAAAAAAAATCCCGTGTTTTTTTTTGTTTGTTTGTTTGTTCTATTTCCGTTTTGTTCGAACTCTAAAGCATTCGAATACCGAGGCTACACTGTGTGCATGTGTGTATATACAGTGGTACCTCACCTTACGAAAGACCCAACAAACGAAAAATCCAAGTTACAAAACGCATTTACCTAAAATTTCTGTCTCTGGATATGAAAAAAAATTCACCCTGCGAAATGCTACATCACAAAAATTCAAACAATGTGCACTTGGCTTTTTTTTTTTTTTTTTTTTTTTTAATTGGTGCGATAGAGTTGCTCTCCCATTGGCTATCTTAAATTCACTCATCAAATATCGACTACAGTATCAAATATAACCTTTAACATTCTCTATGATGCTTGTAAATGGTTCCGATGGTCGACGGATGGTCACATGATATAACGATATATATATATATATATAAAACTGAACTGTGAAGAAGGAGGGGCACATTCAGTCTGTCGTTTGTAAACATGGACGCTGCGTCATTACTCTCAAAATACATTACAACTCAAAATTTTACTTTTTTTTTTTTTTTGAAAAGCTAAAAAACGTAAAACGGAAAACTTGGGAGTCGCCACAGCGAATCATCTGATTCGCACGTTTGATTTGGCAGAGGTTTTTACGTCGGATGCCCTTCCTGTCACAACCCTTTTAGCAAGGGACAGAAACACGCTGATGACTTTGCAGCTACTCTTTACGAAAGTCAGCAATGGTTCTTTTACATGAACCTCTCACCATAGACAGTGAGAGACATGGCCCGCCTTTGATAACCCAGTTAGCCGCACTGGGGGGGGACAGTGACAACCTTGTGGAGAGTGGGACTTGAACTCCCAACCTTTGGATCAGCGATCCAGCGCCCTAATGAAATATCTCATATTGTGTGTTTCAGGTTGTTCCAGCCAGTGCAATATGGTACAAAACCTGAGGGGCGGCTTGTTTCCTTAGTCAACTCTTCACAAGGCCATCGCTCCACCGTTACCACCACTGTGACCCCCACCACCACATCTACTCCTAGTGCTGTAGCTCAGAACGCACAGGCCAGAGGCAAATCGCCCGTGACCACCACCTCCTCCACTCAAGGTATGAGTGTTACTATAACTGCATGTGTGTGTGTGTGTGTGTGTATATGAACACTGAGTGACTGATGTAGAACAGACTAAATGTGCCCCAGTCATTAAAGCCAGTCCTCAGTGATGTTTTATTAATTATTGTTTATAAGAGAGAAATTCTAATTTGATTTTGATGCTTTTCTTCCCATCATGTGTACCGGTGGTGATTTTGTATTATTTATAGCGAGGGTGTTCCTGGTTCCACATGAGTGTTCACAGTTAAAGCCTTCCGTTCCTAATAATCCTGCTCAGGGTTAAACTGTACCGTGCATTGACTGTTGTGATTGAATTTTGTCTTTGTGTGATGCTTTTATTTCTCTCCCAGTCACCATGTCGAATATCTGAGCATTTTTATTGTTATTGTTGTGTTAATCATGTTCCCTTTCCCTGTTTATTCCAGCTGATCAAAGTCCATGTAATTTTTTTTATTTAGTAATTTTTTTTAATTGGTTTATTTTGTTGTCTCCAAACCCTACAGCCAGCAGCACATCCAGACTCTCTGTTTCAGCTGCTCCCTCCACTGCCATTTCTACCCATGTGGCTTTAGGTGTAGCAGGGGTGGGTGCTGTAGCCCCCAGACCTGCCGTCACCCCTCAGCCTCTATCCACCCACCCCCTGTTGCCCCAGAGGCTGCTGCTCAGCTCCCAGGCCCAGGCTCGCTTGCCTAGTAAGTGGCCATGTAAACCTCGCTTATGTCCTTTCAGTCACACCTTTCCTCTCCACCTCAGCAGGGAAGAGCTCCTAATATGCAGTGTTTCTAAGACTGTATACTATCTTATATATAAAGTCACACTCTCTCATACAGTACTCTGCAAAAGTTTGCTACAGATTTGTGTTTTCAATTTGTATGTTAGCAATTTAATACAAAAACACTTTATATTTCCAAACATTAGTTTTGCAGCACAAAATTAACTTTACATTTAAAAAATGTATAGTATGTGAATAAAAAAGCAGCATATTGTTTGTGTATGAGATCACTTTTCAAACAAAAATATAATGAAGGCTGCTGCAATTCACATGCAAATAAAGAATCAAGTGGATAGTCAACATTTCCAGGACAACTGTGGCTGGTTCTGTCAGAGATCCGGTAGAACCTGTACCTAGAACACTGCACAAACTGAACCTGATGCCATTCTGTTTTTAAACAAAAAATCATCACTCCTCAGACCGAATTAGTTTCATTTATTGCTGTCTACTGTGCTTCGTGGAATTTTTATGAAGAAATTTTAGTAGCATTATTTACTAGTACGTATATGTAAATATAAGCCTTTGATCTACATCATTCCTTTGTGTCTAAAACTTTTGCAGAGTGCTGTGTATAGCTGTATGTGTGTCTTATTTATATATATATATATATATATATATATATATATATATATATATATATATATATATATATATATATATATATATACACACTTTATTAGTTTATTTCTGGAAAAAGTATGTGATGATAAGCTGTGGTTACCTTTAACGTTCGCACTCATCAGCACTGGTACGTTTGGATTACATGAATATAACCAATGTGCCTATTTGTTTGATATTTTACAGTAAATTTACTGTTATAAGGTCATAAAAAATTCTAGTTCACTTCATTAAATTACAAGACATGCTTTTTTTGGGGGTTTGGGGGACACACTAATGCACCATTAGAGGTCAGATGTTACAACTTATCTCAGGTCTTTATTTTTCGTTTCGGACACCCGTGGCGCACCAAAGTATGACTCCTAATCCAAAACCCTAAAACGCTGATGTTGAGGTTATGTGCCGGACAGCCTGTTTGGGCTTCCTCCTTCTATTTATGGACTTTTCTTTCTCTCAATTCTCTGCTCTGATTGGATGCCAGCTCAAAGAGCCCAGGCGGTGGTAAACTTAAACGCCTCATTATTTGTCAATCTGGCCTCATCAAACACGGCTGTTTAACATTAGCAACATTTATAGGTAAAAAAAATCAAATAAGTCAATCATACATCCCCTTTAATTCTGGAACATTATGATAATTATTTTTGTCTATTTGTTTTAAATGGACAAATAATCTGAATTAAATGCCTCTGCAGTATCCCAGACTTGGTCTCCTGCATGATTTCCCCCCCCCCCCCCCACCACCACCACCCCACCACAAATTTTCTGATTGATTCACCTATGAAGGAAGAAAAAAAGCAACTCTCCCCTTTCCTCTGTCACCTCTTCAGCACCGGTTCTTCTTTTCATAAACTAATTATTTTCTTTGTCCAGCTCAGCTCGAGGATCCTGCACTGAGTAACTTTGCTCCTCTGGTCTCTCGTGTTGTTTGTTCACAAGTTTTCTTCCAGTGTCCTCCAGCTGAAAGTGCACGTCAGCATGGTCTCTTCATACTGCACCTTTTTAAAATTTTTTCTTTCTCAACTCTTTTAAAAACCCTTTATCGATGGTGTCATGCATGAAACACTATAGAAATTTGTACAGGATGCATTTAAATATCTCCAAAGCTTTAATCCAGTGTATTCCTTTCAGGTTCCAGTTATGAAACATCACCCCATATTTAATTCAGATTAAATTAAATTAGTGTTTTTATTGATTATTTTCCCGTAACGCCACATTCTGTTATAATAATAAGACACTAAACTAGAATGTGTGAGTAGAAATCCCAGGGGCCAATTTATGTTTCAAACATGTGGTGATGGGTATATCCTGAAGTAGACGTTTTAAGTTTAGCCGTTTTATTTACTTGGGAGCTCATGGTGTGTGCGTGCGTGTGTGTGCGTGCGTGCTGTGCCGAAGGTGGCGATGTGGTGAAAGTGGCTCAGTTGGCGTCTATAGCAAGTGCACAGAATCGAATCACGCAGACAGAGACCCCGGTCACGCTGCAGTTCCAGGGCAACAAGTTCACCTTGTCACCCAGCCAACTGCGTCAGCTCACCACAGGACAGCCGCTGCAGCTCCAAGGTACTGTCACAACATGTCTACACCCACGGTGCATCGGGGGATTTAAGAGCCAGTGCTCTGCTTTCCTTCCATCTGGGCTATTATTACAAATTTCCATTGTATGAAGGATCAACAGATTTATTTTTTTAATTTGTCTGATCCAGTTTATCCGTTCCAAAGCTGCCTCGAGCACTGAAAATCAGACTTATAAAACCTGGCTAGTGAAGTCGTGAGCTAATCTTCAGTTGAATGATCGCGTCTTAGTTTTAAACTGTTTTAAAGTGAATCCTTGAGCACATTGAACAGGGGACATTGGTGTGTTGGTTAAAAAGCCTGTTTTTTTGTTTTGTTTTGTTTTGTTTTGTTTTTTATTTATTTAAGTAGTTGAGATTATTGTTCAGGTGATTCTTGCATTTACAGGGATCCCTCACTTTCCAAGGTTAATTAGGACCGAAACCCCCGCGACTGCCGAATTTCACGAAGTAGGATCAAACCCCCCCCCCCCCCCCCGGCTGATGTATATGTGTATATAATATCAATAAATACATATTCAACGCTATAAATGCTTATAACAACAATGAAACATTCGAAAATAATGCATAAGATCGAAGTAAAATATAAATACACACGTACAGACTCGCTCGCGCACACACAGATGCGCACCTCACATAAAAATGTCAGGAGTTTTGATTGGAGGTTTTGGGATGTTGTTTTTGTTTGTTTGGGGTTTTTGTTTTGCATAATTGGCCTTGTTTTTGTGGCTTTTTCCTTAACTTTCCCCCCTTATTCTTCCTTAATTTCCTTATTTTTTAATTCGATGAATATTTAAAAAAAAAAAAAAACAGGATGCACTGAAGCCACATGAAGTAGCGAGGGATCCCTGTATGTACATGTATTGAAGCCAACTGGGCCGTGTTTATTCAGTCTGCAAGTTTTTTTTTTTAGAATTTTTTAATAAATTTTTATTTAATCCTTTTTACATTTTTATTGAGGCTGTTTCTTTAGTGTAGGGTTTATATTACCGTTTATGGCATGTGAGACGCCCTAATCCTGAGTGACTGTTATCAGGTATTGAGGGCCTTGCACAAGCGCCCAACAATGGAAGCTTGGTGTTACCGGGGCTTAATACCCAACCTTTGGATCACTGAGATACAGCCTTTACCATTGAGCCAACACTGTCTTTTTTCCTGTTTGTTACATCATATTTATAGACTGGGGTAACTCCCTAATCCTCACATTCATATTGTGCATTCGTCACGTCGTCTCTGACAGAACATGCACTACAGTGTCTCAACGTGACTTATGCGCATCCAAGTTAAGATTTCCTTCTCCTGTAGGTAACATTCTTCAGATCGTATCAACTCCAGGGCAGCCCATCCTTAGGCCGTCAGGTCCCTTGGTGATGCAGCCCATGCCCCAGCCTGTCCCAGTTCAAAACTCTGCAGGCCCTCAGACAGCCCTTCCTCCAGCCACCTCGACACATCCACAGGGTGAGAAATTCTCTCTTCTGTGTGTTAATTATTTTTGTTATTATTTGTTTTTCTGGAATAAAGAATCTAACTCTGTTACCGCTCTGTAAACCAGCCGGAGTGACTACTGGTGCTACTGCTACAACGCCTACCAATGTCGATGCAGGAAATAACATAAAACCCTCCACCAATGCAGTGCCGCAAGTCAGTGAGAGTTGAAGCATATTCTTTATTTTCTCATGAAGCATTATTGACACATTCAGTCAGTGTTGTGCTTCGGTATGTCCAGTCCTCGTTAATTTGGCTTCTTTTTCCTCCAGGAGTCAAGTGAGGACAGGAGCAGGCAGCTGAAAGAGCGTCTGAGTCGTCTGTTTGCTGTTAACGAGCGGCGTGTTCAGCGTGCCGTCCTCTACGGGGCTGACCTTTTTGAGGCTTGCTCCGTAACCAGAGGACATGCTCCGCCTCCTCCTCTCCTTGCTCCCGAGCACTCACGTTGGGCCTGGGTAGGCAGAGATGCCTGTTTGAAGGCCCAACAGGACAGCGTTTACATGACGGACTCCCTCCAATTGGCTCTTCGCTCTCATACGGACAGATTGCAGGAAGGAGATCACCTCATAAAACGGTCTGTTTTTTTTTTTTTGGGGTGGGGGGGGGTGGGGGGTGGGGGGGTGGGGGGGGGTTTGCAGTTATAATTAAGTAGCATAGTAACATGGTACAGTATTTGTGGGTTTTTTTCTTACATCTTTAATCTGACTTTTCCTTGCAGGTTGTCATGTGTTCTTCCTGCCTCAGTAGCTCCACCCCCTCAGCTTTACCTGGCCAACCCACCACTGCCGTACAGACTGAAGCAGAAATCGTTCACACGTCAGCTTCAAGAAGTCTCCGCCCCATATAACTCGGAGATCCGCTCTCTGACCTGCCCGGCTATGTTTGAACTCCTTGATAAACGCCTGCTGGAAATGGACTCAGGTTCGGCTTACTATCAAAACCTCCAGTGTGTGCTGCTCGGGCCCATGTCAGTCTAGCCTGATGTGGGCCACAGGATTTCACAAAAGAACCCTTCAAACATTGTATTCATAGCATTTTATCTAAATTTTATATATATAATATATGGCATAAATGTATGTATGCATATCATGATGACTATCACAGTAAGGAGGTCCTGGGTTTGAGTCCTGGGCTCAGCAAGGGAGTTTGTGTGTGGAGTCTGTATGTTCTCTCCGTGCTTGTGTAACTCCTGGTACTCACAGGCCAAAGATGTGCATATTCGGTTAAGTGGCTGTTTCAACTTGCCCGTTAGGTGTGTATGTGAGAGTGAATGGTAATGTGTGTTGACCCTGCAGTGGTCTGGCGAGCTGTTCAGTGTGAAGCCTGCCTTCACCCAGTGTCAGCTGAGATAGGTACAGCCTCCCCTTGACCCGAATAGGAATGACCAGTAAATGACTGAGAAAATGAAAGGTATCATTATTGTGGAAATGTGATGTCATTTTAAGATCGTATCGCCCAGCTATGGATGGAGCATAAGCCATAATTTTTTGATAGAAAGCGTAATGGGCAGATGGATATCTGATCCAAGGTGAATTTATATTTGGAGCGTGACCTAAATGTTCGATCCTGTCAAATGTCCAGTAAGTATACTAGTAGGTTTGTGGTCAACGTGTCTTGAATGTTTTGTGATGTATTAAAAGTTTGTATCCCCTACCAGCTAGAATTCAGAACGTGTGTGTGTGTGTGTGTGTGTGTAGGTAAGCTGGAGGCGTTGTCTATCCTGCTGCACAAACTGAAGGCGGAGGGCAGGAGAGTCTTCATCTTCACGCAGATGGTCAGCATGCTGGATATCTTGGAGACCTTTCTGGACCACAGACATTTCACATTTGTCCGCCTGGATGAAAATCTCTCCCCCTGTGACAGACAGGTACTCAGGTGTTGATTAGAAAGAAAGAAATAAAGTGCATACGAGCTTCATGCAAATTCTGACATTATTATTATTTATACATTACAATATTAGACCTTCCTTCCCTGACATGCAAGAAAAATTTTCAGGAAATTTTATAATTACGTTAATGCTAACATACTGGAGTTCGCTAGCAGCACAATACTGTTAAATTCTGTACATAAGATTCCGGTGTTTATGTCCAGCTATTACGTTGCCATGCATAAGGATTTATTCCATAAGCCATCACTCTGATGTATGCTGCTCATGCCCCACCCCTTCAGGATCAGATCAAGGCCTTCAACTGTAATAGACAGTTCTTTTGTGCCATCCTGACCAATCGATGCTGCTCTGCCGTGGGCCACGTGTTCGACGCGGACACGGTGGTTTTCTACGACACCGATCTCAACCCCAGCATGGACACCCGTACGCAGGAATGGTGCGACAAGGTCGGACGTTCAAAAGACATCCACATCTACAGGTGCTGCGTGCATGAGAGCGTTGCATGTTTATGTCAAACCAGAAATTCATGTAAACAGACATGGTTACGATTTTAATATATAACACAAAATTTAATTCCTACAGACTGGAGAGCGGAAACTCAATAGAGGAGAAACTTCTGAAGAACGGCACGAAGGACCTGATCAGAGAAGTGGCAGCGCAAGGGACGGACTACACACTCGCCTTCCTGACGCAGGTACACACCCCCACATACATCACTAGGACTATATACCAGACCGTCTCCTTATGTCTCCATCTGTCTTAGCCGAGCTGAGGTGTTGCATTTAGTGTCTTCCTTCTTCATCCAGCACACCATCCAGGACTTGTTTGAGGTCGAAGCAGGATCTGGGGAGAAGGTGGAGGAGTTTGTCGTACTACATCAGGAACCATCTCCATCAGAATCCATTCCGCCGCACGTGGCAAGGCCGTACATCCAGGCCCTCAACACCATCACGTTGCAGACGCTACACCCAGAAAAACAGCCGGAGAACAAAGAGCCAAAAAAAAGACCGGAGCAAATGGCGCAGGAGGTCGGCGAGAACGGTGACGGGGAGGGCGAGGTGACTGACCAGACGTCTCAGCTAGAGGAGCTGGCATCTGTCGTGGAACAGGTGATTCGCAGCAGATTGTCCAAAATGTAGTAAAGCACTTGTGGATTTTATTAAACTAAAAGTATCTGTTTGTTCCAGTTGACTCCTATTGAGAGATACGCTCTTCAGTACCTGGAGTACCTTCATGTGACTGAAGACGAAGCCGCCGCTAAGGTACAAGGAGAGAAATGCAAACTTAAAAAAAAAAAAAAAAAAAGCATTTCATATGGAAAATAATAACCGTTATGATCATGTGGTGTTTTCTTCACGGTTTCAGGAGCGTATTGAGGCCGCGAAACGGGCCTGGGAGCTGCGGCAGCAACAGAAATGCAAGCAGGAAGAAGAGTGGGCTGTTTTCGAAGACGAAGAAGATCTCTTCACGTACACCAGAGAGGATGCTTACAACATGGTACGCTTTTAAATCCAAGTCGGCTGCTGACTCTCGTTGTTGTCATTGTTGTTGATCCCATTTATTCACACTCTGTAGGAGTACGTGTTTGAGTCTGCAGGCGGTCAGACGGAAATCATGCCGGTAAGATGATACGCCACATACTGCGAGTTATGTCACGGAATTCTGGTGTATTCAGTACGGGTGTGATCTCTTCCTGTTCTGCTGTAGGTGTGGACACCACCGACACCACCTCAGGATGACAATGACATTTACATCGACTCTGTGATCTGCCTCATGTATGATTCTGCCCCCATGCCCGAGTCCAAACTGCCCCCGGTGTATATCCGCAAAGAGCACAAGAGACCCAAGATGGATCCATCTGGTAGAAAATAATCCAATATTTACATTATTGTACATTATCTCAGGGATGTGTTTCAAGGTCAACTGATGCCTAAAGGCTCAGGTGGATGGTGATGTAAGCATTGTAGCATGTATATATTTATAAAGTGCTGTGTAATGTTCAGCGATATCCACGGAAATAACTGCTTTAGTATATCATACACGGAAGCGAAGAAACGCAGCTCAAACTAGATGTTCTGGTTTATTTTTACACTTTTAAAGTATGGCGGTGGTCTCTCACACACCACTGTGACCTCTAAAGGTGAACGTGAAGACTATAGTTCATCAGATTATTTGTAGAACCTCTTGCACCTGTCTAGGTCACACACAGGCTGGAACCTGAAGGTACACCCTGAACAGTTACATCATAGGGCCAGCACACTTACGCCTGGGGTCATTTTAAAACGGCCGACTAGCAGAATGTGCATGTCTTTTGACTGTGGGAGGAAACTGGTATAACTGGAGGAAACCCACACCAGCACGGGGCGGGGTTAACACAGAAATGCACCTCGCTGTCCCCAGGACCTTCTTGATGCTGGGTAGGTATGTTAATCACTACATCGCCGTCCTGTCAGAAGCTCTGTGCAGCCCTTTTCTTATATATATATATATATATATATATATATAATATTTTTTTTTTTTTTTTTTTGGACGGAATTCTGTATTACTCTTTGATTTTCAGATGGTGACGGTTGCACATTGTATGCGTTTCATAACTGCGAGTATGTTCCTGCAAGGATAATTAAGTTATTCCATGAGCGCCGGTCAGTAGCCTGTCTAGTGTAGCATGTCTGATGAAAACTCTCAGTGGATGCTGAGAGATATAGTAATATTGGCTCCCAAGTGGCACATATACAAGATATGTTCCTATTAACCCAGAGATCGCAAGTTTAAATCTGGTTAAATGCCAGTCATCCATGGCTGGAATCGATGGGAGATAATGGGCCGAGCTCTCGGGGGCGGGAGGGACGGCATACGCTTACTTCTCTGTTGCTCACAGTGATTGCCAGCCAGTCATGGGTGTCTGTGAGCTCATTCGTATGAGAAGGCGGACAGCGCTTTCTCTCCGAGTCTGATACACCGCCCCAAAATACACATGCGCTGCAGTTTGAAAAGAGGTGGGTGGCTCGTATTGCACATCACAGAGGGGATATGTGGATGCTTTCACCCCTTCCTGGTCTATGGTGGTCGTATGGTAGGGATGGCTGATGATGGGACTTGATGGGTGACAATTGGCTACGACTAAATTAGGGAGAAAATGGGGAAATAGTAAAAAAGAGTGATCTTCTTTCTCCTTTCGGCTGTTCCGTCCAGGGGTCGCCACAGCAAATCATCTGCCATCTCACCCTATCCTCTGCATCTTCTTCTCTTATACCAACTAACTTCATGTCCTCCTTCACCACATCCATACATCTTCTCTTTTGGTCTTCCTCTAGGCCTTCTGCCTGATAGTTCCAACCTCAGCATCCTACGACCAATATATTCACTATCCCTCCACTGTACATGTCCAAACCATCTCAATCTAGCCTCTCTGACTTTGTCTCCAAAACCTCTTACATGTGCTGTCCCTCTGATGTGCTCATTCCTGATCCTATCCATCCTCGTTACTCCAAAACAGAACCTCAACATTTTCATCTCTGCTACCTCCAGCTCTGCCTCCTGTCTTTTCCCCAGGGCCACTGTTTCTAAACCATACAACATCGCTGGCCTCAACACCGTCTTGTACACTTTTCCTTTCATTCTTGCCGATACCCTCCTATCACACTGGACACTTTTCTCCATCCATTCCAAACCAGCCTGCACACGCTTCTTCACCTCTTTTCCACACTCTCCATTGCTCTGGATTGTTGAGCCTAAGTACTTAAAATCCTCCACCTTCCTTATCTCTGCTCCCTGTAACCTCGCCGTTCCTCTTGGGTCCTTGTCATTCATTCACATGTATTCTGTCTTACTGGGGCTAACCTTCATTCCCCTCCTTTCCAGGGCATACCTCCACCTCTCTAGATTTTCCTGCACTTGTTCTCTGCTCTCACTGCAGATCACAATGTCATCTGCAAACATGATAGTCCATGGAGATTCTTGTCTAACCTCGTCTGTCAGCCTGTTCATCACCATAGCAAACAAGAAGGGGCTGAGAGCTGACCCTTGATGCAGTCCCACCTCCACCTTGAACTCTTCTGTCACACCGAGAGCACACCTCACCTCACCACTGTCTTACGTCTCTCATACATGTCCAGCACCACTCTAACATACTTCTGTGAAAACAGAGACATAACAATATTATTATAATTGTTTTATTCAAATTTTATGGGGAAAAAAAATTCAAACAACTTCATCAAAGACTTGAGACAAGACAAGCCAATTTGTTTTTAATCTAGCATGCATACTGCAATGCTAGCACACCTGTCATAGACCGCTTACGATGGCCTCTTTCCTGGCTACCAACGTCAGCTGATATTGTGGACTGGAGACCAGGTCTTTACTTTTTTTTTAACCCAATATGAATAAGCTGCCTGTCTAGCTTTTACAATTAGCATAGAGCAAAAGCCAGAGGTGTTGGCCCGGTGGCATAGAGGTTCGGGTGCTGTGCTCATCATCGGGAGGTTGTGAGTTTGAATCCCAGTTAGACCCTCACTGTGCTGAGACCCCTGGGAAAGATCTCGTTCACAAGTGTGCCTCTGTTCACTCAGCAGTATAAATGGGTACCAGTAAAAATATACTGGGAAGGTTGCCTGCGATGGACGAGCGTCCCATCCAGGAGGAGTTGAACTCCTAGTCGCTTCACGCTATGGAAACCGGGGATAAGCACCGGCCTAATGAGCCACTATGGCTTGGCTGTAAAAAGCCCAAAGAACTTAACCTTACATGCTACAGGTGCTTCTGGTACATTTTTCTGTAGTTACCTACTAATGGTATATGCATTGATATCTTGATAGTAAACTAGCCAGTTAGAACGTGTATACGTTGCTGATTATCTTGAAGCAGCAAACCAATCAGATTGCAGTTTCAAGTTTCTACATGTGGTGTGTCTCCGCAGCCATGGGTCGTAAGAAGAAGAAGGGTCAGGGTGAGGCGGTGATCCCACCACGGTCACTCTTTGATAAAGCGAGCATGTTAAAGGTTCGGCGAGAAGGGAAGGACCAGAAGAAGAACTTCTCTCTGAAGCAGCAAGCTCCGTTCGCCAAGCCACTACCCTCACTAGTCAAACCCACCATGGAGCCGGGGCAAGACAATCCAGAGTGGCTCATCAGTGAAGACTGGGCTCTGTTACAGGTACACGAACACATTCAATCACACGCACGGTCTCTCAGTAGACCGCAGGGGACCTCTCCTTGTAATATCAGTATCGTTGTTCTCTGTGCTGGTTATCAGGCTGTGAAGCAGCTCCTCGAGCTCCCTCTGAACCTGACCATCGTGTCTCCGGCTCACACTCCGAACTGGGACTTGGTGAGCGATGTGGTGAGCAGCTGCAGCAGGATCTACCGCTCGCCCAAGCAGTGCCGCAGCCGATACGAGAACGTCATCATCCCTCGCGAGGAGGGCAAGGTGCATGGGACATTTAAACTAAACTCTTCTATACTGCGTATATCCAGTTTGCTGTGTTTATCACTTTTTTTTGCCGTGATCGACAGTTTCAATTCCTGACATTAATATTAACCGTTTTGTCACGCAGTTAATCTACGAAGCTAATCCCAAGAAGAAAACCAAGAGCATCTATAAGGTAAGTTAACAAATACAGTTCTTCAAACATACATTCCTTTAAGTCATACCAAAGCTCTGTTTTATAACTTATCCCACCGCCTGCCCCCAGACGAAGAACAGCCGACCGCTACGCACATGTCAGATCTACACCCAGGATGACAACGCCACACAGATCCAGCTCTACAACAACCGTTTCGAGCTCATGAAGATTATTGCCAGCAAGAGGAGTCCTCCAATCAAACCTCTGTAAGAGATTGAAGTGGATACACAAAGCGAGGATGACTTTACAATGAGAGATTTTATTTATTTTTTTTCCTCTTCTTCTTCAGGCTGGGTATGAATCCGTTCCAGAAGAACCCAAAACATGCTTCGGTCTTGGCTGAAAGGTAAACTTGGCCGGCTAGCAAAGTAGCATACATATCCTGGCTTTGTAATGGCATCATTTATATTTAGATCCTCCACACAGGTGATGCTCACACTCAAGAAAAAAATTAAGGATCATTTTATAGTTACTGTTAAGGACATGTGAACGTGATGGCTGCTCAGAGGTCCAGTGGTGGTCTTTACGTACACTGCTTGTGTGCTTGCACAGGAATAATTGTAAAAACCGTTTGAACAATGTAGGCAGTATAGTGTCATACATTCTCTTCCTCCACCTGTGTTACGCCAGTGATGTCATTCAGACAAAGACAAATGGAGACAACTAGGATTCGCAATTTTTATAATGAAGCCCTACATCCCAAGAGGCAGGAGTGATGGATTATAGGCTAAAAACAGAAAAACAGTGACATCAGCCTTGTTTGTTTACTAATGCAGAGATCCTTTTCTGTGTTCACAGTGGAATCAGCTATGATAAACCTCTCCCTCCCATCCAGGTGGCCTCTCAGAGGGCAGAGAGAATTGCTAAAGAGAAAAAGGTGAGATTTCTGTTGTACAGTGCTGATGCTGGAGACTTCCCTCCATCAGTATTAAATATTGACCCCCTCCTGGGAAATATATCGATATCATCTACAGTCTGACAAATCAGCAAATCTGGATATATACACACGCGCGCACACCGTATTTTCCGGGTTATAAGGCACAATATCAATGGACGACAATTGACTGCCCATAAGCTCTGAATTAGTTTGCTTCACTTGGGTTTTGACGGTGTCAGTGAGATGAGGATGCGCGACTTCATTCACACAAGTGCGCCTTATGGTATGAAAAATACGGGGGGGGGGGGTTGTTTTGTGTGTGTGTGTGTGTGTGTATATACATACTGGTCCTTCTCAAAAAATTAGCATATTGTGATAAAGTTCATTATTTTCTGATAAACATTAGACTTTCATATATTTTAGATTCATTACACACAACTGAAGTAGTTCAAGCCTTTTATTGTTTTAAGATTGATAATTTTTGGCAAAAATGTAAAGAAAAACCAAAAATTCCTATCTCAAAACAATTAGCATATTTCATCCGACCAATAAAAAAAAAGTGCATTTCATACAAAAAAAGTCAACCTTCGAATAATGATGTTCAGTTCTGCACTCAATACTTGGTCAGGAATCCTTTTGCAGAAATGACTGCTTCAATGCTGCGTGGCATGGAGGCAATCAGCCTGTGGCACTGCTGAGGTGTTATGGAGGCCCAGGATGCTTCGATAGCGGCCTTAAGCTCATCCACAGTGTTGGGTCTGGTGTCTCAACTTTCTCTTCACAATATCCCACAGATTCTCTATGGGGTTCAGGTCAGGAGAGTTGGCAGGCCAATTGAGCACAGTAATACCATGGTCAGTAAACCATTTAGCAGTGGTTTTGGCACTGTGAGCAGGTACCAGGTCGTGCTGAAAAATGACATCATCTCCATAAAGCTTTTCAGCAGATGGAAGCATGAAGTGCTCCAAAATCTCCTGATAGCTCGCTGCATTGACCCCGCCCTTGATAAAACACAGTGGACCAACACCAGCAGCTGACATGGCACCCCAGACCATCACTGACTGTGGGGACTTGACACTGGACTTCAGGCATTTTGGCATTTCCTTGTCCCCAGTCTTCCTCCAGACTCTGGCACCGCGATTTCTGAATGACATGCAAAATTTGCTTTCATCTGAAAAAAGTACTTTGGACCACTGAGAGCAACAGTCCAGTGCTGCTTCTCTGTAGCCCAGGTCAGCCGCTTCTGCCGCTGTTTCTGCTTCAAAAGTGGCTTGACCTGGGGAATGTGGCACCTGTAGCCCAGTCCACTGCTTCCACAGGTCCCCCAAGGTCTGGAATCGGCCCTTCTTCACAATCTTCCTCAGGGTCCGGTCACCTCTTCTGGTTGTGCAGCATTTTCTGCCACACTTTTTCCTTCCCACAGACGTCCCACTGAGGTGGCTTGATACAGCACTCTGGGAACAGCCTATTCGCTCAGATTTCTTTCTGTGTCTTACCCTCTTGCTTGAGGATGTCAATGATGGCCTTCTGGACAGCAGTCAGGTCGGCAGTCTTACCCATGATTGCGGTTTTGAGTAATGAACCAGGCTGGGAGTTTTTAAAAGCCTCAGGAATCTTTTGCAGGTGTTTAGAGTTAATTGGTTGATTCAGATGATTAGGTTAATAGCTCGTTTAGACTACCTGAACATGATATGCTAATTTTTTGAGATAGGAATTTGGGTTTTAATGAGATGTATGCCAAAATCATCAGTATTAAAACAATAAAAGACCTGAAATATTTCAGTTGGTGTGCAATGAATCTAAAATATATAAAAGTTTTTTCAGTACATTACAGAAAATAATGAACTTTATCACAATATGCTCATTTTTTTGAGAAGGACCAGTACTTCCAAGTTTCCACCTTTTTCACGCGCAATTCTGTGACAACAGAAAGGCCTCATTATTTGCATGTTCTGCTGAGGTCTCCACTGGTCCACTAACCTCAGGAATCTGAGCATAAGTGCATGCACAGTGATCCACGGAATTTGCATGTGTGTGACAAAATTTGCAAATAAGCGCCAGACTTAAAACGGGATGAATGATCAACATAACTTTTCCTGTTCGTGTTACATGGTGTATCTTTTGCTCTCTCCAATCACTGATGTTTTGGCATTTATTGATTTTCTGTTCTAAAAATATTGAACATGATAAGCACCATCAATTGGTATACTGTAACTAATTGCACAATTATTATCTAAAGCTATTATTGTAGAGTAGAAGGCCATTCAGGTTACATACTGACTTTTTGATAATTTGATGATGATGCTTCTCCAAGGAATATTATTGCTCAAGGACCCAACAGTGTTGATGGTGGAGACTGAACCGCTGACCTTAGCATAAGCAACCTATTGCTTGGTCTACCAGGATGTAATGCATGTTAAAATGTTTCCCATTAAAAAATGGGAAAACTTTTTTTTTCTAAATTTGCCGAAAATGTAATACCAGGGCTCCCTCACTTTCCACGGTTAATTGGGACAGAGATCCCCTCACAACCGTCGAATTCCGCATAGTAGGATCGACCACCCCCCGCCGACTGCCATATACGTACATGTATATGTGTATAAAATATCAATAAATACATGTTCAATGCTATAAATGCTTACAATAACAATTAAACATTCAAAAATAATGCATAAACATAAATAAAATATAAATACATACACATACATTTTTATGTGAGGTGTCATCTGAGTTGATTTTTGTTTTGTTTGGTTGGGTTTTTTTTTTTTTTGCATAATTGGCATTGTTCTTGTGACATTTTCCTTAACTTTTTTTTCCCCTATTCTTCTTTAATTTTCCTTTTTTTTTTTCTTTTTTTTTTTTTTAATTCGATGAATATTTAAAAAAAAAAAACCACAATGCACTTGCGCTTGAATTGAAGCACGAAGCAGCAGGGGATCCCTGTATCTCAGTCTGCAGATGTAAAATATGTCTATTTCTGTGTGTGTGTGTGTGTGTGTGTGTGTGTGTGTGTGTGTGTGTGTGTGTGAGAGAGAGAGAGAGATATGTATGTGTATAATGGCATGTACCATTTAAAAAGAATTTCTCTCTATCTATCTATCTGTCTATTCCAGGCTCTCGCAGAGCAGCAGAGGGCCCAGCAGGTAGCTCAGCAGCCGGCATCCGGAACTACCCCTGGGACTCCAGCGGCCACTGCTCAACCACAAGCCCAGTCACAGGCCGCTACAACTGGATTACAGACCACTGGAGTTCCTCAGACTGCCCAGCAAGGAGCCACTGCAATCCAGAACACCACTGTTGTGGTTAGAATTTTCTATCCTACTTCACCACATGTTTATCTTTTTAATTTTGATAGAAATATTCAGAAACGACGTTTCTCCTTCTGCTTCAGGCCGGAGCAGTTAAAACCGCCGCTGCTGGCACAGGCATCCAGACAGGTATGGTTCAGGATTTGCCTCTGGCGCATGTCTCTGTGTTATCACTCCATGATGATGATGATGATGATGATGATTTATTCTCTCAGCAGCTGCAGTTGGAGGGAACGTGATTGTGAACACAGTAGCCAGTGTGCCTCCAGGCCAGTTTCAGGGAAACAAGCGACTCGCCTCTCCCGTCATTCCTGGAGCGTTACCTGTAAGCCGTACTTGCTCTTGGAACTAGTTAGCTGTGCTATAATTGGCGCTAGTTTATCATGTGATAAAGTGGCATTGTGCTTATTACTTCAGGTTTTATTTATATTAATTTTGTGGAATATCTGAACATTTAAATATATGTATAGATCGAAGTGCATGTGTATCTGCTTGTGTGTTAATTATCTTTTCTGCACACCAGGCTACAGGTGCTGCTACAGCTCAGGTGGTTCACACGCAGCAGAGGGCTGTTGCTTCTGCCCCTACCGCCACCCCTGCAGAGGTTGTCGCCATAGCGACAAGCCAGGGTGTGCGTGCTGTTACTCCTGTTACTGCCTCGACTGTGGTGTCTACGAGTCTGGCTCAGGTGCAGACACAGACACGTTCACTTATGGCTCAAGGTATGCGCACCGACCCACCCACCCACTCTGTGCTACTCTCAGAGCTTTCATAACTTCTTTTTTCTGTAAGTATTTGTTATACAGAGTCGAATTTATTGTACATTTTTATTTTCCCCTGTAACAGGTATGCAGTTGCCCCAGGGCAAACAGATCACCCAGGCTCAACTGCAGATTCTCAGACAACAGCAGCAGCAGCTCCAACAACAGCAGCCGCAGCAGCAACAGCAGGCTGGCTCTCCTCAGATCAAAGCAGTAAACAAACCACAACAGGTGTGTGCGTACACACACACACACACACACACACACACACACACACACACACATACACACACACACTTGTTTCAAAGCTAAATTCAAGCAATTTTCTGCTGTTCTGTGGTTCGTTTATTGTCAGAAATCATGTCAAAGATTGGTGCCAGGTTTGGATCAAGTGTGTGTGTGTGTGTGTGTGTGTGTGTATGCGTGCATGTTTTTGTGTTGCATTAAAGCTGCATAAGCAGAAGCTGCAGGTGGTGGCTGCTCAGGGCCAGCAGTCCACCGTTACCCAGCAGACCCAGCAGGTCCAGGCTGCAACGACTGCCCAGCCCAGCACACAGCTCGCCGCACTGGCCACCGTATCCAGAACTGCCGCTGCAGCCGTAATACCTGCATCCACTCCTGCTAGCATGCAAGTGACCAGACTGGTAAGCCCTGTTCGCTCGGTCTCTTTAAATTTCTCTTTCTCTCTATCTCTCGTTCTCTCCATCTCTCTCTCTGTCTGTCTCTCTCTCTCTCAGGCATAACTACCTGTGAGGTTTAAACAGTGGTGCTCACTAAATGATTTTGTTAATGTTGTTTGAAGAAAGTTGTTTTGATAATAAATGACATCATATAATTAACATGTCTCTCTGATACCCCTGTATCAGACACGAGTCCCGGCTCCAGGCACCGTCCCAGCGCAGGCAGGTCAGGCGGCCCAGGTGACCCTGACCAAACCTTCAGTTGTATCGGTTCCGACTGTAGGGTCATCCACCGGAGTCACCACCCTTCCAGTGACAGTTGCTGGAATCAGCGTGGCCATCGGTCAGACCCCAAAAGCAGGTACGGACTTGTACACCAAACACGGCACCGACATGTGAGCGTCTCACAGCAGCGAGTATTTAAATAATTAGAGGATGAGAATTTCAGGAAAATGAATTGTTTCTTGAATTTTGTGTTTGTGTGTGAGCAGTTGGGCCTGTAGTCGGTCCATTCCAGGTCCAGCAGGTTCAGCAATTGTTGCAGAGGCAGAAGCAGGCAGCTGCACAACAGAAAGCAGCTCAGCCACAACAGACCCAGGCTGCAGTGCAACAGAAGGTAGAACACAAGTGCACATAGGGTTTAAAAAGTAATAAATCATTGTTTTTTGTTGTGGAGCCGGTAGCATAGTGGTTAGGGTGCTGCTCTCATGATTGGGAGGTTGTGTGTTTAAATCCCACTGTGCTAAGACCCCTGGGTGTGCCTCTGTTCACCCAGCAGTACAAATGGATACCAGTAAAAATATACTGGGAAGGTAACCTGCGATGGACTAGTGTCCCATCCAGGACGAGTTGAGCTCCTGGTCACTTCACGCTACGGATACTGGGCATAAGCACCGGCCTGATGAGACACTATGACTCGGGTGTAAAAACCCAAGGGACTTTCAAAAAATAATTTTGTTAAAATGACCTTGTATGGCATGAAAGCATCACATAAAAGCATAAAAATGTTTAGATAGTTTTGTAGAAATAACAAACACACTTGTGTGCATTTTCTTCCATGTTCATGCGGTCACTCTCAAATCAGTCACAAGGCCAATGCTAGAGAGAGAATGCGCAAACAAACTACTGGAGCAGAACCACCCATCTGCTGTGAAAGTCCACAAAATGAACGAATAACCCTTTTGGACGCTTCAGTGGACACGTAACCTCTCCTACTTGACACTGATTGTGTTCAGGCTCTGGAACAGTGTACATCACCTCGAAAAATGGCACAAGCTGCACCCACCCATGTTGTTTCCGGAACAAATCGTTTCTTTACAGTCAGTTGTGTTGGGGCAACTTGTTCTGGCACAAGTGCCATTGACTGTCTGGTCTCAGTTGAGTTGATTCCCGAAATCCTGAATCATTTTATCATTTTGTTTAATATGATGCAAGATTGGTATCAGGTGCCCCATTAGAGGGAGACATTTCAGTACAACTTTGCAAAGCTATAGTAGTCCATTTCAATGATTCACAGGGTTCGAAAGTTGCAGGCTTCGGTAAATTATCTCACAAGATGCAAGACAGAACATTTTTTGTACTTTTTTTTTTTGTGTGTGTGTAATATACAGTTAGCCACTCAGCAAGCGGCTCAGGTGGCAGGTCAGGGCCCCCAGAAGGTGACGTACACGACGACGGCACAGCTGCAGCCAGGCATCAAGACTCAGTTCTTCACCACATCTATTGCTACACAGCCCCAAAAACCTGCTACCACACAGCAGATACAGGTGCGTGCACACACACACACACACACACACACACACACACACACACACACACATTTTTTAACCTGTAAGGTTTAATGACAGTGCGTAACTTTTTTTTTCTTCTCCCTCAGTATTTCTAAAATCTTTTAAAGGTACAACATTTTTAGAAGATCTGTTAACATTCAGTATATCAATAAACCAGTCACTTTTAAATAAAAATAAGCTCATTGTGTTTTATAAACTTTAGAACAGGATCGGGAACCTATGGCTTGCTATGGCTCTTTTGATGACCGTATCTGGCTGTCAGGTACATCAAGTGGCCTTTCTTAACAGAATAATGAATACATAATTTCACTGTCATTTAAATAAAAATACAAAAAAAAGGCCATCAAATAAAACAAAAACAGATGAATAAATCTAGCACATTTAAATCAATACGTCTATTTTCAATGCCACGTCACTGTGGCGCGCAGTGGAGAGCCAATTCTTTCTGTACTCAAGTGTGTGGGCGGGTCCGATACCTTTAAACTGTAATTTTATAGGATTATAACAACAGCCACTGACTGCTCGGGTTGTTTTTGAGTAAAGAGGTAAATTTCCCTCGTTCTTGATCAGCTCACTTGCACGAAGCCAAGCACAGCTGGCAAGCAAACACAAATGGACAGACATGGAAAAACTTTAACCCACAGCCCAGCTGATTGCCAAAACCTGGAACGCGCTTCCTGTCGCATACCAAACACTGCAGCATGTGAGTCCTGTCGTATAAATTCAGAGTCTTATTATACTCTCAACCTGTTGGTCTTCTTTTTCAATTTAGTTGTATTCTGTATGTATGTATATATATGTATGTGTATATACTAGTCCTTCTCAAAAAATTTGCATATTGTCATAAAGTTCATTATTTTCTGATAAAAATTAGACTTTCATATATTTTAGATTCATTACACACAATTGAAGTAGTTCAAGCCTTTTATTGTTTTAATCTTGATAATTTTGGCAAAAAAGTAAAGAAAAACCAAAAATCCCCATCTCAAAAAATTAGCATATTTCATCCGACCAGTTAAAAAAGTGTTTTTAATACAAAAAAGTCAACCTTCAAATAATTATATTCAGTTATGCACTCAATACTTGGTCGGGAATCCTTTTGCAGAAATGACTGTGCGGCGTGGCATGGAGGCAATCAGCCTGTGGCACTGCTGAGGTGTTATGGAGGCCCAGGATGCTTCGATAGCGGCCTTAAACTCATCCACAGTGATATCCCACAGATTCTCTATGGGCTTCAGGTCAGGAGAGTTGGCAGGCCAATTGAGCACAGTAATACCATGGTCAGTAAACCATTTAGCAGTGGTTTTGGCACTGTGAGCAGGTGCAGGTCGTGCTGAAAAATGAAATCTTCATCTCCATAAAGCTTTTCAGCAGATGGAAGCATGAAGTGCTCCAAAATCTCCTGATAGCGAGCTGCATTGACCCTGCCCTTGATAAAACACAGTGGACCAACACCAGCAGCTGACATGGCACCCCAGACCATCACTGACTGTGGGTACTTGACACTGGACTTCAGGCATTTTGGCATTTCCTTCTCCCCAGTCTTCCTCCAGACTCTGGCACCGCGATTTCCGAATGACATGCAAAATTTGCTTTCATCCGAAAAAAGTACTTTGGATCACTGAGCAACAGTCCAGTGCTGCTTCTCTGTAGCCCAGGTCAGGCGCTTCTGCCGCTGTTTCTGCTTCAAAAGTGGCTTGACCTGGGGAATGCGGCACCTGTAGCCCAGTCCACCGCTTCCACAGGTCCCCCAAGGTCTGGAATCGGCCCTTCTCCACAATCTTCCTCAGGGTCCGGTCACCTCTTCTGGTTGTGCAGAGTTTTCTGCCACACTTTTTCCTTCCCACAGACGTCCCACTGAGGTGGCTTGATACAGCACTCTGGGAACAGCCTATTCGCTCAGAGATTTCTTTCTGTGTCTTACCCTCTTGCTTGAGGGTGTCAATGATGGCCTTCTGGACAGCAGTCAGGTCGGCAGTCTTACCCATGATTGTGGTTTTGAGTAATGAACCAGGCTGGGAGTTTTTAAAAGCCTCAGGAATCTTTTGCAGGTGTTTAGAGTTAATTGGTTGATTCAGATGATTAGGTTAATAGCTTGTTTAGACTACCTGAACATGATATGCTAATTTTATGAGATAGGAATTTTGCATTTTCATGAGCTGTATGCCAAAATCATCAGCATTGAAACAATAAAAGACCTGAAATATTTCAGTTGGTGTGCAATGAATCTAAAATATATGAAAGTTTAATTTTTATCAGTACATTACAGAAAATAATGAACTTTATCACAATATGCTAATTTTTTGAGAAGGACTTCTTCTTTTCCTTTTGGCTTTTCCCTTCAGGGGTCGCCACAGCGAATCATCTGCCTCCATCTCACCCTATCCTTTGCATCTTCTTCTCTTACACCAACGACCTTCATGTCCTCCTTCACCACATCCATGAATCGTCTCTTTGGTCTTCCTCTAGGCCTTTTACCTGGTAGTTCCAGCCTCAGCATCCTATTACCAATATACTCACTATCCCTCCTCTGTACATGTCCAAACCATCTCGATCTAGCCTCTCTGACATTGTCTCCAAAACGTCTTACATGTGCTGTCCCTCTGATGTGCTCATTCCTAATCCTATCCATCCTCGTTACTCCCAGAGAGAACCTCAACATTTTCATCTCTGCTACCTCCAGCTCTGCCTCCTGTCTTTTCCCCAGCGCCACTGTTTCTAGCCCATACAGCATCGTTGGCCTCAACACCGTCTTGTACACTTTTCCTTTCATTCTTGCCGATACTCTCCTATCACACATCACAGGACTAGTATGTATATATGTATATATGTATGTATGTATATATATGTGTGTGTGTGTGTGTGTGTGTGTGTGTGTATATGTATATATATATATATATATATATATATATATATATATATATAAAGGGCACTTCTCAAAAAATTAGCATATTTTAATGTGATAAAGTTCATTATTTTCTGCAATGTACTGATAAACATTAGACTTTCCTATATTTTAGATTCATTACACACAACTGAAGTAGTTCAAGCCTTTTATTGTTTTACTATTGATAATTTTGGCAAAAGAGTAAAGAAAAACCAAAAATCCCTATTTCAAAAAATTAGAAGGACCAGTATGGCTATCTTCGTCAAAAAGGTTCCCGACCCCTGCCTGAGAATAAGACATTTATATGAATGGGGGGTTTATCATGCTGGAAAATGGTGCTGGATCTCTGATCCTAGGGGGTTTGAGGGGGTTGGTGTTTCGAGTCCCAAGTTCCACAAGGTTGTCACTGCCCCCCCCCCCCCAGGCCAGCTAACTGGGTTATCAGAGGCCGGCCATGTCTCTCCCTGTCTATGGTGAGAGATTCATGTAAAAGAACCATTGCTGACTTTCATAAAGAGTAGCTGCATAGCCGTCAGCGTGTTTCTGCCCCTTGCTAAAGAGTTGTGTTAGGAAGGGCATCCGAATCGAATATGCGACTTAATTCACTGTGGCGATCCCTGAGAAAAAGAGAACAGCCGAAAGGAAAAGAAGTAGAAAGATCTTTGAGGGGCAGGGCCCCTCTCATGGAGGCAACAATCTTGTGCCACCAGACTTTCACAGTAGTCTAAAACCATGCAGGCTTCAAAAGGGAGGGCATGGATTAAATTTTAATTGGTTGCAGTTCAGAAAATCACCACCGGGTGCCTCCAGATACCGCTACCTTCTGCACACTGTTCCTTTAAATTTATAATAAACAGAATTTGTTTGATTCATGACACAAATCAAACAGCATCAACTTTCGTACGGATATTTGTTCCCTTAAAGTTAGGGAAAGGGAGGAGATTAAACTCTCGACTGTGCAGTCATAAATGATCCTTCTATCTGTTAATTTGAGTGTTAATGCGCTTCGCCCTCCTTTCTGCTTCCCAATTCTCTTCTGCTTGTAGGTGACGAAACTTCCGCAGATCGTCCAGCAGCAGATTGTGTCCTCGCCGCAGCAGGTAAGAGTGAGTGCATCATGGCCCTGATTCATACTGTATACCAAATGACGTTAAGAATTAAGAAATGCTGCTTGTAATTAATCCGATTCAGGTTACGCGTGCTGTATTTTACGGAATATTTGACGTTTCACGTGAATATTGCATAACTCGAGATTTATTTCATGTCTTCACGTGCGTAGATCCAAGCCCAGCCTCAGACGGTGACTCTGACGCAGGCAGCTGCCGCAACCGGATCGTCACCTCAGGCTCAGGTGCAGGTGATTCCGGCAGGCTCCGCCTCTGCCACTGCTCAAGTCGTCCATCAGAAACTCTTACAACAGCAGCAGCAACAACAAACACAACAGCAGGTCGTTACGGCAACAGCTCCTGCCTCCTCGCCTCAGATCCCGGTCCCTGCCCCTCAAAGCCCCGCCCAGCAGCAGAGCACCACTGCGACCCCTGCGGCTGATGGCTCGCTACAGCAACCTGGAACACCGCAACCTCAACCAGGCAAAGGAAACGCACGTGCAGGAGCCCCTATGCGCCCCAAAACATCCGCCAAACCTGGTGGAGGCAGCTAGGCATACCGCCTACACCACAAACACGAGCACGCACACACACACACACACACACACACACACACACACACACACACACACTCACTCCACTCCACAGTATGTAATATGTTTTACAGCCGTAAAAAAATGTTCGGGTTTGTTTTTCTACAGCGCTCACCTTTCATTCTCAAACGTCACATATTTATAAAATCAAATACAAGCGGGTGACGAGTAGCAGGGTGGGCGGGCGATTTGTTCTTGCAAGTTGCAGAGCACCAATTTAGAAAAAAAAAAAAGTTTTAAATAAGAAAGCTGACTGGCTGTTGAATTCTAAAATCCGATTGGTTTAGAAATCCTATTCACATGTTGCCCCTCAGGTTTTGCCATCGCTGTACGGCGCTGTTAGCGAGCTGATGAGATGAATCGTGTGTGTGTGTGTGTGTGTGTGTGTGTGTGTGTGTGTGTGTGTGTGAGTGATGTAGTTGAGATTCAAAAAGAAGAAAGTAAAACAAGGTTTTATCTTTTCGATAATTTGCATACATCGTTTAAGTGGAACGTCCTGTTCAGTCGTGAGCTAGTTAGTCGTCTTTGGTCAGTGCGAAGAATCGGCTGCGTTTTTGGTGTCGAGGTTTAAATCTGTTTTCGGAAGGAGAAGTCTTTAGAGTGGCTCGGTGTTGTGGATCCCCCCCCAACATTGTTGCTTTTTATTATTATTATTATCATTATTATTATTATTATTATTTGATCGGTCATAAATGTTGTTGTTGTTTTTTTTTAGTTCTTAGAGACGCACCAATCCAAACCTTTGATTGTTGAGATCGTTCCAGACTGAACTCGAAACATATCACACTCTGTATGTTCATCCCTTTTCCTCAACCGCTTACTCCTACTAGAACCGCAAGAAAGTCGACTCTGGGCGAAGACGGGATACATCCTGAAGGGATCAAATGACCATCACAGGGCCAACACACACACAACCATTCAGTCAGTCTCTAACCTAGTGGCAATTTGGAACAGCCGATTATTCAAGCGTGCAAGTCCTTGGGCAGTGGGAGGAAACCGGGGTACCCAGAGGAAACCCAGGCAAGGACTGGGGCGGGGCGGACATGCAAACTCCATATACAAACACACCTGCTGATCCTCAGACTTCAACCCGGGACCTTTTCTTTACTGTGAGGGAGATGTGCTAATCACTTCGCCACCGTACCACTTACACTGTATGTGTATGTGTACCACGTATACAGTGGGATTCACAACAACAATAATAATAATAGTAATAATGGTAACAAATGTGAATATAAAGATGAAACGTGGTGGTGACATGGAAGGTTGTTTGTTTAATCCCACACAGCTTTCATGTTGTTTGTCCAACTTTACTTCAAAATGTATCCACCAAAACAGTCATCTAAATCCTTTGCTATAATACCATAATTACAAAAAAACAAACAGGATCGGTGCATCATGGAAGTGGGGGAGGGGGGGTTACAGATATCCAATGTGTGGACATTTGACGCTAAAGCGCTCGTAACGGCTCTGATCGATAACACGCCGAGTGCTAATGCTATCTTCTCTTTGGGTTGGTGGTGGTGGTGGTTGTTGTTGTTTTTATTCTGTGTCCGCTGCAATGTAAAGTTGTTGATGTGTCTGAAATTTCCTTCATATATTTCTCTTTTTATTCATACTGAGGAACAAATCTGTAAATAACAGAAGGGAAGACATTTGTAACTGTAAAGCAGTCGTGTTTTCATTGTAATTGTTTTTTCTTTTTCTTTCTCTATATAAAAGTGTTGTTTTTATACCAAGACGCACGTTTCTTATTTCGTCTGCGGATTCGGAATATACTGGCGCCCTTTAATGAAACAAATTCATCAACCATTATAATATGAAGTGTTAATATCTGTGATTGCTCCCTGAGGCAGGTCGTCAAGGTCTGTTGAAGGAAACCGGAGTATCCAGAGGGAACCTACACAAGCTTGGGGAGAACGTGCAAAGCCCTCTAGGCTCTGATCCATGGCCTGCTCTCACTGCAACATGATGGTACTAACTGCTATCACCTGAAAATATAGATTTTAGAAAGGTTTTTAACACTGGACATGGGGTGGGGTGGGACCCCCTACACACACACACACACACACACACACACACACACACACACACACGCACACACACATACATACACATACATACACAAAATGCTCAAGGGTTTACTTGAAGAAGGAACTTTCTGCCCTAGTTGTCCAGAGGTGGCGCTGTTGTCTATAGCTGAATCTTGGTGAAGCATGTGGATGATAGTAAACAGCTTTGTCCGGATGTAGGTCTGTGGGACGTCCCGGACCTCCTCTTGCTTACCCTCCTCCTGTGTGAGTACCGTCTTAGACCGGTGTGTGAATTCTGCACTCACTTTGAGCAAAGGAAACTTGGCTGCTCATGCGGAACATATCTAAAGATGTACACATTCAACATCAGGATGAGAAAAATCCTGTGTGTGTGTGTGTGTGGGACGGAGGCTGTCTGCAGGGATAGCTCGGTCCTGAGAGTTCTAGTTCAGCCTGAGCGCGGTTTGATTTTCTGTAAACCTGATCAAAAGGAAACGCCCCCATTTCGATCATTAGGATCGAGTCTGTGGCCGGCACATTGTTAGCGCACAGCTGCCTCACAGCAAGAAGGTTGTGTTCTTGGTGAGGCCACTTCTGTGGAGACTTTGTATGTGGGTTTCCTCTGGGTACCTCCATTTCCTTTCACAGTCCAGACATGCACATTAGGCTAACTGACTGATGCCATGAGCAAGAGTGCGAATGCAGGGATCTCTCGCTACTTCACGCCTCAATTCATACGGCATCGCGTTATTTTTATTGTTGTTGTTAAAAATTCATCAAATTAAGGAAGAATAGGGGGAAAAGTTGAGGGAAATGTCGTAAAATCAAGGTCAATTATGCAAAAAAACCCACAAAAAAAAACCCAACCCGAAACCTCACAACAAAACTTACATTTTTAAGTGAGGTGCGCATCTGACTGTGTACACAATCGCGTCTGTGTGCGCGCACACGTCTGTGTATGTGTGTGTATTTATATTTTATTTACATCTTATGCATTATTGTTAAATGTTTAATTGTTATTATAAGCATTTATAGCATTGAGTATGTATTGATTGATATTATATACACATATACATGTACGTATACATCAATCACGGGAGTCGATCCTACTTCGTGGAAATGGGGCGGTGTCTGTTCCAATTAACCGCGGAAAGTGAGGGATCCCTGTAGTTGTTTGTGTCTGTATGAATGTCGAGCTTCATCCAGATTCGGCTGAGATAGGCTCCAGCCTTCCCACAATCCTTGTGCGAGTAACTGCTTCAGTGAAAGAATGATTTCCAGTTAATACTGTGTTTAATTGTTCTCAATGGAATATGCTCACCTCCCTGTCAATCAAAGCAATTAATGTAATAGCTAATCATGGCTGCCTGTGAACTCGTGCATCCAATGGGTGGGTGGTAGAAATACTGATTTTCCTTCTTCATGCAACAATTGACCAAAAAAACCTCCAGATCTTGTATGCATGAGATTAAGGACAACCATGATTGGCTGGTGATCGCTTTGATTGACAGGGATATTGCCAATCTTGGTTGTCTGAGGTCACGCGTACCGGGGCGGATGGCGCTTTCCCTCAGAGAGTCCGCAAAGATGTGAGTGGCAGCACCACATGGCGCATGCTTATCAATCCTCCCTAGTTGATGGTGGTCACATGATCAAAAGGCAGGGTATGGTGGGAATTGGCTGTAACTAAATTAAGGCAGTTAACAAAAATCCCTCATTTGTTCATTTGCCTAACTGCTTAATCCAATTAGGGTCATGGGGAGGCTGGAGCCCACATCAACTGCACGAAGGTGGGAGACATCCTGAATATCCTGCCAATCCATCACAAGGTCACACACACACACACGTTCATACATAATATTCATGTCTATGGACTGTGCCATGAAACGAACACAAACGCTGTGAGAATGTGAGGTCATCATCAAGGTGTGTGATTATTAACCCAGAGATCACAAGCTCTAGTCTATAGGAGTTAATCAGCCGGGCTGTCTCGGGAGGGACGGATGGCATACGCTCACTTGCCTGTCACTCACAGCGATTGGCAGACAATCATGGGCGTCTGTGAGCTCATTTGTACGAGGGGGTGGATAACGCTTTCCCTCAGAGTGTTCAAAAAGAGGTGGGTGGTTAGCATTGCATGTCACGGAGGGGACGTGTGCACGCTTTCGCTCTTTCCTGATTGGTGGTGGCTGTGTGAACGGGAAGGCATGGGTGGGAATTAGAGACGACTAAATTAGGGAGAAACACACACACACACACACACACACCAATGCCCAGGACATTCTTTCTGTGAGCCTGACGTACTAACCAGTATACCACCGTTACCGGTCTCGTGGAAAATCCCAAAAAATAAAGTAGGTGTATCAGAGCCCTGTGTTGTCCGTCTGTCCCCTGGTTTGTTGGCACTGACGCTGTATCCATCTGATCCAGTTTAGTTTGTGTCACTGTGACTGTTGTGACCTTTAAGCAGCTCGGTGAGTGTAAAGATCAGAAGTCTTGATTTCCACCAGAGTAAAAGTTCTTTTGGCGAATTCCACCGTTCATTGTGGAGTACGAGCCAACATAACCCGTGCTTTTAACCTGTGTGGGAACCAATCATGGATGCTGGCGCTCTGTGGGAAGGAGATAAGAACAGCGCCCTTCTCTTCTCTCTCTCTGTTCTTTATTCAGCTGTAGGATGTGAGGAGGAGTTCAGAAGAAGAACAGGTTGTCAGCAGTCGTGTTTGATGTCGTCGGAGACGAAGCAACATCGGCTTCACGTTTCTCCTCAAGGGAAATGTAAGAGTCTTGGGAGAGAAGATGCAAAACAAAGAGTCTCAGCGTGAATTGAACAGCGTGAAGGCATGATCAGGTTCCTCTAATGCCAGGATCAGAATACAGTGGTACCTCACCATACGAAATGAATCCGTTCCAGAAGTGGTTTCGTAACCTGATTTTTTTTTTTTAAAAGTTGAGCCGCATTTTACATGTAAAAACGCGTGATTCGTTCTAAGGCCCTCAATACTACCCACTAAACCCTTTCAAAATTATAAAAGCTTACCTTTTAAGGCCTCCTTCTGCTTCAATATCGTACCGATGGTAGACAGGTTTCAGCCATATTCCTTTGTGATATCACTGAACCGCATGCCACGAGCCCACTTCTTTTCACTTGCGCTTGGGAATCACTTTCACTGGGAATCACGTTTGTGTGTGTGTGTGTGTGTGTGTGCACGTGTGTGTTGATCATGTCGTCTTAGCAGTTATAATCTTACAAATGTTTATGCAAGGTTAAAAGCCTGAGCCAAAAAATAAAGTTGCAATGAGCACACTCGAAAAACTCACGAAACAACAGTAACTCTGTCCTTTTTACGCGTGTTAGAACTCCATGATGGGTTGAAGGCACACGAAAAGCATCATGGGTATTATGGAGATGCAGCTCCCTCCTCGTCGATGGGAGGCCAGCGGGGCGGGATGTTGGGAGAGAGCCAGTGGGAGGCCAGTGGGGCGGGATGTTGGGAGAAAGCCAATGGGAGAGCAACTCACACATTGTTTGAATTTTTGAGATGGTGCGTTTCGTAATGTGAATTTGTTTCGTATCCAGAGACAGAAATTTTAGGTAAATGCGTTTCGCAATCTGGATTTTTCATTTGTTGGGCCTTTTGTAAGGTGAGGTACCACTGTACACACATTTAGCAGGATTTTTGACGTCTGACAGACATTTCAGTGGCAGTTGTGATCGTACCAACATCAGGAACAGCGGAGGTGCCTCATAACATGAGAAATATGGAGAACAGCAATTTGGCATCTGAGATGGCATCCAACACCCTGAAATAAAAAGTCTTGACCCAACAACGCAAATAACTGGCCATATTCAAACCTGGAGCTGTGCCAGTCTCTTGACTCCAGACATGGCAAGAATTCATGCCACTATGACAGTGATGTAATATTTAGAACATTCACCTAGTCCAAAGAAGGTCCTGGGTTGGACCCCAGGCTCGGCAGCTATGTGTGTTTTCTTCGTGCTTTTTTTTTTGGTTGGGGGGTGTTTGTGTGTGTGTGTGTGTGTGTGTGTGTGTGTGTGTGTGTGTGTGTGGTAAAGTCCTTTGGCTTTTTATACTCGAGCTCTGGTGCTCATCAGGCCGGTGCTTATCCCCGGTTTCCGTAGCGTGAAGATACCAGGAGTTCAACTCCTCCTGGATGGGACGTTCTTCCATCGCAGGTTACCTTCCCAGTATATTTTTACTGGTACCCATTTATACTGCTGGGTGAACAGAGACACACTTGTGGTTAAGATGGTACCCTTGCCCAGGGTCTCAGCACAGTGGGTGTCTAACTGGGATTCGAACACAACCTCACTGATGATGATCGCAGCACTCCAACCACTACACCACCGGCCCCACCGTGTGTATGTGTGTGTATGTGTGTGTGTGTGTGTGTGTGTGTGTATGGTGGCCCTGCAATTCTTTTGCAAGCTGTACAGGGTGTTCCCCACTTTCTCCCAGAGTTGACTGCGATAGGCTCCAGCCTCCCCAAAACAACACACACCCCACCTGGTTAGATTGTGAACTTCAGCACATGAATGATCGTCCCCTTTGGGCTCAAGTCAAATCAAGGTGCTCTCTGTGTGGAGTTTGCATGTTTTCCTCGTGCTCGTTTCGGTTTCATCAGGGCACTCTGGTTTCCTCCCACAGTCCATAAACATGCACCTCTGCTAAATTGCCTGTTCCAGATTGCTCCTCGGTGTGAGGGTCAGTGTGAACAGTTGTGTGCGTCGGCTCTGGGCAAACTGTTCAGACTCTACCCTACCTTTGCCCAGAAGGGGCTGAGATGGGCACGACCTTAATCAGGGTTTCGAAAATGAATGAAGGAAGGAAATTGCCCCAGGTGTGAGTGAGTTTCTACCCCTTGGCTTTGATGGATGGATTACATTGTGTAATTTATTTATTTATTTTTGGAGTATGTGGAAAAAGCAGCATCACGCTCACATTGTGACGACCATGTGATTGTTCTTGCCATCGCCATCGCCAGCTGGTCTTCGTCTTTCATCCGCCGCCTCCTCTTGCCAAATATGGCCACATTTACTGTCCATTCAGCATCTGAGTATTCTCTCATACAATCAGCGCCGGAGATTAAAATAAACCAGAATTTGTGACTGAATCAAGCCTCTCTCTCACACACAGACACACACACACACACACACACACACACACAGATTACCCTGCGAAAGAGAGGGACTGTGTCTGCAAACACCATTAAGCAGCTGCGTCTTCTGACACACACACACACACATATATATACCCCAAATGGAAGTCAAAGGTTAGCAGGCCCCACACTTCCTCCTCCCTCACTCTTTGTGTTGTGATTATGATGGTAGACTCTTTTTAAACCCTGGTTAGTGTGTGTGTGTGAGAGAGAGAGAGAGAGAGAGACTCACACGCACGGTAGGATGTTATTTATTGGTCATGCTTCAACTCTGCTGGAGCCTCTTTGCTCAGTCTGACAGTATCATTGATCTTAGTCTGATACACTCCTGCTGCCTTGTGTGTGTGTGTGTGTGTGTGTGTGTGTGTGTGTGTGTGTGCGCGTGTGCGCGCCGGTGCACCTCAGGTTGTTGCATAATCAGATTATGAAATAGCCATGAGCCTACTCCCTGCTTACCAAATCAACTGTGATGTGCTCTATCACACACACACACACACACACACACACACACACACACACTTTTATTTGAAACCACATGAGGCAGGACCTGGTTGAACCACACAGCCACAGTTTATTTACTTATTTTTTTGTCCACATCCAATGAAAATCTTATATGTCCGAATAACCTCAAAAAATATATTTAAAAAAACCCAATCGGTGGCGTATCTTTGTCCAAGTGGAATTGTGTTGTTGTTGTTATTAATAATAATAATAGTAATAGCTATCTGTAACCGGGAGTCCATGGGAAATAATGGGGTGCGGTATGTGTGGGTGTGTGTGTGTGTGTGTGTGTGTGTGGGGGTTGAAGGACAGGATACGCTCCCTGCCACTCACAGCGATTGCCTGCCAATCATGGGTGTCTGAGTTCATTCGTACGAGAGGGTGGATAGCGCTTTTCCTCCAAACTACTCCCATGCGCAGCAGTTCATAAAGAGGCAGGTGTGCAGGCTTGCATGTCACGGAGGGTGTGTGTGCGCATGCTTTCACCCCTCCTTGGTTGATTCCTGGTCATGTGATGGGGTAGGTAATATCTGATGGGTGGAAAATGGATAGCACAATTTGGGAGAAACTGGTGAGGAAAAAACATCCAAGTATAAAGTAGCTGAGTAGCCGAACATCTCTATCGCTTGCTAACGGCTGTGATTAGCATAAGCTTGATTATATAAGCGGCACAATTCATATTATTTACACCTTTCACCTTGAAATTCAAGTATCAGTGTTGCATTCTGGGAAATAGTACACCTCAACAATATCTTTGGCACAAGATCTACATCATGTGGGCGAACTGGAGATATCGTTTTTTGTGTGTGTGTGTGTGTGTGTGTGTGTGTTCTTTCGGCTGTTCCTTTTTTCTCAGGGGTCGCCACAGCGAATGTGACATATATACATATATACACAGTCGGCCCCCTACTTACGAAATGAATCTGTTCCAGAGCCCTTTTCGTAACGCGGAGGTTTCGTAAGTAGGGGGCGCATTTTACATGTAAAACACCTGATTCATTCCAAGGCTCCCAAAACTACCCCATAAACCCTTTAAAAATGATAAAAGTACAACAATTTTGTATGAAATATGTGTTAAAAATAAAAGAAAATTATTTATTAAACAATTTAAACATTTTATTAACATATTTATTAATTAAACCATTATTAAACATACACACACACACACACACACACACACACACCTGTCTCTATCTCTCTCTCATACACAGACACACAATACAGTACACATTTAATGATGTGTACATAATAAAAGGCTTGAACTACTTCAGTTGTGTATAATGAATTTTATATATATATATATATATATATATATATATACACACACACACACATACATACAGGGATCCCTCGCTACTTCACACTTCAATTTATGCCGCTTCAGTGCATCGCTTTTTTTTTTTTTTTTAAATATTCATTGAAATGAAGGAAGAAAAGGGGAAAGGTTGAGGAAAATGCCACAAAAACAAGGCCGATTCTGCAAAAAAAAACCTGCTAAACAAACACAAAACAAAAAAAAAACGACCCAAAATCTCCCATCAAAACTACATTATGTGCGGTGTGCATCTGTGAGTACGCGTCTGTATGTGTGTGTATTTATATTTTATTCACATCTTATGCATTATTTTTGAATGTTTAATTATTATTATAATCATAGCATTGAATACAATATGTATTTGTCGATATTATATACACACACACACACACACACACACACACACACACACACGGATATGTCTGGGAGGGGGTTGGGAGGGGGAGGGGGTTGATACTACTTTGCAAATTTCAGTGATGGGGGGGGGGGGGTCTTAGTCCCAATTAATAGCAGAAAGTGAGGGATCCCTGTGTGTTTGTGTGTGTGTGTGTACAGGGATCCCTCACTTTCCACGGTTAATGAGGACCGAGACCCCCCCCCAACGCACGCCACTGCCAATTTTCCCGAAGTAGGATCGACACCACCCGTGACTGCCGTATACGTGCATGTATATGTGTATATAATATCAATAAATACATATTCAATGCTATAAATGCTTATAATAACAATTAATCATTCAAAAATAATGCATAAGATGTAAATAAAATATAAATACACACACACACACACACACACACATACAGACGCGCACCTCACATAAAAATGTAAGTAGATTTTTTGGGTTGTTTTTGTTTCTTGTGGTTTTTTCATAATTGGCCTTGTTTTGCTGTATTTTCCTTAACTTTTGCCTTTATTTTTCCTTATTTATTTATTTTTGAAAAACCTGCGATGCACTGAAGCGGCAGAAACTGAAGCTTGAAGTAGTGAGCGTTCACTGCGTTTACTGTGTGTGTGTGTGTGTGTGTGTGGTAGCATGTGATTTTGAGCACAATGGCCTCTTGAGGAAATGAGATAAAAGTCCTGGTGAGGCATGATTAAAACAATCGGTGGCAGTTCTTCATCATCGCACAGCCTCACCTGAATGATTAGTATTTACCAGGCTGGTGTCGTCTGCTGCCGTCCCAAGAAAGTACCGGGTTCAAGTACTGGGCTTAGCTTGGGTGGTTCTGTGTGGAGTATGCATGTTCTCCACGTGCTTGGGTGGGTTTCCTCCCACAGTCTAAACACAGGTACATCAGGCTCACTGGCTCTTCCAGATTGCCCCTAGATGTGAGTGTGAGTGTGTGTGTGTGTGTGTGTGTGTGTGTGTGTGATTGGCTTTTGATGGCTCGGCATACTGTTCATTCAGCTGCAGCCTCCTTGAGTCCCTTGTAGTACTAAATGGTACAGTACATGAATGAATCTTATCTCAACCATCACTGAGCAGGGTAGGGTACTGGGTATGGTACACCTTGGACTGGATACTTTTGTAGGGTACACCTTGAACAGCTCATCAGACCATCACAGGGCAACCCACTGCCATTCACTCTCACACTTAGGGGCAATTTGGAACAGTCAGTTGGCCTGATAGGCGTGTCTTTTGATTGTGGAAGGAAACCGGAGCACCCAGAGGAAACCCACATGAACACAGAAACATTCTCCCCAAGCTCAAGACTCAAACTAGTCTCGGACCTTCTTTGGATTCTAGGACCTTCTTTGGATTTGGATTCTAGGACCTTCTTTGGATTTGGATTCTAGGACCATCTTTGGATTTGGATTCTAGGACCTTCTTTGGATTTGGATTCTAGGACCATCTTTGGATTTGGATTCTAGGACATTCTTTGGATTCTAGGACCTTCTTTGGATTTGGATTTGGATTCAAGGACATTCTTTGGATTCTAGGACCTTCTTTGGATTTGGATTCTAGGACCTTCTTTGGATTTGGATTTGGATTCAAGGACATTGTTTGGATTCCAGGACCTTCTTTGGATTTGGATTCAAGGACATTGTTTGGATTCTAGGACCTTCTTTGGATTTGGATTTGGATTCAAGGACATTGTTTGGATTCTAGGACCTTCTTTGGATTTGGATTTGGATTCAAGGACATTCTTTGGATTCTAGGACCTTCTTTGGATTTGGATTCTAGGACCTTCTTTGGATTTGGATTCAAGGACATTCTTTGGATTCTAGGACCTTCTTTGGATTTGGATTTGGATTCAAGGACATTCTTTGGATTCTAGGACCTTCTTTGGATTTGGATTCACGGACCTTCTTTGGATTCTAGGACCTTCTTTGGATTTGGATTCTAGGACCTTCTTTGGATTTGGATTTGGATTCAAGGACATTCTTTGGATTCTAGGACCTGATTTGGATTTGGATTCTAGGACCTTCTTTGGATTTGGATTCAAGGACATTCTTTGGATTCTAGGACCTTCTTTGGATTTGGATTCTAGGACCTTCTTTGGATTCAAGGACATGCTTTGGATTCTAGGACCTTCTTTGGATTTGGATTTGGATTCTAGGACCTTCTTTGGATTCAAGGACATTCTTTGGATTGTAGGACCTTCTTTGGATTTGGATTCTAGGACCTTCTTTGGATTTGGATTCAAGGACCTTTTTTAGATTCAAGGACCTTCTTTGGATTTGGATTCTAGGACCTTCTTTGGATTTTGATTTGGATTCAAGGACATTCTTTGGATTCTAGGACCTTCTTTGGATTTGGATTTGGATTCTAGGACCTTCTTTGGATTTGGATTCAAGGACATTCTTTGGATTCTAGGACCTTCTTTGGATTTTGGATTTGGATTCTAGGACCTTCTTTGGATTCAAGGACCTTCTTTGGATTTGGATTTGGATTCTAGGACCTGATTTGGATTCAAGGACATTCTTTGGATTCTAGGACCTTCTTTGGATTTGAATTTGGATTCTAGGACCTTCTTTGGATTTGGATTCAAGGACCTTTTTTAGATTCAAGGACCTTCTTTGGATTTGGGTTTGGATTCAAGGACCTTTTTTGGACCGTCTTTGGATTGTGGCAGGAAACCAGAATACCTGGAGGAAACCCACATGAGCACAGAAACATTCTCCTCGAACTCGAGACTCGAAAGGACCTTCTTAGATGGATGTGCTAACCACTACACAATGTCCTGCCAAGTTTTAATCTGTTTACATAAAAGATAATGTGTATATAATGTATAACACACGCACACACACGTGCACCAGTTGTGTACTTGCCCAGGATGAACTGTAAAAGTGCCTCAGTACTTATCTGGTCTACATCGGTTGTATACTCCATATCTAACACATTAACACACACACACACGAGTCTGTGTGTTTACTACAGTCCTCTGAGGTCATCTAGCAGCACAACACAAACATTGGTGTTTACTGCAGGATCACAAATATCAGGTTATTAACACACACAAACTCCACCAACTCTGCCAAACAGGCTGGAGGTTACGTCTCCCCTGCCTCGGCCTCCCGTCCTCCCCGGGTTCTGCATTCTTTCAGCATTCCGCATTACCGTGGTTGCAGGTTACAGCTAGTTATTATTCACTGGTCGTCTCTACTGACACACAGGTTAATATAGGTCATCGTCTGGTTGTCAGGGCAACAACAAGGGTTGCTAAGTTGTTTCATTAAGATGGTAGTGTGAGATGGAATCAAGTCATAATGTGTGCGAATAAATAGTACGATACGTGACATTATCTACATCCGACCGTGATAGTTCTCCGAGATATCAATACTGGTATAGCGATCGTGGTATAAAATATAATACTTCATGACACACACGCACACACCTGAGCTATTTTAATGATTCTCATTCCCTTGATGTAACGGACAGCGTAAATATAGCTTGCAAAACACACACGCACGCAGAGAGCTGTTGAAAGGCCTAATTATGCTCGCACAGTGCTTGTATAAGGACATCACAAATGTAGCTGAAGGACACACACACACACACACACACACACACACACACACACACACACCATATCCTGTTTCCCAGCCTTCATTTTGTAAAGTGTGTGTGTGCTTTATATAATTTATGTATGTGTTCATGTGTGAGAGCTCCACTCATAACCCACTTATATTTAACCAAGGGCTTACACAATTTCAAAATGTCATCTGTGACAGAGAGCGGGAGAGAGAGAGAGAGAGAGAGAATGTATGTGTGTGTGTGTGTGTGTGTCTGTGTGTGTGTGTGGGGTGGAGGGTGTTGATGTATTGATTCAGTAATGGCGGCCTCAGACTGATAGTGTTCACTGAGAACGCTTAAGGCTGTAGATTGAGGGATGAGGAGAAGACAGAGAAGGAAAAATGGGGTGGGGGATGGGCTCTAGCTCAAATCCCCCACACACACACACACACACACACACACACACACACACACACACATGAATCTTTCATAACAAGGGTATTGGAGCACATCTGTGAAGGTTGTGTCGTATATAAAAATTCTTCAAAAGACAAAAGAGACTCGCGCGACTGAACCACTTCAACAGTTATGGGTTCTTCCTGAACTGTACAATCCATGTGTGTGTGTGTGTGTGTGCGCGCGCGCGCTGCAGCCATTACTCCTCTTTATGAACACTTTGATTTTGGACATGCCAAGAATAAATGTCTCTATTTGTTCATTCAACTTTTTTAAGAGGCTCCCGAGACAACCTGGATGTCAGGTTTGAGTCCAGGATGATGCCGAAGCTGGGGGTGCACGTGAGCGGAGTAGCCGAGCTCTCAGGGGAGGGATGGCTGGCATTCGCTCAACCCGCTATCACCCGAAGTAATCACCAGCCAATCATGGGAGTCTTTCTCTAAGAATGAGTTCGTAAAGATGGTGGTAGCATCACATGTCCTGTGTCTTCTGCTTGGTGATAGTTGAAACCTGACAGGCGGTAATTGGTTATAAATAAACTCAGGCAAAGAAATATATACAATGGTACCTCACCTTACGAAATTAATCCGTTCCAGAAGTGGTTTCGTAACCTGGATTTGTAAGTTGAGCCGCATTTTACACGTAAACCACGTGATTCGTTCCAAGGCCCCCAATACTACCCCCTAAACCCTTTAAAAATGATAAAAGTATACCTTTTAAGGCCTCCTTCTGCTTCAATATCGTACCGATGGTAGACGGGTTTGGCCATATTCCTTTGCGATATCACTCAACCGCATGCCACGAGCCCACTTCTTCTTTTCACTCGCCCTGGTAATCACAAGCGCATGTGTGTGTGCGTGCGCACGTGTTGACCATGTCTTCTTAGCGGAGTTATAATCTTACAAATGTTTATGCAAGGTTAAAAGCCTGAGCCAAAAAAAAAAGTTGCAATGAGCACACTCGAAAAACTCACGAAACAACAGTAACTCTGTCCTTTACTCAAAAAGCATCATGGGCATTATGGAGATGCAGCTCCATAATAGCCAATGGGAAGGAGCTGTGTCATTCCTCCTAGCCAATGGGAGGCCAGCGGGACGGGATGTTGGGAGATAGCCAATGGGAGGCCAGCAGGGGGGATGTTGGGAGATAGCCAATGGGAAAGCAACTCGCGCATTGTTTGAATTTTTGAGATGGCGCTTTCGTAAAGTGCATTTGTTTCATATCCAGAGACAAAAATTTTGGGAAAATGCGTTTCGTAACCTGGATTTTTCATTTGTTGGGACTTTTGTAAGGTGAGGTACCACTATACTGTATATATAATATACAGGGATCCCTCACTTTCCGCAGTTAATTGAGAGCCAGACCCCCGCGACTGTCAAATTCCGCGAAGTAGGATCACCCCCCGACGACATATACGTACATGTATATGTGTATATAATATCAATAAATCCATATTAAATGCTTATAATAACAATTAAACATTGAAAAGTAATGCATAAGATGTAAATAAAATATAAACACACACACTCGGATGCGCACCTCACATAAAAATGTAGGTTTTGTTTTGTGTTGGTTTAGGGTTTTGGGTTTTTTTTCATTCATTGGCCTTGTTTCTGTGGCATTTCCTGTAACATTTCCCCAATTCTTCCTTAATTTCATTATTTTTTTTAATATTAAAAAAAAAAACAATGCAACGCACCGAAGCCGCATGAATTAAAGCGCGAAGTAGTGAGGAATCCCTGTATACACATATCCCATGATTCATTCTTCACTCGTTTGCTGAATGTCTTAATCTTAGGGTTGCACGAAGGCTGAAGCCTACCTCAGCTGACTCTGGGTGATGTAGGAATACACCCTGAACTCACTAGACCATCACAGGGTAACACTCATCACCTATCACACTCACATGCACACCTAGGGGCAACTCGAAACACCCGAATGGTCGAACATGAACGCCTTTGGACTGTGGAATGAAACCCGAGTACTCGGAGGAAACCCACGCAAGCGCAGCGAAACCATGCAAACTCCACACAGAAACGAACGAGCCGACACGACCCCATAGCATTCTTGCTGTAAGACGTATGTACTAAGCACTGCACCACAGTGCCACTGGGGGTAGCAGTAATTGGGCAAATTTGTGGAAAAGCTGACGGAATGGTTGAATCTGTGAATGATGCGATTGCGACAGGACAGCGGCGTTTTTCTACAGGGACTGATTATAAATCTGAAATGTATCTGAGTGACTCTGAACCGTGGTATCTTTGTTTTTTTTAAAGGTGGCAGATCTGTGTGTGTGTGTGTGTGTGTGTGTGTGTGTGTGTGTGTGTGAAAGAGACTCATTAATAAAGAATGTCATTACAGGCAGCTGAATGGTTTCTGACGATGATTAATTTTGTGAAAGCTGCCACAGGGTTAAAGGTCACATTTGGTGTGTTAAACACTACTGATCTCAAGTCTCTGTGGGTGTGTCTGGGGAGGGGTTGTGGGTGGGCGGGTGTGTGTCACTACTGACCTTTGACCCAGTTGAGGAAACGTGGGACAATAGGCACATTATACACATCAGAGTGACCTGTGTGTGTGTGTGTGTGTGTGTGTGTGTGTGTGTGTGTGTGTGTGTGCGCTCAAACATGAACAGAAATGACATCAGGATATATTCAGTGTATTCTCTACTCATTTTATATCCTGTTTCTCTCTGTGGAATTTCATCCAACACATCCTTCCAGTATTTTATATTCTCTCCGAGGTGTAGTGGGGAGCACATCTGCCTCACTCCTCACCAAGGTCCTGGGTTCGGTTCTTGGACTCGGCTGTTTCTGTGTGGAGTTTGCATGTTCTCCCCGTGCTTGTGTGGGTTTCCTCCTGGTGCCCCGGTCTCCTCCCACAGTCCAAAAACATGCACAGTCAGGCCTATTACTGATTGAAATTGCCCGAAAGTAATTGTATGTGCGTTGTACCTGCAACATGTCGAGTTGTTCAGGGTGTGCCTCACTCTTGTCCCGACTCGGCTGAGATGGGCACCAGCCTCCTCACAACCCTGATTACGTGGTTTAGGAAATTAATGAATTTCTCTTTCTCTCCTTTCTTCCTTTCTTTTTTCTATCTTTTATATATTTCTGTCTCTTATTCATGTTCCATTTCAGGTCAACAAAAGACTGTGCGCTGCTCTCGCGGCTCTCAACAAGCTCCTTAATCTGCATCGCAACGTTTACACCGGACTTTTGTTCATCTCTCCAATAGGCCAATGGGCGCCATTATATTATTACATACAATTCTTATACTTGTACTTTCAACAATGGCTGCCTCATCGTAGATGTACCACACTATATACCAGCCAGGGGTCACCAGCGTGGTGCCCGCAGGGAACAGGTCGCCCGCAAGGACCACACAAGTCGCCCGCGGGCTGTTCACTGCTATTTTTAGATGCAGCTCCATCGCGCCGCTCTCCTTTGAGCTGCATCTAATTTTTTTGCTATTTTTTTTTTTTTTTAATCAAATCAATATCTTCACAGAGATGAATATCATTAATTATGAATAATTATATATAATTAAAGGTAAATTGAGTAAATTAGTTATTTCAGACGTGTGTACCGACCTGGTAGCCCTTCGCATTAATTCATACCCAAGAAGTAGCGTTCAGTTTCAAAAAGCTTGGCGACCCCTGACCGACATACTATACGTATACATATTCCTTACTATATACACACCTCAGAATTTCCACTATAGAAGTCTTCATCGAAGTTTGTGGTTTTTATAGAATAAGTGTTTGCTCTTTTATTACAATGCTGCTGGAAATGCAAATTTCCCTCTGGGATTAATAAAGTATAGATCAATAGATCCATCTATCTATCTATCTATCTGTCTGTCTGTGTCTGTCTATCTGTCTGTCTCTATCTATCTATCTATCTATCCATCTATCGATCTACCTTCTCTGTCTGTCTATCTATCTGTCTGTCTGTCTGTCTGTCTGTCTATCTCTCTACCTGTCTGTCTGTGTCTGTCGATCTGTCTGTCTGTCTTTCGGCTTTTTCCCTTTTACTCGGGAGTCGCCACAGCGAATCATCTGATTCGCACATTTGATTTGGCAGAGGTTTTTACGTCGGATGCCCTTCCTGTCACAATCGTTTTTAGCAAGGGACAGAAACACGCTGACGGCTTTGCAGCTACTCTTTACGAAAGCCAGCAATGGTTCTTTTACATGAACCTCTCACCATAGACAGTGACAGACATGGCCCGCCTTTGATAACCCAGTTAGCTGCACTGGGGGGGGGCAATGACAACCTTGTGGAGAGTGGGACTCGAACCCCCAACGTTTGGATCAGTGATCCTGCAGCCTATACCACTAGACCACCACTGCTCCTGTCTGTCTGTCTGTCTGTCTGTGCATTTATCCATGTATACATCTATTCATCTGTCCATATATCTATCAATGTGTTTGCACTACTCATTTCTTTATACATGTTCTGTATTGTACTTACTTCTATCCTTTTTTTTCTTTCTTTTACTTTGTATATATTTCCTCCCTTTTTGTTTCTTTGTTTTCTAAATATTCCTTTTTACCCCCTTTTTTATTCACTCTGTTCGTCTCCCTTTCTATATGAGGTATTTCTGAGGCCGTTTTTCTTGATCGCATGTCTTTCTTTACTTTTGTACATTCTCATCTGTTGGTTCTTTCTTTCACTCTTTTACTCGCTTTCTTTTTCTCTGTGAGGGATTTCTAAAGAGATTATCTTCCTGGAATTCATGAAACTCCCCACAGGGCATAAACACAGTCGCAGTATTGGATTTCTTGCTTTTATTCTCTCTCTCTCTCTCTCTCGTTTTCTCTCTCTCTCTCTCTCTCTCGATGGCTATGTGTGTGAACATGGAGGACAAACTCAAGCAAGACATCACCTTTCCCCTTGAATACACTGATATACTCCAAAGACACTAAAACCATAAAGTATTGAGTCGCTTTATTACCAGGACAGTACTGGGTCATGTGATCACCTGATCAGTATGGTACATACAGCACGCGTACACACACACACACACACACACACACACACACAGTGGTGCTAATAAGAAATGCCACACACTGTGGATCTGAAGAGGCTGCAGACATGTGACGTTTCTGCCGGTCTGACGACTTTATAACCACCAAGATTATAACCATGATGTCCATAAAACACATTCAGACCAAAAGTCATGCACCCGTCTTACAAATTGTGATTGTGTGTATTTCACATAGTGTACATACTGTGTATTGGATAAATCAGAGTTACTAGCATCAGCTTGAGCCTGGAGCCTATCTCAGCCAACACTGGGTGGTGGGGTACACCCTGAACAACTCGCCAGTAACACATGAATGCAACTATTCATGCGAACATCTCGGGGCAATGTAGCAGACCCAGTTATTTTAATGTGCATGTCTTTGGACTGCTGGAGAAAACTAGACTTCTTCTTCTTCTTCTTATTTTTTTCCTTTCGGCTTTTTCCCTTTATCAGTTGTCGCCACAGCGAATCATCTGATTCGCATGTTTGATTTGAGGTAGTTTTTTTTTTTTTTTTTACGTTGGATGCCCTTCCTGACACAACCATTTAGCAAGGGACAGAAACACGCTGATGGCTTTGCAGCTCCTCTTTACGAAAGTCAGCAATGGGTCTTTTACATCAACCTCTCACCATAGACAGAGAGAGACATGGCCCGCCTTTGATAACCCAGTTATCTGCACTGGGGGGAGGGGGGGGGGGGGGAAGGCAGTGACAACCTTCTGGAGAGTGGGCCTCGAACACCCAACCGTAGGATCAGCGATCCAGCGCCCTATACCACTAGACCAGCACTGCCCCGGAGAAAACTAGACTACCTGGGGGAAACCCATGCAATCACAGGGAGAGTTGAACCCACAGAACCTTCTTGCTATAAACACTCTGCCGCCACCCTGCACCTGTACTGTGTATATATACCTGTGTATATCACACACGTGCTAACAATGCATGTCACTCAGTCTATTTCTCTCTCTCTGTAAGTTATCTCTCGATCAGTCAGTGAGAGCGAGAGCGTCTGTAGCCTTATTCTTCAGTAAAAAGTATGATTGAACCCCCTCCCTAACCCCCCATTACCACCCACACTACGTCGGCCTGCACCATGTAAAGCTTCTGTGATTGTACCGCCTCGAAAAGCCTTTTAGTGTTCCATTTCTCTCTCACACTTTCCCCCTCTTTTTTTTTTTTTTTTTTTTTTTTTAAATCTCCCTGCGACCTTCCTGCTCCTGATTGTGCTGCTGTAATTACACACAGCCTCTGTGAAACCACCGAGGGCATACAGCACGCCGGCAGAAGCTTCCGTCGCTAAATGACCTCGAAAGCTAATGGCCGCTATCTGAGTTACAAGTCTAGGAAAGCACTTAGTCATGGACACAACAAACCTCTCCGCTTTTCTTATAATTCTACTTTCCTGGAGATTCAACACTCAGCGGAGTTCACCTCGAAATATCTCTCGAGTTCTCACCTGGATAGATATTTATACTGTAATACTTGCATGAATTTTATGTTGGCGTATTGGAGTAATGATGTCGGTTATTCCTGTATTGTGTAGTACAGTAAAACCTCCGCTGACGAACGCTTAAGCTCACGAACTTTTCGCCTCAAGAACATTAAATTTGCGAGCATATAGTCTCTGCTGACAAACTAGTTTTCGGCGGATGAATCAAACCACGCGGTCGAACAGCGCCACGGTGGCGGCCACGAGAAGCTGACGACGCCACGGCGTCCCAGTTCGTCTCCCCCTTTCTTTGAGTGCGGAAGTGGTTTGTGTCTGCTCGACATTTTGGACCATATTGAGTGTACTTTTGCTATTATGGGACCGAAAAAGACCCCACCACAGGCGGAGATCATTGAAAAACACGAACGAGGTGTGCGTTTGTGTGACTCAGCGTCCCAGTACCAGTACGCTAAGTCTACCATTGCTCCCATCCTTAAGAACAAGGAAGCTATTAAGGGTGCGTGTGTGGCTAAGGGTGTTTCCAAACAGTAGGCGTTTCCAAACACTCCTTCCAAACAGTAAGTCCCTCCCTCCCTCCTCCTCCCACCCCATTCCATCAAGCCATCAACTACCATCACAAAGGAAAATAAAACGACTTTATTATACAGTACAGTTTATTTCTTTAATTACAATACAATAGACATTTATTATACATAAAATAAGGTATATTTTTGTGTAGTTTTAAGGCTTATTTAGTAGAAAATTATGTTTTATGGGGACCTGGGAACGAATTATTCTCATTTTAATGGTTTCTTATGGGAAATAAATGTTCGGAAGACGAACTTTTCGCCTTACACACACTTTCTGGGAACCAATTATGTTCGTGAGCTGAGGTATCACTGTATATTATATTATGGTGTGGAACAGCTCATGGTTTCGTACTGTATAATACAGTTTGTTTTGTGTCGCCATGGTTTAACATTATGTGGGTTAATCTTTTTTTTTAAATTGTTACAGATTGAATTTAAACGACAAACCAAGACATAAAATATATACAATTTAATAATATCAACAAAACAGGACAGAATAACGACTTATAGTTTAAACCTAACCAAAATAAAAATACAACAAGGGTCACAAAATAAAGATAGTCACCAAGCAGCTGCGGGGCAGTGGTGGTCTAGTGGTATCAGGCGCTGGATTGCTGATCCAAAGGTTGGGTGTTCGAGTCCCACTCTGCACAAGGTTGTCACTGTCCTCCCCAGTGCAGCTAACTGGGTTATCAAAGGCCGGCCATGTCTCTCACTGTCTATGGTGTGAGGCATGTAAAAGAACCATTGCTGACTTTCGACAAGAGTAGGCTGCAAAGCAGTCAGTGTGTTTCCGCCCTGCGATGGCCTGGCGAGCTGTCCAGGATGTACTCTGCCCTCGCCCGAAGTTGGCTGGGATGGGTGCCAGCCTCCCCGCGACCCAAGTTAGGATTAAGTGGGTACAGAAAATGAACTGATGAACCAAGCAGCTGCAGTATAATTTAGAGACAGCGCGCGCTGGCGGTAAAAGGTTTGGAATCCCGCGTATCGAAAGAAACGAATGATGAAAATCCTCGCGTCGGCTGCGGATGAACGTGGATGATGGACTTGGGTGATGAAGTCTTGAACAACGAAACTTGGATGAAGCGCGTTGGATGATCTGCATTAGATGATTCTCCTTAGATGATCCACGCAAGCCGGTCGGCATCGGGTCCTTAGATAAATTCTCTAAAGTTTGATAAAAGTTCCTGTTTTGGAATGTTCTAAATCACCTGACCCGTCACCAGGGCGCATGCGCAACTCGGTCCGTCGCAAAGATTCCCTAATATGCTGGAAAGTTCCAGACCCAATTAAACCATGAAGGCAAAACAGCAGTGACCCAAAAACAGCTGAGTAATACCATGTATCACTATTTACACCCACAACGTTTATACATTCGTTATATTTATATTTACATTTATAAATTTATTTACATGCCCATAACATAATTAATGTTTTTTTTATTACTGTTTTAATTCAAGGGCGGCACAATGACGCGTCCACCTCACAGCAAGAAGATCCTGGGTTCAATTCTTAGCCTGGGCATCTGTGTGTGGAGTTTGCATGTTCTGGCCGTGCTTGCGTGGGTTTCCTCCAAGTACTCCAGTTTCCTCCCACAGTCCAAAATCATGCACAGTAAGTTAATTGGCTGTTCCAAAGCACCAATGGCTGTGAGTGTTGGCCCTGCGATGGCCTGGCAAGTTGTCCATGGTATACCACACTTTCGCTCTGAGTCGGCTGAGATGGGTGCCAGCCTCTTCGTGACCCTAATTAGGATTAGTGGCTTAGAAATTGAATATATGAATTCAGTGAGGGAAATGAATTTTGACTTCTACAGTTCACCCATCCAACATGAGCACACATACTTGGAGCAGTGGGCTGATCCATATTACACGGCCCGGAGAGCAGTTAGGATTTGGGTGCCTTGCTCTATTATAATTTTTTTTTAATCGAAACATTACTCGTGTGCGAAACTTGTTTATGTTCAGTATTTGTTTCTCATGTGCAATATTGAGTCTCAGAATTTCATTGCCACTGGTGATGTTTATCCTGTTGTGGTGTACTCTGGTGACCGTGTACTGGGGTGTGTCTTGGTGTGCTGTACTCCTGCGGTGTTATAGTACTGTGTATCTTGCTGTGGATTACTCCAGTCTTGGTATAATATAGTATTTATTGATGTGCTATACTCAGGCGATAGTATAGTGGGACAGGATATTTTGTATATTTTATCGTTAATATAACCAGGTTTATCTTGGTGTGGTGTGCTCTAGTGTTCGTGTAGTTTGGTGTATATTGTTGTGGTATACTCAAGTGTTAGTATAGCAGGGTTAGTCGTGACGTGGTATACTCTAGTGTTGTAGTCAGGTATATTTGTGTGGTATACTCTGGCAGTATATGCAACGTCATACGTATTTGCATTGTGGTGGCCACAATGCATTGTGGTGTGGAATACTCTGGTGACAGTATATTCATTCAGTCATTCATGCATTCATTTTCTGTAACCACTTAATCCTAATTATGGCCGCGGGGAGGCTGGCACCCACCCCAGCTGACTCCGGGCGAGGGCAGAATACACCCTGGACAGCTCGTCTGGACAGCTCGCCAGGCCATCGCAGGGTAGAAACCCACTATGCAGCCTACTCTTGTTGAAAGTCAGCAATGGTTCTTTTACATGCCTCACACCATGGACAGTGAGAGACATGGCCGGCCTTGGATAACCCAGTTAGCTGTACTGGGGTTAGTGTGACAACCCGTGGAGAGTGGGGCTTGAACCCCCAACCTTAGGGTCAATGATCCGGCACCTTTACCACCAGGCCACCACTGCCCCCCCCCGGTGACAGTATAGTAGGATAGATTGGTGCAGTCTCGTTAGGTATGGTCTGGTGTGGCATACTTTGGTGTTGGTATAGTATGATATAAATTGGTGTGGTATTACACTGGCATTAGTATGGTCGGGTATAAGCTGGTGTGGTATACTCCAGTGTCAGTATAGTGTGGTATAACTTTGTATTAGTATAAAATGGATAATCTTGGCATGATAACTCATGGTGTTAGAATATGGTGTCTACTGGTGTGCTATACTCTGGAACTAGTATGGTAGGGTTTATCCTGCTATGGTGTACTCTGACGGCAGTGTACTGGGGTGTGTCAAGGTGAGCTATACCTCTGGTGGTGTTATGGTATAGTGTACACTTTACTCTAGTGCCTGTATAATATTGTGTGTTATTGGTGTGGTACACTCGGTTGATAGTATAGTGCGACATAGTGCGACATATGTTGAATAGATATCTTGGTATAGTGTTGGTATGCTCACATTGGTATATGTTGGCACAGCAGGGTATATCTTGGTGTGGTATACTCTGGAATAGTAAGGTGTCTATATTTTGGTGTGGTATGATCTGGCAGTGGTGTGACATGGTACGTATCCTGGTGTGGTATACTCTGGTGTCAGTATAGTATGGTCTATATCTTGGTGTGGTGTAAACTGGTGTCAGTGTAGCGGATATATCATGGTGTGTTATACTCTGATGTTGGTATGGAAGAGTATATCATGGTGTGGTATACTCTGGTCTCCGTATAGAAGAGTATATCTTGGTGCTTTATACACTGGTGTCGGTATGGAAGAGTACATCATGGTGCAGTATACTCTAGTGTCAGTATAGAAGAGTATATCTTGGTGTGATAGACTCTGGTGTCGGTATGGAAGATTATATCTTTGTGTAGTATACTCTGGTATTGGTATGGAAGAGTATATCGTGGTGTGTTGTACTCTAGTGTCAGTATAGAAGAGTATACCATGGTGTGGTATACTCTGGTCTCCGTATAGAAGAGTATATCTTGGTGCTTTATACACTGGTGTCAGTATGGAAGAGTACATCATAGTGCAGTATACTCTAGTGTCAGTATAGAAGAGTATATCTTGGTGTGATAGACTCTGGTGTCAGTATGGAAGATTATATCTTTGTGTAGTATACTCTGGTATTGGTATGGAAGAGTATATCGTGGTGTGTTGTACTCTAGTGTCAGTATAGAAGAGTATATCATGGTGTGGTATACTCTGGGGTCAGTATTCAAGAGTATATCTTGGTGTGGTATACTCTGGGGTCAGTATACAAGAGTATATCTTGGTGTGGTATACTCTGGTGTTGGTATAGAAGAGTATATCTGGGTGTGGTAGACTCTGGTGTCAGTATAGACGTGTATATCTGGGTGTGGTATACTCTCGTGTTGGTATGGAAGAGTATATCTGGGTGTGGTATACTCTGGGGTCAGTATAGAAGAGTATATCTTGGTGTGGTAGACTCTGGTGTTGGTATGGAAGAGTATATCTGGGTGTGGTATACTCTGGTGTCAGTATAGAAGAGTATATCTGGGTTTGGTAGACTCTGGTATCAGTATAGAAGAGTATATCTTGGTGTGATAGACTCTGGTGTCAGTATGGAAGATTATATCTTTGTGTAGTATACTCTGGTATTGGTATGGAAGAGTAAATTGTGGTGCGGTATACTCTGGGGTCAGTATAGAAGAGTATATCTTGGTGTGGTATACTCTGGTGTTGGTATGGAAGAGTATATCTGGGTGTGGTAGACTCTGGTGTCAGTATAGAAGAGTATATCTGGGTGTGGTATACTCTCGTGTCAGTATAGAAGAGTATATTATGGTGTGGTAGACTCTGGTGTTGGTATCTATCTATCTAGTGCCTGAGTCGTAGGACGACCATTGGCGACCCGCCATGAAGGATAACGCCCTGGTTATCATCTCCATGGAGGTTTTCTTGGCAGGATTAGTGCAGTGGTTTGCCATTGTCTTCTGCACGATGCGAACCTATGGGCAATTTAGAACGGCCAATTAACCTACTGTGCATGTCTTTGGATTGTGGGAGGAAACCGGAGCACCCGGAGGAAACCCACGCAAGCACGGGGCGAACATGCAAACCCCACACAGAAACGCTCAGGCCGGGAATCGAACCCCAGGCCTTCTTGCTGTGAGGCGGACGTGCTAACCACTACGCCACCGTGCCGCCGGTGTTGGTATAGAAGAGTATATCATGGTTTGTTATACTCTGGTGGCAGTACAGAAAGATTTATTTTGTGAGGGTATAGTTGTGTGCTGTACAGAATTCCTTTTGTATTTTCCGTCACTGACTCTCTGTCACTTTAAAGAATACTTCAATGAATTAAAAATCTGCATGAGAATATAATAAAGTGTGAACAGAGAGACTTCAGTCGCAGAAGACGGCAGGCACCGGTGTGGGCAGGAACTGTCAGATGAAGGTGACTCTGAGAAGTCGACTTATAGCCAATTCATAACAAGGGGAAGCTGGGGAACGGGATTTCACAATATTCGTCACTGTAATCTATTTCAGGTTCCAGATAAGTGACACTGAACTCTTGCGCTGACATGTCTTGAAATGAAAAAGAAGTATAAATGTTATAGGAGAGACACAGTGGAGAAAAATGAACAAAAGAAGGATTGACGGATCTAAAGAGCAATGTGACTCATGTCGAGGGACTCTGGCATCTGCGAGGAAAGCCGGCATCTGGTTACACCCCATTGTGTTTGTTTAAAGAATTAAAATTGATTCTCATGAGAGATTCTTTTAAATCGTCCATCTGAATCTTGGATGGCAGCACATCCGCCAGACCCCAAGAGGGTCCTGGGTTCGGGTCCCAGACTCGGTGAGGGCGTTTCTGAGTGAAGTTTGCATGTTCTTCCTGTGATTGTGTTCAGGACTCGAACTGAGGACCTTCTTGCTGTGAAGTAATGATGCAACCCACTATGCCACGGTGCCTTTCCAGGTGAGATAAATCCCATCCCACATCACCGAGCATGACATGGGCTGGCCATTCATTCACATTTTCATATCTTGGGACGTTTTGGTATAGTCAGTTGATCGAACCGGCATCATGGAGGAAACTGCATCAACCTCAGGAAACCCACGCAAGCATGAGGGGAGCACGCAAACCCCTAATAGAAACACCAAGAACCTGCTTTCTCGCTCTTTTGTTTTTCTACTTCTTGCCTCTCTCTGTTCACCTCTGTCACAAACCCCTTCTTTACATTCTGATATATTCATATACATCTTGAAAGTACACATTAGCTGATGCATACATGTACACGCACACATGTATATATCCATAGGGGAGAGGAATAAAGATAGAAACAGGATGGAGAAAAGAATGTGATATAGAGTCATTTATCTTTAGTGCTATAGGGTGTGTGTGTGTGTGTGTGTGTGTGTGTGTGTGTGTGTGTGTGTGTGTGTGTGTGTTGAAGGATGTGAGAGGAGAGATCTCGTAGGAGTACTAACTCGTAATGATTTATGACTCACTCTGCTGAGACAGACAGAATTCTCTCTCTTTCTCACTCCTCTCTCAAACATACTCCAACCTATACTATACATGATCCATAAATCAGAGCGAATTTATTTATCTTTTCTGTTTCCAACTATTTGATAATGGAAAGTCGGACAGATAAAGCAACCATGCTGTAACCTAAAGATACACTTTGGTGTGTATCTGTGTGTGTGTGTGTGTGTGTGTGTGTGTGTGTGTGTGTCTGTGTGTGTGTGTGTGTGTCTGTGTGTGTGTGTGTGTTTGTGTGTGTGCGCACTAAAGAAACAAGTCACTCATATTTTTTACTTGAAGTTTTGCCACCACGGACCCTTTTATATACTGCAGTCGTCTTTCACATCATTATCATCATATCTGATCAGGGATGCTGGTTCGAACCAATAGAAAAAAAATGTGTGGTGGTGATGATGTGAACTGTTCCTTGCCTTCCCCTCATTTCATGGCTGAAGTGCACTTGAGCAAGGCACCGTTCTTCCAACTGCTCTCCAGACGACCCAATATATTAACAGCCCACTGCTCCAAGTGTGTGTGTGTGTGTGTGTGTGTGTGTGTGTGTGTGTGTGTGTGTGTGTGTTCACTGTTTTCATGTGTGTGTGCTCACTTTAGATTTGTTAAATGCAGGGGCAATAATTTTCCTTCTGGAATTAATGCAGTACTTGTATATCAAAAAAGTTATAATACAGTACCAGTAATAATAAGGAGGAGAAGAAGAGACAAAAGAAAACAAAATACTGTAAATACTTACATAATATGGATTCATTTTTTGAACTGTTTGATCCTAATTAGGCTCGTGGAGAGGCTGACACGATCTCAGCCAATTCTGGGCGAGGGTAGGTTATAACCTGGACAGCTTGCCAGGACATCGCAGGGTCAACATTCACAGAACCATTCACACTCTCACCTGGGGATGATTTCGAACAGCCAAAGAGCTCACTGTGTGTGTTTTTGGACTGTGGAAGGAGACCAGAGTACCCAGAGGAAATCCACACAAACACAGGGAGAACATGCAAACTCCACACAGAAATGCCCCAACTTGGAATCGAACCCAGGGCTTCTTGCTATGAGGTGGATGGATATATTAACCACTATGCCACAATGCCACACACATTCATAATGTAATAATCGTTAAAAAATAAAAATAAATAACAATAAAAATCATTATCTTCTTCTTCTTCAGCGTAATCTGGGGCCGGGTCATGCGAGCTGCAGCCTAAGCGCAATGAGGTCCATACGTCCCTCCCCGAGCCACTTCCTCCAGCTTTAGTGGGAGGAGTCCTAGGCGTTCCCAGACCAGCCGAGAGACATAGTCTCTCCTGTGTGTTCTGGGTCAACCCTGGGGTCTCTTCCCGGTTGGCCACACCCAAAACAGGAAGGCTTTTGGGAGGTATTCTAATCAGATGCTCAAGCCACTTCAGTTGGCTCCTCACAAACGGGGGAGCAGCAGTTCTACTCCAAGCTCCTCCAGAATAGCTGAGCTTCATACCCTATCTCTAAGGGAGATCCCCTCCATCCTGCAAAGGAAGCTCATTTCAGTGGCTTGTATCTGCGATCTTGTTCTTTCAGTCACTCCCCAAAGCTTGTGACTATCATTGAGGGTTAGAACATAGATCGACTGGTAAATTGAGAGCTTTATCTTCCACCAAAGCTCCCGCTTCACCACAACAAACCAATACAAGCTCTGCTTTACAGTAGATGTTGAAATGATCTGCTTGTCAATTTCCCGCTCCATCCCACCCTCACTCATAAACAAATCCCCGAGATACATGACTCCTCCACTTGGGGCAGGACCCATTCCAGACCCAGAAGGTGCATTCCACCATTTACCAGCTGAGAACCACTTGGAAGTGCTAATTCTCATCCAAACACATATATGGCATATGTGGCTCCCATGCCCCTCCAGGATCCTGTAAATTGTATAGTGTTGGTCAACAATGCTGCAGTCAAGACAAAAACCACATTGTTCCTCCTGAATCCGAGGTTCTACTATCGGTTGGTCCTCCTCTCCAGTCCTCCTGCATAGACTACCATGGGTAAGCTGAGAATTGTGAGGAATCGATAATTGGAATGCATTCTCTGGTCTGCCTTTTCAAAAAGGGGAAAACACCATCCTGGTTTGCCGATCCAGAGGTACAGCCCCTGATGACCATGCAATGTTGCAGAGACATGTCAACCAAGACAGTTCTACAAAATCCAGAGTCCTGAGATATTTAGTGCAGATTTCATCCACCCCCGGAGCTCCACCACCGGGGGACTTTTTGACTGAATCACCGACCTCAGACCCAGCAATGTGCAGACCCCCACACAAATCCCCAAGGGCTTCCTACTACACGGAGGGCATGTTGGTTGGATTGTGGAAGTCCTCGAAGTATTTCTTCCACCTGTTGACATCAGCCCCAGCTGAGGTGGGCAGCACTGTAAACAGTATTTGTGGAGAACTGCTTCCCTCTCCTGAGGCATCGGTGGTCAAGAATATTTTCAAAGATGGTTGCTTTCCAGACCCTCACCTAACTCCTCCTACACCCCAGATTTTGCATCGGCGACAGCCCAGGCTACATCACATATGGCCTGCTGGTATTTGTCTGCTGCATAAGGAGCAAAAAGACCCGAAAAGCCTCCTTTTTCAGCTGGATGCCCCCCCCCACACCACTGGTGTGCACACCGGGATCAGACGTTATCAGCACAACAGGCACCAATGACTTTTCTGCCATATCTATGGTCTGCCACCTCAATAATGCAGGCATGAAACATGGCCCATTTGGATTCCATATCCACCAGCCTCTTTCGGGATGTGGTTGTAGCTCTGCCAGAAGTGGGAGTTAAAGGCCATTCTGACAGGAGACTATGCCAAATATTCACAGGAGACGAGAAGTACTTGCCTGGGCCTGCCAAGTCTGGTGGGCGGCCTCCCCCGCCATCGGAGCCAGCTCATCACCAGGTATTTGGTTGACAGCTCAGCTCCTCTCTTCACCCGAGAATCCAGAACATGCAGCTACATGACAAATACACAGTTGATCATTGAACTGCGGCCTAGGATGTCCTGCTACCAAGTGCTCTTATGGACAACATTATGTTCGAATATGGTGCTTATGATGGACAAACCATGATGGGTACAGAACTCCAACAATGATACACCATTCGGGTTCAGACTGGAGAGGCTGAACCTCCCCATCACACCCTTCCAGGTGACATTGTTGATGCCCATATGGGCGTTGAAGTTTCCCAGGACAACGGAGGAGTCACCAGGGGAAGCATTCTGTAACACTCCCATAAAGACTCCAAAAAGGGTTGGTATTCTAAACTGTAATTTGGTGCATAAAAGGTCTGGACCCATCCCCCCACCCAAAGGCGAAGGGAAGCTACCCTTTTGTCAACCCCAACATGTGGGCATCAAGACGGGATGCAACAAGGATATCTACACTGGCTTGTTGCCTCTCCCCATGAGCAACTCGGGAATGGAATAAGGTCTAGCCCCTCTGGAGTTGACAATATCTTGTCGGTATCTCTCATTTTCACACACCAATACAGGCTCCTGCCAGGGAGGTGACACTTCGTGTCCCAAGAGTCAGAGTCAGTAGGCAAGGATCAGTCTGACAGTAACCATGCCTTTGGCTGCCACCCAACTCTTGTGCAGCCGATCCCCATAGCCACTTCCACAGGTAGTAAGGTCATGGGAGGGTGGACCCACATTTCCTTTTAAGTCTGGGCCCAGTCAGGCTCTATGGGCAGAAGCCAGACCACCAAGTGCTTGCCTTTGAGCCCCTCGCCTTTGGGACCCCGGTGAACCGTGTTCGTTCAGTGTCCTTTTTTGTTTATCCAGAGGGGTCCTCTGAACCGCGCTTAGTCTGGACCTTCACCTCTGACCTGTTTGCCTTAGGTGACCGTCATGAGGACACGCAAAGCCCTTCATCACGATAAGGAGGGGAAAACAATATAACAATAATCATAACAAACATGCTTGCTGGTCATGTCAGTACTAATTTGCCACTGGTTCTTTGGAAGGTTACACTCATCCTTGTTCCATCCAGCTGTTTTTAATATAAGCAAATGTTCGTTTATGTTTTGCTGCTTGTTCCCGCAACTAAGTAGGCGTCTGTTTGGTGGGAATGTTCTGTCTGTACAGCACTGCATCATACACTGCGTGCAAAGAGTTCTTCCTGAGGGTCTAATCGATACCTCTTTGTTTGTAGATGCTGCATCCTTCAGGCTTGAATCAGCGTCTGCCATTGATCTCATTAAGGACAAATTAATTATTTAGACACGCATCGAGGAATCATCAAACAAGGAAGCAGGACAAGCTTGTTCTCTGGAAGATTTTAGGGAATCTTATTTATGATATAACCCTGCAATATCAAAAATAGATGTAAAATTCAAATCCTGGATAAAAGATAGTGAAACGTACAGTACCAGAATTCCCATGAAACTAGGGATGATTTCAGATTTTCATAAGTTTATGTTTACATTTAATGTCACGGAATGTACACAAATCAAATTCTCACTTTACATAACAGGTATAATCAATCTGTCTCTGCACTCTCTCTCTCTATCTGTCTGTGTCTCGCTTGTGTTTCTCTCTTTTTCCCTCTGTCTCTCTCTGTCCCTCAACAGCCCCCATCTCTGTTTCTCTCTCTTTCCGTCACGCTGCTCTTTTCTATCTCTTTCTCTATTGCTGTCTTTCTGTCTGTCACTTTTCCCCTCTGTCTCCCTCGCTGTATTTCTTTCATGCTTCCTCTCAATCTCTTCTCTTACTTTTGTTTTTTTTTCTCCTTTCTTTTTTCTCACTGTCTTCTCTCTCTTTCTCTCGCACATACTAACTGTCTCTCTAACTCTTTCTTCACATTATTCTCTCTAAGTTTGTCTTTCTTTCTTTCTTTCTTTCTCTATTCTCCCCTGTCCCCTTTCTCTCTCTCTCTCTCTCTCTCTCTCTCTCTCTCTCTCTCTCTCTCTCTCTCTTTCTCTCTCTGTCTGTCTGTCTTAGAAAATTAAAGGCAATAAGACAAAAAAGAAAACATTTTTGACCAAAAAAAGAGAAAGGAAGGGTATGGGAGTCCAAAACCTGATTTCAATGTGCCTTTCTCTCATCAGCGAGGGGAGTCAGGTCAGTGTGTGGATAAGAGTGAGATACACACACACACACACACACACAGAGAGAGAGAGAGAGAGAGAGAGAGAGGGGTAATGGATCATGGTGCCCTGTATAGAGACACAATCAGAATAAATCAGGCTAAAGGCTCGACCCAGCCTCCCACAGCACAGACATTAGCTTTATTTATGTTCCAAAAACTCTCCATCTCTATACCTGTTTCTGTCATAGCCTAGACCCCGGATCCCTCTCCATTCTCTCCCTCTCTCTCTCTCTCTCTCTCTCTCTCTCTCTCTCTCTCTCGCTCTCCCTCTCTCTGTGATCTTAGTCTTTCTCACGCCCTTCCTCCTCTCTTCAAATATCTGTTTCACTTCCCATCTCCTTCCCCCAACTCTCTATCCCCACAGTGTCCAAGCAGACAAAGCTGCACTACACTACAAACTGTGTTTATTTAACTTTCAATTGGTGCATCATGACGCTTTCAGTCGCATCCCTGAATGATTGCCTGTCCTCCACCCTCTGCACGAGACCCAGGAGAGACATTCCATCTGTAACCACATAACTCTTTACGATTCTTAAAATAATCACAGCTCAGCAGTCTGCAGTCATTTACTGTATACACCCCATCAGGGCCATTTACACGAAGTAAGGGATCTCCATCCATCCTAAAGCCACGTCCTGGTTTCTCCTGCTTGTCTCTGCATGGCCCTATAACGTACACTCTGTGTGTGTGTGTGTGTGTGTGTGTGTGTGTGTGTGTTAGTAATACATCTCCTCTGATGGATAACCTTTTCTTGGTTTTTTGCTTATTTAAATAGCTTTTGTGTGCCTCTCCACACCTCTCGAATCCTCCGCCAAGTTTCCATAAGGAAAACAAACCCGGCGAGAGTCCTCCCTTACACTCCCTTACACTATGACATTTCGGAATATCCATTTCGGGCCAGCTTAACCACTCTGTTTGTTCGGAATTAAGTGCATGTTCTCCATATTAGGTCCTGATACACATAAAAATTTACTCAACCTGTGAAGCCGCCACATAAAACCATCAAACCAACTTCTATTACTTTTTCTTAGCAATTTATCCACTTCTCCAATCATCTCATGGCAACCTCAGCGGAATCAAATGCCTGAAGGTCCAATCTTTGAGGTCAGCCATGTGGGCAGCGAGTTGAACAATACTGGTGGCACCCATATCCTTCTTGAGGGTGTCAGTAAATGTTGTGGGAGGATGGTCTCAGTTTCTGTGCCAATCAAGGAGTTCGCAGAGTCCCTTGTGTCTTAAACAGTGACTCGTGTGTCCAGGTCTCCGCCAGGCATCCTTGTCCGTGACCCTACGAAAGAGGGCATACAGTACGGCACTTTGCAACATGACTTTGCCAGCTGATGTTCAGTGCCACTTGACATATTCAAGATTACGACCCATCGAGGGATCGTTATAATGTGGAGGCAAGTGACTAGTATTGACACTTGTACAGTCGGATAGACAACTGGCTTGCCAGATTAGTGCCCTACAGGCTTAGCGGAATTGACCCGCAACCCTAGATCCCTGTTGTCTACTATTTCAAGGGATTTCCTGTCATCTGTAGCGAGAGGTTCTGTTAATGTCACACTGCAAGATATCAGCTTGATCTCTTTTCCATTTTGGAAGACCCCTACATTCTCTACACTATGCTAGCCCTCCTTGTGCCTGTTCAGTGTCGCTAGTTAGCAACAGGTTGTTGTTAGTAAAGTCCAAATCCGTGCATGACCTTTCCTGGATTTATCCACCAGTCAGAGAAAAGTATTGACATTCAAGACAGTTTGGTTGTAATTCGAAGATTTTTTTTTTTTACTGCATGTACAAAAAACAAAAGACTCAACAACAGCTGTTATGTGTTAGCTAGCAAAACCATTCGTTTCATTTATTAGCTACGGTGCATTTGTTGTCCACGTTTCCTAGCTCCCAAAAACAGCCGTGAACAGTGAGTACATGATATTTATCTTTCCAGGTGGAAAAAAGTTTACCAGTGTAACCATTAAAAGCGTGCCGTGCATACACTCCATAATTATTAGCACCATTGGTTAAGATTTTAGCTACTTCTTTAGCTACTAATAAATTCAGTTCTTTCCAAATAATATCGGACCACGATGTAAAAAAAAAAAAACTATATAGGAAAATCCAACTTTTAATTCAAGTACATTTATTAAGAGGTGAAGAAGCGTGTGAAGCGTGTGCAGGCAGGCTGGAATGGTTGGAGAAAAGTGTCCGGTGTGATGTGAGATAGGAGAGTGTCAGCAAGAATGAAGGGAAAAGTGTACAAGACGGTGGTGAGGCGAGCGATGTTGTATGGTTTAGAAACAGTGGCGCTGAGGAAAAGACAGGAGGCAGAGCTGGAGGTCGCGGAGATGAAAATGTTGAGGTTCTCTCTGGGAGTAACGAGGATGGATAGGATCAGAAATGAGTACATCAGAGGGACAGCACATGTTAGATGTTTTGGAGACAAAGTCAGAGAGGCTAGATTGAGATGGTTTGGACATGTACAGAGGAGGGATAATGAGTATATTGGTAGTAGGATGCTGAGGTTGGAACTACCAGGCAGAAGGCCTCGAGGAAGACCAAAGAAGGGATTTATGGATGTGGTGAAGGAAGACATGAAGGTTGTTGGAGTCAGAAAAGAAGATGCAGAGGATAGGGTGAGATGGAGGCGGATGATTTGCTGTGGCGACCCCTGAAGGGAGCAGCCGAAAGTAAAAGAAGAAGAATTTTAGTACATTTATTCAGTGGGAAAAATTCCACGTTAAGAAATAATAATTTTACAGCAAATCATGTGTGCCACAATTATTAGCACCCTGATGGTAATACTTTGTACAAATCAAATGCCTTTTACCAACAAAACAGCACCTAATCTTCTCCTGTAATGTTTCACAAGATGGGAGAATACAGAAAGAGGGATCTTGGAGCACCATCCTCTCTGCACAATCTCTCTAAATCATCCAGCGACCTGGTCCTCTCCTCCGCACTCTCCTCTTTAGCTGACTCCACAGGTTTTCATTAAGGTTGAGGTCTGGAGACTGAGAGAGCCATAGGAGGAGCTTGATTCTGTGTCTGGTGAACCATTTCTGTGTACACATATTTAGAGTCAGTATCTTGCTGAAAGACCCAGTGACGACCCATCTTCAGCTTTCGGGCAGAGGCCAACAGATTTTGATTTAAAATGTACTGGTAGGGCAGTGGTGGCCTGTTGGTAAAGGTGCTAGATCACTGATCCTAAGGTTGGGGGTTTAAGCCCAACTCACCACAGGTTGTCATTGCCCCCTGCCAGTGCAGCTAACTGGGTTATCAAAGGCCGGCCATGTCTCTCACTGTCTATGGTGTGAGGCATGTAAAAGAACCAGTGCTGACTTTCGACAAGAGTAGGCTCCAAAGCCGTCAGCGTGTTTCCACCCTGCGATAGCCTGACTAGCTGTCCAGGGTGTACTCTGCTCTCGCCCGGAGTCGACTGGGAGAGGTGCCAGCCTCCCCGCGACCCTAATTAGGGTTAAGCGGTTACAGAAAATGAACTGAAAAATGTAATGGTATTTCAAAGCATTCATGCTTTGCACCATAACAAGGTTCCCCGGGCCTCTGGAAGAGAAACAGACCCACAGCATCACCGATCCTCCCCCATACTTCACAGTGGGCAGTGTTTTTTTTTTTTCCATGCTCATCTTTTGTGTTCTGCCGGACTCACTTGGAGTGTTTGTTGCCAAAAAGCTCTATCTTGGTCTCATCTGACCAAAGCACACAGTCCCAGTTGAAGTCCCAGTACTGCTTCGTGAACTCCAGATGTTTACGTTTGTGACAGTGAGTGGGGGAAACTTTATTTCCGTGTATACCTCCCATACAGCTTGTTGGCATGTAGATGGCACTTGATGGTTGTTTTGGAGACTTTGTGACCCCACAATGCTACCATTTGTTGCAATTCTTTAACATTGAGCTTTGGAGAACTTTTTATTTCTCTTACCATCCTCCTCACTGTGCGTGGTGGAGAAATAACCTTGTGTCCTTGTCCAGGCTTGTTTACCACTGTTCCGGTTGTTTTAATCTTATTAATGATTCCTCTGACAGCAGACGTGGGCAGGTGCAGGCGAGGAGCGATTTTCTTGTAGCCATTGGCAGACCTGTGAAGGTCGACACACACCTGCCTTACTTGAATGGTGTGTTCCTTTGTCTTTCCCGCATTGATGGGTGGATAAGAGAAATATCCTGTGTTACATCATATTGATACCCCAGGGAAACAGGAAGTGATTAATTACTAATGAAATGTTCCTAGATACTCTGATCAACTTTGTTGACTACTGTAGAAATGACAGAAATACTTCAATTACATTTATTTCCTATTAATTGTTAGGGGGGTCAATAATTGTGGAACAGGTGATTTTATGAAAAATAATTATTTCTTATTCAGGGATTTTTTTTCCACAGTTAAAAATCACTTGAGTTGAATGTTATATTTTTCTACAATTTTCAATGTGAGAGAAGCTTCTGCAAAAAAAAAAATTGAAGTACAGTGGTACCTCACCTTGCGAAATTAATCCGTTCCAGCGCCTTTTTCCTAAACCAGATTTTTCGTAAATTGAACCGCATTTTACATGTAAAATACGTGATTTGTTCCAAGGCTCCCAAGACTACCCCATAAACACTTTAAAAATTGTAAAAGTACACCAATTTTGTATGAAAACTGTATGAAATATGTGTTAAAAGTAAAAGAAAATGATTTACCTTTTTAAAAATCTCTCGAAACACCCATGCGACGCTTTAAAGTCCGGGGATTCTGGTCTGAATAACCCTCACCCCCCCACCCTCCTTCATGAGTTTGTTAAATATGGCATATGGCGGTTGCTTTTTCCAAAATAACCGCCTCCGTCACTGTATCTCCGCTTTTAATGCCTCCTTCTGCTTCAATATCGTCCTGATTGTAGAGGGGTTTCGGCCATATGCCTTTGCGATTTCACTCAACCGCATCCCACTTTCATATTTTTTTATCATCTCCTGTTTTACTTTTATTGATAACGGAGCCTGCTTCTTCTTTTCAGTCTCACCGAGAATCACTTTCTTGGGGCTCGTGATTAATATAAAAAAAATAATGCTGCAATGAGCACACTCAAAAAAACTCACGAAGCTCACGAACCAACAGTACAACTGTCCTTCATGCGTGTGTCGAACAATGGGTCGAAGGCACACGAAAAGCATTATGGGTACAGTACTGTATTATGGAGATTCAGCTCCCTCCTAGCCATGGGAGGCCAGCAGGGCAGGGTGTTGGGAGACAACCAATCGGAAAGCAACTCGCTCATTGTTTGAATGTTTGAATGGCGCGTTTGAATTTTTGAGATGGCGCTTTCGTAACGTGAACTTGTTTCGTATCCAGAGACAAAAATTTTAGGAAAATGTGTTTCGTAACCTGAATTTTTCGTTTGGTGAGACTTTCGTAAAGTGAGCTACTACTGTAATTTTTAAGTCTTTGAACACATCATAACCAGGGTGCCAGTAACTATGGAGGACTGTGTAAATAAATAGTCATGCAGATAACATGCACTCAGTGTATATATGGCTATCGCGAGCAGAAATGTTAGAATTCATCATTTCTCGATCACTCCTGGCGGCCGGGTTTCCTGGTCACCTAGTGACAGTGTTTTCATAACTTCAGCTGTGTTTTATTTGGATTCGTCCTTCTACTGTGGAAAAGTTCAAACAACTTCATCAGTTATGCTGATATGTGATCATAAAAAGAACAGGCAAACAAAAGGAGCACCAGGAACGGCGTTCATCACTCTATAAGATGTCACGATTGTAACAGATGTATTAGGGAAAGATACTGATATGTACAGGGGCTTTAATGTTCACTCTCATGCACTCGTTTACTGAACCACTTAATCTTAGTACTGTAGGGTCATAGGAAGGTTGGAGTCAACCCTAGGCGAAGGCCCTGAACAGCTGACCAGATCTTTGCAGGACCAACACACGCAACCATTCACACTCGGACCTCGGGGTTATTTGGAACAGCCAATTAGCCTCATTATAAGCATCTATGGACTGTTGGAAGAAACCAGTGTGCCTGGAGGAAACCCATGCAAGCACAGCGAGGACATGAAAACTAGACACACAAATGCTCTCGTCAAGTCCTGGACTCGAACCCATGACCATCTTCCTGTGAGGCGGACGTATTAACCACTACAACACCACCCAACTACAACAATATTCTGTTAATTAAATTAAACTGCATGTACTAGTTGGAGACATGGTGGAGCAGTGCTTAGCACATCCTCCTGACAGCAAGAAGGCAAAGGTTCAATTCCCAGGCTCGGGCGTTTCTGAGTGGAGTTTCTGTGTTCTCGCTGTTCTTGCATGGGTTTCCTCCGGGTCCTCCGGTTTCTTCTGACAGTCCAAATACATGCATAATAAGCTAATTCACTTCACTTCACTTCTCCCTTAACATCCGAGGATGTCGTTGGGGCGCCTTCATGGTGAGACTTGGGCTGATTTGGCCTGGCGGAGCCCATCCCTCTCCGGGTCGTAGAAACATGCTGACGGCTTTACGAAAGTCAGCAATGGTTCTTTTACATGAACCTCTCACCATAGACAGTGAGAGATATGACCTGCCTTTGATAACCCAGTTAGCTGCACTGGGGGTACAGAGACAACGTTGTGGGGACTCGAACCCCCAACCTTAGGATCAGCGATCCTGCACCCTAACCACTAGACCACCACTGCCCTCAATAAACTAATTGGCTGTTACAAATCAAATGTGAGTGTGAGTATGAATTACAGTGTGTGTGTGTGTGTGTGTGTGTGTGTGTGTGTGTGTGTGTGTGTGTGTGTGTTGGCCCTGCAATGGCACCAGCTTCCACGTGACCCGAATTAGGATTCAGCAGTTCAGAAAATGAATGGATGAAAGAAGTACTGTAGCTCACAAATAATTAGCATGAGTCGTTAGCTTAATTATTTTTGCCTGTTACAGAAATGGTCTCTTTACTGATGTCGTAACATTTTTCTGTAACGTTAAAAAAAACTGGACATCTAAAATGGATTTGTCGTGGGGGAAAAAAATGAGGCTGCCAAAACATTTGCACACGTCTGCACATAGTTCTCGCACAGCTCTACATCATCTTCCTTAGATCAGCCTACAGAGAGAACAGTAACATCCCCAACTGCTGTGATTTTATTAGAACAGTATGTTTGTGTGTTTTCAATCAGTTACATCTTGCTATTGATGGACCCGAGACATTTCCTGGAACTTCCAGCTGTTCCGGGAACGCACAAAGACTTTTAGAAGTTTGTTTTCGGTGCTTCTTAGAAGTACGTAAATCTGACGAAGCATAAACCGGCCTTATAGACCCGAGCTGGCCGAGTCGCAAAAACAAGCCAACATGGAAATCCAGCTTGGAATGTGAAATATGTAGGCGGTCAAGAGGACCATGTGCATTGCCTGCCAAGGAGTGAGTGTGTGTGTGTGTGTGCGTGTGCGCGCACGCGCGTGTGTGTGTGTGTGTGTGTGTGTGTGTGGTGCAGTGGTAACTCGCACATCGTAATAAGCTCAATCCCAATAAATCCTGGAGTAGTAAAATATTATTAGGTGATGTGCTATTTTGGTATAAAACTGTCTGAAACTTCACCCTCTTTATGATTTTCAAATGCACGTCATGACCTTGTGTGTGTGTGTGTGTGTGTGTGTGTGTGTGTGTGTGTGTGTGTGTGTGTGTGTGTGTGTTGCTAGGTAATACACTTTTAGCAACATAATTTGACATTAGGTGAGCAAACTAGTGTTTAATCGTATATACTGTATATATTTCAGTCCTACTAGTGTAGGCACAGTTGTGTAGCGGTTAGCACATCCGATTTCCTGCAAGAAAGTCCAAAGTTCAAAACCCCAGGCTCTGCAATGGCGTTTCTCTGTGGAGCTTGCATGTTTTCTATGTGCTTGGATGAGTTTGCATCCCACAGTCCAAAAACATTCACAATAGAATAACAAGTTGTTTCAAATTGCCCCTAGGTGTGTGTGTGTGTGTGTGTGTGTGTGTGTGTGTGTGTGTGTTGCCTTGTGATAGTCTGCCAAGCTACACCGTTTCAACCCAATGTCGGCTGAGATAGGCACCCGCCTCCCTGTAACCCCAGTAGGATTAAGTGGTTCAGCAAGTGAGTGAGTAAACGAGTACTGATTAGCACGAATCGTTCGGCATTAAATGCAAAATATAATTGATCGCATGTATAAAGATGAGCTAGCTTGTCTATGTCAGAAAGCTAATGCTAAGTCAATGTTGATGTTATTTGCTAGTTAACCTTTATTCCTGCTTAGAGTAGAAAACTGGCATCAAATATGGTTAGAGTCGGTGTAATATAGCGTCAGCGAGCTCGTGTTGGGTAAACCTGATGCTTGCTATGCTAGCGAACACTTTCTTAATGCGCTGAACTGCTCATCATAAAATACTGGATTTAAAATACAAAATAAAACAGTGACAATGTGCAACTCGGGATTAGCTAGCATGGTCATATTGCATAGCTACACTGTGTGTGTGTGTGTGTGTGTGTGTGTGTGTGTGTGTGTGTGTGTGAGAGAGAGAGAGAGAGAGAGAGAAAATGAAGTGCCCTGAAGCCACACCTGTTCTTCTGTATAATCAAACACTCGAGTGCTGACTTATCTACATCATTGCACAACACCCTCATCTACATTCCTGCCTCTGTGTGTGTGTGTGTGTGTGTGTGTGTGTGTGTGTGTAATTAGAGATATGTTATTTGAGGTCCTTAAAGGTCTCGGTCTATCCAGCACTTTCTCCCACTCTCTTCTTTTTAATGAACTATTTCAACTTCCTAAGGTCTTTCATTCTGTCTTTATTTATTTCATTCGTTCTGTTTCTTTCTCTCTTTCATTCTCTGTTCTTTCTTCCATCTTTCTCTCTCGTCTTTCTTTCTGTCCGTTTTGTTTATTTGTCTCTTATTTTGCTCTTTTTGTCTTCATTTCTCATTTTATTCGTTTCTCTTTTCTTTCCCTCTCATTGTGCCCCCTTTTCTTTCTATTATTTTCTATTTCTCTTTTATTTTTGTTCTCTCCCACGTTCTTTGACTCATCTTGTCTGTATATCTGATGTTTTTCTCTCTCTCTCTCTTACTTGTCTTTTTCTTTGTTCACTTTCCTGCTTTCTGACCCTCCCACCCCCTTTTTGTCTCATTTTCTGTTTCTGTCTCTTGTTTTTTCATTAATTCTTTTTCTGTTTCTCTGTTATTTTCTTCATAGATTCTCTCTCTATCTCTCTGTCTCTGTCTCTCGCTCTCTCTCTCTCTCTCTCTCTCTCTCTCTCTCTCTCTCTGTCTCTCCCTCCCAAGGTTGCTTGGCATTAATTTAAACTCACATAATTGCTCTCTGCCTAATAGTCAGCGATTGTGGAGCTTTGGAATCAATAGTGTAAATTGCTACTGCAGCTGGAAGTGCTGACAGCACCTGTGTGTGTGTGTGTGTGTGTGTGTGTGTGTGTGTGTGTGTGTCTGTGTGTGCACAAAAGAAAAACATGAAAATACGCTCTTTGATAAAAGAAAGCAAAGATATATTTGATCAGTCAAGTAGTGTAATTACATTGTGTGTTGTGTGTTGTGCAGGTGGATGTGTGTTATATTACAATCTGTGTGCCTGTAGCTCAACCTAGACTTAGTAAGACTGACTAATCCATGACACTCCATGACTGACTAATCCATGACTTTGGACTTGAAATACTATAAATAGGCTTTGAGTGTTTAGTGCACATTAAGTATTACTAATATTCATTAATTCATCCATTTCTGAACCACTTAATCCTAGTTAGGTTCTTGGGGAGGCTGGCGCCGTTCCTTGCTGACTCCGGGCGGGGGCGGGGGGGCTTTACACCCTGGACAGCTCACCAGGCCATTGCAGTACTAATATACAATTAAATATTACATATTATTCAAAGCCTATAGTTATCTAAACTTCTTTAAAGTCTTAGCGGCACGGTGGCGTAGTGGTTAGTACGTCCGCCTCACAGCAAGAAGGCCCGGGTTCGATTCCCGGCCTGGGCGTTTCTGTGTGGAGTTTGCATGTTCTCCCCGTGCTTGTGCGGGTTTCCTCCGGTGCTCGGTTTCCCCATAATCCAAAGACGTGCACTGTAGGTTAATTGGCCGTTCTAAATTGACCGTAGTTTCTCTCCTGCAGCGGCACTGGAACCCAGTCGTATCGGCATTTGCCTTTCCATTGGATCCTTCCGGTGGCGCCGAGACAGGGGGGGACTTGCTGCTTGGGTAACAGCCTGTCCCTCATTACTCCCTACCCAGGCTCTGTGCACTGGGGAGTATCACCAGTCGGGATACTGGCCAGAGCGCAGCCATAGTCCTTCGGGACTGACGGAGGCCTACGCTACGCTACGCTATAGTTATCTTAATACTGTAATTTGTTGAAATAATGGTTCGCGAGCCAGACGTGGCTCTTTTGATGACTGCATCTGGCTCTCAGATAAATCAGGTGGCCTTTTTTAACAGAATAACTAACACATAATTTTGCTGTCCTTAAAATAAAAATATAGAAAAAAAAACTATCAAATAAAACAAAAACATAAATAAATCTCAGGCATTTCAGTCTATTCATCTATTTTCAATGCGCTTGTCGCTGTGGCGTGCAGCGGAAATCCAATCCGTTCTGTCCTCCAGTGTGTGGGCGGGGCCAATACCTTGAAACTTGAATTTTATTGGATTATATGCAACAGCCTGCACAAGTTGTTTTTAGGTCAAGAGGTAAATTTCCCTCATTTTGATCAGCTCATGTGCAAGAAGCCAAGCAGAGCTGGCAAGCAAAACACAAATGGACAGACATGAAAAAACTTCAACCCACAGACCAGCTGATTGCCAAAACATGGGACGCGCTTCCTGTCACATAAACACTACAGTGTGAATCCCGTCGTATTGACCATGTTTGGCTCCACATGTGCATGCGGGCAGTGCTTCTCACACCTGAAAAGCATCAAGACCAACCTGCGGTCATGTGTAACAGATGGAAGCCTAAACGCTTGCATGAAGCTGAACCTCAGCACGTATCAACCAGACTACAAAGCCATCAGCAACACGCAGCACCAGAAGTCGCATTAATAGTAATAAGTACTTTTCTTATTAATAAATAACTTTGTTGTAACAATGTTGTTTAAAACAAATTCAGAGTCTTATTATAATCTAAAATTGTTGGTCTCAGTATTAAAAAATATATTTGGCTCTCAGAGGATTAGATTTTAAATTGGATTCAAAAAGGTTCCCGACCCATGCAATAAACCAATGAAGTGTTACCTTGGAAACAATAAGAAACTTCCATATCATTGCATGTGTATTACTGTTTGGACACCAGCGTAGAAACAAAAACCAATGAGAAAAGCCAAATGACCCCATTTGATATCACAGTGCAGCAAAAATATATACAGTAGATCTCTTCCACCTGACCTTTATCCACATGACCTTTATCAACATGACCTTTATCAACATGACCTTCATCTTCCTTAAACCATGGTTTACTGGTGAGGTGTGCACCCTGTTTAGAGCACAGGATGATGCCTTCAAGTCAGGAGACCAGCAGGTTTACAAAGAGGCCCTACGAAAAAGCATCAGAAAAGCTAAGCTAAACTATAAAATACTCATCAAAAAGCACTTTGACGAGAGCACCACTAGGAACATGTATAATGGGATTAAGAAACTCACTGGCAACAAGGACACGCACACGTCGGCAGACTCCTCGGACAGCAACCTACCGGATATCCTGAACCAGTTCTTCTCTCGCTTCAACCAACTCAACCCATAGGGAGACAACCCCATCTGGCTACAGCAGCACCAGATCAGAACCACCCTGTGAAGAGTCAAAACGAGGAGAGCTAGTGGCCCAGATGAAGTAACAGGAAGTGTACTTAAAGCATGTGCAGATCAATTAGCAGGAGTTTTCACCACTGTCTATAACCTCTCACTATTGCAATGTATAATTCCCACCTGCCACAAGATAGCCACGAGCATTCCAGGGCCTAAGAAGAGCACAGCAAGTTGCCTGAACAACTACTACCCATCATTACCAAATGTTTAGAGACTCGTTTCACATTAAGGCTTCCATCTCTGCTGAGCTCGATCTACATCTGTTTTCATACAGAGCAAACATGTCAATAGAGGATGCCATCAATACAGCCCTACACACAGCCCTCACACACCTGGACATCAGCAACTCCTATGTGAGGACACTATTCGTAGACTTCAGCTCCAGTTTTTACACAGACCAACTACATAAACTGGTCCAGAAGTTGGGTGCTCTGTGCCTAAGGAGTTTACTGTGCACCTCAATGCTGGATTTTCTCAGCATCAGACCTCAGAACGTCAGGATAGGAGAACACATTTCCTTCACTCTCATCCTGAACACCGGAAAACCACAGAGGTGTGTTCTTAGCCCCCTCCTCTTCTCCCGTCCCATGACTGTTCCATCACATCAAATTTGCCAATGACACCACCACCATGTTTGATTATGAATAACAATAAGCCAGCCTACACGAAATGGGTCAGGCATCTGTGGTGATGGTGTGATAATAAACTGGAACTAAACACTTCCAAAACCAAGGAGATGATGATGAACTTCATGAGATCGAAACAAACTGAGCACTCTGCCGTCTACATAGATGAAAAAGCGGTAGAGAGGGTGGAGCGCTTCAAGTTTCTTTGAGTCTACATCTCTGCTGACTTCATCTGGACTGCAGACATCACCCACCAGGTGGATAAAGCACAACAAAGGATGTATGTCCTCAGGAGCCTCTGACAAGCCAATCAACCCCCTACTGACAAACTTTTACCGCGCCGCTATCGAGTGCCTCCTGACCTACTGGTGTACAGTGTGGTTCAGCAGCTCTACTACAAAGGACAGGAAGGCCGTGTAGCATTTGGTGAGGATGGCAGAGCGGGTGATTGGAACTACACTACCCTCTCAGTGACATTTACACTGACAGACTTCAGAGGAGAACCTCTGAATTATCAAAGACCCCACACACCCTGGACACCCCCATTCTCCCCTCTTTCTTTGGAAAAAGGTTCAGTAAATTCACCAAAAACAAAAGCTAACTGACCCAAGAACAGCTTTTACCCACAAGCTGTTTAACATGCAACTCCACCACCACCATCACACACACTGACTGCATAAACATCATTCAGACCGTCGTCTTGGACAGCGCAATACTCATGTTTAGAGCACTGGTTTTCATTGTTTATGCAACAGTTGACAATAAAGATCTCTTTATATTTCTCTTGATCTCATTTGCACAACCATTCCATCACTTGTCTTAATGTTCCTGTCTGTTACTGTTCTCAAAAAACCGTGTACTATATGACAATGAGTTGTATTGTTACGATGAGTCACGTTGCTATTGTTAGTGTTGTACCTTATCATGTTACTCTGTTTACTGTATTACTTTATGTTTCTTTTTTGTTGTGTTACGTTGTTTTTATTGCCATTTGTTATCGTGTGTTACTGTTATTACTGTGTTGCTCTGTTACTGTTAGTATTGTGTTACTCTTATTGTGGGTTACTGTGTTATTGTTATTATTGTGTTACTCTTTTATTATTATTACTGTGTTACTGTTGTTATTTGTTATTCCGTTATTGTATTGTCATGTGACTGTTATTGTGTTACTGCTATTATTATTGAGTGTTACTTTGATATTGTTTGTTATTCTGTTACTGTTGTTGGGCGGTGGTGGTCTTAGTGGTATAGGGCGCTGGATTGCTGATCCTCAGGTTCGGGGTTCAAGTCCCACTCTCCACAAGGTTGTCACTGCCCCCCCAGTGCAGCTAACTGGGTTATCCAAGGCCGGCCATGTCTCTCTATGGTGAGAGGCATATAAAAGAACCATTGCTGACTTTCATAAAGAGTAGCTGCAAAGCCGTCAGCGTGTTTCTGTCCCTTGCTAATGGGTTGTGTCAGGAAGGGCATCCGATGTAAAAACATATGCCAAATCAAACATGCGAATTATTCGCTGTGGCGACCCCTGAAAAAGGGGGAAAAAAACCCTGAAAGAAAATGACATTCTGTTACTGTTGTTATTGTGTGTTACTGTAATTACTGTGTTTCTCTGTTACTGTTATTATCGTGGTACTGTTATTGCGGGTTATTGTGTTACTGTTTTGATTATCATTGTGTTCCATTGTAACTGTTGTTACTGTTATTACTGTTTGATACCCTGTTACTGTTATTGTTGTTACTATTATTGTGTTACTGTTATTATTATTGTGTGTTACGTTGTTACATTTGCTCGGTTTCTGTTGTCAATGTGTGATACTCTGTTACTGTTATTATTGTTATGTTACTGTTGCCATTACTACTGCGCTACCCTGTCACTGTTATCATGTGATACTGTGTGACTGTTTTATACTTTATTTTTGTTATTACTATTTTTATTATTATACGTTGTTTTATTGTTACTCCTATTATTGTCTTACTCTATTAGTGTTATTACTGTCTGTCTGTCTTCCTTTCGGATTTTTCCCTTTTACTCGGGAGTCGCCACAGCGAATCATCTGATTCGCACATTTGATTTGGCAGAGGTTTTTACGTCGGATGCCCTTCCTGTCACAACCCTTTTTAGCAAGGGACAGAAACACGCTGACGACTTTGCAGCTACTCTTTTCGAAAGTCAGCAATGGTTCTTTTACATGCTTCTCACCATAGACAGTGAGAGACATGGCCTGCCTTTGATAACCCAGTTAGCCGCACTGAGGGGGACAGTGACAACCTTGTGGAGAGTGGGACACGAACCCCCAACCTTTGGATCAGCGATCCAGTGCCCTACACCACTAGACCACCACTGCCCCCATTAGTGTTATTATTGTATTTGCTGTTATTTATTACCATCTGCTACTCTGTTAGCGTTATGACTGCAAATGTGTTAATTTTTTATGAGTGTGCATGACCCACTCAATCATTCATTCATTTTCTAAGCCACTTTATCCCAATTAGGGTCATGAAGCGCTGACTCTGGGCGAAGGCGAAGTATATTCTGTGCACCAGGCTATTGCAGAGCCAACACAAATACTGTATAGCCATTTACACTCATACTAACACCTCGGGGTGATTTGGAACAGCCAGCTAGCCTATGTGCATATTTTTCTACTGTGGGAGGAAACTGGAGTACCCAGAGGAAACACACCGAGTACAGGAAGAACATCCAAACTCCACACAGAATCACCTGAGCCTAGAAGTCAAATCCAGGACCTTCTTCCTGTGAGGTGGACGTGCTAATCACGACCCCAATGTGTTACTCCATTACTGAGAGCATACATTTTGATCTTATTTTGTTGCACTGATAGTTTTATTATTGCATCTTCCTCCCATTGTTACTGTGTGTGAGTCTCATATTTCTGCATTTTCATTCTCTTGTTTTTATTATCGAATGTTACTATTCTTATTATCACTGTGTGTTACTTTTATTATTATGATTACATGTTGATCTCTTTTAGTGAAGCACATAAAGCATTACACCTTTTTTTAAAAAACACAGTTTGCATAAGAACCTTTCTTTGAGACTATAATTTATTTGAGACATCCTTTATTTAATTTACCCCTAGGCAGCTTGTATCAGTTTATACGCTTGGGAAGGTCAGGCTTTACTGTAGAAACTCTGGGTCTAAAGAACACCAGCACATTGCGACATGCACATTAGTGTTAATGAGACTTTTAAAACTATAAATTAGATTTGAATGGGTTCGGGAAGGAATAGTGGAAAATTATGCAAATTATAAAATACTTGCCTGAGAATGCTGGGCATGAAAAAATAAAGCAAAGAAACTCTCAAAACCTTTATTTACTCCAAAGGAAACAGAAGACGATATGCCAGTAGTAGACAAAAGTGATTGAACAGATTCTAGTGCTGAAAAACATGATGTTGAGCCAACTATTATTATTATTATTATTATTATTATTGTTGTTGTTGTTCTTGTTGTTGTTGTGTGTTGCTTTGGTAGTTGTATGTTACAGTAGTGGCCTTCCAACACTTTACCCTAATGATTATAATTATATTGCTGGCTTTGTATTGTTACTGTCTTATAAAATGTATTAATAAATAACCTCTAATAATGAAGAATTTATCAGTAAAGTCTGGAAGAAACCATCGAGAGGGTTCAAACTCTGACCACGGCATAGAGATTCTTTCAGGATGCTTCCAATGCATCTACTTCCAGACTGAAGTGCTGCCAATGTTTTTATTCTTTGATAAAATGTATTTCCTGTGTAACGTGAACAGCGGCTCCACAATCTCAATACGTCTCTTGATCAAGGAAAATGGATGAGCTCCTTTGACCTCCGGTATCCAGACAGCCTCCGCAGAAGAGACACTTACAAATGATTAATCAGACCACTTCAATAGCAGCCGAGTGAAGGGTGTGTGAGCAAGGTTTCAGACCATTTGAGAGAGAGAGAGCACAGGTCAGTCAGTGGACACACACTGAGCCCTGCTGGGATCTCGATCATGCTATCCTTCATCGTTCGTCCTGTGTAGCCACAGCTTGTGTCTCTGCAGGCTTCAAACAGGCCAGATGTCGATGGCCTGGAGAGTCCAGTGCAGGAGAGTTTCACTGTGTGTACATGTTCAGGATCGTACAAAAGGCTTAACTGTGTGTTACTGCTTATCTATAGATATTTCCTCATTATCTTTTTTGTATTATTTTGCATTTTATTATCCCATTAAACATTTCATATTTAAGCAAAAATTAGTCTCGTAATTAACCTCTCATATAATTTAATGTTTATTATAAATCTCACTACACTATATCACACTTGACCAAATCTTACTAAGATATACCCAAGTTCACCAGATCTCACTACACTATGCCATACTTCACCAGATCTCCTTAAACTATACCTCACTTCACCAGATCACACTACACTATACCACACTTCACCAGATCTCCTTAAACTATACCTCACTTCACCAGATCACACTACACTATACCACACTTCACCAGATCTCACTAAACTATACCTCACTTCACCAGATCACACTACACTATACCACACTTCACCAGATCTCCCTAAACTATACCTCACTTCACCAGATCACACTACACTATACCATACTTCACCAGATCTCCCTAAACTATACCTCACTTCACCAGATCACACTACACTTTACCACACTTCACCAGATCTCCCTAAACTATACCTCACTTCACCAGATCACACTAAACTATACCTCACTTCACCAGATCACACTACACTATACCACACTTCACCAGATCTCACTAAACTATACCTCACTTCACCAGATCACACTACACTACACCACACTTCACCAGATCACAATACACTATACCACACTTCACCAGATCACACTACACTATACCATACTTCACGAGATCTCCCTAAACTATACCTCACTTCACCAGATCACACTACACTATACCATACTTGACCAGATCTCCCTAAACTATACCTCACTTCACCAGATCACACTACACTATACCACACTTCACCAGATCTCACTAAACTATACCTCACTTCACCAGATCACACTACACTATACCACACTTCACCAGATCTCACTAAACTATACCTCACTTTACCAGATCACACAACGCTATACCACATGTCATCAGATCTCACTAAACTATACCTCACTTTACCAGATCATATGATAGTATACCACACTTCACCAGATCACATTGTACTGTACCACACTTTACCGGATGTCATCACACTTTTCAATACTTCACCAGATCACACTACACTATACCACACTTTACCGGATCTCACTACATTCTATCTTGAAATACATTAAAAAAAAAAAATCACATTTCAACAGATCACAATACATTATACCATACTTCACCAGATCTCACTACAGTATACAGTCCCACACTTCAGTAGATCACACTATGCTATACCACCACACTATACCACACTTCACCAGATGTCATTACACTTTGATACACTTCACCAAAGCACACGATACTATTACCACACGGCACCACATGACACTACAATAAGTCTTACTACACGAAACCGCACTTCAGCAAATCACACTACACGACCATACTTCACCACATCTTACTCTGCTTTAACACACTCCAGCAGAGCTTATTACACTATACCACACATCAACAAATCAAACTAAATTATACGTACACTATAGCAGACTTCGCCAGATCACACTACACTGTACTACTTTACATCAGATCACATTACACTGTTCTACTCACACTGCACTATACTACTATACACCAGATAATACTGCTCTATGCTACTCTACGCCAGATCAAACAACACTATACTACTCTACACCCAAACGCTCTACACTGTACTATACACCAGATCACACTGCACTATAGTACTCCACACCAGATCACACTGCACTATGCTACTCTACGCCAGATCACACCAAACACTATACACTGTACTATACACCAGATCACACTGCACTATACTACTCTATACCAGATCACACCATACTATACTACTCTACAACAATCACACTACACTATACGACTGTATACCAGATCACACTACACTATACTACTGTACACCAGATCACACTATATACTATATACACCAGATCACACTATATAATATATACTACTCTACACCAATCACTCTACACTGTACTACTCTACACCAGATCACACAACACTATACTACTCTACACAAATCACTATACACTGTACTACTCTACACCAGATCACACTACACTAATTTACACCAATCACTCTATTCTGTACTACTCTACAATCACTCTTCACTGTACTACTGTACAACAGATCACACTACACTATACTACTCTACACTAGATCACACTACAGTACACTGTATTATTTTACACCAGATCACACCACACTATACTACTCTACACCAGATCAGACCACACTATACTACTCTACACAAATCATACTACACTATACTACTCTACAACAATCAAACTACACTATACGACTGTATACCAGATCACACTATATACTATATACACCAGATCACACTATATAATATATACTACTCTACACCAGATCACACAACACTATACTACTCTACACAAATCACAATACACTGTACTACTCTACACCAGATCACACTACACTGTACTACTGTACAACAGATCACACTACACTATACTACTCTACACTCGATCACACTACAGTACACTGTATTATTTTACACCAGATCACACCACACTATACTACTCTACACCAGATCACACCACACTATACTACTCTACACAAATCATACTGCACTATACTACTCTACACCAATCATACCACCCTACGCTACTGTACTCTACACCACATAACAGTGTCTACAGTAAAGCCTGATCTTCCCAATCGTATAAAACTGATACAAGCTGCCTAGGGGTAAATTCAATAAAGGATGTCTCAAATAAATTATATTCTCAAAGAAAGGTTCTTATGCAAAAAAACCCCCAACATTTCATGTCCACCCAGCGCCCCACGCACGACTATAAATAGTGTTTACTGCACTTCCTATCATTTGCTCGGTGCTTTTTCCTTACACTATAGGGAACACAGTGAGAGTGCCACTGCCACCTAGTGTAAAGGATGTGCAATCACACTTATAAAGCTGGTCCACCAGTATGTTAAAAAACCATGTCATGTGTATCAGTTAGTCTCGTATTCTTCCGCATGGATTCCTCCGCTCTCCTTTCCGTGCCGGCATTAATAGCGTGCACGCTCACAAAAGTTTTTCTTTCCTGTGGTTCAGATTTTGTGACTTTTTTTGTCTTATTTTTTTATTGTGTACCGTATATCCCAGTGTTTCTAAGGTGGTTGATGTATTCAAGAGGAGAAAATCGATTTCTCTTGAAATGGGGCTTGAAATCATAGATAAACATGAAAAAGGAGTCCGCATGGCCGATCTGTGTCAGGAGTTTGGGAAGAATGCATTGACCATCTGTACAATTCTCAAACAGAAGGCCACGTTGAAGAGTGTTAAACCATTAAAGAGGTTTAGTATTTTATCTAAAGAAAGATCAGGACTCAATGATGAGATGGAGATACTTCTCATATTGTAGAACAAGTTGAAAGAGATCAATGGCGATGGGCGTGCGGCCAAGCAGTAGAAGACAATGATAAAAATTAGTGAAGTGAAATGAAACATTTAAACCCCCCCAAAAAATAAATAAAAATTTAAAAAAAATTACTAGTGTAAGTTAATGTTGCGTGCTATTCTTAAGTTCAGATGCACTTACTGTATTGTTTATTGATGTATTGTTTTTTTCTTGTTTTATTATTAATTATTGTTAATTACAGTACAGTGAGTCGTCGACTTAAGACCTATTCGAGTTATGTCTGATCAACTTTACGACCGCAAAACTCGTGAAGCATGATTCATGGCAGTGCAGTGCGAGTGCAAGTGCTGCGTACGGCAGTTGTTTGCGCTGCCGGCAGCGCCAGCATCTTAAAAGGCCAAGCAGGAGATGATGCAGCTTCACTTTCTAACTGCTCAGAGCTCAGAGCAAATCGACTCATCTACTTTCAATGCCACGTCACTGTGGCGTGGAGCGTAGAGCCAATCCTTTCTGTGTGGGCGGGTCCGATATCTTGAAACTCTAATTTTATTGGACTCACAGGCTGCAGTGTTTTTGTGACAGGAAGCGCGTCCCAAGTTTTGGCAATCGGCTGGTCTGCGGGTTGAAGTTTTCCATGTCTGTCCATTTGTGTTTGCTTGCCAGCTGTGCTTGGCTTCGTGGAAATGAGCCGATCAAAACGAGGGGAATTTATCTCTTTACTCAAAAACAACACACGCAGTCTGTGGCTATTGTTATAATCCAATAAAATTGGAGTTTGAAGCTATCGGACTCGCCCACACAGTGGAGTACAGAAAGGATTGGCTCTCTGCTGCGTGTCACAGTGACGTGAAATTGAAAATAAATGTGACATTTATTCGTCTGTTTTTGTTTGACATGAGTGTATTTGGATGGAAAGTCGACATACGACCAGATCGATTTACGACTGGTCTGCCGGAACCAAAAGCGGTCGGAAGTCGTCGACTGTCTGTATTATTAATGTTACTGTACATGTGTTATTATTGTTACATGCTTATCTTTAATATATGAGGTGAAATATATGTGTTTGTGTCAGGTTATATGAGTTTGGGAGGGGGTTGGACCGGATTAATTAGTTTTCTATTGGTTCCGATGGGAATTTTTGTTTCATCTCACGTACGTTTCCACCTACGAGGGATTAACTTCACAAATTGAGGTACCAGTGTATTACTCTACACCAGATCACACTACATTGTACTGTACCACACAATTAATTCAAATACAGGGATTCCTCGCTACTTCGTGCTTCAATTCATGCGGCTTCAGTGCATCGTGTTTATTATTATTTTTTAATTATTCATTGAATTAAAAATAAGGAAATTAAGGAAGAATAGGGGAAAAAGTTAGTGAGGCTGGTGGCATAGTGGTTAGGGTGCTGTGCTCAGGATCAGGAGGTTGTGAGTTCGAATCCCACTGAGGTCTCAACCACAAGTGTGCCTCTGTTCACCCAGCAGTATAAATGGGTACCAGTAAAAATATACTGGGAAGGTAACCTGCGATGGACTAGCGTCCCCTCCAGGAGGAGTTGAACTCCTGGTCGCTTCACGCTACGGAAACCGTGGATAAGCACCAGCCTGATGAACCACGAGGCTCGAGTGTAAAAACCCCAAACCCAGGGAAAAAAGTTAAGGAAAATGCTGCTAAAACGAGGCCAATTGTGCAAAAAAACCTGAAACAAGCAAAAAACAACCCAAAACCTCCCATCAAAACTACTTACATTTTTGTGCGCTATGTGTGCGTCTGCGTCTGTATGTGTGTGTATTTATATTTTATTTACATCTTATGCATTATTTTTTAATGTTTAATTCTTATTATAAGCATTTATAGCAGTGGAGGGGAAGGGGGGTGAGCCTACTTTGCGGAATTCAGCCGTCGCTGGGATCTCGGTCCCAATTAACCGCAGAAAGCGAGAGATTCCTGTAACTCTTCGAGAATGAATGTGAAAATGTGTACTATGTTTTTCACATGATGTGTTCAATGCGAACTACAGAACTGTACGCACAATCCTTTTATCAAGCCGAAAAAAAAAATTTCCTTAAATTGAGAAAAATAGCTTTTGAACATAATAACACGTGATCTAATTGCCTACAATGAAATGGATCCAGTTCAGGTTTGTCTCCTGATAATCGGATAATGTGTCTGGAGACAGTTTCCCCTCGAGGGGGTGTGATTTCAGCTTGTGAGACCGGCCGGTGTCCCACATGTCTGTCTGAGCCCTATGTAGGGGGTGTGCGTGGACGGGGTTCACGCCCTACCCAGTGCACTCGAGTTCGGAATGAGCTCGTGGTTGGGAATGGCTTGGTGTTCTTTTCTTTTCTTTTTTTTTTTTTTCTTGTTCAAGACTAAAACTGTGTCCGGTCCCTTTAAGCCGGCACAGAAACCGATCTGACGTTCAGCGGGAGACTGCAAGGAAGAAAAAAACCCCCCATAAAAAGCAGCAGCGAGAAGAGCAGCACAAATTCTTTCTTTTTTTCGGACATTTTGTGGATTTTGAGAACATAAAGTGGATCATTGTTGGCCCGGATCGGGTTTGTGAACACGGTTGTGTGGGGATGAGGGGATGAAATAGTGGATACAAAGGACGAAAAGAGGAAGAGAAACGAAGAGAGAGAGAGAGAGAGAGCGAGGAGAAAGAAGAAAGGATCACTTACACACACACACACACACACACACACACGATGAGGACCAGGCTATAGGCGGACCAAGAAACCAACCAGGACCCTTCTCTATCTGCATGTGGATTATTGTTATTGTTATTTTTAAAATCCAAAACAAACAAACAAAACCAAACAAACAAACAAGCCCCCACTGGATGTAAACACACACACACCCTCACATCTTATACACAAGGTAAGAAACATGTATTCATAATTATTTACCCAATATTTTGCTAATTATTTTTTTCCTCCCTGGACAAGTTCTCAATTTGCTCACGCTAGCTGAGCTACTCTCTCTCTCTCTCTCTCTCTCTCTCTCTTTTTCTATGATATCCTGATCGACTTTGCCTAAGTTTCCTCACACACCAATGTCCCTTTTCTTGAGTAAATGTTTCGATACTGGTTTTACGACCTGATTCCTGAAGCTATTTCTCGTTGAGTGGAGGAAAAGCGGCTAAGTTAGCCACACTTGGCTAACACCATGAAGCTTAGCAACGTTAGCAACAAGACCTCCAAGTAAACAAATGTGTGGAAAATGTTGTTATAACAAAGAAATTAATAACAGCAGAATGAATATAAACGGTCTAATTAGTTGTTATTAATGTTACAAATGTCCATATTTGCCTATTAATGAGAACTTTTGAATGTTTGTGATGTACTGGGTTGATGTGCTTTAGCTTAGCATGAAATCTTACTTGTAGAAAATAAATAAATATACTGTATATGTGTGTTGAGATTGCATTAAAAGATTAAACTGCATGTTAGGTGTTGGTGGTAGTTGCTGAGACTTGTACAATTTTGTGAGTAGAGTATTAATGTTTTATCCAGAGTAATATAGGTTCTATACAGTATTGTTCTAATTGTTGTTGATATACAGTATTGGGATTTACAGGGTTGTAAAGGTAGGTTATATAAATCTCCATATTCCTGTGTAATTCCTTTTTTTTTTTCAACTTAGTGTTTTCAGAGGTTAAGTCAGCACCTCAGCCGTCCTATAGTGCAGGAACAGTGTGTGTCATTGTGTTAAAGGCATCACTCAGCTGGTGGTTGTCCTCCTGTACCCTGTTTTCCAGGACCATTTGGGTTCCTCTTCCAGAACTCCCCTAATCCAGAGTCCTGTGCCCCAGTTAGAAGTGTGGATATGATGGACAAACAGCTCCACTGTGAGTCAGGAGGAAACTCTGTCCTGTATTCAGTTTCAGCCCAGCCCAATCATTACACAGTGAAAGATGCAATAGGTTGTTGTTGTTGTTGTTTTGTTAAGGAAGCCTGGGGAGTGAGTGTAATGTCTTTAAAATGATGACTGCATCTGTTGTTGGTGATGCAAAAGTGTTTACAGTTGCTAAGGAAACTGATTTCTGGGCCTGAATGGTCAGGACTTCTGTCAGTTAGACACTGTAGATCTAAGGGGCGGGGCTTCAGGAAAATAGATGGGATTATGAAGGAGTCTAATTGACCTACTTGGGGATGGGGGATGGGGGGATGGGGGGGGGGGTTGGATCTTGCATAATGTGAGTTGAAGAGAAACCTCCAACTTGAAACATTTATTTGGTTTCCATTGGATTTCATTTGCTGAACCACTTTTGTCCTTTATTATGGTTTCGGTGAGGCTGGAGCCTATTTCGACCGACTCTGGGGGAAGATAGGGTACACTTTGAACAACCTGCCTATCCACCCCACACACACGCACACACACCTTGGACGTCTAATTTGTAATAGCCAGTTATACTAGTGTGCATGTTTTTGGTCTGTGAGAGGAAACCAGGTACTCGGAAGACACCCATGCAAGTACGGTTAAAAACCATGCAGACTCCACAAACAAATACCCTCGCTGAGCCTGGGACTTGAACCCAACGCCATCTTCCTGTGAGGCGGATGTGCTAAAGTCATTCTGTAATATATTTTCCGGTAAATTAGTTGGCGTGTGCTGTGTTGGCGGTTTTTCGTGAGAAGTTATTGGACGAGGGAGGTGTGTTGTGCTGGTGCTGTTAAACTGACCTGGGATAAAGAATTGATTTCGGGGCTGTGCTGTGAATTCTAACCATCAGACATGCCTGAGATGCTGGTCCCATCTTCAAGTTCCCAGAATGCAGTGCAGATATGCAGCTACATGATGCCTCTGTGCTGTTCTGTATAGTTTTATCTTGGTGAGGACACTGATGGTGTCATTCCGTCATGGTCTGTTTCATTCTGTTTCTTTCTGTAACTGTCTTCTGTTTGTCTCTCAGTTTGATTCTGTCTTGTATTCTATTAAATTCTGTGTCTCTCATTCTATCTTTCTAACTTTCATCCTTTATGTCTCTTTTTATTCTGTCTCTTTCTGTCTGTCCTTTAAGTAGCTACCGGCAGTGACACATGATACATTCAGGAATTGTGACAGCTAAGCCTGACGGCTGAAAATAGTAAAACTTCAACCTGCAAATGCAGCCATTGTAACCAAATAATGTTGAATAAATTTAATTGTGTTAAAAGTTAATTTCGTTACTGTTCCAGCGGTACCAAATTAAGCCGTGTTCGTAGAAAAATGACATTTCAATTTTAGACCGAGTTTATGTTGATTTTTCACCAACCTTGATTAGAACGCCTTCATTTTGATGAGATCACAAGTGTATTGCAACCCAGTTGCAGGGTATTGTCCATGAAATCGGGTCACGTGCCATGAGGATCTGACAAACATGGTGTAAACCATTACCATATCCAGCAGTGAATCTCCAGCTTTCCGTACATACCCGGCTTGTGAGGAGTATATTCCGCTGTTTTTTCCTCGAAAACTTCATGTTTATAAATATCCCCAAGAAGATTTCCAGTTCTTTAAAAATTGGTAGAATATAACCTGGTGGTGTAGTGGTTAGGGTGCTGGGCTCATGATTGGGAGGTTATGGGTTCGAATACCAGTTAGACCTCCACTGTGCTGAGACCCCTGGGCAAGGTCTTAACCACATGTGTGCCTCTGTTCACCCAGCAGTATAAATGGGTACCAGTAAAAATGTACTGGGAAGGTAACCTGCGATGGATTAGCGTCCCATCCAGGACGAGTTGAGCTCCTGGTCGCTTCACGCTACGGAAACCGGGGATAAACACCGGCCTGATAAGCCACTAGGCTCGGGTGTAAAAAACCCCAAACCCAGGGAAAAAAGTTAAGGAAAATGCCGCCAAAACAAACATGAAATTTGACTCGAAACTCAAGAACAAATGAGCGCGACGCGCCAGGCAATCAATTGCGAGTCCCCCTCAAAAAAAGTGGTATTGACCATCACATGACAAGATGGCCGTCACCATGATGGATGCTTCTGAGCAGGACACCGTAATTTCTGATCTATTTATTGCATACCTGGGTGAGTAATATATATTTCTATAATCGGAATATAACCTTTATTGTGCATGGTTTCACCACCCCTCGAAACAGATCTGTAGTGATAAATGGAGTTTCAATAGAAAGTCTTTGTCCTGTCCTTTTGTTATTTGCTCTACCAAAAAGTATTGAGCACTCTCTTACGGAAGGATCTACTCAGAAAATCCTCTCTCTCTCTCATATATATATATATATATATATGTGTACGTATACGTCACTAATGGTTTGAATGTCCAGGTCCGACTTTTGGATAGAGCTTCTATTTTTACAGAATTGCGGGCGATTCTGCATGCACTTGATATTGTGTCTTGTTATGATGGAAAAGATTTTATTTTCTCAGATTCTTTGTCTAGCTTAACTGCCTTACAGGGTAATGATTTTGATAACCCTACTCTTTTAAAGATTTTACAAAGATGCCATGATCTCATTGAGGGTGGAAAAAATACAGATGCTCACCAACTTACATTTTTAATTGGTTCCGGATGGCCGAACGTAAGTTGAAAGTGAACGCAAGTTGTTACAGTGGCGTATGACATGTGACGTATAACGCTCATACTGTACCCATTACCATATCTCATAAAACACCCCTAAATCAATTATTATAAACATAACATTGTAAAATAATATCAGCATTAATTTCAAATAAATTAAATTCAAGCAAAATAATTTCAAATAGATACATTTTAATCAAATACAGTATCAAATATAACCTTTAACATTCTCTATGATGCGATCTTTCTGCTTGTAAATGGTTCTGATGGTCAATGGATGGTCACTTTACATGAAGCTGAGCGAGTCACATTACATGAAGCTGACTCGACTCCTTTTACATGAAGCTTAAAACAGCCAATGAATGCTTACAATATGTGAGGTGCTCAAAACCGAAAGTAGTGCACTTGCGAACGTAGTGTACTTGCTGTGGGTTATACGGACTTCCGGTCTTTCAAGTGAGCAAGGGTGCTGTTGAACTCGTTCAGAACTCAGCCTGCACTGATGTGAATCACCAGCAGAGCGGAGAGTTCTCTTTCTTTTCTGGATTCGGGTTTTCATTAATTTTGCAACTCTCTTTGCTGAACTGAGTATGCATGGTAGATTGCGCCGATCCGAGCAGATAGTTAATTCATCTCTGTGTATGAGACTTGCACCCATGCTAGTAGGCTTACACTTCTGACCAACCATATTTGCTTAGGGTTCAAAAGTCTGCAAAACAGTTAAATACAAAGATCACAGAGATGACGTCTTAACACAAGGGTAACACGCTATATAACCGATATATAATATAAAAAACTGAACTGGGAAGAAGGAGGGGCACGTTCAGTCTGTCGTTTGGAAGCAATGGACGCAGTGTCATTGCGTCATTACGTCAGCGTATTACGTAGGTACGTCTAAACTCAAAATGTGACTTTTTTTTTTTCAAAAAACAAAACAAAAGCGGATGAACGTAAGTCGGGGAGCGTCTGTGTAGTGTTTGCTTGGTGCCCCAGTCGCGTTGGCATCAAAGGTAATGAAAAGTCTGATAAACTAGCGAAGGAAGCTCTTAATCATCGTGTTTCTGAGAACAGGGTCCCCTTGAAGTACTGAATACTGAAGTAAAGTGTCGTGTAAGAATTTTGGTTTTAGTCAGTGGTAGAGCCAGTGAGATGAAGAGACTAATGATAAACTTCATCTCATGAAGCCCAGTTTAAAAAGTTTATATCCTTTCAAGTAGAACTAGAAGAGAAGTAGTGTTGGCCAGGACTCGTATTACACCTACATTACACACAGCTATTTATTGAAAGGGAAGTCTGCGCCTGTGTGTAACACTTGTTCAGTCCCCCTGACCGTCAAGCACATTTTAATAGGTAGCAGAGATTTTGCAGAGACTTGGTACCAGCATTTTAACGTGAACAACCTGTACGATCTTTTTACTAAATTTAATGCTTCAGTAATCCTGCAGTTTTTAAGATATTGAAATGTTTTATGAATTTTGAATTTGTGGTATAGTTTGCATGAATTCTATTGCTAGAGTTCTGCAATTCCGCCGAAATAACAGACTTTGTTGGTTGGAAATGTATAGGAATGCACATCCTTAGCCAGACTCGTTTTTATTAATATTACCTTTTCATCTTTCGATTGGGTTTTATGCAAAAATTGATTGTTCAAAGAAAATGATTTGGTTTACCTTAGCTTCATTAATCATTTGCGATTTGAAATTGAACTCTTAGTTATTGTACTTAATATAAAATAACCATGTTTGGCACAATATAATACACTATGTGTTGAAAGTGCCGTTAAACTTTATTCATTCATTCATTCCTTTGTACGTACGTATACGTCAGTCAGGGGGGGGGGGGGTGATCCTACTTCGCGGAAATCGGTGGTCGCAAGGGGACTTGGTCCCAATTAACCATGGAAAGTGATGGATCCTTGTATTACTTATTACAATACTCTGAATTTTCCAAAATGATTATGTATTAGACATTTCCAACATTTTGCCATTGAACTTGTTTGACCTCCTTCACAGCTAAAACCGTGGTAGATGCCTACAGCTGATGGTCCAATGGATTAAGCAGGTCATTATACCTTAAAAACAAAGGTTTCAGGCTGTTGGCTCGGTTGGTTGAAGTTCAGTAGATTTTCTGCATTTTTGTCTAATGTCACTTGTCTGACTCCCTTTAAACCCCAAACCATGGTAGATACCTAAAACTGATGGTCCAGTGAGTTCATCAGATATTTGTCCCTGGAAACAAAAGTATCAAGGTGTTGGCTTTGTTTGTTCAATTTGAATGAATTTTCAAAGTTGGGTCATTTTGGGTCGTTTTCTCTGTGGTGTAAATTTCTTTTGAAAATAGGGGCGTCTAAAAATGCCAGCTTTGCCAATTTGGTGCTACCATAATTAGAAAATTCCATCCTTCTTTCATTCTGTCTGTTTTTAATTCCGTCCCGCTTTCATTCTGTGTCACTGTCTGTTTTTAATTTCATCCCTCTTTCACTCTGTCTCTGTCTTTTTTTAATTACGTCCCTCTTTCACTCTGTGTCTCTGTCTGTTTTTAATTACGTCCCTCTTTGACTCTGTGTCTCTGTCTGTTTTTAATTACGTCCCTCTTTGACTCTGTGTCTCTGTCTGTTTTTAATTACGTCCCTCTTTCACTCTGTGTGTTTTTAATTACGTCCCTCTTTCACTCTGTGTCTCTGTCTGTTTTTAATTACGTCCCTCTTTCACTCTGTGTCTCTGTCTGTTTTTAATTACGTCCCTCTTTCACTCTGTGTCTCTGTCTGTTTTTAATTACGTCCCTCTTTCACTCTGTGTCTCTGTCTGTTTTTAATTACGTCCCTCTTTCACTCTGTGTCTCTGTCTGTTTTTAATTACGTCCCTCTTTCACTCTGTGTCTTGGTCTGTTTTTAATTACGTCCCTCTTTCACTCTGTGTCTTGGTCTGTTTTTAATTCTGTCTGTCTTTCATTCCGTCCCTCTTTCATTCTCTCTATTTTTAATTCCGTCCCTCTTTCATTCTGTTTTTAATTCCGTCCCTCTTTCATTCTGTGTCTGTCTGTTTTTAATTCCGTCCCTCTTTCATTCTGTGTCTGTCTGTTTTTAATTCCGTCCCTCTTTCATTCTGTCTGTCTGTTTTTAATTCCGTCCCTTTCATTCTCTCTCTTGTTCGTTCTTCTTTTACTTTCGGCTTTCCACCTTTTTTCTCAGGTGTCATTTGATTCGCACGTTAGATTTGACATCTGCTAATATCTTAAGTCCTCTCCGCCCACACCTAAACTTGTGTTGTTAAAAAAAAAAAAAATATATATATATATATATATATATATAAAATCATCATCATCATCATATCTCATTATCTGGAGTTGATGCTTAAGCCTAGAATTTCTGACCTGTGAATAGTGGAATCAAACAATTACACCTTGATAAAACTAGGACTTGGTGTTTCTCCAACCCTGAGTTCAACATTTGCAGGGTTAACTGGCAACCGCTTGAAATTAGTCGGAAAACATGATGCAGGAAATCGGTCATTCGATCAATTGGTTATTAAAGTGCTGCTGCATCACTCTGAGGTGGATATGATGCAAGAGTGAGATGTAAGGGGTGCTGGTAGCAGAGCAGCATTGTGGGTTATGTAGGAAATGAACCTACAAACTTCAGATCACCAAATCTTTCAGGGTGTCATACCGACTTGTTAAAAAAAAAAAAAAAAGCCCAGGGAAGGTTAGACTGATTGGATTAAATGACGAGGCTGAATTTTTGAAGGGTTCCTCTGCTTTTTGAGTGCCTGCATGCTGTTCGGTCACTTGATTGTATTTCCGCTGCCAAAAAAAAACCAACACCAGAAGAATATAAATCAAAGATGTGCTATTTGCATGATTCAGCATTGATGCGTGTTTAGTGCAGCTGGATTTCCCAACACACTGCCGGACTTTCTATCGGATCCTGCACGTCGCTTCTGACCGAAACATTAATTGAAGGTGTTAATTAAGTTCCCATGTGAAGGCAGACATGACATCATTCTTTCATTCGGAATTCTTCCTAGAGTAATAATTCCCAGACTGTTAAGGGGCAGGAATGTGAGAGACGAGGCAGATGTTATTGAAGTATTCATGCAGAATGAGACGCAAGTCGGTGCCATGTCACGTCCGAGGTTGTTTTTTTTTTTCTTTCCCCTTTCCGTGCTGAGTAATTTTTTGGAGTCCTTGGTTGCCAGGTTGTCTATTATTAAAGCATCAATACTGTAAGGGTTCTCGTAAGCAATATTATCTTAAAGATTCCACAAGGCTGCATTGTGTGCTCACTGTCCAGCTGCTTCTGTATTCCAGGGACACACTTCTACAGCCTGGCCTCACCTGCTCTCACCTCAGGTGAACCGGCTACGAGAGAACTCGACAAAAGTGTTCAGAACTGTTGGACGCTCTCTGTCCTTGTTCGTTTGATTGATGAGCAGATGTGATCCTGATGTGGATGAAGCTCGTGTTAGTGTATGTATTGTATTGACTCCAACTCAGGTTGCTGACTGGGCCATATTTTTTTTCCGCTGCTTTTGCAGACATGAGCACAAAGTTACCCCCGCCCCACCCCGCCCCTCATTCCCCAAGGCAGAATGTGAAGGTTAGCGGAGATCGTCACTGAGCAACTGGAATATCTGCTGCATTTGCAAACTGTGTTCATCCCAACATCACCTTTAACACCAGCGCAAACATCATATCTACTGTATTATTATTATTATTACATTATAATTCTCTGTGAGAACTGATGCTCTCTCTGTGAGAACTCTCTGTGAAAGTTAATATCTGGTCAGGGAGGAGGCCTTTGTCTGTTTCATGCCTATTCTCTATCGTTTCTCTTTCTCTCTCTGTGCGTTTCTTTGACTGTCTGTCTGTGACTGTCTCGCTCTCTTCAACTTCGTTGGTGCCATTCTTAGACTGTTGGTTCCTTTTTCACCTGTCTCCTGTATTTTTTTTGTCTGTATTGCTGTCTGTCTGCCTGTTTCAGTGTGTCTAACTGTCTTTACCTGTCTGTCTCTTTGTATGTCTGTCTTCCTGAACTTTTTTTGTTTGTTTGTCTGTCTCTGTCAGTTCCTCTTTCTTTCTGTGCTTAGATTTCTATTTGTCTTGCCTTGTCAATCTCTCTGTATCTGTACCTGTCTCGTTCTGTATGCTTCTCTCCGGCTGTCTGTCTTTTGTGATTGTCTGCCTGTCTCCCGCTGTTTTTCTTTGTCTGTCTGCCTGTTTCTTAAGGCCCATGTGTCTTGCTTTGTCTTTTTCTGTTTGTTTCTTTTTCTTTAGCATTTTAACCCCCTCCTCCCCATTAATGGGATACATTTTTGGATGGTGTTTCTTTTTATTAAAAGCAAAAATGTGAGATCTGCATGTGTAATTTTCCCGCGATTGTAATAGCCATGTTTGTAATTTTCTCGCCGCAGTCTGATGTGATCACTGTGATCGTGTCGATGAGTCAGAATAAGGAGGAGCTCAAAGGGTAACACAAGAAAGTTTCCAACTCAACTGAATAAATGTGACGATGACTCAAGCTTCTGTGGTAATACACAAACTAGGTACAGATGCTCCCCAGATTACCAACGAATCAGGTTCCGGACGGCCCTTCGTTAGATGAATTTGTTTGCAAGTCGTCACAGGACATTCTTTAGAGGGGAACGTATGTTTAGAGTTTGTATAATAACCTATACGAGTTTGTACTGTATACAATCTCTCTCTCTCTCTCTACATAATCATCTGTACATTATCAATATCATTATGTCCTGTACTTAAACCCCTGGTTCCTCTCAAGCACAGCACAACACAGTGGAGCTGATTAGATTTAGAGTTTCACTCCTATCCAGTTCATTATAATACTGGAGTTGATTTGTTCCTTCTTTTGAAAGTTTTGGCACACGTTCAGAAATGTATCGTTCTGCTTGGTGTACAGCATGTGTCAGCCACACACCTTTGCCTGAGCCTGATATCAAGTGTACCTCAGGATAATGTTTAATCATATTTAATTCTTATATCTTTCTGTAGATTTTATTCCATTTCTATTTCTACTTGTTCTTCAATTTAATTTCAAGGGGCAGTGGTGGTCTAGTGGTATAGGGCGCTGAATTGCTGATCTAAAGGTTGGGGGTTCGAGTCCCACTCTCCACAAGGTTGTCACTCCCCCCCAGTGCAGCTAACTGGGTTATCAAAGGCGGGCCATGTCTGTCACTGTCTATGGTGAGAGGCATGTAAAAGAACCATTGCTGACTTTCGTAAAGAGTAGCTGCAAAGTCGTCAGCGTGTTTCTGTCCCTTGCTAAAAAGGGTTGTGACAGGAAGGGCATACGACATAAAAAGCTCTGCCAAATCTAACGTGTGAATCAGATAATTCGCTGTGGCGACTCCCGAGTCAAAGGGAAAAAGCCGAAAGGATGACAGACAGACTTCAATTTCATTTTACTTTTGACCTCGGACAGCCCTGTTCGTATCTCCGGTTGTTCGTAAATTGGAGAGCGTCTTTATATACTAGTCATGTGATCTAGTCTATATGATTATTACATAAATAAGATAGTGATTACAAATGAGCATAACATAAAAAGATCCATCAGATTTGACATCTCACTTCTCATGGGATTGAAATTGAGGTGTGTGTGTGGGAAGGAGATGTGAGTATTCTGTGGTAAGTGTGTGAATGTCAAGTCCAATCTTATTAGATCTCTATTCCGTGTGTGTGTGTGTGTGTGTGTGTGTGTGTGTGTGTGTGTGAGAGAGAGAGAGAGTTCCTCTTGGCAAGTCTTCCTGCTTTGGTGTGACCCAGACAAAATGGTTAATTACTCTGAAAGGTCAGAGGAAGCGCTTAGAGTAATCACCTGCTGGCTGATGGCAGGGTTCTGTAATTTTTTTTTTTTTTTTGAGTTTGTGTTGAGTTTGATGAAGGTCAGTTGAACCGCATGACTGCTGACGCTGTTGGGATTCTGCTCGTTGTCCTTTGCTGCTGTTCAGGGTTTGTGTGCACGCATATCTTTTGAGTAATTTTTTTCTTTGTTTGCTCTAGTTCTTTCACCTAATGTGTATGTGTAATGACACTTTAGAGAAGTGGGAGTTGTTATTTCTGGTTCTGTACACTGGTGGAAATCTATTCTTAGATTAGGTTCATCTTTATTGTCATTACTCATGTGATAAGTACAGGCTAATGAAATTCGGTTTAGCATCTAATCAGCAGTGCAGAGAGCAACAAGTGCTTTTTATATATGTATGTACACGCTGAACCGTGAATGGTCAAGGGACGTGTGTGTATGTATATGTATGCGTTTTTTTTTTTTTTTAAATATATACACACACACACACACACACACCGGGATGCCTCACTACTTCGTGCTACAATTCATGCGGCTTCAGTGCATCCTGGATATTTTTTTTTTTTTTTTTTTGAAATATTCATCAAATTAAAAAATAAGAAAATTAAGGAAAAATAAGAGAAAAAGTTAAGGAAAATGCTGTAAAACAAGGCCAATTATGCAAAACAAAAAAACAACCAAAAACCATCCATTAAAACTGCTTAGTTTTTTGTGAGGTGCGCATCTCTGTATTTGTGTACAGTATTTATATTTTATTTACATCTTATGCATTATTTTTTTAATGTATGTTATTCAATGCTGTACATGCTTATATGTATTTATTGATATTATGTACACATATACATGTTCGTATACATTGGTTGGGTGGGTTGGGGGTTGATCCTCCTTCACAAAATTCGATGGTCGTGGAAGAATCTCGGTCCCAATCCTATTCTGCAGATTACAAGCTGCAAGTACTGAAATATGCAGCAGAAAATAGTGATCGAGAAACTTGTGAGGGACTGGAGAAAAGCCAAGATTATTATTATTATTGCAATAAAGAAAACAAAAGTTAATCGTACACTAAAAGCTAGATGGCCACAGCTAGAGGAACAAGCTCGCATATGGGGGTTTGAGCAATGTGCTGAAGGGAGAGGCTGTCATTTATGACCGTGTCTAGCAGATGTCTGTTATGAGTTTACTGTATGTCTGGCAGTCCGATTCATCAGATGGCAATTCTACCAGGAAAGCAAGGAAGGCACTGTCGTTGGAGACAAAGATGAAAGTGATAAAGTAATACACGTGGAAGTAATACAAGGCTAATCGACCCGGAAAAGCCATTTCCCCAGAAGAGCTCATAAGTAGAAAATTTGCTCGTTGGATGGAGCAGATTTTTGGTGGAATTGAAGCACCTATTATGGAAAATGCGTTATTAGGGACACCTCGTAAGTTACGGTACCACTGTGCGTGTGCATGCATGCGTGTGTGTGTGTGTGTATATGTAATATATGTGTGTGTGTGTGTGTGTGTGTGTGTGTGTGTGTGTGTGTGTGTATATATATATATATATATATATATATACCAAAGAGAAAAAGATGCAGAGGATAGGGTGAAATGGAGGCAGATGATTCGCTGTGGCGACCCCTAAAGGGAAAAGCCAAAAGGACAAGAAGGTATGTGTATGTATGTATGTACAAGTTATGTGAGCACTTCTGGGTAGTAAGGGTGAGAATAAATTTACATTAGTTTACCGAGGAGCAGTATACAGATGTTGTTCACGATATAATTAACCTTTATTCACCAAAGATGAGGCGAAGATCACTGAAGATTTAGAAGGGACAGAGATGGGGCAGGTGACACTGTTGAGCTCTGGGGTCAAGTTGTAGCTAAAGGTGTGTTTTTATTCAGAATTTTAGTCCTTAAGATGCTGTATTTCCTATGACGGGCTCAAAAATAGGGTCGGTATGTCAACTTTTTTCTATTCTTTTTTTTCTGGCAAGTGTATTGTATGTTATACCCCAAATACCATGAATCAATTTGATCTAGAAGTGCCCAAGAACATTAATTGTTCTGTGTTTGTAAATGTGAACAATAAGTTGGTCTTTAGTCAAACTCTTGAGTAAAGATTTATATACAAGGAAACATCATTCCAATTTAAATCCTCTTAAATAAACACCACATGCTACCAGCACGTGGAAGTGGTATCTTGTAAAATAATGCCTCAAAGCTCCAGCCAGCTCCTTCTGCTCCGCTCACTCTTGTAGAATCTTGTCAGTGCAGACCTTGACTTGCTTCACCTGGCACTATGTTGTACAGATCAGTCTGTACTTCCTTAAGCTGGCTGTAGTCTACGTTACTGAGCACCTGTGCCTGGAATTCTATGATATTATCCATTAAAATCAGCCTGACTTCAATTCGCAACCCAAACCAGACCACTTTTTCCCAATAAAGGGAGACTACATGGGTAAAAGTCACAAACAAAATAGTCAGTAGTATCTGGCAGACGCCTCAATGCATGAAGTTCAATCCACCATGAAACTTGACGGTGGGTTGACGTATGCCCCCACACATGGCAAAAAAAAAAAAAAATGGCGGCAAAACTTTGCCGGGTCGGTTGAATTAGGGGAAACACATTTTTTTTTTTTTTTTTTTTTTTTTTTTTTTTTTTTTTTTTTTAAACGCCTTAGTATATACACTACACATAAACATAACATAATATTCCTCCATAACATAATTGCATAAGGTCATTAAGGTCATTTATTTTCGTATCTAAGATGACAACGCTTTATATACTGTATGAAAACACAAAATAAAAATGTGATTATGGATTATTTGTCTTAAATTCTGTGATCATGACGCTGCCTCTTTAAAGTAATTTGTGGTAAACTGTGATTATTTGTTTGGGGAAGCGGCAGTGTACAGCTTGCTCGAGTGTTCGGTGGTCAGGTCGGGGGAGTTAATGAGCCGACTCGAGTAATTTAATTGTAATTTAAAGAGGATTGTGTCATCTGCGCAGATATTAAAATATCATTAAAATTTTAGTTCCGGATGATTAAGTCATTTGAGATATTTTAATATTCGGAAATGTTGCAAGGAGTGAAAAATCACCATTGTATGTAGCTAGGCAACAAGAAACCGAAAGAGTGAATATTTTATAGAATGAATCTGTGTGACGAATTTAAATTTGGAGTTAAAGGCTCGAACGTTTGAGTGTAAATCGGTTCCGTGAAACGTTCTATTGATGTTCCTGAGAGCTGTTTCCAATCCATTTTTATTTATAAAGCACTTTAAAACAGCATCAGTCAATACAAGTGCTCTGTAGGAGTAAAACATAAAAACAATCAAATACATATAAAACGTAATAAATTAATATTGAGAACTTGCGGAACACAAACGTATTCTGACCTCAGTGTCAAATAAAGGTCATTAAATCATAGAGGCATGTTTAGTGTGTTTACACGCCGCTGGTGTGCGAGTGGTTACTATGGAAATGGTAACATAGGAGTTTGTTTGTATAAATCTGTGTTTTGTAGGTGAATAAATAAATTGAATTTGTTTTAGAATCGTAAAGGTGCGTGTGTTTGACTGCGAGTAAACATGATGTGGGGTGAGGTTACTGATGGTTATTTTTCCACTGGGGTAAAGTGAGTGCACGCAGTGTGATGAGCTAATAAGCGTACACCTTTCACTCGCCGCATGTTCACTGAAACGTTTAAACCTTCCTCAGGCTTAAGTGCCTGTAATTAAAGCTTTAATGGCTGTGAGTAAAGTCCATGATAAAGTACAGGACTTTAAAAAGCCAGCCCCCTCGCCACTCGTTTTCTTACTGTAGTGCGTTGTAAGCATTACAGAAATATTTAAGTGGTCCAAGATGTTAATTCAGCATAATTGACTTTCACCTACTCTTTTTTTTTTTTTTTTTTTTTTTTTTTTTTTTTTATAACCAAGCCACATTGCGTCAGCCGTTCTTCACCACAGCAAATTGAAACTGAGAAACTAAGGTTAAAGGGCACATCATTCACAGCTACAGCTTTCACTGAGGGAGGAAAAAAAAGAACACTATGTGAGAGAACGTGTACGATGCGGTGATGTTTCAGCCTGACCTCTCGCAGGCCCCTACAGCTGCCGCCTTGCTGACACTTCCAGGAAACTGGAGGCCCGCCAGGGAAAAGACAAAAATAAAAAAAATAAAAATTGTGAAAGACTGAAATGACGTGCTAGTCTGGTGTTGAGCATCAGACGGGTGTGTATGTGTGTGCACGGTGTGAAGTTATTCAGTTTGTTGTGATACGAGTTGTCATGGCAATGTGGTGAAAAAAAATAGACCAGATATTATTTCACCTGCTGTAGAAGACCATGAGATCATAGTTTTGGTCAAAGTCTCAAATCAAATTCAACTTCTTTTTTATTATGATAAATCTACACTATACTTCATGCAGGTTCCACTGCTTTGTTTTAGTTGTATTTATTTCCTTTTAATTCTGTTATAGGATTTTATAGTAAAATTTGTTTTTTGAAAGGAAACTCGATACCTTTTTACTTACTATCTTACCAACCTTAAGGACACTGACTGACTGATTTAGTTATTGAATTATTGGCTGATTGGCCAAATTGCTTCCTGACTGACTGACTGACTGACAACTGATGGCTAACTGACATGTGCTGAATCATTGAGTGTTCAAATTGCTGACTGACTGAAATAATTTTTGCAATAATTACTCACTGAATTAATAACTGAACAAGTTATTGACTAACTGAAATACTGCATTACTGATTGATTAAATTGTTGACTGACTGAATAAATTACCTACTGAGCAAATTGTTGACTGAAATGCTGAATTACTGGTAGACTAAATTGTTTGATTGCATTACTGACCAAAAAAGTGATCAACTAAATTGTTGACTGACTGTGATGGACTGAATAACTGCACGACTGACTGAATTATAGATTGACTGATGGCCTAAACCGTTGGCTGACGGAGGGACGGACTGAATTACTGACTGACCGATTGACTGATAGACTAAATTGAAACTGAAATAAAAAATATTGATTGACCTATTTACTGATTGATTGGCTGACTGAACTAACTGATGCTCTTTATAAAGTTGAAAGTGTTGTATTTCATTTTAACAATATGATATGATTTATCCTTTAAAAGTTGTTTTTGTTTGTGACTCACTGACTGCATGCTCTTTGACTTATGAATGACTTGATTTTGTGTAGGAATAGAAGATATTGAAATGGAAAATGATCTCGTACTGTGTTCTTAACTGTTCGTTAGCGTCAAACTTTCATCTTCAGCAGAACGACAGCTGTTTACGATCATTGTCCGTCATCGAAAAGGCTTGCGTGCAAAACAGAAAACTGTACACGCTGTGCACTTTGACTTTTCATTTTTATCCATGGCACACGCGACGGCGACCAAGAGGGAAGAAATGACTGTGGCGTCTCGTTGCTCTGGCTGACTTTTACCCTGATATTATGAGGGAAATTCAAACCGTTTGCTTTTGCAGGTTTTTTGAGGACACACTGGGATGATTTTCCATTCCTTCTTTTTTTCTTCGGTCCACTTTTATTTACTCGGCATTTATCCAATGCGTTGTGTACTCTGTGGTTAAGCTGCATGATGTCAGTCATAGTGCACAGGCTATGAGAAAGTGTTGCGAAAGGACAGGAATTATAATTCCTTATGTTGTGCTATCATTTCCTTAGTAACAGCGCAGCCACAGGGACTTATGTAGATGCTGGATGTAAATTGAGGAATTAGGTGGTGTGTACTGGAAGATGTTTGTTTGATGCTTAAGGATAAAAGTATGTAGTGTCAGAGGTAAAGCCAGGCCATCTGACACCAGTGACTCCTTCTATAACCATCGGGTAAAGATGCAACGGTTTCCTATTCTGTTGCTGTATCGAGAAAGAAAGGGGCTAAGTTGAATTCAGGGGCGTTTCCCTTTAATGTAAGTATCGTTCATTCAGAAGTGGAAAAAAACAACGAAAACATCAACGATTATTTTCACAACTGCTTGTATTTCATAATTTCTTATTTATTTATTTCATGAAGTGATTTTAAATATAATTTGTCAATGTTGTTTAAATTCAGATACATCATTGTTGCAATACATAGTAAATAAAAAACAATTTTAGAAATGAGCAGTGTGGCGTCAGTATCGAGTGGAACGACCTCGATTGTTGATATCGCTGATGTTATACAGGTCGCATGATAAGCCCCAAATGTATTTCTGCCATTTGTCTCTGATACTACAGGGAGGAGTCAAAACAAACAAAGTGAAATTTGAAAAAAATGATTCCAAGCCAGTCAGTGATTTTCATTGCTTTTGGTTTCCACGTTCCTGTCAGTGGTCGGAATACACTGATGTTCAGATTTGCATTGAGCATGCATGTCCTGCCCAGTTTCTGTAGCGATTGGCTTCACCTGTGAGAACAAACAGCTTTCACTAAAAAAATTTTCAGTGGGATCTTCCCATCGGATTCTTTTTACATCTTTAATTTCATCATCGTCGTCATCTTCCGCTTATTTCGGGGTCGGGTCACGGGGTAGCAGCCTAAGCAATGAAGTCCAGACATCCCTGTCCCCAACCACTTCCTCCAGCTCTTTTGGGGGGACATCGATGCATTCCCAGATAAGCCGAGAGACAGAGTCCCTCTAGCGTGTTTGAGGTCGACTCTGGGGTCTCTTCCCGGTTGGATATGCCCGAAATACCACGGCAAACTGTGACCCATGACGTCTTTTCGGGCTGGGCCCAGCCGAGCTCCATGAGCAGAAGCCCAACCACCAGGTGCTCTCCTTTTGAGCCCTGTACCGACCTCACTCATGAGGGGGGACCCCGGTGTGACCCATGTCCAGGCAGGGAAACTGTGTGTCCTTGTTTTCTGTTTACGTGTCATAGAGGTCTTCTGATCTGTGCGTCGTCTGGACCTTCACTTATGACCAGTTTGCCTTGGGTGACATTACCAGGGGCATAATGCCCCTGACAACATAACTCCTCGGCTCATTAGGACACGCAAACCCCTCCACCATGATAAAATGGTGATTCAAGCAAATCCACTCGTGATTCTGGACTTGTTCCAAAGTGGGGCTTGTCTAAAATTTGTGTTTGACGTCTTCCTATGCTTTGGTATGAACACTCATTCCAGAAGGATGGCATGACGTCATGCAGTAATTTGTACCGGAGTGTGAGGGCCCTATGCATTAAGATGTTTCCATGAAGGTTTATACGCCAATGACATGAATTGTTTTTGTGGTTTCACCAACACAAGTTTAACCAATCATATCACCCCAAATGCAGGGTATAGAGTAGATATCACCAGCAATATTCCTGCAGACCGTGTCAAGAACGCGACAATTTCAGGAGAACCAGACGGGAACTTTCAGGCTCAAGATCAGCGTTTTAATGATGAGGCATGAACAGGATAAGATGATGATGTAGTTTAAACAGCAGGTGTTTCATAGTAACAAATTTAAATTAATCTAGGAATTGTTAACATAAGAACCGTGCTGTGAGGCGACAGACGCGAAGAAGTAAACGGTGCATGTCTGAGCAGAGGTGGGTCATGTTCTGGATAGAAGCGTTGTGGTGTTTTCTCCAGAAACTGACCTGCTACAGCGTTGGATTAAAGCGTACTCTGTCATAGCACTTGGTTATTAACTGGCCCGAGTAGGCAATGTTCCTTCTCTGGTCTCTGCTGTTCACACGCCCCTGGCAGTGTTTTTCAACACACTGATTTAATCAAACCTTCTGGGAGAGCGGATTTCGCCGTTTGGCCAGCTTCTCTCTCTCTCTCTGTGTGTGTGTGTGTGTGTGTGTGTGTGTGTGTTTTCTTTTCTTTCCCTTACAGTGGAATGTTTAACATTAGCGATCTGTTTTCCCTCCGTTCATCTTCGTGCATGATGAGCGCTGACACGAAGAACACAACACTGCAGTCTTCTCTGGCTGTAATAGTAGCTCTGTTGTGGTGCACATAATCATTAGCATCATCACTGTCCTCGTCATCATAGTTATGCTCTCAAAGCAGTCAGAAAAGTGATGGTTGAACAGTCGAACCGAGAACACGAAGAGTTTGAGCCTGTGGCAGGTGAGAAGCTTTGATGGCCATCAAAGGTTTTTCGCGCTTGCTAGTTTTACAATGAGAATGATTTATTCTAATTCAAGTTACGGACTTACAAACAGGTGTAAATGTTGTGCTGTGTTTGGCTGGTGGAATGTTGTTGGTTTTTGTGTTTGTAGACTGGTTGAAATTCGAAGTTGGCTTTCAGGGTGTTGTGGGGTTTTAACATCGGACACCTCACTCAAGTCTTCAACATTTTTAGGGAGTTTAGAACCTGACAGCAATAAATGAGAGTCTGATGTTTATCTGTGGAGAAAAATATCTGCGGATGGTTATTTTTCATGTCTATGAACTAGCTGTGAAAGCACATCATTATCTTCCTCTGCATAATCCGAGGTCAGGTTGTGGGGGTAGCAGCCTAAGCAATGAGATCCAGACCTCCTTCCCAGCCACTTCCTCCAGCTCCGAGGCATTCCCAGACCAGCCAAGAGACATAATCCCTCCTCTAGGTTCTAGGTTGACCCTGAGGTCTCGTCGTGATTGGACATGCCCGAAAAAGACCACACCAGGGAGGTGTTCGGGAGACATTCCAACCAGATGCCTGGGCCACCTCAACTGGCTCCTCCCAATGTGGAGGAGCAGTACTTCTACTCTGAGCTCCTCCCAGATGGCTGAACTTCTCACTTTATCTCTAAGAGAAAGCCCACTCTGCGAAGGAAGCTCATTTCAGCCACTTGTATCTGTGATCTTGTTCTTTCGGTCAGTACCCAAAGCTCACAACCATAGGTGAGGGTTGAAACGTAAGTCAACTGGTAATTTGAGAGCTTTGCCTTGCAGCTCAGCTCCCTCTTCATCACGACAGTACAGTCTCTGCTTTACAGCAGAGGGTGCAGCAATCAGCCTGTCGATCTCCCGCTTCGTCCTTCCCTCAGTTGTAAACAAGACCCCAAGATACTTGAATTCCTCCACTTGGGCAGGAAGGGGCAAAAGAATGCACACGCCCACTCCGTGACATACAGTGTTAGCTCACCACCTCTTTTCAAACTGCGGTACGTGCACATTTGGGTATGGTCTAACACGCTCGGAGAGAAAGCTCAATCTGTACCCTCATACAAATGAGCTCACAGACACCCAGGATTGGCTAACGATCACTGAGTCACCAGGATGTGTGCATATGCTGTCCCTCCCTCCCGTGAGAGCTCAGCTAATTGGCTCCAATGGACTCCCGGCTATGGGCGGCTGTGGCATTCACCCCAATTCAAACTTACGATCTCTGGGCTAATAGTCGGGAGCCTCTTTTTTAAAAATTTTATTTATTGATGTTAGGCATCCTTTCTTGGTGGAAACCTTGTTAAATGGGAATAGTGGAGTGAAGACGTGGCTCGCTGCATATTTGTTAAGATGTATTATTATTATTTTTTTTAGCAGGTACTGTATGTAAATGTGATATTCGGTGTTTCATATAACATGAATCATATCACTGCATTCAACAAAACTAAGTTCAGTGATTTGAATTCCACATATGGAACACAACTTTGAGGGTTGTACTAACGTTTAGCCTTCCGTGTTTGTCAGGTTTGTACAGTACAGCACCATGACGCCGCTTAGTAACACGCTCCTTCTCTTTAGTTGTGTATTTGGCAAACAGCTTTAACATTTGTTAATGCCAGCCGCTGGTGATAGTGTTGCATGCCGGTTGTCCAGGTGTGAATCCAACTGATGTCAATGGATGCCAACTGATAAGTACAGGATAAGAAACATACAAGTTCTGAACAAAACACAAACCCAGCACTCCGCAACCATGTAACCAATCAAGTGCAGTTGAGAATTAGTTGAATTAAGTGTTACTTTTGCGCGTGACCGGGAGTCAATGGGAGCTATAAACCAGATTACAAAAAATTTGGGACACTATACACATCGTGAATGAAAACTAAATGCAATTAAATGGAAGTGCCAAATTTCAATATTTTATTCTGAATAAAACATAGATGACTGGGTCAAAAGTTTAAACTGAGAAAATGTATAATTTTAAGAGGAAAATGTGTTGATTTTAAATTTCATGGTGTCAACAAATCTCAAAGTTGGGACAGGCAATTTTCTTTTTCTTTTGGCTTTTCCCTTTTTTTTCCCCATGGGTTGCCACAGCGAATCATCTGATTCACATGTTTGATTTGGCTAAGATTTTTATGTCGGATGCCCTTCCTGACACAACCCTTTTAGCAAGGGACAGAAACACGCAGACGGCTTTGCAGCCGACTCTTTACGAAAGTCGGCAATGGTTGTTTTACATGCCTCTCACCATAGACAGTGAGCGACATGGCCGGCTTTGGATAACCCAGTTAGCTGCACTGGGCGGGGGATAGTGACAGCCTTGTGGAAAGTGGGACTTGAACCCCCAATCTTGGGATGAGCAATCCAGTGCCCTTTATCACCAGGCCACCACTGCCCCCTGGGAGAGGCAGCAATAAGAGGCTGAAGAAGTCAATTGCACTTATAACGAACAGCTGGAAGACCAATTACCACTAATGAGGTCCATTGCCAACATGACTGAGTATAAAAAGAGCTTCTCAGAGTGGCAGTATCTCTCAGAGGCGAAGATGGGTAGAGTATCACCAATTCCCCCAATGTTGTGTAGAAAGATAGTGGAGCAATATCAGAAAGGTGTTTCCCCCTAGAAAATTGCAGAGAGTTTGAAGTAATCATCACCGTGCATAACATCATCCAAAGATTGAGAATGTGGTACAATCTCTGTATGTAAGGTCAAGGATGAAAAACCATACTGGATGCCCCTGATCTTCGGGCTCTTAAACAACACTGCACCGCAAACAGGAATACTACTGTCAGGGAAATCACAGAACGGGCTCAGCAATACTTCCATAAACCATTGTAGGTGAACACAATCCACCGTGCCATCCGCCGTTGCTCGCCGAAACTCTACAGTACAAAATAGAAGGCATTTCTAAACAGGACCCAGAAGCGCAGGCGTTTTCTCTGGGCCAGGGGTCATTTAAAATGGAGTGTGGCAAAGTGGAAAATTGTTCTGTGGTCAGACGAATTACGATTCGAAGTTCTTTATGGAAAACTGGGACACCATGTCATCTGGACTTAAGAGGACAAGGACAACCCAAGTTGTTATCAGCGTTCAGTTCAGAAGTCTGCATCTCTGATGGTGTAAGGTTGAACGAGTGCGTGTGGCATGGGCAGCTTGCACATCTGGAAAGGCACTGCCAGTGCAGAAAGGTATATTCAGGTTCTTGAACAACATGTGCTCCCATCCAGACATCGTTCGTCTCTTTCGGAGAAGACCTTGCATTTTTCAACATGATAATGTCAGACCACATGCAGCATTAATTACTACATCATGGCTGCGAAGGAAAAGGATCCGGGTATTGAAATGGTGCGCCTACAATCCAGATCTTTCATCTATTGAGGTTTTGCAGTCATGTGATCCCAATACCTTCCTGCGCCATCTTGGACGGCAAGCATGATCCATTACACACACACACACGCTTCACTAAGCATGGCTTCAACAACAACCGATCATGACAGCGAAAGCAAAATATGCGAGAGTGTCGAAGGCAAAAGCAATGACACTATAATATTGTCAGACGTTGTCAATCATCTGACAGGTGACCAGAGGGCATGGTATCTGAGTAAAATAAAGCAGCTGGGGATTGCCGATCCATATCTAATGCCTCAGTCAATGTTTAGGAATGTGTTAGAATGCGACCGTTCTTCCCTTCCTACTTTTGCCTACTTGGATCTTTGTACATATCTTGTCCACGGCCCGTCTCCATTTACTGGCAAAGAGTTAAAAGCTTACAAATCAATGGAAGCTTACAAGTATTTTGTTGCCGGATTTGTAAGCTGTACATGCAACAATGGGAGCCAGGAACCGGGAAGAGAGTCTCGCACCTCATAACGGCGAAGGTGCGCGTTCTATACCCAAATAGAGCTACACAAACAAGCGCTTATGCAATAATACATTACAATTATCACTAATTATAATGGCTGTATAAATTCACATTTTATTTATATATAAGCCTAAAAACCTCTGCCAAATCAAATGTGCGAATCAGATGATTCGCTGTGGCGACTCCTGAGAAAAGGGAAAAAGCCGAAAGAAAGATATAATAATGTATATTTACCTGATACAAAGTGTTTGCTGCATATTCTACTGTATTCTGTAGGATTCCAGTCTTTCCTATTTACCGCTGCGACCCTCCGGGCCCGATGGAAAACGATAAAAATGACAGTGTAGGCTTTACTCCTGTCTATTTGCACAGCCAACAGCGCACGCAACATGATATAACCATACAGTACTCACTGCTTATTTGCTATCACTTCGAGGAAGTTAGTAACGGACAAACAACATCCAGTTGGGTAATGTTGAACCACTATTACTTATTTAAAAATGTTTAGCAATGTTGAATGAGCGAGCGCCGTCCGGATCATGCCGTCCTATATGGCATATGAACATAAGTCACGTGACCCTGTGACGTCACGTGCAAAACCTCAATAGAAAACATTTTGCGCATCATAAAGAGAAAGGTGCAACAAAGAAGGCCCAGGACAGTCGAACAGTTCGAGGCCTGTATTAGACAAGAATGGGACAGCATTCCTATTTCTAAACTTGAGAAACTTGCCTCCTCGGTCCCCAGACGTTTGCAGACTTGTAAGAAGAGGGGATGCCTCACAGTGGTGGAAATGGCCTTGTCCCAACTTTTTTGAGATTTGTTGACACCATAAAAATTAAAATCAACATATTTTCCCCTTAAAATTATATATTTTCTCAGTTTTAATTTTTTGACCCTGTCATCTATGTTCTAGTCGGAATAAAATATTGAAGTTTGGCACTTCCACATGAATGCATTCAGTTTTTATTCACAATTTGTATAGTGTCCCAACTTTTTTGGAATCCAGTTTGTAATTGGCTGAGCTCTCACGGGGGGGGGGCACTCACTCACTTCCTTGTCAGTCACAGCAATCGACAGCCAATCAGGGGCATCTGTGAGCACATTCTTACGAGGGGCAGCTAGCATTGTCCCTCCGAGTGTATTTATTAGTTCCTACCCCCGAAATACAAATGTGTAAAGAGGCTGTTGGCTGACATCGCATATCATGGAGGGCTGTATACATGCTTTCCTCCTCCCTGGTTGGTGGTGGTCGTGTGATATGGAAGGCAAAACTTGACAGGAATTGGAGAAGGTTACATTAGTGAGAAAAATGGGGACAAAAAAAATAAAATAACAACAAAAAGAAAAAACTGGGGATTGGACAAGTCAAGGGACTGAAGTGAACACAGAAAGCTGACTGCGACATTCCGCGGGTGCGCGAGGTTTTTTAGGTGGGGAGAGAAATGGTGAAATTCTCCTCGCAGGAAGGAAAAAACCACTGTCCCACTTCCTATATCTTCTTGACCCCATTGTTTTTCATTAATATGAGCCTGAAGACTCTACTCTCTGTGGAACTCGGAGAACCACCACACTGTTCTCTACCCTCAACTCGGCTAAATCTTTCCCTGCACTATTGTCATTTCTTCAAATGAGGGGCCACACACACACACACACACACACACCCTTTTTCCCTTTCACACAGAGGGCAGTTTCTTTCAGGCACATTTAGAACAGATTACTCTGCTGTCATGTGATCTCTGGCTAAATATAAACAAAAGGATTTAATGATTTCAGGTTCTCAGGGGTGTGTGTTTTGTGTGTGTGTGTGTTCCTTGCTGCGTGATGGAACGTTGAGTCATGTGGATGTGTGCCAGCGGGTTACTGGAAGAGAAGTTGTGCTTTCGATCAGCTCGTGTGCCCCTAAGATCAGGGAATCGAAAACACCAGAGAGTGGCTTCTGTGTCATGGTATTTACATCACGGACGTGTTAAGTGCAGCATTCTGATTGGTCCGAAGGTGCTTATTTCCTGCCACTGCTCTGACAGAAGGTCCGACCAAACAGTTCAGGGTGTGAGTTCAGATGATGAACTCCACTTTAGTTCACCTTCGGTCTGTTTTAAGAGTGACCCACTTTATTTCTGTATGCGCTTGTATGTTGGGAGGAGGATTCAATAGTAAAGCAGTGTTTGTTTTGATGATAATCATGTCACAGTTCTAACACCAGCTGTGATTTGGTCACACCTGTACAACAGTACAGAGACGGATGACGGGTGTCAGATGTCTTCCTGTCTCTCTCCTGTCCTGTCGTGCTCTTGTTCTCTCTGTCTGTCTAGTGCTCTCGCACTGTCTATCTCTTGTCTGTCTATCTCCCTCTATCAATCTCTCTCTTTTCTCTCACTCTTCCTTCCTCCCTCTCTATCTCTCTATCTCAATTGTCCTTTCTATCTCCTCGTGTCTATCTTTCTGATCTATAAAGCTTCAGCACTGTCAGAGTGTATAGAAAATGAATCCGCATCTTTTTATTAGCCAGAATTCATTAGTGCTGGGGCTTGAATACTCATCACAGGAATAAATTGAATATTTGGGTCAGAACCTCTGATATGATCTGCAGCTTCACATTTCAGTCTTGAACTTCTCATAAATTCTCAGCATTCTTCAGATAAGAAGCAACTAAGGACACAACACTGTTTGTTACGCCGCTCCTCTGGTTTCATTTACACTTGTACTCCCTTTTGTGTGTGTGTGTGTATTTTAAGTGTTTAGACACTTATCGAGTTGTATGAAAGCTGAGAGAGCCGGCACCTGTAGGAAACCTCTTCATAGCAACCAAGGAAATTCCTGGCTGCAAAATGGGGGGGGCGGTCAAAGGTCGCGAGTGGTGGAATCTTATTTTATGCTTGAGCGGTGCTGTAAAATAACCTTCTGAAATGAGTGCGGCACAAAAGGGCCAAGAAGGTCCAGGCTTTACGGCACACACTTTTATTGAAGGTCTTTTCGCTGCTCAAATTTGCTGTGTGTGTCTGCCAAGAGGAAACGATGCTGCTGCAGATGTCCCCTGTGTCTTAAGTTTGAAGGTGTCTCTCGGGAACATGGGAGGGCGGAGATGACCGAGCTATCCGAGACTCGCGTTCATTTTTTTTCTGTTTAAAAACACCTACATGGCTGTGTGTGTGTGTGTGTGTGTGTGTGTGTGTGTAATTTATTTTCTATGTAAACTCTATGAAGTAACCTGTTGTTTGGGCTCAGGATCAGGTTCTTTGGCGCAAGAACACCATGAGCATCCTTTTTTCTTATCTTTCACAAACCAATCAGAATCCAAGAGGGATGGGACTTGATGTGTGACAGTCTGCGGACCTCTTTCCATTTTGTGAGAAATCATTTCTTACCCTCATTTTAGTAAACACAGGCATTATGTAAATGACAACAAGCAGCTGAAGTGCCTTATTTATTTATTTATTTTTTATTTTGGTAACCTAGCAACAAGAAGCGATTTGTAAAAGAGATTGTACAGCAAAGTGCATCTGGTGATCGTGGGACCTTTTTTTTTTATGTCCTTTTTCTGTTTACTCTGAACAACATCAGACATTGAACTGTTACCTTCAGAGTCAAAACCATGGTGCTTTTTTCTTATTTCATCAGTCTTGTTTTTTTTTTTTTTTTTTTTTTGCATCATTGTCAGGATTTTAAAGGATGATGTTGATGGAAAACAACACCCTCCCCCCAAGAAATATGATTTATGTCTCAGAAACATTTTAAATAGAAACTGAACACACACACACAGATTGTGAGTGATTGGGGGGATTAATGCAGATTATCCTCTGCTGAGTGAGGAGTCCGTGTTGGTGCTGTTATGCAACACAGAGGTGTGTGTACACACACATTATTTGAATGCAGCAGCATTAGAATGCCAGTCAGTTGATCTGATTTTAGACCTTGGGTGACCCCAGAAGTCAAAGGTCAGTCGGACAATGGCGGGGAGAGAGAAAGAGAGAGATACCAAACGGACAATACATGTGTGTGCGCGCGCGCGCGCGCACACACACACACACACACACACCAGAAATTGTTGACCTGCTAGTGTAGAATTAACTGTACTTTCAGTTATAGCCTAGTTGCGTGTGGGCGTGTAAAAGCAAGATGTGTGATTAATGGTACTGTATTGAAATACACTGACAGATGAAAATAGCCTTTATAGAATCATGGTCTTTCAGGGTGTGTGTGTGTGTGTGTGTGTGTGTGAGAGAGACAGACACAGTAAGTAGGAATGTTACTGGGCCATTTGGCAAGCTCAAGGTCGTTGAATGAAAGTCTTTAATATGTTGACCGCACTATTTCAATGAGATCTGCACATCACATGTTGACTGAAAGATCGTGTGTGTGAAACGAGAGAGGAAGGAGCCAAACATTATTCAGTCATTTTCCCACTGGCTGCTTCTGATTCGTCTGTTTGTTGGACGTGCTGCAATTGCGTCAGCGGCTGTGTTCAGGAACCGAGAGCCTGATTCCACGGCACAGAACATGAACACTAGTTTGCATCTATTGTTTGTTCGCAACATCTGACGTCTTTGAAATTTTTCGCTGTGCTCCTGCGTAAAAGCCATAGAGCGCACTAAAGTCATGGCGTAGATAATGCTGCTAAAAGCACAGCCTTTTCTCTCCACTTAAATGACATTAATTGCCTGATGCTTCCTGTAAACTCCTCCCCTTTTCCCTTCTGCAATATGATTTTTGTATTTGTTTATTTTTAATGATCATTAGCATAAAATTAAACCTTACTGGCATCTTCTTTTCTTGTGGTCTTGCTCTGTCATAAATAAAAATTGAGCTTGTAAACCCTTAAAATCTGACAAATGGAAACCTCGGGGAAAGTTTCCAATGCAACGTAACTGTTACAAACGTCTGACTGTGTGTGTGTGTGTGTGTGTGTGTGTGTATGTATATGTGTGTATATATATATATATAAGATAAGATACAGCTTTATTAATCTCACAATGGAGAAATTCACTGTTACAGGCTCTTGAGGTACTATCAGTAGGAGGTGCAAAAATAGATACAAGTACAAACATACACACATACATATATTATACAAGTAAATAAATAAATAGATACATAAATAGTATAAATTACTAAACAATAAAAGAAAAGAATGGAGCAACTTTGTAGACTGGCCTATATTAAAGTGTAATGTATCTGAGTGCAGAGTAGATGGGTTGGTATGGTTCATAGTCAGTGGGGTAGATGTGGTTGATTAAAGTGCACGGGGTTTTTATTGCACATAACTGGTATTTTCACAGACAGTTACAAAGTGGCGTTGTACAGTCTGATAGCGGTGGGAATGAACGACCTGCGGTAGCGCTCCTTCCTGCACTGAGGATGCCTCAGTCGTCCACTGAAGGAGCTGCTTAGCTCCTCTACAGTCTGGTGCAGTGGGTGAGAGCTGTTGAACAGGATGGATGTGAGCTTTGCTACTATCCTCCTCTCACTCACCTCCTCCACAGAGTCCAGTGGGCAGCCGAGGACAGAGCTGGCCCTCCTGACCAGCTTGTTCAGTCTCTTTCTGTCTCGCTCTGTGCTGCCCGGGGCCCAGCAGATGGCAGCGTAGAGGATTGCAGAGGCTACTACAGAGTCATAAAATGTCCTGAGCAGAGGTCTGCATATGCCGAAGGACCTGAGTCTCCTCAGAAGGTGGAGGCGACTCTGGCCCTTCTTGTACAGGGTGTTGGTGTTGTGGGACCAGTCCAGTTTATTGTTAAGGTGAACACCCAGGTACTTGAAACTGTCCACTTTCTCAATGTCCTGTCCCTGGATGTTCACTAGTAAATGTGTGTGTGTGTGTGTGTGTGTTTGAGTGCTTCTCCTGAAGTCGACCACCATCTCCTTCGTCTTCCTAGTGTTCAAGCACAGGTGGTTGCGCTCACACCAGTCCACGAAGTCAACGATGACCGACCGGTACTCCAGCTCGTTCCCCTCTGACACACGGCCCACGATGGCGGAGTCGTCCGAGAACTTCTGGAGGTGGCAGCTGTTTGTGTTATATATGAAGTCCGAGGTATAGATGTTAAAAAGGAAGGGTGAGAGGACGGTGCCCTGCGGTGCCCCCGTGCTACAGACTACCACCTTTGACTTGCAGCCGCACGTACTGTGGACGGTTAGTAAGGTAGTCAATAATCCAGGCAGCAAGATGCCCGCCCACTCCCACGTCCTCCAGCTTCCCCCGCAGGCGCGCTGGCCTGATGGTGTTGAAGGCGCTGGAGAAGTCAAAGAACATGACCCTCACAGCGCTGCCGGCGATCTCCAGGTGGGTGAGTGCCCGCTGCAGAAGGTAGATTGACACCCTCAAGCAAGAGGGTAAGACACAGAAAGAAATCTGAGCGAATAGGCTGTTCCCAGAGTGCTGTATCAAGCCACCTCAGTGGGACGTCTGTGGGAAGGGAAAAATGTGGCAGAAAACGCTGCACAACCAGAAGAGGTGACTGGACCTTGAGGAAGATTGTGGAGAAAGGCCGATTCCAGACCTTGGGGGACCTGTGGAAGCAGTGGACTGGGCTACAGGTGCCGCATTCCCCAGGTCAAGCCACTTTTGAACCAGAAACAGCGGCAGAAGCGCCTGACCTGGGCTACAGAGAAGCAGCACTGGACTGTTGCTCAGTGGTCCAAAGTACTTTTTTCGGATGAAAGCAAATTTTGCATGTCATTTGGAAATCGCGGTGCCAGAGTCTGGAGGAAGACTGGGGACAAGGAAATGCCAAAATGCCTGAAGTCCAGTGTTAAGTACCCACAGTCAGTGATGGTCTGGGGTGCCATGTCAGCTGCTGGTGTTGGTCCACTGTGTTTTATCAAGGGCAGGATCAATGCAGCTCGCTATCAGGAGATTTTGGAGCACTTCATGCTTCCATCTGCTGAAAAGCTTTATGGAGATGAAGATTTCATTTTTCAGCACGACCTGGCACCTGCTCACAGTGCCAAAACCACTGCTAAATGGTTTACTGATCATGGTATTACTGTGCTCAATTGGCCTGCCAACTCTCCTGACCTGAAGCCCATAGAGAATCTGTGGGATATTGTGAAGAGAAAGTTGAGAGACACCAGACCCAACACTGTGGATGAGCTTAAGGTCGCTATCGAAACATCCAGGGCCTCCGTAACACCTCAGCAGTGCCACAGGCTGATTGGCTCCATGCCACGCTGCATTGAAGCAGTCATTTCTGCAAAAGGATTCCCGACCAAGTATTGAGTGCATAACTCAACATAATTATTTGAAGGTTGACTTTTTTGTATTAAAAACACTTTTATTGGTCGGATGAAATATGCTAATTTTTTGAGATAGGAATTTTGGGTTTTCATGAGCTGTATGCCAAAATCATCAGTATTAAAACAATGAAAGACCTGAAATATTTCAGTTGGGGTGCAATGAATCTAAAATATATGAAAGTTTTAATTTTTATCAGTACATTACAGAAAATAATGAACTTTATCATATGCTAATTTTTTGAGAAGGACTAATGTATATTTGTGTGTGCGTGTGTGTGTGTACAGACGCGTCAAGACTTGGGTTTTAAATTGGTTCCGGATGGCCGAACATAAGTTGTTACAGTGTCGTATGACGCTCCTACTGTACGATACATCCATAAATACCATTACCATATCTCATAAAACACCCCTAAATCAATTATTATAAACATAACATTGTAAAATAATATCAAATATCAACATTAATTTCAAATAAATTAAATTCGAGCAAAATAATTTCAAATTGATAAATTTTAATCAAATCAAATATAACCTTCAACATTCTCTATGAAGCGATCTTTCTGCTTCTAAATGGTTCCGATGGTCGACGGATGGTCACATGACATGAAGCTGAGCCAACTCACTTTACATGAAGCTTAAAACAGCTAATCGACGCTTACAATATGTGAGGCGCTCAATACCCAAAGTAGTGCACTTGCTGAAAGTAGTTTACTTGCTTGAAACAAAGCGCGGGTTATGCGGACTTCCAGCTTTCAAGTGAGCAAGGGCTTCGTTGAACTCATTTAGTACTCAGCCTGCACTGATGTGACTCACCAGCAGAGCAGAAAGTTCTCTCTTTCCTGGATTCGGATTTTCATATTTTACAACTCTCTTTGCTTAACGGAGTATGCATGGTAGATTCTGCCGATCCGAGCAGATGGTTAATTCGTCTCTGTGGATGAGACTTGCACCCATGTAAGTAGACTTACGCTTCTGACCAACCATATTTGCTTCGGGTTACAAAAGTCCGCAAAACAGTGTGTAAACAAAGATCACAGAGACGACGTCTTAACACAAGGGTAACACGCGATATAACTGATACATATACAGTAGGCCCTTAACTATTCAGTTTTGCACTCATGGTTTGAGTATTCTCTGACTGCCGAGTAGCTCGCACGTGATTGAAATTCAGCCAGTGGCTGTCCTCCTTCCTGCTGATTGGTTGAGATGTAATACCACTTTTCCCTCATTTGCGCACAAGTTGAGACTTTTTTAGTGTGTTTTAATTACCAGTTAAGTTCTATGATGTCACTCCTGCTAAGCACCAGAAAATGGTAATGATGTTGGATGTCTCTTCTGAAGAAATAAGACTTTCTCTGGAAGAAAAGACCGTTTCCTCTGACGTACCTGAAAAGATATAATCATCTGAACTGTTGTAAAACACTCCACTATTAAAGTCTTTTCAATTATTGTTCCAGTTTAAAATGTTTTTGTGTTTTATTTTATTTACTGTGGTATAGCATGTTTCTCATTTTGTTTTGTTTATCCAATTTATTATATTTCTTGTTCTTTTATGTCCTTTTTGTTATGGTCTGTTTTGGGGGACTTTAATTTTGGCGCTGTGCCTCTAACTGTTTACTCTCTGCTCCGGCTGAGGGGCGTGGCTGAGCTTCTCAGTAGCACACACCTGAATTCACTATTCTCATTTACTCCCAATAAACAAAAGCAGGCTCACCTCTGTGCCAGAGGATTAACTCGCATCACATCACCCTTTGGTTTGTAAGGCCTCTAACTTTCTCACTCTAAAACTCTGTTTGAACTCGCTCCAGTTGAGGGGCGATTGAAATTTGAAGGTTTTCTTAATTATTACTACATTTTACTACATGAATACTGAATTAATGAGTAAGACTGTCTATAGACTGTGTTTAAGAAGCATATTTTGGCGCATGTAATATATACATAGTATTTTACTTCTGGCTGCTCATTCGCGCATGTGACGTGATACATGGGGTTTTACTTTCAGGTGCAGAACTCGCGGATTATCTCGATTCGCGGGAGGGCTCGGAACCGAACCCCCGCAAATGTCAAGGGTCTACTGAGTGCGTGTGTGTATATGTATGTGTATATATATATATATATATATATATATATATATATATATATATATATATGTATGTATGTATATATGTATGTGTGTGTATGTGTATATATATATATATATAATATACACACACACACGCACACAATGCAGCCGTGAGGGGTGGGCACAAACAAGTGCCTGCCCTCACGCCAGTCCCAAGTCCGGATAAATGCAGACGGTTGCGTCAGGAAGGGCATCCGGTGTAAAACTTTTACCAGAATACAAAATGCAAACCCGAAAGACAAATTTCATACCGGATCGGTCGAGGCCCGGGTTAACCACGACCACCATCAGTGCTGTTAACCAACAGAGTGCTGGTGGAAAATGGACTACTGTTGGTCGAAGAAGGAGAGGCAGGAGGCGTGTCTGCAGGCAGAGAGAGAAGAGGAAAAGCATGAGTTTAGGACTGAGAGTAGGGACTTTGAATGTTGGAACTATGACAGGAAATGGTAGAGAGCTGGCTGACATGATGCAGAGGAGGAAGGTGGACATACTGTGTGTTCAGGAGACCAGATGGAAAGGTAGCAAGGCTAGAAGCTTAGGAGCAGGGTTTAAGGTGTTTTATCATGGTGTGGACGGGAAGAGAAATGGAGTAGGAGTCATCTTGAAGGAGGAGTTTATCAGGAATGTTCCAGAAGTGAAAAGAGTGTCAGACAGAGTGATGAGTCTCAAGTTAGAAATTGAAGGTGTGATGTTCAATGTTTTTAGTGCTTATGCCCCACAGGCAGGATGTGAGCTAGAAGAGAAGGAGAGATTCTAGAATGAGTTAGATGAAGTGATGCAGAGTACCCCCAGAGGTGAAAGAGTGGTCATTGGTGCAGACGTCAACGGACATGTTGGTGCAGGCAACAGAGGGGACGAGGAAGCGATGGGCAGGTTTGGTATCCAGGACAGGGACACAGAAGGACAGATGTTCATAGATTTTGCAAAAAGGATGGAAATGGCTGTGGTGAATACTTTCTTCAAGAAGAAACAGGAGCATAGGGTGACTTATAAAAATGGAGGTAGGAGCACACAGGTAGACTACATTTTGTGTAGGCGATGTAATTTGAAGGAAGTCAGTGACTGCAAAGTAGTAGTGGGTGAGAGTGTTGCCAAACAGCAGAGGATGGTGGTGTGCAGGATGATGCTGATGGTAAGAAAGGTGAAGAAGACAAAGTGGTGGAAGCTGAAAAAGGAGGAGTTGAAACAGGTTTTTGGTGGTCAGGAAGTGCTTCCAGATGACTGGACAATTACAGCTACTGTGATCAGGGAGACAGGTAGGAGAGTACTTGGTGTGTCCTCTGGAAGGAAAGTAGATCAGGAAACTTGGTGGTGGAATGAGGAAGTGCAGGAGTGTGTACAAAGGAAGAGGTTAGCTAAGAAGGAGTGAAGAGAGTAAACAGCAGTACAGGGAGACAGTCAGGCGAAGGTAGCGGTGTCAAAAGCCAAACAGAGGGCGTATGATGACTTGTATGCTAGGATGGACAGTAAGGAGGGAGAAAATGGTTTATACAGGTTGGCACAGCAGAGAAATAGAGATGGGAAGGATGTGCAGCAAGTTAGATTGATAAAGGACAGAGAGGGATATGTATTGACTGATGACAGAAGTGTGCTGGGAAGATGGAAAGAGTACTTTGAAGAGCTGATGAATCAGGAAAATGAGAGAGAAAAAGAGTAGAAAAGGTGATCGCTGAGGACCAGGAAGTAGCAAATATTAGTAAGGGTGAAGTGAGTAGGGCATTGAAGAGTGGAAGGGCAGTTGGTCCTGATGACATCCCGGTGGAGGTATGGAAGTGTCTAGGAGAGGTAGCAGTAGATTTTTTCACAAGAACATTCACAAAGGTCTTAGACAGTGAGAGGAAGTGTGCTTGTGCCCATTTTTAAGAACAAGGGAGACGTGCAGAGTTGCGGCAACTACAGAGGGATAAAGTTGATGAGCCATACGATGAAGTTATGGGAAAGAATAGTGGACGCTAGACTAAGGGCAGAGGTCAGCATTTGTGAACAACAGTTTGGTTTCATGCCAAGAAAGAGCACCACAGATGCATTGTTTGCCTTGAGGATGTTAATAGAGAAGTACAGAGAAAGTCAGAAGGAGCTGCATTGTGCTTTTGTGGATCTGGAGAAAGCACATGACAGGGTGCCGAGAGAGAAACTGTGGTATTGCATGAGAAAGTCTGGAGTGGCAGAGAAGTATGTCAGAGTGGTGTAGGACATGTATCAGAGATGTAAGACAGTGGTGAGGTGTGCTGTCGGTGTGACCGACGAATTCAAGGTGCAGATGGGGTTGCATCAAGGGTCAGCTCTGAGCCCCTTCTTGTTTGCTATGGTGATGGACAGGTTGACAGATGAGGTTACATAAGAATCCCATGGACTATATTGTTTGCAGATGACATTGTGATTTGTAGTTAGAGCAGAAAACAAGTGGATGAAAATCTAAAGAGGGGGAGATATGCCCTGGAAAGGAGAGGAATACAGAATACATGTGTGTGAATGACAAAGACCCAAGAGGAACGGTGAGGTTACAGGGAGCAGAGATAAAGAAGGTGGAGGATTTTAAGTACTTGGGCTCAACAATCCAGAGCAATGGAGAGTGTGGAAAAGAGGTGAAGAAGCGTGTACAGGCAGGTTGGAATGGTTGGAGAAAAGTATGTGGTGTGATGTACACTTTTCCTTTCATTCTTGCCGATACCTTCCTATCGCACAAGACAGTGATGAGGCCAGCGATGTTGTATGGAAAAGCCAGGAGGCGGAGCTGGAGGTAGCAGAGATGAAAATGTTGTTCTCTTTGGGAGTAACGAGGATGGATAGGATCAGGAATGAGTACATCAGAGGTACAGCCCATGCAAGAGGTTTTGGAGACAAAGTCAGAGAGGATAGATTGAGATGGTTTGGACATGTACAGAGGAGGTATAGTGAGTATATTGGTAGTAGGATGCTGAGGTTGGAACTACCAGGCAGAAGGTCTAGAGGAAAACGAAAGAATATAGATGCGGTGAAGGAGGACATGAAGGTAGTTCAAATAAGAGTAGAAGATACAGAGGATCTGGTGAGATGGAGCCAGATGGTTTGCTGTGGCGACCCCTGAATGGAAAAGCCAAAAGGAAAAGTGTGTATGTGTGTGTGTATATATGTGTATATATAAAAAATCTATTCTTATGTGGGGCAGTGGTGGTCTCGTGGTACTGGGCGCTGGATCACTGATCCAAAGGTTGGGGGTTCGAGTCCCACTCTCCACAGGGTTGTCACTGAGGAGTCAAGTTAATGGAGTCAAGGAGTTAAGTTTGGACCTCCAATCTGTCAAGCAGGGAATGCGCTTTGAAGTCTCCGTCTGAAAATGCTTAGGTGTCCTGTGTGTGGGCGGAGCCTGCCACAATACACATTTAATGTGTATTGTGTGTGTGAGAGAGTGAGACCCAGAGAGATGGAGAGAGAAAGTGGTGTGTGTGTGTGCATTAATAAAAAATGTTTAATAATGGTTTAATTAATAAATATTTTAAGAAAATGATCTAATATGTTAAAATGTTTAAATGGTTTAATAAATAATTTTCTTTTACTTTTAACACACATTTCATACAAAATTGGAAAATGTTCAGTCCCTGTGAAACAAGATGGACAAGCTTCATGCTCAGGTTGCAGCGCAGAGGGATCTACAGGACTGCTCCATGCTATGTTTCTGTGAAACATGGCTCGAGGAAAGTATACCCGACGAGGCGATTGCACCAGCTGGCTACACGGCCTTCATCCCCTGTGATCCCAAGCGCTGGCGTCATTGTTCGGCCACTTCCTGCCTGGGCTTATTGTGAGCCGGGGTGCGGCTAGCATTGAGCTACCATAGCATATTAGCTCAGAATAGGAGTTGAAGACTCCGATCTCATGGCTGTAGTAGGGCCGACCAGTCATAGAAGAGCATAGTGCAAAACATGAACAAACAAAACAACAAATAAAACAAATCAACAGATACAACATGACTCTGAGAACTCCACCTGGGCTTATTGTTAACTGGGGTGTGGCTAGCATTGAGCTACCATAGTATATTGGCTCAGGATAGGAGTTGAGCTTGCGTAGTTGCCTGAAGAGTCCGATCTCATAGCTGTAGTACGGTCGACCCGTCATAGACGAGCATAGTGCAAAACATGAACAAATAAAACGAACAAAGAATCAATTTGACTCTGAAAACTCCGCGACGTCAACCTCTAGGCAGCGCCATCTTGGAGACGTCACATTCAATGCAAAAGGTCATGAAGCGCAATAAAGTTTATCCTTTTGTTATCGTTTGTTAAACATGCTACAGAACATAAAATCTCACGCACAAACATTCTAAACATTAACTTGCGTATTGTACTGGAGTAATAATTTATAAAGACTTTAATACTAGTGCTTTACAACAATATATGCTGTATAATGTTTATATTTTATCATCAATAAAACAGTAGAAATTGAAAGGTTTTTCTTAATCATTACAACATTTTACTACATTAATACTGCATTATTGAGTAAGACTGTCTATAGAATGTGCTTAAGAAGCATATTTTCGTGCATGTAATAGATACACAGTATTTTACTTCCGGTTGCTTATTCGCGCATGTAATATGATACATGGGGTTTTACTTCCAGGTACAGAACTCGCGGATTATCTTCATTCGCAGTAGGGGCCGGAACCGAACCCCCACGAATATTGAGGGCTTACTCTGTGTGTGTGTGTGTGTGTGTGTGTGTGTGTATAATATCTCTCTCGTGCTGCGGACCACGCCCACAAGACATGGAATTCAAAGTGCATTCCCTGCTCAAATTAGCATATTTTGATAAAGTTCATTATTTTCTGTAATATACTGATAAAAATTAAACTTTCATATATTTTAGACTCATTGCACACCAACTGAAATATTTCCCAAATATGCCAAAATCATCAGTATTAAAAACAATATGCCAAAATTAAAATTTATTAAATTAAAAATGATGCCAAAATCATCAGTATTAAAACAATAAAAGACCTGAAATATTTCAGTTGGTGTGCAATGAATCGAAAATAAATGTAAGTTTATAAAATAATGAATGAATGACATGAAAATAATGAACTTTATCATAATATGCTAATCTTTTGAGAAAGACTAGTAATTTGATTCCTTGAGGGATCGGAATTCCAGATGACCTCAAATGCATCCACTTTTATTAAACATTTACTGAATTAGAACAACTTAAAAAACTAAAGAGTTCAGCTTCCTTCATTCTCTATCTGGAAGGCCAGCGGGGCGGGATGTTGAGAGACAGCCAATGAGAGAGCAACTCGCGCGTTGTGTGAAATTTTGATTGGCGTGTTTGAAATTCAAAATTTGCCCCGTGTACGAGATCTTCGTAAGTTTGGGGCTGACGTGTGTGTGATCCCTCTCTACTTTGCACTTTGTGTGTGTGTGTTAATGAAAATGTTTAATAATGGTTTAATTAATAAATATGTTAATAAAATGGTTTTAATATGTTCATAAACTGTTTAAATGGTTTAATAAATTTTCTTTTACTTTTAACACACTTCATACATATTTCATACAACATTGGTGTACATTTATCATTTTTAAAGGGTTCATGGGGTAGTCTTGGGAGCCTTGGAACGAATCAGGTGTTTTACATGTAAAATGCGCTTCTATTTACGAAACCTCCCCGTTACGAAAAAGGCTCTGGAACGGATTAATTTCATAAGTAGGGGGCCGACTGTGTGTGTGTGTGTGTATATAAAATATGTATATATGTGTATGTAGGTATATGTCATGTTCTGTGGCAGAACACTCCCATAAAGATGAAATGAATATCTCTTCAAGAAAAATGTAATCACAGTAATGATTATAAATTTGTTTGTTCTACAATTTAAAAATTGCCATGCCACTTGGGACTGTTTATGACTCATTACCATAGAAACAGAAATTTAGCTGAAGGAGTGTGTTAATTTCAAACTTGTTCACGTTTTGACCAATCAAATTCAACCTCAACTATGTGTCGGGTTTGAAACTCCTCCCTCTGTTCTGTCAATAAAATACACAATTTATTTTGATGCTTAGCAACTGAACAGAACTTGCCATGAATTTAAGTAAAAGACATGAAAGAAGATTTTTTTTTTTTTTTTTTTATCAGCGAATGTTATTGCTGTAACACACGCCTGAGGATTATTTCTTTAATAAATGGTTTCGATTTCCGGTCAGAATCATGATCTTGTGATCCATCACCTTGTTTCCATGACACCCGAGCTGGAGGTACACGAGATCTGCAAGGTGTGAAGTGTCTTGCGTCATGACAAGTCACCACAAACCTTTTTTTTTTTTTGGTCATCTGTTCACTTAGCATAAAATTCATGATTGCAACTGTCATCATGCTCCACCCCCTTTTCTCAATCACTTGAATGTGCTGCTTGTGCAGATGACTTGATGCCAGAACCGACTAGAGTTTTGACTCGACTTTCCACATTAACAGTGTCCAGCTGAATTTATTTACATTTATACCGGTGTTGAAAAATTCATATTTCTTTCATAAGTAATGCTTTTCCAACAAGTTTTTAAAAATCTTGCCTTTGTTTCATCACCGTTATCCTAAAACTAGGTCCTGTGTTTAAGCCCAGGCAACTGCACTAATGCTAATTCCCGTTTTAAAGATTTAACATGCGTTAAGTTCTTACATAATTGGTTCTAAAGCTCAGCACTCCAGGGGGCGATACAGAGTATCCTTAATACATTAGAAGAATGATGTAAGATGACATCTGTTCCATGCTGTTGCATAAAATTAAAGCTACTCGCGTAGCAATTTTCATATTATTACCGTATTTATTTATTTGTTCTTTAAATTTTGAGCCATATGATGCATCTTAAATATTTTCATGAAAGAAACACTTTTTAAAATGTTGGCATGGCTGGAGAGTTGATGGCAAGAGGCTAACCTTCTGTGTTTGTCTATAGATCTTTTGTGTTTCGAAGTTATAGTGATGTCATAATTTTTTTTTTTTTTTTTTTTTTTTTGCCATGACACATTTCCACAACACTTGGCATCATTCCTCAATATTTAGTCCAGACTTGTTAATTTGTTGAATACTGGGCTGAGTTAATGTCTCATCAGTATGTATTGCTGTGGTGGTGTATTTAAGTGTTATACGTCCCTGTTAATAAGTGGCGATGTTTGGTGAGATGCTACCTTTCTCACGCTGCTTTAAACACTGTAATGCCAGTTGTAGTTGATAAACTCACTGCAGGGGTTCAAACTGGAGCTTAAAATCACCCAATAGCCTAATTAATTGTACTGTCACTTATGAAAGTGGAGGGGGGCAGGGGGGAGCCCTAATTTCAGCTCATTAGCTCAAGTGCTTCTGATTTTTTCCCCCCCTCTGTGGTGCACTGTGAGATTTTTCTCATAATTAGCTCGCTGATTAGGATCTTGACTGTGAGATGGCGAGACAGAAAAGGATGCAGGAATTATTTCCAATAAGAGCCTACTATTCTCTTTGTGTGTGTGAGAGAGAGAGAGAGAGAGAGAGAGAATGCGGCTGGTGGTTACTAATTAAAGAGGAGTCTGTGAGGATGAAATCAAGTGATGGTAATGGTGATGCGTGTCTGTGTGCGAGAGATGTGAGATGATGCGCAAGCAGAGGAGGACGTGGTGGATAGATGGAGCAAGTGGATGCAGTAACGACATTAATGCATGAGGTGCGAAAACTGTTGCATGGAAATGATCAAATAAATGCAACGAAGAAATGAGGGATTTTTTTTGGTCATGAACCATCAATACTGTTTAATTAAAATTTTTTTTATAGATATATATATATATATATATATATATATATACACACACACACACACACGCAGTGGTACCTCACCTTACGAAATGAATAATTTCCAGAGCCTTTTTCGTAATCTGGATTTTTCGCAAGTTGAACCACATTTTACATACAAAACGTGTGATGCATTCCAAGGCCCCCCCAATACTACCCTTTAAAAATGATAAAAGCATACCCTTTAAGGTACTTACTTCGTGTTGACCATGTCTTCTTAGCAGAGTTATAATCTTACAAATGTTTGTGCAAGGTTAAAAGCCTGAGCCAAAAAATAAAGCTGCAATGAGCACACTCGAAAAACAAATGAAACAACAGTAACTCTGTCCTTTACACAAAAAGCATCATGGGTATTATGGAGATGCAGCTCCATAATAGCCAATGGGAGGGAGCTGCGTCATCCCTCCTAGCCAATGGGAGGCCAGCGGGGTGGGATGTTGGAAGATGGTCAATGGGAAAGCAGCTCGTGCATTGTTTGAATGGCGCGTTTCGTCAGGAGAAAACACGTTTGCTGTGACTATCGTAAGGTAAGGTACCACTGTGTGTGTGTGTGTGTGTGTGTGTGTATATTATATACTTTTCATGAATCCTAGTACCATAGACCCAGGACACCACACAAATTACACTTGTAAGAAACTATTTTCTGTTCTGATCAGTAAATAAGGAGGAAGTATATTATAGGGTCAAATTATTAACAGTACAGTGATCACCTGAAAAAGCCATGTAGGATATAAAATAGATAAAAAGGTCCAAATTGTAAAAATAAAGGAAATTCAATGACCCACACTTGAACGTTAAACAAGATAAAACTGTTCACACTGTGAAATAAATAATTGAAATTACCCTCAGTGAGCAATAAAATAGCTTGATTAGAGATGGTAACCCACACCGAACAATAAATGACATGAAGCCAATCACATTCGATAATAAATTAGAAAATGAAATACTCAACCTTAAATGAGATAAAGATACTCACATTAGATAATAAATGAGATAAATTAACTTGCACTGAACCGTAAATGAGATGGTGAGTCACACTGAACAATAAATGAGCTTAAAGCAGCTCACAATAAACAATAAATTATACAAAATGAAGTCCTGAACTAGAAATGAGAGAAAACCGCTTCTATTAGATGAGAAATGAGATAAAGCCACCCACATAATGAGAGAAACTAGCTTGCACAGAACAGTAAATGAGATGGTGATCCACACTGAACAATAAATGAGATAAAGTCACTCAGAGGAGATAATGAATGAAATTAAATGAAATACTTAACGATAAATCAGATAATGCCACTACCATTAGCGAATAATTGAGATAAAATGAAATACTCAACAATAAATGAGGTCAAGCCGCTCACATGAGATGATAAATAAGAAAATTAAATGCTGAATAATAATTGAGAAAGCCACTCCCATTAGATGATCTTCTTCTTTTCCTTTCGGCTGTTCCCTTCAGGGGTCGCCACAGCAAATGATCTGCCTCCATCTCTCCCTATCCTCTGCATCTTCTACTCTTACTCCAACGACCTTCATGTCCGCCTTCACCGCATCCATAAATCTTCTCTTTGGTCTTCCTCTGGGCCTTTTGCCTGGTAGTTCCAACCTCAGCATCCTACGACCAATATACTCACTATCCCTCCTCTGTACATGTCCAAACCATCTCAATCTAGCCTCTCTGACTTTGTCTCCAAAACATCTAACATGTGCTGTCCCTCTGATGTACTCATTTCTGATCCTATCCATCCTCGTTACTCCCAAAGAGAACCTCAACATTTTCATCTCTGCTACCTCCAACTCTGACTCCTGTCTTTTCCCCAGGGCCACTGTCTCTAAACCATACAACATTGCTGGCCTCATCACCGTCTTGTACACTTTTCCCTTCTTTCTTGCCGATACTCTCCTATCACACATCACACCGGACACTTTTCTCCATCCATTCCAACCTGCCTGCACGCGCTTCTTCACCTCTTTTCCACACTCTCCATTGCTCTGGATTGTTGAGCCTAAGTACTTAAAATCCTCCACCTTCTTTATCTCTGCCCCCTGTAACCTCAAAGTTCCTCTTGGGTCCTTGTCGTTCACACACATGTATTCTGTCTTACTAAGACTAACCTTCAAGCCCCTCCTTTCCAGGGCATACCTCCACCTCTCTAGATTTTCCTCCACTCGGTCTCTGCTCTCACTACAGATCACTATGTCATCTGCAAACATCATAGTCCATGGAGATTCTTGTCTAACCTCATCTGTTAGCCTGTCCATCACCATAGCAAACAAGAAGGGGCTGAGAGCTGACCCTTGATGCAGTCCCACCTCCACCTTGAACTCTTCTGTCACACCGACAGCACACCTCACCACTGTCTTACATCTATCATACATGTCCTGCACCACTCTAACATACTTCTCTGCCACTCCAGACTTCCTCATACAATACCACAGTTCTTCTCTCGGCACCCTGTCATATGCTTTCTCCAGATCCACAAAGGCACAATGCAGCTCCTTCTGACCTTCTCTATTAACATCCTCAAAGCAAACACTGCATCTGTGGTGCTCTTTCTGGGCATGAAACCAAACTGTTGTTCACAAATGCTGACCTCTGCCCTTAGTCTTGCTTCCACTATTCTTTCCCATAGCTTCATTGTATGGCTCATCAACTTTATCCCTCTGTAGTTGCCACAACTCTGTACATCGCCCTTGTTCTTAAAAATGGGCACAAGCACACTTCTCCTCCATTCCTCTGGCATCTGCTCACTTTCTAAGACCTTGTTGAATATTCTTGTCAGAAAATCTACTGCTACCTCCACTAGACACTTCCATACCTCAACTGGTATGTCATCAGGGCCAACTGCCTTTCCATTCTTCATCCTCTTCAATGCCCTCCTCACTTCTCCCTTACTAATCTTTGCTACTTCCTGCTCCTCAATGGTCACCCCTTCTACTCTTTTTTTCTCTCTCATTTTCCTCATTCATCAGCTCTTCAAAGTACTCTTTCCATCTTCCCAGCACACTTCTGTCATCAGTCAATACATTTCCCTCTCTGTCCTTTATCACTCTAACTTGCTGCATGTCTTTCCCATCTCTATTTCTCTGCTGTGCTAACCTGTATAGATCATTTTCTCCCTCCTTACTATTCAACCTATCATACAAGTCATCATACGCCCTCTGTTTGGCCTTTGACACCGCTTACCTTCGCCTTTACGCTGTGTCTCCCTGTACTCCTGTTTACTCTCTTCGGTCTTCTCAATGTCCCACTTCTTCTTGGCTAACCTCTTCTTTTGTACACACTCCTGCACTTCCTCATTCCACCACCAAGTTTCCTTATCTACTTTCCTTCCAGAGGACACACCAAGTACTCTCCTACCGGTCTCCCTGATCACATTGGCTGTGGTTGTCCAGTCCTCTGGAAGCACTTCCTGACTACCCAAAGCCTGTTTCAACTCCTCCTTGAAGACAACACGACACTCTTCCTTTTTCAGCTTCCACCACTTTGTCTTCTGCTCTGCCTTTGCCTTTTTCACCTTTCTCACCATCAGTGTCATCCTGCACACCACCATCCTATGCTGTTTGGCAACACTCTCACCCACTACTACTTTGCAGTCACTGACTTCCTTCAAATTACATCGCCTACACAAGATGTAGTCCACCTGTGTGCTCTTACCTCCGCTTTCATAAGTCACCCTATGCTTCTGTTTCTTCTTGAAGAAAGTATTCACCACAGCCATTTCCATCCTTTTTGCAAAATCGATCAACATCTGTCCTTCTGTGTTCCTGTCCTGGATACCAAACCTGCCCATCACTTCCTCGTCCCCTCTGTTGCCTGCACCAACATGTCCATTGAAGTCTGCTCCAATGACCACTCTTTCACCTCTGGGGTACTCTGCATCACTTCATCTACCTCACTCCAGAATCTCTCCTTCTCTTCTAGCTTACATCCTGCCTGTGGGGCATAAGCACTAACAACATTGACCATCACGCCTTCAATTTCTAACTTGAGACTCATCACTCTGTCTGACACTCTTTTCACTTCTAGAACATTCCTGACAAACCCCTCCTTCAAGATGACTCCTACTCCATTTCTCTTCCCATCCACACCATTATAAAACAGTTTAAACCCTGCTCCTAAGCTTTTAGCCTTTCTACCTTTCCACCTTGTCTCCTGAACACACAGTATGTCCACCTTCCTCCTCTGCATCATGTCAGCCAGCCCTCTGCCTTTTCCTTGCATAGTTCCAACATTCAAAGTCCCTACTCTCAGTCCGAGGCTCACGCATTTCCTCTTCTCTCTCTGCCTATGGACACGCCTCCCGCCTCTCCTTCTTCGACGTCTTCGACCAACAGTAGTCCAATTTCCATCAGCACCCTGTTGGTTGACAGCACTGATGGCGGTCGTTGTTAACCCGGGCCTCGACCGATCCGGTATGAATTCTGTATTGATCATTTGCATTTTTTTTTTTTGGCAGAAGTTTTACGCCGGATGCCCTTCCTGTCGCAAACCTCTGCATTTATCCGGGCTTGGGACTGGCATAAGGGGGAGAGACACTGGTTAGTGCCCCCCCCCCCGCCTCATGGCTGCATTACTCCCATTAGATGATAAAGGAGCTAAAATTAAATATTGAACAATAAATGAGAAAGCCACTCACATTAGATAATAAATGAGATCAACTAGCTTGCACCGAACAGTAAATGAGATAGTGATCCACACTGAACAATAAACAAAATATTGAACGATAAATGAGATAAAGTCACTCACATCAGATAGTAAATGAGATGAAATGGAATACTGAGCGATAAATCAGATGATGCCACTACCATTAGATGATAATTGAGATAAAATGAAATACTCAACAATAAATGAGAGAGCCACTCACGTTAGATAGTAACTGAGATAAAGTGAAATACTGAATAATAAATGAGATAAAGCCACTCCCATTAGATAATAAATGAGATAAATTAGCTTGCACTGGACAGTAAATGGGATAGTGATCCATACTGAACAATAAATGAAATATTGAACAATAAATGAGGTAAAGCTCCTCACATTAGATAATGAGATAACGGGAGATACAATGTTAAACAAAATAAAGGAGACTGGTCCCCTGAACTAAAGTGTGAGAGAGTAACTTCAGTAAAGTAAACTCGAACTTGAATGAAAACCTTTTTTTCTTTTTTTTTATTAAATATTTGTTACGTGAAGATGTCCGCTGTGATTGAGGTGAGGCGTTACTATCCCCTTCCTGGTTTTAAAAAGATAACGTGGTGGTTGTTACTCCACCACTCATGTAACGGAGCCGTGAAAAAAAATGAAGCGAGAGGGAATAAGAGAGAGAGAAAAAACGAGAGCATGAGAGAGAGACATGGGTGAACGAGTTCATCCGTGCCTCTGGCAGCTAGCCAATTGCTCTTGCCTCAGGGTGTTTGTATCTGTGCCAGGGCATGTGTTTCCCCTCCTGTCTGTGTTTATTCTCTCTCTCTCTCTCTCTCTCGCTCTCTCTCTCTCTTCCTTCCTTTCTCTCATTCCACAGCAGTACTTTGTCTTTGAACCTTTTGATTGAATTTAATCCATCTCTCTCTCCTCTTTTTCTTGCTCTCTTTCTTTCTTCCTCCATCCATGGTAACCAAAGCATTAATCCATAATAAAAGAATGTCCCCCACCCCCTCTCCCTCGCTTTTGCTCTCTCTTCTACCCTCCTCTCATTCCACATTTATTTTTTCCCTAGTCGGTGAGTGTAGAAAATTTGGTTTTGTGTGGTTTTTTTTTTTTTTTTTTTTTTTTTGTGTAGGCCCCCCTCCATCCATCTCCTCCTCTCCCTCTGTTCAAGGTGGAGTGTGAGATTGCACTACAAACACTGTTTCTGCTCATCAAAGCCTCTGTCTCCTGCTGCAAGTGTTCCCGGGTGATTTCTGCTTAGATAAAGCTTCTCCGTGGACTCCGTACCCTGTTGTATCGTATCGCATCTTATCTTCCCAGGGAGTGTAAAGAGTCATCGCTGAGCGAAGATCGCGCCGATATTGAAACGAGGCAGATCTTGTGTTTCTCTTTCTTCAATTTGTATCACAGTGTTATTGATTGTTTACTGAATTTATTTATACGTGATCATTTAACCATCTGATTGACGTCTGTATCTCTGTTTTACTCTTATGAGCATCCTTCTCTTCTTTCTCTCTGTTGGTCAGGTCTTTGTGGGGTTTTTCATTCTTTATAGATAGACATCACCCTCACTGTCTGTCTAAATGATGCATCAGATTATAATATAATAGTATAAATATGGTGCACTGTCTGTGTCTGTAAATGATCTGTCTGACTGGGCTGTCTGAGCACCTGACTGACTGGCTGTCGGGGTGCTGGACTTCTTGAACAGGTTTCTTGCAGAAGAGGTGTCTCTCCAACTTTCTGATTTACTGAAAGAAAACAACTGTCTCTCTGTGTCTTATTGGCTGACAGTCTGTGTCTCATTGGCCGACAATCTGTCTCTGTCTCATTGGCCGACAATCTGTCTCTCTGTGTCTCACTGGGCCGACTGTCTGTCGCCTCCTTGTGTCTCACTGCCGACTGTCTGTCGCCTCCTTGTGTCTCACTGGGCCGACTGTCTGTCGCCTCCTTGTGTCTCACTGGGCCGACTGTCTGTCGCCTCCTTGTGTCTCACTGGGCCGACTGTCTGTCGCCGCCTTGTGTCTCACTGGGCCGACTGTCTGTCGCCGCCGTGTGTCTCACTGGGCCGACTGTCTGTCGCCGCCGTGTGTCTCACTGGGCCGACTGACTGTCTGTCGCCGCCGTGTGTCTCACTGGGCCGGCCGACTGTCTGTCGCCGCCGTGTGTCTCACTGGGCCGGCCGACTGTCTGTCCCCGCCGTGTGTCTCACTGGGCCGGCCGACTGTCTGTCGCCGCCGTGTGTCTCACTGGGCCGGCCGACTGTCTGTCGCCGCCGTGTGTCTCACTGGGCCGGCCGACTGTCTGTCGCCGCCGTGTGTCTCACTGGGCCGGCCGACTGTCTGTCGCCGCCGTGTGTCTCACTGGGCCGGCCGACTGTCTGTCGCCGCCGTGTGTCTCACTGGGCCGGCCGACTGTCTGTCGCCGCTGTGTGTCTCACTGGGCCGGCCGACTGTCTGTCGCCGCCGTGTGTCTCACTGGGCCTGCAGGCTGTCGCGCCGTGAGTATTGGATTTCCTGAACAAGTGTCTTCCTGACTTCCAGATTAACTGAATGATTGTCTGTCTGTCTCTGAGTGATCGTATCACTGACTGACTGTCTCTCTGACTGACAGCATATCTCAATATCCGTCTCTCTTACGGTCTTATTTACTGAATGTTTGCTGAATGTGTGACTGTTAAATCTTGACTCACTGTCTCTGACTGCCTCTCTGTTTGTCCTTCTGACAGACAGACTGTCTGTCTGTGTGTCTTCTTGACTGTCTGATTCTCCGAGTGTTTCAGTGACCAATCGGCTGTCATGTCTACGCGTTGCTTATTTGATTTCTGGCTGAGGGGGTGAAAAATAACGCTGATCTCTTAAAAATGACAAGAGATTAGAAAAAAAAAAAAGTGTGCTCAGTTGTTAGACAGAATTCAACACCTACACTTTATTCTCACTCAGAAACTCAGATGACAGAAATCTGCAGATTGGATCCGCCCCCAGCTTCCTGTTGTCTGTTTGAGAGATGTTCCACTGATATCTTCAGCTCACTCTATTTATTAGAAGAATATGGCGAGAAGGTTCACCCAATAGAGCCTGGATAAATGAGGGAAGGGAAGATGGTGGTTTTGGCCGTGATGACGATGTTCCTGATTATGTTTTTTATTGGCCTGGTTGAGTTTCGTGTATTTCAGAATAATAGTTTATTTTCCATTCCTAATACATAAACCTGATCTGGAAACTAATGATACCATAGACAGGCTCTATATCTTTGCTCTGTTGTCGAACACTGATATTAAATCTGCTTCGCTCAGCCAGATCCTGTGTGTGTGTGTGTGTGTGTGTGTGTGTGTGTGTGTGTCTACACAGGTTCTTTTTAAACCTGTGCATATTTATTATGTATAGAAATGTGCTGACGTTTGGTATTTATCTGTTTTCTCTTATCCTCAACCCTGTCATACTTCTGCACAATATTGGCTCTGAGATGAGATGAATCATTACTCTTTATCTCTTTATGTGGTGTGAGATTATATGGTGTGTGTGTGTGTGTGTGTGTGTGTGTAAAAGAAAGACCACCATCTCTTGTGATTTTCGTACACAGTCGTGCAAGGCAAGGAATTATTGAATGTCCTCAATGAATTGATTCTGAATCAACCCTGAATCGACTCAGTTGACTCAAAACGTCTCTTTCTGTAGTATGAGCTGCAAAACTGATCTGAATACACAGAGATGTAACAGAGATGGCAGAAATAATCTGTAGATTGATTACATGAAAATTTAATATAGAACTAAAAGAAAAAATAAAGCATAGTTCTTTTATCGTAGAATTGAATCATACGTTTTAGTTCTGTATCGGTTTTGTGATTTCTTCACACTTGACTTTTTTTTTTTTCCCCTTGTAGCAGAGAGCATGGTTCTGAGCTTTACACATCAATGAGAACAATCCCTCCCTGCTTCTTATTTATTTTTGTTTATGTGGATGAAAATAAACAAGCCAAATAATCAATGAATCAATTTGTGATTCAGATTCGTAGTTCAAACAAAGCTTTGAGTTTATGTTGCATTTTTAATATTTATTCATAGGACCAACTTGTTCATTTTCCTCCTGTCTAACCATCCTGAAAATGTATCGTTTGTTCGGTCGTCATTGATCGGAGCGGCAACTTCTAAGCCTTTCTCTTCATCTCATCTCCCTTTGCTCTTATTCCTCCAGGTTATCGTTGAGTGTGAGGACTCGATTCCAAAGAATGACCGGTGTGCACAGAGCAGCTACGCCATAGAGGAAGTCTTGTTGTCATCATGACCTCGCACCCACAACCGGTGCCTCAGAGCCGGAGAGGCGTGGAAACCCGCCATCTGCCGAGCGCAGCCGGCCTTCCGTTGCAGCTAGCCCGCTCTCACACGGTAAAATTTACAAAAGTTACTAATGGTTGTGTGCAAAAGTTTGGCATCGCCTTTCTCGAAAAGATAAACACATATCACTTCAATAATAAGGCAGTAAAAGAGATTTTTTTTGTGTGTGCAACAATATTTACAGCCCTCCAATTATAAATAAAGATAAAATCAGTCCTATAAGGGTTAATAAAAAAGAGAGGAGATGATGTTCCTGTTCAGCGCGTCCCTCCTCCCCCTTTTTCTCCTCTGGTGGTCGGCCTTTGTGTTTATAGGCTGTAGCTATAATTGGCGTGCTCTTTACTGTAAGATTACGCAATGACTCTAACCAGCGTACTGTCCGTAAATGGCCTTTGAACGCAGTGTGCTTTTTTTTTTTCCCAGCAGTGGTCATAAAGTCGATTCAGGAACTTCAGCCTCTTTGTTCCTTCCCACTTTTCTTCGCCACAGTCCCGTGTAGCGATGATTGATGGATAGCTGACTGCTGTTAGTCTAGAACGGGGGTTCCCAACCAGGGGCGCGAGACATCATTCCAGGGGATGCGAAAAGCAGGGCTGTAACTTTTGAAATAAATATCTTCTTTTGATAAAATTAATATGAATTTAGTCTTGAAAAAAGTATAAAATGCAGGGGGTGCGAGGTCAGAGCTAAATCTTTTTAGGGGTGCAGGAGTAAAAAAAAAAAAAAAAAAAAAGGTTGGGAACCACTGGACTAGAAGGAATAGACTTGGTTTATTTATTTATTCCTTTTTAGTCTAGTATTTCTGTATCCCCTTTAAAACAGTCTATACTACACTGCTGATCTCGATTCTGATTGGTCAAACTGGTTTGGTGCTGATTACATTTCTATAATACGATGGTGCACATCACTTTCATTGTATGTGCCTATTTCTATAGTAACCGTTCTCCGATGCTTTTAATACTGTCTATTAAGTTACTTGTTATTTGAAAGGATAAATGTACATTTTCCCATTATGTAATGAATAAACAAAAAAGATTAATAAAAACGTGACCATTAAAGACGTGATGCAGTAGGAAAATGATCCATGATGATTTTTGTACAGCAACATGTGTCACACACTGTTCCTTTAATTATTAAAGGTGCAATATGTTAAATTTAGAAGTGTGTCTAGAGTTAATCCTATTCATTATATACACAAGTCTAATTTTGTGTGTGTCTGTCTGTGTGCAGGATGTTGGTATAGTGGACTACCAAGCTCGAGACTTCGGTTCCCATCTCTCCCACGGCGCTCTCTCCCAATCTCATCGCCGCAGACCATCCCTGCTGTCGGAGTTTCAGCCTGGGAGTGAGAGGTAACGATGCACATGCGCGCATGCACGCACACACACACACACACATACACACACACAAAATCAAATAACAAAGCATCACGTGACTTTTTATTTCCGTGACATCATGAATAAATTATCGCGATTTCTACATGCTATATTTGTAGTGTGATTTTTCACAATTTTCTACACTGGACGCACGGTGGGGTAGTGGTTAGCACATCTGGCTTGCATCAAGAAGGTCCTGGGTTTGAGTCCCGGGCTCAGTGAGGGCATCTCTGTGGAGTTTTCATGATCTTCCTTTGCTTGCACGGGTTCCCTCTGTCTACGCTGATTTCGTCTCGCAGTCACACACAATTAAATTAACTGACTGTCCCAAATTGCCCCTAGGTTTGAGTGTGAATGCGGTAAGTGCGCGTGACTGGCAAGCTGTTTAGGGTGTAACCTGCCTTCACCAAGAGTCAGCTGAGATAGGCTGAGATAAGAGTCAGCTGAGATAGGCCTTATAAGATGAAATAGTTGGTAAATGAGTGAGTCAAGTAAAGCATTTCAGCGCTGTAAATTCATAGATGTAACTCGAATGTTTCCTTGAAACAATCCTACGTCTTCCTCGCTCTGTAAAAAATGTTTCTCGATATGCTTCTCCGAGTATCTAAGATTCTTGTGTCAGAGTTACATAACAATTGTTTGCTAAAGGCGAGCTGGATATCACCTCATGTACTGTTATTGTGAAACAGTGATATCCACCTCACTCCAGGTGAATAATTGTTTTAGGTTTATAGGGATCCCTCGTTCCTTCACACTTCAATTAATGCAGCTTCAGTGCATCGCGGTTTAAAAAAAAAAAATATTCATCAAATTAAAAAATAAGGAAATTAAGAAAGAATAGGTGGAAAAGTTATGGAAAATATCACAGAACAAGGCCAATTATGCAAAAAATCCAAAACCCTAAACCAACAAAAAACAACCCAAAATCTCCCATCAAAACTGGATACAGTGGTATCTCACCTTACGAAAGTCTCACCAAACGAAAAATTCAGATTACGAAAAGCATTTTCCTAAAATTTTTGTCTCAGGATATGAAACAAGTTCACGTTACGAAAGCGGCATCTTGAAAATTCAAACGCAACATTCAAACAATGCACGAGCTGCTCTCCCATCAATGACGTTCAAACATCCCGCCCCG
>CM045729.1:13603579-13608579 GCA_024760905.1 Plotosus lineatus
TGTGTGTGTGTGTGTGCACGAGTATGTGGAATAGCGAGCGAGTGTGTGTGTGCGCATGTGCGGGAGCGAGTGTGTGTGTGTGTGTGTGTGCGCAAGACAAAGGGAAGCGAGTGTGTGTGTGTGTGTGTGAGGGGCGTGTGTGTGTGTGTGTGAGGGGCGTGTGTGTGTGAGGGGGCGTGTGTGTGTGAGGGGCGTGTGTGTGTGCGTGTGTGGGAGCATGTTTGTGTATGAGTGAGGGAGCGTGTGTGTGTGTGAGGGAGCATGTGTGTGAGGGAGTGTGTTTTGTGGGTGGGGCAGTGTGTGTGTATGTGACTGGAGCGTGTGTGTGAGTGAGTGAGGGAGCGTGTGTGTGTGTGTGTGTGTGTGTGTGTGTGAGGGAGCGTGTGTGTGTGTGTGTGTGTGAGGGAGCCGACGTGCGTGTGTGTGAGGGAGCGACGTGTGTGTGTGTGAGGGAGCCGCACGTGTGTGTGTGAGGAGCCGACGTGTGTGTGAGGGAGCGACGGTGTGTGTGTGTGTGTGTGAGGGAGCGTGTGTGTGTGTGAGTGAGGGAGCGTGTATGTGTGTGAGGGAGCGTGACGTGTGTGTATGTGTGTGTGTGTGTTTGTGGGAGCGTGCGTCTTTGAGGAAGCATGTGTGTGTGCATGTGTGTGAGGGAGTGTGCATGTCTAACGGAGTGTGTTGTGTGTGGGGGGGGTAGCATGTATGTGTGTGTGAGATGGAGTGTGTGTTTGTGTTGAAACGTGTTTGTGTGTGTGATGAAACGTGTATCTGAGGGAGCGTGTTTGTGTGTGTATGAGGGAGCGTGTGTGTGTGTGTGAGTGAGAGTGTGTGTGTGTGTGTGTGTGAGGGTGTGTGCATATCTGAGGGAGTATGTTTTGTGTGTGTGTGGGGGTAGTGTGTGTGTGTGTGTGTGTGTGTGAGGGCGTTTGTGTGTGAGGGAGTGTGTGTGTGTATGTGTGAGAGCGAGTGTGTGTGTGTGAGGGAGGGAGCCTGCGCGTGCGTGCGTGTGTGTGTGTGTGTCTGAGGGAGCACGTGTGTGTGTGTGTGTGTGTGTGTGTGTGTGTGTGTGTGTGTGTGTCTGAGGGAGCACGTGTGTGTGTGTGTGTGTGTGTGTGTGTGTGTCTGAGGGAGCACGTGTGTGTGTGTGTGTGTGTGTGTGTGTGTGTGTGTGTGTCTGAGGGAGCACGTGTGTGTGTGTGTGTGTGTGTGTGTGTGTGTGTGTGTCTGAGGGAGCACGTGTGTGTGTGTGTGTGTCCAGTTGTAGAAAGTGCGACGTATTCAGAAGCAGGTTGCGATGATTAAGCCGTGCAGTGTACGGTTGTGGACTTATTCAGTGTTTCTCAGTGTACATGAAATGAAAGATCTCATTTTAGTTACATTTTAATTGACATGTCGCAGTCCATGCTAATTGCAGACAGGAAGTATGTTGCCATGGTAACTGGTCTTTTAAGCAAGCTTGTGTAAGTAGAGAGAGAGAGAGAGCATAAAAGGCACCAGATAAAAGGTGAGGTTTAAATCGAAGGCCCGGCCTTATTGGGTTTAGGATGAGGAGTGAAGGAGATGGCGACGTGCCGCTCGAGGCGCGAGTGATCATCAGCCGGATTCGCTCGGGTCATCACTCACTGTGTGTTTTATTGGCTCCATAAATCAGCTTGTCTTTTACCATTAACCGCCGTTTCCATCCTGCTGCCAGAGTCTACAGCTCATTCAGCACAGAGGAGCCTGGGGACATGCAAAACTGTGTGTGTGTGTGTGTGTCATTTAGCATCTTTACAGAATTCTCTGTGTGTGTGTGTGTGTGTGTGTGTGTGTGTGTGTGTGTGTGTGTGGTAGAGGCAGATGTTTGGGGTAATAACTCATGTCCTGTGCTTGCACACCAAGCCTGGTCGCGTTTCTGTGCCAGAGGTTGTATTATAGGAGCGAGAACAATTCTATTAAATTTTTATTTTTATTTGCAAATGCAACTTTTTAACACTGCACATTCGTCCCAGAGACACTTCACCAAAATCCAGATACTATAGATTTATATTTAAATCTCATGAATCAACCAGAGACCAAGGGTCCGAACATGAAGACTTGAAGGACACCGTGCTTTTCTGGGGTGCAGCATTGTGGGAAAGAATGTTATTCGCAGGAGACGCGCAGGAGACGCGCAGGAGACGCGCAGGAGACGCGCAGGAGACGCGCAGGGATGAGCAGCAGTGAGGTTTTATGACTTCAGCAGCAGCTCTTAAAAACAAACTTGCTGTACAATATGCAGAGAGTGTGTGAGTGTGTGTGTGTGTGTGTGTGTGTGTGTGTGTGTTTTTTTTAAAAATCCTGATTGATGAATAAAACACATTAAAAAAACAGTGAAGTCTCTCTCTGTCTGTCTGTCTGTCTCTCTCTCTGTCTGTCTGTCTCTGTCTGTCTGTCTCTCTCTCTCTCTCTCTCTCTCTCTCTCTCTCTCTCTCTCTCTCTGTTGTTTGTTAGCTCATTTATATCCAGGTGTTTATTATATAGGTTTTTTTTTTTTTTTTTAAGTCCATGTTCTTGCACTTATTCGAAGCAGTCATTGATTTAGGAGAAGACTGTTGATATTAAAACTTACCTGCAACACAAATACACAACCCACGTTCGTGCTCCATCAAACGCTCTGCCTCGCTGCCCCAATGTATGAGTGAACATGGTCACGTCAATGTCACCACAAAATATCACCCACAGCCAGTTTGTAACTATGTTCGTTCTGGGCATGAGCACAAATTCTTCCTGTTGCTGATTGGCTGGAATAGTGTTTTGTGGCTCGCTTTGATATTCCATCTCCGCTCGTTTTACTAGTCCACCAGACAAACAGACGTGTGTGTGTGTGTGTGTGTGTGTGTCTGTTTGTATGATACACAGGAGCGTAGTGGCAGTAGCTCAATGGGGAAAATCGAGCCCATCTCTCCGGTGAGTCCGGCAGTGATGGAGGCCGACTTGGAGTTGGTCCCAACGCGCTTTTCTAAAGAGGAGCTCATCCAGAACATGGACCGCGTGGACCGAGAGATCACCATGGTGGAACAGCAGATCTGCAAGCTGAGGAAGAAACAGGTAACAGCTCCGATGATTTGGGTCCTCACTGCGGTAGAAATGATCATCAGAATGAGCAAATTAATGAAGACTTGTACCTTGAACCGTCAACCTACTGACCAATTAGAACGGAGAACTCCGCACCCCAGTTGTGTAATTGCTGACTTGGTAACTTTTGTTCCTCGATTTGATGATCTGTCACGTTTATAGAACTCCGATCAAGGATTAATTCCTAATCCATTCTCGGAGCTGGAATGCGGTTTGTATGTTTATCCTTTCTTTTTATTTTTTTGGTTCTCTGCTGAACGACGGCGTGTGGGACAGGAAAGGGGGAAAAAAGTCAAATCAAAACAGCGGTGTGATTATGACGCGGTTAAATCCTCGCTCAGCAGGCCTCAAACCAGCCACACAATTACACACTCTTTTCCACTGCTTCCTCCTTCCCCGCCTACACTGGTGCTCTCTCACACACACACACACACACACACACACACACAGAAGTAGGTCAGAAATATATACGAGGCTATAAACAGGAACTCTGGCGGGAGTCAGTGGTGGTTTTTTGTTTTTTTTCCTCAATTTCCTCTTTTGCTCTTCCGTCTCAAGTATCTGTGTAGTTCCCTTTTATTTTTATATATATATATATATATATATATATATATATAATGTGTGTGTGTGTGTGTGTGTATATATGTGTATATATATATATATATATATATATATATATATATATATATATATATATATATATATATATATATATATACGTACACAGACTCTGATCTTCTGCTCCACTTCTCTTGGAGATTTTCTCTTTCACACACACTTCATTTTTTTTGTTATGCTGATGCAGCAAAGTGGGCGGAGTCTGACATTCTGACGTGTTCAAATTTATTACTCAGTACAAATGAGCTATCTGGGGGCTCTGGATGCTTCTTTTACCTCCCAGCCCTGTGACGGCGGCGTGGTCTCTGTGTGAGTCCTAGCGAAGGAGGCATGGCCCAATTAAACGGGGCGTGGAGTGAGTTCCATTGTAGGGGGCGTGGTCATCGGGTGAGTCCCAGTGAGTGATATAAAAATGGAGTGGTCCCTGGGGTGGTGCTATGGGCCCTGTGTGAAACACAGTCAGCGTTATACTGCACACACTGTTCCATCGGTCAAACCATCTCGCCTGACAGCTCATGATTTTCCACAGCGCCATAAATGTGAACCACCTGAACTCCATGGACTTTTCCATTGCTGTAAGGAGAAGGGGAGGAGTCAGGAGTGGTCAACACTCACTCATATGTCGTTCATTCTTTTACTGTCTTCAAGAACATAATCTTTTCTTTCCTATCTTTCACTTCTATTAGTCTATGCCCTTCTTCCATCTCTCCCCTCCATTACCCCCATTCCTCTGTCCCTCTTCTCCATTTCCTCCTCCCTCTCTAACTCTTTCAGGTCCCCTTTGAGCACTAAACCATCTGGCTGTTCGGGTCTGGTTCTGTGCTTAACCTTCATTGAAAGGAAAAAAGAGTAAAGGGAAGAGACAGAGATACAGAATGAAAAGGAGTGTGTGTGTGTGTGTGCGCGCGCACACATACTCCACAGGGAAGCTGTATTTTCTCTTAGAAAATGCTCCATCCTCTTTCGAGTTTACATTTACGCTCACACATAGATTTCTCCTGTTGCTTCACAGTGCTGCTGTTGTTTCGTGTGTGTGTGTGTGAGTTGTAGCATTAATCCGAACACAGTGGGTTTTTTACCAGCAGTGTATCAGTTTCTGTTCACACTCCATCATTACGCTCTTCTCATTCACCCGGCATTGCAAGAACCCAGAAACATTCTGAGACAGAGATGTTTTAATTGCTGTGTGTGTGAGTACGCTAAGGCATTGAGGGTGGCATCGTTTTGTTGTCACGGCAACAACTCAAACAGCTGAAGTTAGTTGTAGAAGCAACAGTATGACAAAC